>OU860784.1:1642659-2842659 GCA_917862395.2 Heliconius sara | reverse complement strand
TATACGTTTTCTAAATAAAGTATTTATGAAAATGTATTTATTATATACGACAAAGGTAAAAAATACTAAAATAAATATATATGTTAATCGTAATTTTGTTAATTTCAAGTTATATTTATCTTAACATCGTACTTACATCATATCGTCTTTATATTTACATACGTATAAAGAGGACGGTCGTGGCGCAGGGGCAGGAGCGTACGGCTTTATTTAGCAGTCTAGCAGAAATTATTAAGCGTAATGGCCGAAACCAAATAATAAATAATTAGATCAAGATCGGGGGATTTCCCCTATTTAATTTAAAATTTGGTGCTCCTCGGAAATTGATAACCTTTTTGAACATAATATTATATTTTTAGTTCACTCCTACCCTCGACCCGTGTCACAGTGGAACAGAGTTGATCCGGTTTGACCCTTTTTGTTAAAATTTGTGAAATTGGAATTTAATAAAACCTACAAATGTGTAAAGAAGACGTGGCTTTTAGATTTTTAGATTTATTTTTTTATGATTTACTTTATATTTCCATTCTCTTCGCTTGGTATCGAGACACAGTGCGGCGTTGAGTTTCCGCTACACAACCAAAAATGCCGCCAGAATTCGCAGGAAAATGGGAAACAGAATATCTAGAATGTAGATTCCAGAGGGAATCTACATTCTAGATATTCTGCATTGCAGATAGAGATCTGCTATGAGCAGGATAGAGCGTGACGCAAAGAAAGGAAGAAATCAACAATTTCTATTAAATAGTAAAATATTTTTCATTAGTAACAAAAGTATTATTGACATTTTTTTAACTCTACAACATTTATTTATAATTGTTTTTGTTTTATCACAGCATTTCGCAAAACATATGTAGTCACTAACGCATATTTATTATATAAATTATAAGACTTTTATTAACAACACATAACACAATATACTTTGTATAAACAAAGTATTATTCTTACCATAACAACTGTGGCGTGTAAGTAACAGCGAGCTTTTGAACGAAAATGTCTTTGTTTCATAAGAAAAACGTTTAATTTCTTGTTAGCTAGTAGAAGCAGCGCTCTGTAAACATTGTTCGAAACTTTAAAGCTACTAAGACCCTGGGAGAGTATAGGTTAGTGTTTACATTACGTAAAAAACCGTAAAGTGTGAATCGAACTTGCCCCCTGAGACCTCCGTTCCCATTTTAAGATTGTAGATTAATACTACTTAGATACTTCCCATCTACAACTTATAAACGTTTACAAACGTAAGTTGACAGGCACATGCAGTAATTTTGTTTGAAATAAACTACAAATATAAATTTGTAATATTTATTTTCTATGAAATATTTTTTCAGAAACGTTGACTTTTTTCCTTACTTTGTATTATAAGTTCTCATTTCGTAGTACATTTCATACATGTAGGTCTACGAGAAGTATTCCAATAGGTTTTTATTATGCCGCTAATTTCACACAGAATGCAGCAAAATCGATGTATAAATAAATGCTTGTATCTTTTGATAGTGTAGAATTAGAAACTTGATTTTATAAGAGAACATGGACTTGGATATTTGATATTAATTTCAGTGTGACACCTTTACGCGATAAACAGTCTTAACAGACATCTAGACAACAATGGGATCCAATAAAAGAAAGAATTCCGTTCTTAAATACGGCTGTAAACATACAAAAATACAAAAAATAAATCATTCTGCTTTACAAAAAAACTTTTTCGTATTAAATCGTTAATTGAAAAAGGCTACGTTTCGTGACGGACGTTAATAACCTAATACAATATGATTACTTGAACAATTTAATTTTTCATTAAAAAGAAAATGATTTTTATTTAAACTTAAAATGTTAAGGTCAAACTTTTAATATTAGAAATTTGTTTCAGCTATAGGTATAAACGTAGAGCTACAGAAATGTTAACGAAATCTCCAAAGTACCGGCCGCGTAATTAATACAAGCGAGCACTTGGCGAGGCGCCAGCTCGCGAGGCTGAAGGTTTTCGAACAATACATTTTATTCTGTTTACGTGTGCTCCTCGTTTTATATTTAAAATTTAATCTCTCTGGAAGACTTGGAAAATATATTATTATTACGTGATATAGAGATAGATTATTCGATAAAAGATAATATAAGACAAGCTTACTGCTTATTATCATATAAAGCGTTAAGTGTTTTATTCAATTACGACACATCTCAGTACTCACGCCTAAGACGATATGCGATCTTGTTATAATTTAAATAATTATATTAAATAAAACTGTCGTCGGCCGCAACTACTTTTGGGTTAAGTTAGAGACGTAAAATGAAAAGTTTTGTTTGTTCCCGTTCCCGTAGGAATTTGAGAATTCCTTTCTTAATGCTATACTAATACAAAATCAATATCTTATATAGGCCTAGACAATATAGATATTATAATTTATTACATTACCATATTTAGAAATTTCATCCAAAACTGTTATATTGAACTGTTCAACTTGTATCGGTGCGGAGCATCTGTCGCCGAACTTCATGCTTATCGACAACGTTAGCAAGACTTGCCACTGACAGAGTGATGTATCAATCCTGTTTGTATGGAACTTTGAACTCTAAATTGTTATATAAACCTTAATACTTCTTATATTTTATGATATAATGAGTTGAAAAATAAATCAGTACTTAATTCAGTACTTAACAGTAAGGATTTATTTTCCTTTGGCTTTCTCATTTTTTTGATTTCAGCATACAAAATATTATATATATAACATTTGCGATATTTTTTATCCTTACACTGTATCCCGCAATTGAGAAGTTAGGTTCCCCTTAAGACTTTGCCTCGACACCAGAGCGAATAAAAGAAAATCTTAAATATTTCATGGCCTTGAGTGGAAATCGAACCCACAACCTGTCGCGTTAACAGTCGCACGCTTGTGCTCCCGTCTTATTCGCGATATTTTAAGTATACAATAGTATAATGAACTTTTACTTAGCACCAACTTAGCGTCAATGCGAAACTTACTTTAATATAAATAGAATATTCATGAGCAACTCGTGAACTATAAAGCTATTAACCTTGTCAGATCTAAACAAGCCAGGAAGTATTTATACCTAACGCGGTTTATGTATGTCAATACCGGCTAACTAACGGTTCCACCAAGGAACTGTATACATTAGTACTGTTTATAGTTTAAATATAATATTCTAAAAATATGGCAACACGCTACGGACCTACATTGATCGTCGACTGAAAAAGATATTTGCAGAGCATTAGTCTTATACAGTTATTTCGTGTCTGATAAAATATTAGAATGCTTAAGTAAATTTCTTACAGTTCTTTGAATGTTTAAAACTTAATGTGAAATAAAAAGTATTCCGCTCTCAGCAGGGTAGGCATAGGCAAACTAGTTTTAAGACACTCTATTACCCACTTTCTGCCGAGTGCTGAAGGCATTACCAGGTGTTGAGTGGTGGAGCTCAACGCTTTGCCTCGACGCCAAAGCGAAGAAATGGGAATATAAATTTAAGTAAATATTTCATCTCCTCGAATGGGGATCGAACCCACAACCAGTCGGTTTTACAGTCGGTACGGTTTTACACTTCGTGCCGCTGCGCCACGACCGGCCTCTAATACTAGTCCCCAAACAATTCATATTTTACTCGACATCACCCAACTTTAGTAGTAACTTAGTCTCAATTACTCCCCTCAGACAAACACAAACGCCTGTAGACTCATTACCTCCATTAAATCTCAATGATCAACGAAGTGCAAAGTGTTTGTACAAAGTCACCAAGGCCTTACTAGTGCTTCAATAACTTAAATGACAAACAAGAGCTCGGTTTAGGTTTCGTGCCTCACGTCTGAGAAATATTAATAATAAGGCCAGTGGCTACATGGTTTTTTTACATAAATAATAAGGTCAGTCGTGGCGTAGGGACACATGCTTGTGACTGCCAACGCAACTAGTTGTGGGTTCGATTTCTAATCATTTAATTTTTTTCGCTTATTATTATTTGAAAAACACTAGGACATCCCCCTGCCTACCTTACTGCGTGCGGATGCGGCGTGAAGCTAAAGAAAATATTAATGCTATTTCATTATGTTCATTGAGGCAGAAAATGGTTAACGGTAGATATATTCCGCATTATAAGTGGTGAAGACAGTTTTTTATATCTAGTTTAGAGAAATATTAGGATTTGCAGTCACCATCATTCAGAAAATAAAAGAACCCTTCTGTTTAGCTTCCATGGCAAAAGGTTATATAATTAGATATGATATAATGAGGTGAGTTGTGGCGCAGTGCCACAAACGTATGATGGTAAACGCGACAGATTGTGAGTTCAATTTCCTCCGAATAAAATAAAATATTTCGCCTCGCTCTGGTGTCGAAACAAAAAGCGCGATGTTGAGTTCCGCCACTCAGCACGCAGTGCCTCGGAATTCAGCGGAACGTAAAGAGTGGAGAGTCTTAACACAAGGCTCTCTCTGGCTACCTGTGGGATACGGCGTAAAGCTGAGAAAAAAACATTATATTCAGAAAGGAAACGAACCGTTTCTATATAACGTGGATGGAAAAAAATAACGCTTCTTTTAAAATTTTGACACAAAGTTATACAATTAAGATGAATGTTTGAGAATTTCTTGAACCCTTTCATAATTTTTCAGTGACTTCGAAAAAGTTCTTATCTTAATTTTTTTATTTCTTCTCATTATAATTATTTAAAGGTCTTCATATTTTTAACAAAATTGTCTTTTTAATTTCAAATTGTAATAAATATTTATATAATAAACTTGATTGTGTACCGGATACATTCGAATGAAATTTAATTTTTACTCATCAGAAAGAAATTATTTATTAACATATATATTATGTGAAATTTCCACGCACATTAATTCCAAGTACTGCAGAACCCTTCACTCAATCACAAGCGGGAAATCCCCTGCGTTCGGAAGTTCCGGGATACGACGTTCGCGAGTTCATAAATCTCTTGAAAAGCCGAATGACCTACTGAATTGTGAATTACAGTCACAGATACGGCAAAGTTAATGTCGTTTTAAATATTTAAACAAGTCCATGGATTATTTTGTCAACGACTTCTTCAAATGTTAACAGAAAGTAGGGAACGGAGTGTCCTAACTCTACTGACCCTGCTATATACGGGACCTAGCGTTGAGCTAAAACCTACACTAGCGTAAAATTTAAATATACTTAAACCCATAGATCTGGATAGATAGATAGAGAGGATGAGAAGTTTCACTTGACAAGCCAAAGGGATCTCCGACGTCACCGACGTAATGTTCGTAGGTAACCAAGTGGAAATATTAAATCGATTACGACGTCGCCTTTCAATTAACGCAGGGTTTATAGTTCACGTTTCACTTACGACTGTGGATGTTTTAATTTGAACTCGCAAATTAATTTCAACATTTGAATGTAATTAAATTGTCTTTTCATAACTTTGGTTTGAGGCCAGTCGTGACGCAGGGGCACAAAGTGTGACTGTAAAATCGGCTGGTTGTGGGTTCGACCCCCCACTCGAGGAAATGAAATATTTACTTTCATTTATATTTTCGTTTCTTCGCTCTAGTGTCGAGTCTAAGCGCGGCGTTGAGTTCCGCCACTCAACATGCAGTGCCTCCAGAACTCGGCGGAAAGTGGGGAACAGTGTGTTTTAACACTAGGTTCCCTCTGAACCACCCTGCTGTGTGCGGAATACAGCGTGAAACTGATTTTTAATTGTAATTTTAATAACTTTGATGTATATTTTTGTTCATTTGGTGTAGCGTAAAGCAATGTTGACGGAGATGTACAGTTATGGGTTCGTTTTTTTATTTCTAATTGCTTTACAGTGTATCTAACCTATAAAAGGGTAGACAAAGGGAACCTAGCGCAAAATTGAGTTGTATCTTTAGGTTTTCTATGCCCACCTGTTGTGGATTAAATATATTTATAAGATATATAGAGATAATAAGAATATATAGGATGAGGTGGTATTGTGGCTTCCTTTGATATTTGTTATTAAAAATCACGCTATCCAGTAAAAATTTTATTAAAACGGAACATTAATAAAACAGAATTAAAATTATGAAAAAAATCTGAGAGAAAGTAGCGCATTCCCGTGTTTTACGAAACAGTTTAGAACCGCACTCGTCAAAACTTTTTAATCTGCTGCAATTATTTAATTAATTTTGTATATATCAAGTCATAACTACAGAGTTTGACATTATGTTTAATTAACATATTTACCTTAAAAATCTTGTAGGACATTAATAAAACGGAACATTAATAAAACAGAATTAAAATTATGAAAAAAATCTGAGAGAAAGTAGCGCATTCCCGTGTTTTACGAAACAGTTTAGAACCGCACTCGTCAAAACTTTTTAATCTGCTGCAATTATTTAATTAATTTTGTATATATCAAGTCATAACTACAGAATTTGACATTATGTTTAATTAACATATTTACCTTAAAAATCTTGTAGGACAATCCTACAAGATTTTTAAGGTAAATATGCATAATATTAAATGATAAATATGCAATAAGGCTGATGAGGTGATGAATGAGGAGACTGCATGATATTGGCAGTTTGTCCCCTCATATTGCTTGCATTATGATCCCGGGTGCCATTTAATATATAAATAACAAAAATATTCAAATATCATATCTATATATAGATATGATATTTGAATATTTTAGTTGTTTACAGATGTCAACAAGTAAAATGTTCAAATATCATATAAGGCGAAATATGCGAATCAGGAGGAAATCGTGAAAGCAAAAGCGGGCCTGGATGCGGATGTTAACGCGGCTATCGAAGCAACCGAGATGACAGGGAGAATTTATGGTGCCAGCCTAACCAGCAGTTCAAGTCGGTATCAAAAAGACCGTGATAGAAAGTGATATCCAGCAGTGGTATCCTCTGAATGTTTTGAAAATAACCTTCTTCGCCTGAGGACTCAGATACATGCTGTATATTTAGTCACACGAGCTGCAGACTTGGAGAAGAGTAAATTCAGCGTCAGATCTATAACTTATGGACTCACACTGGCTTACCAGTCAAAATAAATTAGCGATTTTTGTTATTAACTTCGATTGAATGTCTTTAACTAAACGATAAAAATCGCTAAAAGGGGAGCCATATCTCTTGATCTCAAATTGTTCAATTTGTGTTTGTTAATATGCATATTTTTATGAAATAAGAGGTAAACTCAGTCCGCTGCAAATAAAATATCCATGTAATTACTTTTTAAGTGATGTTTTAATTTCTGTATTGAATATACAGGGTGGAAGTGTTAGCACCACTTTAAATGAAACCGCAGTTTTAACTACTCTCTAAAAGCCTAATACAATTATTATTTATTTCCCAAAAATAAAAGTGATTTTTTCAAACAAAATAAATAATAAAATTATTGTTGTAATATAAAACGCCATTTGTCAAGAACCACGATCACACACACATACACCTATTAAAGGGAAACCGCCGCATACGCCTCATTCCGAAATCAAGTCGTAGGTATTGGCGGCAAAGTTCAAAGTTGATTACCCTTTAGTAGTATTTTTGTAGTAGAATGTGTTTACGTTATTAGTATCTATGCGTAACTGCGTCATACAAAATACAGATATGGATAAATATCGTGAAATGAAAAAAAAATCCTTCGTCTAAGCTGTTGAGGTATCTTGATTAATTTCTTTAGGAATGGGTTTAAAATATTTTATTTTTTTTATTTTTATTTTTATATAATAGGAAGCCAATGTTGTATACAGTAATAATTCTTATGCTAAAAATAAAACAATCTTTGGGGACTACAACATAAATTGTATACTGCACTTATAGGCTAACTTGACATGCATGAATTAATAAAATTTACCCTATATGCCGTTTCCGTAAAAGGAGCGCTGACACTTCCTGTATACTCGCTCCAAATTACTTATTATATTCCACTTTATGTGCATAAAAATACCTAATATATATATATTTTTTTAATCTTAGTACAGTAAAAAAATTAATTTCTAGCTTATAATTGTGGCACGTCCATCAATTTCAATTAAGGCTCGCGATCATTTAACCATTTTGAAATTGCCTTCCTGATCCTCGTTATTGCGTTAAGCCGTACTCGACATCGAAAATATAACATTGGATAGGTACGTTTATATAACATTAGTGTAAAATTAAATCATTTAACTTCACGCTGTATCCTGCACACAGCAGATTAGACAGAGGGAACTCTGTGTTAAGACACTCCGTTCCTCAATTTCCGCCAAATTTTTCGAGGCACTGCGTGTTGAGTGGTAAAACTCCACGCATATGCCTCGATACCAGAGCTAGGAAATGAAAATATAAAATATTTCCTTCCCCTGAATGGAGGGAATCGAACCTACAACTGTTATGTGCGGAATACAGCGTGAAACTAAAAAAAAATACAAATATAACGAAAAATATAATCAACTGAGTAAACCTAACGCTTCCAATTCCGATCATTGGATTGAAGGTTTGTATAATCGTATAAAAAAAGTACCGGAATAGTCATAGTTAGAAATAAAAAAAATTAATGACATACAACTTGCGGGTAAAACAAACAGAATAGACAAATAGAAGACAGAGGGGACTAAATATTTCACCACCGTTCGTCACTTTCCGCCGAATTAATTTTTTTTCAGATTTTTCTTGTTACTTGAGTAAGAAATGTAAATATGAAATATTTAATTCCCCAAATGGAAATGGAACCCGCCACCGTTGCCACTGCGCCACGACGGCCTCGATTCGCATATGAACCATCCGTGTAAGTCGAATATTATAAAAACGCAAATATACGTGATTTCTACTTTATTAAAATTTGAAATATGTAAACATTAAAATATGTCTATCCTGCAACCATACTGTAATTAATACGGCTTAGTGAAAATACCAAGTGTATATATAAGCATTATCGGCGCGCTGTAACTCGCCACCAGCCAGCGCGTTAATTGATAGATTGAGCCACAGCCACGCTTGATTAGGTCACTATTGTGGTAAAATGGTTTCGAACGTTCTAATAAATCTTATTAAGTGAAGAATAAAAATTTGGTTCAGAGCGAGTCGGACTCGCACTTTTTCGACCACGCACCGTGGCTTTTGTACTAATTTCAGGATTGTAGGTCAACGGGAAGCACAACGTAAAAGTGGACAAATTTAAGTATGTGACCATATACATTAATTATGTATGAAAAGAACTACGAATATAAGTATGTAATTTTTTTTATGAAGTAACAATCTACATAAATGTTAATTTATGATTTTTTTTCGTTTATTACTTATTATTATTGTAAGTTCCTTAATATATAAACCTATTTATACACTAAGTATAATTATAGTGCGAATAAGACGGTAATATCCGGATGAGGTGATTGTGAATTCAGATTCTGGAAAGAACACAGAAAACTGTTTTAAAAAATATTAATAATAATTCCAGATGTATATAACCAAGCAATTAGATTCTGCAATTTGGAACACAATTACTACTAAATTACAGAGGGAACCCAGAGTTAAGACACTCCGTTCCCCGCTTACCACCGAATTTTTCGAGGTGTTGCGTGTTAAGTGGCGGAAATCAATGCCAGGCTTTTACCTTGGTGCCAGAGCGAAAAATTAAAATATACTCTCACGCTCTTGAGCCCCTGCGCCACGACGACCTCATACTCCGTTATTAAATAGGTCCATAATTAGACTATAGCATTGTACATATTACTCAATAAGTTTTATTAAATCCACAGACGCTTGCAAAGCAAGGGACCTCCTGTTAAATAATTCAATGGTGGTTTATTATTCATAGATCCATAAATCTCGCGTATTTTACAACTTTTCTCAAGTAATTTTATACCTGACTTGCTTATTCTGAATGTATATTTTTATCCTGTGTGATGTGCGCGCTTAGGGGCGTTTTTATTTATTATTTTTTAATTTTAGTTATTGCTAATAGCAGTGGTAATAAAGATCTTTTTTATATGATTTGGAACTGTTAATATAAAATTTATGTTTTCTTTATACAAACAACTCGTACGAACATTTATTTATCTTTTTAGCAATTCTTTTGTAGCCCCGGCGTCTGTATGCAGAAAGGACGGAATGCAAGATCAGTGCAAACGGCAAGATATTGGAACAAATTAATGACTTGATATATTTGGGAAATACGTTCAGTAGAGATGGAAGATACGATATGGATGTGGAAAGGCGTATTGCTGCCGTAGCAAGATTAACAAAGCCTTATCTACATTGATGAGACGGCAAAACGTCAGCACAGATGTACCTACACTGTTATACGGCAGCGAAACGTGGGTATTAGTGAAGAAGAATTAATGAAAGATAATAATGTGAAGATGTGGCCTTATGCGGATGCGATATGCGAAGTCCACTTAGCTGATCGAACCCGCAATAAAGAAACAAGGAATAGCAGGTACGGGCGAGGATGTCACGATGAGAATGATAAAGAACGTGCTCAGCTCAGTTTGGGCACGCCGAACGAATGAGTGATGATAAAATGGCATAAAAGGTTTATGATGGAAAAGTGAGTGGTAAGACAGGTAGGGGGAGACCTCAATGGACCTTCGAAAACACAGTATCAAAGATACTGGAAGGTCACGTAAAAAGCATGAAGACCCCCCAAAGGGCAGGTATGAAGGGGTAGATGACAATGGACGAGACGAAAGAAATATGTAAAGATCGTAGCATTTGTCACTCCGTTCTCTCTGACTACCCCGCTGGATAAAGCGTAAATTTAAGTTAAAATAAACCTAAGTGAATGCAATCTTATGACTATACTAATAACAATTGAGAACTCGCTGTAAGCATTTTATTTTGACTCCTAATTGATCACCCAGTATCACTTAAATAACGCACGGCCGACCCTGCATTTTCTGTATTTATCATTAAAAGATGTTAGCAAAGATAAGATACAAATTAAAATACTCATTTCTTTTTCCCAAGTCAAGAAAAATAATCTATGTCAAGTAGAAAATAGTTAATTTAACCGGGAAAGTCCGCAGTAATGGAGGCGCTTGCAGTCAACTTTGTTGCAATCTAATTTAAATGAGTATGAAATTCGCTGAAAATTAATACTAGATTCTTTTTAAGAGTTCTTTATTAATTTAAATGATGTTTTGAGTAATAAGTTCTTTAAGATGTTGGTACCACTGTACGTTTTATGTTTAGACGAGTCTGGCTTAATGCGTTTGTTGTGAGTTCAATTTTCATTCGAGGTAATACGTGTATGTGTGTGTTTGTGTGTGAAATATGTATTTATAAGTTTTGCCGATCTTATTAACCGGTAAATAACATTGGGTTTTGCTTTCTAAGCATGTCTACTAAAGGAAACCGTATTCAAATATCATAACGCTACATTTGATACACTCAGCACGCACTGTCTTGAATTGGGATGGAAAACTAAGGAGAGTGCCCTGTCACTAATTCCTTTCTCTCTATTGTGCTGCTAAAAAACTTATCTTTTTAGGAGTTCGTACTTAACGGGACCCTACCACTAAGACACCGATACCTCCAGGCTGTTCTCATGAACCGTAATAGTTAGACAGTTAATTTTCACAGATGACATATTTGTGTTGCTTCTATAACAACAAATACTAAATAAATTTAAGGGAGCTCCCATAACCTGTCGCGCTAACATTCTTGTTACTTTTTGCCAAGACTGGTCTCAATAATAAAAAAAAAGAAGAAAAAATCTAACTTCATATACCTGTCATACAAAGTAGGCTTTCCAAATCGATACAACACTGCTTTACAACATACTACAAATCTTTATAAGAACTGAAGTCGCGACTCCGCAGAAATCTGCAATGCAAATAGTAACTCTTGACACCGAACTTTTTCCCCGAGGGACTAATGGTTTGTGAAATACGAAAATAACTTCTTTTTATACGATTTAAAATGATAATTTAGTTCATTAATCATTTTATTTTAAGGTAATATTTAACTATTTTAATGATTTTGTGATAGATAATGAATGCATATATATGATATTTTTTTCTTGTTATCGTCTCTAAGCTTCGCAACCCACAACAAATAGGTATCTATGACGCTTGAGTAAATTCTCATTTAGCATCGTCAGCTCCTGTATTATAAAAGATGAACTGACTCTATCCTGTTCGTATTTTTGTTGAAATTAATGAAAAAAAACAACCCGCATATAATTCAAATATAAAAACAATAACGTACGTTCATGTTTAAGAAATAAAATAAATCGTTAATGGATTCCTCTTTATTTTGTAAGTAACAACTGTAAATACGGTAAAATAATTAATATATCTGGTTTTCCTATTGCAGATCACTCGTTCGTATCCAGTTCGTCTTTTTTGTTCGCGCGTCAGTCTCACAGCTCACTGTATAATGTTATTCGCTTCATTTGCAATTCGTCGTGGGAAATGCGATGGTTACAAAATATAACGATTTGTCGAAATCAGAAATAGTAAATAAATATTTGTATGAAATCTTTTTTTTTTTTTTATGGAAAAGACACGGCAAACGAGCGTGCGGGTCACCTGATGGTAAGTGATTACCGCCGCCCACGGCCCCGTGCAACCCCAGAGAGTTACAGGTGCGTTGCCGGCCTTTAAGATGGGTTGGGCGCCGGGGCCCGGCATTACCTGATGCGAAACGCAGTGGCATAAAGCCACTACTTCACGCCGGTTTTAAATGCCGGGGGTGGTAATGATCCGGTCGAGTCTGCCCATGCGTGTTGCCATTTTTTTTTTTTTTTTATGGAAAAGACACGGCAAACGAGCGTGCGGGTCACCTGATGGTAAGTGATTACCGCCGCCCACGGCCCCGTGCAACCCCAGAGGAGCTACAGGTGCGATGCCGGCCTTTAAGGTGGGTTGGGCGCCGGGGCCCGGCATTACCTGATGCGAAACGCAGTGGCATAAAGCCACTACTTCACGCCGGTTTTAAATGCCGGGGGTGGTAATGATCCGGTCGAGTCTGCCCATGCGTGTTGCCATTGCTGGCGACGTGACTCTACCACACGTACTTTAGTCGCCTCTTACGACACCACCAGTACCAGGATGATCCTATTCTAGGCCGGGATCACACGGCACAAAATAGATGCAAAAATATTTATATTTTATTATTTGTCGCCATTGTAACGAGCTTTATACGCTATGTAGTGATGTGAACCATCAACTTTTGAATTAGTACAATTTCTTGAATTACATTACTAATTAATTCCATTTATCTGTTGGCGTATCAGTAAATTGCAACTGTCAAGTTTCGACAGTGAAATCAAATATCTATAAATGTATAATATGTATGTATAGTAATGAATGTACAGATATACATATAAATCCGGGCCCTATTGTTTTACATACATTTTATTTTATACAAAATTTCAAATTGATGAAAATAAAACCTTGGCTGCTACGAATGCAATTTAATTTCAGTTTATTAAAGAAACTAACTTTTATTCTTTCAAATCTCTAATGCATGTTCCAAGTGAAGCACAATTCTTTGAGTCGTCTTTGTGACACACAAGATTCAGTCAGTGTGAGACAGCGGAGCGTTAAAAGGCAACAATAAGCGGAGTCCTTACTCCGCAGTTAGTAGGAAAGGGTATATGTAGATAACTAGGGCAACAGTTTCACAAGAGTTCTGCTTTCTTGATCTTCTTCAAAGTGGGACACATGTTGCTGACTGTTTGATATAACGTGTTCACACTTCAAATACATACGCTTAGAAGGGTTAAGGCTTATGAAATGAAATATATGTATATCTTATCTCTTTAATCTTCTCATATTTACATAATTATTTATTTGTAAACATTCAGTAACCAATATTCGATTCTGTATTTATGAATATTATTTTTAAGCGATTACAGTTCGCGAGCCTCGCATTCGTGTGAGTTCAGCTCAGCTTAAATCTCGAAAGTTTTATATATCGACACATTTTCTCGTTTCTAAAACCGTATTTTACGTTATCTATAACAGCAATTTCACATATCTAGCTAGAGATGGAATAATCGACTTGCGAATTAATCCAGTAAATTACATTCACATAACTAATTACTCTCGCACATAGCGTACATAATAATGTAAAACACTCAGAGCTTAAACGACTACTCAAATACCTAATGACGTCAGCTGCAAGTGTCTACAGGAACTAGCTCTAATTGCTAAAGGAAATTAAACAATAAGGTATAACTGTAACAAAGGAGCACACCACCTGCACACCAACTTGTAGCGGAGTCGCGGCCGCTTTACAACTTGCTACATTTTTCTTTCAGACTGAAACAATTAAACTTTTTTCCACCATAACTCCATTTGAATGGCATTAGGCGACCAATTTAAGAGGGTAATTTATTTTTATCAGATTCTTTAAGCGCTCTTATAATAATTAATTTTCTTTTTTTCTTTTTTCTTGTACTATAATTTTTTGTTACTCTTATGTAAAAAAAACCAAGAGAATTTCAAATTATTTACAACTAATATAGTTATATTACTACAGTTCAGTTACAATTTTTTAAACAATATTAGCAATAATATATCAAATCCATACTCAAGAATTGCACTCATACAAATACCCTATTTTGAGTGGAATAGTAAAATCCTAATATCATTCTGAATCCGTAGAGTATCGACTCATTGGACGTTGGTATGAGTTACGAGATATTAGCGCTTAATATGCACTCCCATACTGCTGCTGCTTAAGATCTTACTTAAGATAATGTTTTAAATAAAAGAAGTTTAGATTGTTTCACAGTTTTTATATAAATTTTGAAGGTAGGATATCATATTACAATCCCTGTGGATTTTGCATGAAATTTCTATTTTCTTTTTTGCATTTTGTAAAATAAATATAAATAAAATAAAAACTTAACAAGATAACGGTTATATCACGATAGAGATAGAGATATCACGGTCATCGAGATAGAGAGAATAATTTAAAATATGGATAGTGAACAGACCGTGAAACCGCGAGATGCAATACCTAAGAAGCTTCACTCTGTCCCCCAAATAACAGGGATAGATAGTGTTAACACAGTACGGTTCCCACTTTCCGGCAATGTTTCGTGTCATTGCGTGTTGATGTACAAAATTTAACGCCGCATTTCAATCTAGGAGAGCGGATCATTAAAAATAAATTTAATAAAATCTTACTATTTAGTAAGAGAGGTAAGGAGAGACCTCGGTTGATTTTCGAAAACACAGTATCAAACACACTGGAGAAAGGCCACGTAAAAAGCATGAGGATTCCCCGGAGGGCATGTATGAAGAGGTTGATGACAGTGGACGAGGCGAAAGAGGTATGCAGAGACCATAGCGTTTTCACTCTTATATAAATAACATTTTAAAACTTCACAAATCGTAGAGTCAAACATTTTTCTTCGAAACATTCGAATATTAATAATTCCTAGCGTGTTACGACCAGATTTATTTTAATGTTGTTGCAAATCTCATATGACATATTCATGCCTGAAATATTTTTGATCCATATAATATGTTCTATTTTATAATTTAATAACTTAAATTATATGCTGTGTATGTTGTATTTAGGCTTTTTATTTCTCTTGTTATAGAGTGTTTTTGTCATCACCACTTTGAATGAATCACAGTTTTAACTACTCCATAAAAACTTAATACAATTTAAACGAAAGAGATTTTTTCCAAAAATGAAAAAGTTTTTTAAAACAAAATAATTAATAAAATTATCGTTGTAGAATAAAACGCGATTTGTCAAGAATGACGAACACACACACAAACCTATCAAAGCGACAACGCCGCACACGCCTCATTCACGAAATCGAGTCGTAGGTAATGGCGGCGATGTGGAATTTCGTAAATAGAACGAGAGATATCTCGTTCTTAGTATGTTTTTATAAGAGTGAAAAGCGGCAGATCAGCAACGCTTAGTAGTATTTTTGTAGTAGTGTAAATGTTTACGTGAAAAAATTGTTAAAGTTAATTAATCTATAATTATACAAACCTTATTTCTACTGCAGCCTCACAGTTAGAGTGAAGTCTTTAGAATTCGTTAGTCAAACAAATTAATTAACGCAAAATCCGCAAAGGGACCCTTTTTTGTAAGTATTTTGCAATTCTGATGACTCTGGTTTTTTTAAGCTATATTTTCAAGATGTTATACAGAACGAACAAAGGGAAACGTCCGTTTCATACTGAAGCGTAATTCCTCACTGGGTCCCGTTGATTTATTTTATTATTTAATTACTACGTCTAGCATTGTTTGTAATGAAATACGTGCGACGTTGAATGTACTAACATTTTACCATATTTTGTTATTAAATAAAATTGTTATTCTACTATCGTTGCTGAGATTAAATTTTAAGCTTTTAATATGCGCAAGCTTAAAAAATGAGCTTTTATGAATAATTTATGAATGTAAGTGACTACTGGCAATATTTTTTTTGTAGCATTACGCTGTATTCCACTTGTAGCAGGGTATGTCTACCTATGAGAGATTCGTGTTAAGACACCCTACTTCCCAATTTCCTATGAATTCTGGAGGTATTGCGTGTTGAGTGGTGGAACTCAACCAACAGAGCGAAGTAATTAAATATTAAATTAAAAAAAAATCATTTCCCTGAATGGCAATCGAACGCACAACTATAACATGACCGCCTCTACTGATTATTGTGGACTTGGAAATAGAAATCACCAAAAACTTTATAGCGGCCAGACACTAGGCGAAATTAGTAAAATAAAGGCAACGGTAGGTACTTAAATAGTTAAAACTGTTTTCTTACTCTTAAATTATGACAGCATTCTAGAAACTTTCTCCTTGAAACTTGCTAATTAGTCTTAAGACTTAATAACTTTAAAGTATTGGAAAGTAATTTGAAAGTAGTGAAAATGAAATAAAAGCCGCGTGAATTTTATCAAAGAAGTTAAGTTCCGATTATTTATAATTTTATTATAAGTATAGACATTCTATGATAGTTATAAGATAAAGACATAAGCTTGATGCAACATTTTTCCTCTTACTTACTTGTAATGTTGAATTATCAATAGTTGTTACCTGAAATTAAATGAATAAGATTAATTTTATAATAAAAAAAACAATATTCGATATTAATTTGTTTCTTTTAAATATCTTTCATATCTTATATGCTCATAAAATAAATTAAATAGAATTGAACATATATTTTTACAACTTGATGGAGGCCAGTACCCACAAGTAGTGGGTTTGATCCTCACTCGAGGTAATTAATTATTATTTATTTATATTTTCTTCGCTCTAGCACCAAGGCTAAAAAATCGGCAAAAATTGGGGAACGGACTGTTTTAACACCAAGTTCCCTCTGCCTACCTTGCTGCGTGCAGCATACATTTATTTCATTTATTTATAAGTTTCACGCGTGTCCCGGATGATTAGACATTTAACATTCCGCCCAATTTTCAGGACATTGTGGGCGAAATCAACGCCACGCTTGGTAGTGTTACCAGAGCAAGGAAGAGACAACAATTAATTTCTCCGAATAACAATCAAACCCACAACCATAGCGCTTACAGTGTGACCCTGTGGCAGGACCACCTTGGCAGACAAAATAATGAATTACTCGAATAATTAAAAAGTTTCTCTGTTGAAACAATTTGAGCGGTTTTAAAAAGTGAAATTATGTTAATGCGAGAGATTATCTTGGTCGTGTTGAAAACTCCGCAACTTCGCTCATAACTCGATGTTGTCAGTCGCCACCACCGCGGTGTGGTGACGTGCTTTGAAAAGTTTATCATATATCATATTATATATAGAATGATATTTGTGATCATTTTATTGTTATTGACGCAATAATAATAATAATATTAATAATAACTTTTATTTCAGATTTACATCCATATAAGTTGTTAGTAACATTATAAGCTTAAGAACTATTGTTAGTACGTAAAACCTAAACAATAACAATCAGGTCGTGTGTAATTTTACCCACCGACCCATTAAAGGCGAGTCCCCCCGGTCAACAAACACATTTATCATTCCACAGGAGGAACCGCGGAGGCGAGCTAATGCGGAGGCGCACCGTTTTCTCATAATAGCATAAAAGTCATCCGTATGCGCCTCCGCAAACATGCGCGGGAGTGCATGCAGGCACTGCACTCCCGCGGCAACCCCATCAGAACCCTGAACACGTTGTTGTACTGGACCCGTGGACCCGGCGCGTGTAGTCAACCCAAAGGTTACAAGTGTAAAATGACTGACAGTATGCTTTAAAGAGTTATTTTAACTTGATCCGTGCACCTTGCCGAGCCAACGTGTTGCACCGGACAGACAACGACCTACGCTCCCTCTCAATGTCAGAATCATTTCAGTGACCCAGTGGCCTAGGTACTTTAATTTATTTACCCGACACAGCGGTGTGCCACAGAGCGAAACCACCGGTATCTCCGAGTAAGTTTTGGTACATGATTTAAATACCATAAGCTCAGTTTTTATGGCATTGTACCTGAGCCCGTGAGCCGCCGCATACAATTCACATGTTGCTCAGCAACACCATATCATTTGCATAGCTGATTTTGTTCATACAAACTCCATCAACATGACATCCGACACTGGTGCTATTGAGCTCACCGATCAGCCGGTTCATGTAGAGGTTGAAGAGCCGAGGCGAACTCAACCCCCCCTGTCGCACCCCGCACTCCAACTTGTACACGTCCGAGTAAGCTCCCGAGTAACCCTTTGACGCAATACATACATAGCATTTTTTTTTATCTATTATTTATTTTCTTATTATTAATTAGAAATGGATTGGGCCTGGACATTAAGACTACAACAACGTTTCCATGTAAAGTAGCTAAAACGACAATATTATGGGAAAATTTATTATTTTTACATTTTTCTCCATATTTACCTACATAGCTTTGGAAGGGATTGGAAGTGAACAATAATAGCTTTTATTTTAAATTTTCATAGATATTAGTGATTACTACTATCGTGGACTCAAAATTAAAAAAACAATCCCCATTATCGAAGCGTATGCGTTAGCGTAGCGTTATGGATGTCGATACACCCATATAGCCATTAAGGGTTAAGACGACTCATCTTTCCTTCGATAACAATAGACTACCAAAATTATATATTAATCACAACTCTTCATTGGTTTTAGAACAAACTAAATATCTCTTATATTCTCAGTTCAAACTATGCAATTGGTTCTCTCTCTATATCTTGGAAAGCAAACTTTGCATCGATCAGTCTTGTTATCTGCACAATGGAACAAAGGAACTCTGAAGCTGAAATAGGTTTTTAATCGACTATATAGACAATGCAGGTAAACATTTTCTTTTTAGGTTTATTTCTAATGGAAAACATACTTTACTGTAAAGATTTTTATAGAGTATATATTTTTTTATAGTATTTTCTGAAGAATTTTTAATTTAGTTTTAATATTTTTATCATCTGTACAAGATATCAATGTAACTACAGACCAATGAATGGATCATCTCGGGCAAATACAAATTGTAATATTTTTATTTCCTTGCTCTGGCAAAAGGCGCCGTTGAGTTCAGCCACTCAATGCGTAGAGCATCGTCAAATCGGCGGAAACTGTTCCCAGGATCCCTTTACCTAGTCTTGTTTACGGAATACAACGTAGCTGCGTAGCACAGCGAAGCGAAGGAATAAAAAAAGAGAGTGGAATCTATTTACCCTGTAGGTTCCCTCTGGAACTTAGTGTTCAGACACATCGTCCCACATTTTACGCGGAATTCTGGAGGCTTTGCGGAATTAGACGCCGCAAAGAAATTGAAATATGAATTTAAATAGCCCACAACCAATTGGGTTTACAGTCACACACTTGTACCCTTGAGCCACGAGTGTTTCCGTTTAATACTGGCCAAAAAAATATGTACATACAATATACATTCATTCAAACACATTCAGCACTCTACGTAATTGAGAACCAGTAATCGAAGGTCGAAGGTTTGACATTTTAACATTATTGGAATTTTCCTGTATAGGTAGCGGAGTTCTAGAACGGAGTTATCACTAGTGATAACTCTACTGTAGTACATTGTAAACTGGGACAGAAACCAATTCTGTACTTTATGCACCCACACTGAGAAAATTAAGTTTACATTTTTTTTATAGTTTCCCATTACCATACCGTTCCCCACCAAATTCTGGATACATTGCGTGTTGAGGGAATGAAAATATTAAATACTGCATTTCCTTGACTGAGAATCGAATCCAAAACCTGTCACGTTGACAGTTGAACGTTTCCACTACATTACGACTGCCTTCAAATACTACAAATATTCTATCCAAACAGAATTAATGTACTATCATCGCTTGACCCTATACGAGTACTTTCAAACTGTGCTTTACCCGTGCTCAAACGTTAATATGAAACACAGATTTAATTTCGTTAGCGTCAGTTCATCCACGTGGAGGTAAAGCTAAATTAATTTCGAGACTACCCACTGTCGACCAAATCTCATTTCAGGCGACTTAACAAAATGTGTTTTGAGTATATATTTTATGAATATTGCTTCACGTTGCAAACCGCATTTAGTAAAGTAGACACTGTGAGTTATTAAACAGCAGAAAATGACATAAAAACGTAACGGAAAATACCAGAAGCAGTTACTAGTTGATAGCCAGGCTGTGCTTGGTACAGTAATCATTTCATCATAAGTGAAGTGAAACAGTCGAAAAGAAAGCTATCAGAAGTGACGCTCACGACACCTCACCGTCACACTATGTGGCCCTGCGCCACGACTGGCCTCTATGTGTATAGACAATCACTGTCATAATTCTGTGTATCGTACCGACTTGAATCAAATTATATGTGAAGAGTAAATTAACGTCGTATATCTTGTAACTTTATATCGCACGTTCCCTTTTCCATACGTTATTATGTGTTCATTATATTAAAAACGGTTACAGTAAAAATAAATAAAATATTATTTTTTTTACATTTTTTTAAAAATGTTGCTTTATTAAAACAGCATTGCGATATTTAGCTAGATATTCTAAATATTATAACAGTTTTTAATGTGATAATTTTTGTCTCCGCCATTGAACATAAAAATAAAATATAACTTCGTAGGATATTTCGACATGATTTTTGTATGTAGGTCATTTAAATTCAGGTTGCGTTAACAAAGGAATTGTAACCGAGCGGCCGCTGTGTAAACTCACGTCGCATCACAGTTCACGAAGCCTAACACTCTAAATATTAGAATTTAAATTTAACCTTTTATGTTTTTGCTTCCATAAATATAAATTAAATTGATATATTATATATTTTTGATGGAGAACGGGCAGAAAAAGGCAGAAAATGGTCAGTAAATAAAAAAAATATAAATGAAAAGTTAAATAATAGAGATTTAATTACGTGGGGAATGGAGTTTAACTCTAGGTTCCCTCTGCCTACCCTACTGTTTGCATAAAGCTGATTTAAATATTTAGTAATTGCGGCCAGTCGTGGGCCAGTGGCACAAGCTTGTGACTTTCAACGCTAGTATAGACTAATGGAAAATGAAAATAATTTCCTGTCACGTGTACAGTAGCACACTTGTGCCCCTGCGCCACGACTGGCCTCAAATAATATAATTTATTAACAATTTAATTACAGATTACTGTATTTTTACATACAATTTAGATACAACTTTCTTAAAAACTCCAATTTTGTAAATAAAATACAATAATTTTCATTTAGTGCTTATTTCATATTACTGAATATATGAATGTATGATATAATAGGCAAGCTTATTGCCCATCATATATATTGACTTCCAGATAAAACTCTAATAAGATAAGTCACTTAAAAAATTATAAGTTCTTTAACCTTTAGTACTATTTTTGTAGTAGTATGTGTTTACGTTATAGGTATATATGTGTAACTGCGTCACACATCGCCAATAAAAAAAACATCGTTAATGAAAAAAAATCCTACCGCTAAGCTCAACAGTTCATAAATTTAAAAAAATAATCAAGGTACCTCAACAAGTATCTTAATTAATTTCTTTAAATATGGGTTTAAAATATTTAACTTTATATGCTGTTCGCGTAAAAGGAGCGATGACGCTTCCACCCTATATAAGTTTGTGCAGACATCGTCATATGTTATTATTTACAACGCTATCAGCGTATTACTTTCGTAGTTATTTTTATAAAATACATATAACTCCCATTAGTTTTGACCTCTTCTGGTTTGTTTACCTTTTATTTCGAGGCTCCCCGAATAGAGTATAAATAAGACTAACACACCACATTTAGCTTGGCTTTTAAAAAAATAAACACCATTTCAATAACATAATAAACATTAAAACGGTTATGGGGATACATAAAAAATCTTTTAAAAACAAATAAATGACACAGTCATTAAATAGTAATAAAACGTGAGTGGGCGTGACAGACAACACACACTGATTGGTTAACTGTATGTCATTTTGTTTGTAAACGCGAGCCGAATAATAAATATTCAATTTTATAACACTATTAAATAATAACTACATATATTACTATTATTTATTACTGAGGCCGTCATGGCGCAGGGCTTGATGCCATCTTGGGTATTTTTTATTTTATTCACATTTGGCAGGGGCAGAGGAAAAATAGTTAGTTACTGCTCCCGACTTTTCGCAGAATTTTCGAGACACTGCGTGAGTACTTGAACTCATCGCCACACTTTGCCCTGTTACGAGAGCGAAGAGATGTACATATTAATAAATAATAATTCATTATCTACTGAATAACAAATTTTTATTTTACGTATATTTATCTCAGGGTAGTGATTATAAAATAAAATAAAAACAGTTTCTCTTGTTTCTCTGGGACTATTACGCTATATATGAATAATTATAACTGCGTTGGGCTTAGATTATTTTCTTTTCTCCGCTTTATTAGATAAAAAGCGGCCTTGATGTTAACAGCTCAAATCGCTATATGAAGACGTGTCTTGAAAATAATAGAGGAGGAGCCGATGACAGCAAGATTTTTGTTTCGTTATCGAAATTAAGAGTTCCTGTGTTCACTCACCCAGCACTGGTAAGTACTCCTACGGAATATGAAACACAGGTACATTTAGTTTGTATAACTATACGTTTCGTCTGGCTCGATTTGACTCTTCATTCATAAGGAAAAGAGTTTATTTATTTAGGATCGTCAACAGAAAAGACATTACAACATGGTCAACTCACAACGAGTTCTATTTACAGATTAAATGTTTAACCAATTAAAGACGATCACAGCATGTCCTAATAAAATAACAATTGGTTTCAATAGCATGTAGATTAAAGTAATAAAAATGTCATACAGTAAAAGATATTAGAAAAATGTCCAAAATGTAAACTAAACGATTTTCTTCTATAAACACAAGTATGAAGATGCTAGAAATTAAAATAACATATTTTTTCCTTATTAAATGAAACTAATTTAAACGGATTAATCGCGTATATTTAAGATTTTTACATTTTGGAAACCCGATTTTTCGAACACTTTACAGTAGTCCGTGGTCACGGGTAGACTGAGGTGGCATTCGTCTGTCAGTTGATATAATTATCATATCAAACTACCGCCAGCAAACTACTGACAGACGAATGCCACCTCAGTTTACCCGTGACCACGGACTACTGTAAAGTGTTCGAAACGTCGGGTTTCCAAAATGTAAAAATCTTAAATATACGCGATTAATCCGTTTAAATTAGTTTCATTTAATATGTGTAATAATCGTGAAAATCAAAGAACTTATTATATTTTTTCCTCTAGTAGAATTGTCAGTTAGCCTTTTTGTTCTAATTTCCTCATATTATCTCGTTAAAAGCGTTATCTAACCTTCACTAAAGAGAAAACCACTTTGTCGAGGCAATTCTGAAGTGTCCGACTTCAAGACCTGTCCGCACTTATGGCGCCGCCCTCTAATTGATTTTATATGTTTGGAGAAAACGTCGCTTCCGAGGAACATTACTACGTTTTTCAATTTTATACTATTTATATGGAAGCAAATTTAACATTAGTAAGCTGATAAGGAAGCATAGTAAACTATCTAAGTTTATTAAGATAAAGCAATTTTATCCTAGCATGACCGATTTTCACGATACAGACTACAAGGTCTACTTAGCGGTTGAAATTGTGACCCTTGAAACGCTCAATTATGGACACTCTGTTCAGAATATTGTTTCAGAAGTAGTTTCTGAGAACATCGATATTTCATTAATATCTCATTACTGTGTAACGTCGCTATCTCGCGTACTGCAAACTGTAGGTACAACTTGTTATAGGTACTTATAAAAATACCTAGCTTATGAACAGGCTAAATACTATTTTGTATTATGGATTGGTACTGTTTTTCTATTGAATAATATGTTTAAAACTGTTTTTTAATATTTCTTTTTTTATATATTTAAAGTATGCGAAAACAACATAACTTAAATCACGTAGATGTCATTTATACATTTATCAAGTCATTGCGTATTGACTATAGAGTAACGGAGTATAACGCTGCGCTTTTTCTATTTGTTTTTATATAGTCGAGAAGGCAGAGGGGGTTGAAGAGGGGAATTCTGGAGGTATTGCGTAATTCAACCCCGCGATAGACTCAACACCAGAGAACCGAAGAAATGGAAATATAAAAGTTAATTAAAAATTCTGATATAATTAAGCTATCTTATATTCGCGAATGATCCGGGTGATTAGCTTGATCCTTTGTTCATTAATCTTTAACACGCAGCCTACAGCAGTAAATTGTGAAGTAGATTATTTACCTAGATATTAACCATATACATAGAAAAAAGAACCCCTTAGACTATAAAGGAAGAAAAGGCAATGTCACTGCAATTTTATTACATAAGATTTTTTTACAAAATTTTAATATTGTTTTATTACTGTAAAATCGATTTTCCAAATACGCTACTACAACTTTAACATTTGACACCAATCCAAAGCGATACTCTACTTGTATTTCAAGAATAACTTCATAACTTTGCACATTAACGAAAACGATATCGTCGTATTGTCAGTATATTATTTGAAACCAGCGCACTCTGTAATTGAACAAACTTAATGTGAGTGTTCATGACAAACGTGAACGTTAGATAATGGAGCATGCTTGAAAATTTCATTTAGATAACCTACAAGGACTTAGTCGACATTATTTAATTTTTTAGTAGTGTTACGCATTACGTGTTTATTGGCGGATCTCAACACCGTTATTTGCCTTGTCACCAAAGCGAAAAAATTAAAACATCAATAAGATTAAAAAAGCATTAAATCAGTACTAATTTACAGATTTAATTGGTACAGATTTTTGATAGGATCACTATGTTTTCCGTCTGTCAAATATTCAGGTCTACCGTCCCTTGGAACACAGAAAAACAACATTCTAAGTCAACGCAATTAAAAGATATGTAGATTTATAGAGCGTTTTCGCTCCATGTTTTATGGGTACTTGCCTTGGAACTTCAGTTATGAAAGGTGGCTTGAAGTGAAAACTTATAATATAAATAATGAAAAAAATACGAACAGTTAAAATTTATAGATATTCCATAGAAAAATATAATTAATAATCAACTTAACTAAAACTCATATTTCTAGTTAATTTAACACAAAATGGGGGCCCTCTCAAAGTGAAGGTAGTTAAATGTTTTAAGTTGAACTACAATCCTGAAATTGGGATGGAACCCTCGGTGGGACAGTCCGACTCACACTTGAACGGTTTTGAATAATATCAGTAAAATGGTAATTTACGTCTATAGGCATATGTATTACACAGCGTTCGTCGCAATCAAATATAGTGCTAAATATAAAACGCCCGCCCATTTGTCGTTCATAATGAATCATTTTCGTTGCATAGAGGAGGTAGAGGGGCGCAAGCGTGTGTGTAAACGTAACAGTTTGTGGATGTTGAGCGGCGAAATTTAACACCGCATACGGTTACTTTCAAACTGAGTATAACTCAGTATTTCGGAAAATACATTTTGTCACACCACACCACATTTTATTACACCTTAATCTGTAAACCTTAGTCACCCACGACCATAAATGGCTCAATAAATTACATATAATGACTGGAATTGGAAAATATGTACTGAAAGACTGTAATAACCGGTTAGTTATAGTTAGTTTTGCACCAAATATACCGAATTATATCTCAATCCACCATTACCATTTTATAGGACGTAGGTCTTATATTCTAAATAAATAAGACTTCATTTCATCCATCCGATTTATTAAGAATGTAGAGAAAAAAAAGTGTATTCTTTTACCCACGATTTATACCTAATTATTGTTCAATAACAAGAAGAATTTAGCTTCTTTTTAACTTCAAGCTGTATCCCGCACGTAACAGAATAGGAAGAAGGAACGTGGGAACATAATATTAAGACACTCCGTTCCTATTAAAACACTTCCGTTTCCGCTGAATTATTGAGGTATAGTGTGTTGAGTGGCGGAATTCAATGCCGTGCTTTTGCCTTTTTACCAGAGCGAGAAAATGAAAATATTTTTATATTCCATTCCTCAGAATGGGAATTGAATCCACTATGTTGTCCCCTGCGCCGCGAAGGCCTCAAAATATGTTTAATTTAACCGTAATTAGTTGAGTTTGACTTTACTTTTCCAATTATTTTTAAAATTTGTCATTCTCGTAATAATAATTTAAAAAAAAATTCTGTAGTTGTTAACAAAAGTTTCGTTAGTCGCATGTAAATTTTGGTCATTCAAAATCAGTTCAGGTCAAAATATTTCAATAGTACAATTCGTTAACGTTTTAATATTTCATTTCGACACATAACATATATGTATACGTATTTTAACCAAAAAGCGCGGCGTTAAGTTCCGACACTCAACACGGAATATCTCGAATTCCGGCAGAAAGAGAAGACCAGGGTGTCTAAATACTAAGTTCTCAACGCGATGGTTCTCAACTGGTATAAAGCGAGATAAAGGAAAAACATGAAAGATAACAAATTAGGTTATTAAAAAAAAACAAGAGTTTGAGCGGCATGTTCATAAAATATATTCACTTTAGTAGCAGTAATTTCTTTGTTGCACAAAGTGGTACAAAAAATAGTAAAAATATATCTTAAGAAAAGCAACGGGTTTACCACAAAGGTAGCATTTGCAATATTTTTTTTGTCGTGTGGAGCATTAACTACTTATATATATTTATGTTTTCTTTTTACTTATCTTATTTATAAAAGTTAACATTAAAATATGAATTACAAGTTTATATTGTAATATTTTACTGTTTAGTCCATATAAGAAGATGGATAGGGAGAACCTAATTTTAGTGTTCAAAGTCAAACTTAATTCTCACGGCTGGAGATCGAGAGATAACCTGTGCGTTAAACTAAACACTATCCAATGGTTTAAAATAAATATATTTGTCATATCATTATTGAGGCCAGTCGTGGCGCACAAAGTGTGACTGTAAACCCGACTGGTTGTGGGTTCGATCCCCACTCGAAGGGATGAAATATTTACTTGAATTTATATTTACATTTTTTCGCTCTGGTGTCGAGACAAAGCGCGGTGTTGAGTTCTGCCACTAAACACGCAATGCCTCCAGATTTCGGCAGAAAGTGGGGAACGCAGTGTCTTAACACCAGGGTTCCCCTGAATACCCTGCTGTGTGCGGGATACAGCGTGAAGCTGATTATTAATCATTATATTTCGTCAAGCATCACTACGAACTGACTGATCGAATATATATGGATTAGAAAGAAATAACCAACTAATAAACATCTTCAGTCTACAACTATACAGTCAAAGTTAATATCAAAGATAGAATCGAAGCTTTTAAACCAGTTCCGTTTCCATATACAATAAAGAGATCTAAATTATATGACAACCGCAACCTACAGCACCGCGAGTATTATGTAGAGAACGACTTTACAAATCACGACAGTATTATTCCAAAACTGCATTGTCTCTTAACAAGCTGTAACGACCAAATTACAGTAGACCATTTATTTCATTTTAAAACCTCCAAAAGCAAAAAACGTTCTCGTTTTCTTTGACTGCGGTGTTGAATTTTTAAAATGTAACTCATTATTTCCTCTGTGCGCCACGTTTGTTGGATTATAGGCTTTATGTTCATGTAATCAAAATTTTACTTTGAAAAAGCCTTATTAAAAAGTCTTATATCAGACTAGCGATCCGCCCGCGGCTTCGCCCGCATGTACAAAATTATTTATTTTCTGTGAGTTAATCTCTGAATCACTTTCGTGTTCTAGGAACATTATTATAATAAATTTCAGTAAAACAATAATTTTGTAGTAATATTATCGCATGCTATTCTTGACATTGATGTAATCAAAAAAATATTTTTTTTTATTTATTAATCGGTTACGATTAAAATTAAAAATACATGCGAAATTAATTTCCGTCTAATTCTTTAAATTTTCGTCGATTTTTTTAAAATTGCACTAGAGCCTCAAAATGATAATATCAAAAATTTTATTGCCTCAAGTGGGAATCGAATCCACCTGTCGCGTTTACAACCACACGCCTGTGCCCCCGCACTACGACTGGCTCATCTAAGTTGTTTACTTTTTATAAGAAAAGCAATATAGGCGTTGTACGTCAAAGTTATAACAAGGGGGAAACGTTATCAATCATGTTAAGGAATGTTGTCATTCCAAATGGCTTTAGGCGAGTCTATGGAGTAGCTGTCGATCGGAAAGAAGGATCTTCACTTGAAGTAGATTTAATATAAAATTATTATTTTTCGAAATTAAAATTGTTTCTGTAAGACCAGGGGCCTTACTCTTGACGACAATATTCAATGATCAATCGTTAATAAATTTCATATCGTACTCTTGAAAGCAATCAATTGCTAAGTCCAGTACCGCCCGCTACGTTGACGGTTGCGTTAACTAAAAATTGTTGTAAAATTCGTTAGAATTGTGATATTTGGTACTCTTGACGCGTTTTTGACAGTTAAAATGACAGCAAAATTACAAGTGGAATTGGGAAATTACTCAATAACTAAAGTGTACCTTTTTAGAAATTGATTTGTTATTTTTCTCGTGAAAACGATGTATTTAAATATATTATCAGTGGACTTTTGAAGAAGTTTTAATTGGAATGAGCATTTGCTTTGTAAAAATACATATTAAATAACTACCAATATATCATTTAGTACCAATATAATAGTTGGTCCTTAAATATTTTATAAACAATACAATAGTAAGAATAGTAATTATTACTATCATTTTATATGTGACCATATGTTTGCCCAAAAGTTGATATTTGATAGTTGAGATGACTGACTAGACGTAGATGCTTAGATGAACTTTACAAGAATATTTCACCAAAACTCACATTTCTGCTCAATCTAAATAAACAAAAGTGTTCACAAATGCAAAACACAGGGTGCAGCATTGTATATAAATAACACATATTGCAAGTGACAACATATGTGTTAAAGTATTATCTAGAAATGAGTTGGAAGACTTGGAGGTAGAAGAAGTAGAAGTCTCCAAACATAACAGCTGACTGAAAGGTAGTAAAAACATATAATAGCTACAAAATTAAGGAAAGAAACAGAAAATAGGTCCACAAGTTATATAAATCTTTTTATAAATAAATTTGTATTTTTTAAATAAATCAGCTTCACGCTGTATCCCGCACACTGCAGGGTAGGCAGAGGGAACGTAGTGAAAGACACTCCGTTCCCCACTTTCTGCCGAATTCCGGAGGCATTGCGTGATAAGTGGCAGAACTCAACGCCGCGCTTAGCCTCGACACCAGAGCGAAGAAATGGAAATATAAATTTAAGCAAATATTTCATCTCCTCGAGTGGGGATCGAACCCACAACCAGTCGGTTTACAGTCACACCTTGTGCCGCTGCGCCACGACTGGCCTCATTACAGCAAGAAAATAAAAGCAAACTATTACACTATAAGCTGTTATTTTTAATTTTTTTTATAGGTAAAGAAAAAAGTTTGTCTTTTGGTATTTTTTTATTTTAATATTAAGGTATTGTCTAACAATGTTTGTTGTAAAATAAAAATTACTTTTAAAGTTGAAAATAGTTGAGCAATACAGTAAGAAATTGAATATTATTATAAACTTGTATAAAATATTATTAATATTTAATTGATTGATTCAATTACCGAGTAAATATGTACTTATGTGTAACAAAATTATATTCTACTGTACTATATTGTTTAATTTAATGAAACAAATTAAATAATAATGAAATAAATTATATTAGCTTTCCAAATAAATCATTTTGAATTAATTTATCAAAACTTTACAAAAATGCTTAAAAGTATGAGTGATTGGTCAGAGTTTAATAGATTTCCTGGATATGTCATCTATCTTCATGTCAATAGATGACAAATTTTTTTAAGTATCAAGTATTTGTCTCTATGTCTATAATTGTATCTCTACATAAATGTATATATAATATCTATGTATGTATTTATGTATGAATAGTGTATGTATATATAAATGTTTGATATAATAAATAACAAAAATATGTTTATACTTTAAATAAGTACAAATTTGATTGAATGTATTATCTTTGTGCAATAAAGTGTTTATAGAACTTGATTTGTAATTAGATATATGAATCTCATGCTAAAGAGAAATGTTTCAGATGTAATAATATGTAAATTATCTTATTAAACTTATTTTAAAAAGAATGATTTAATTATTCAGAGATATTTTTGTGTTGCACTTGTATTTTTAAAATTACCAATAAAGATGTATGTTTTAATTATTGTTTAATTACATAATTGGCATTTAAAACAAAATATTATATATACAGCAAGAAAATAAAAGCAAACTATTACACTATAAGCTGTTATTTTTAATTTTTTTTATAGTTAAAGAAAAAAGTTTGTCTTTTGGTATTTCTTATAAACTAAAAATTAACCAACTTTTACATACTTATTTATGACGCTTATGTATAGCTTTAAGCTTTATGATATTATACATGATATGATAATGGTACATATAAATATTCTTATTATAATAAAAAGACATTCAGTAGTAAAGCATTTTTTTATTAATACTTTTATTTAATCACTTTTATAAACATAATAGACTAATCATAATTATTTCTTTAAATATGCACATTTAAGCGTTATTCATTAACATAAAAAACTATGTATGCTTCTTTCAAATAAAAACAACCATTACTTTTCGCGTGAACTTCAAAAGCATTTAACCTTTATTATTATGTTATACTTTACTTAATTTTACATTTCAACCTTTATTAATATTTATTTATAGGCTAAATGCATATCGATTGTAGAAATATATTTATTATAATTGATAACATTAACATTAACATAATGATACAAATACATATGTCAAATGGTTTTTTGACAAAACTTTCTAAATAATTAGACATACAGATAAAATTATATCCATTTTTTAGAAATACTTCAAAGATTTCATTATTTTTTAAGTAAAACAAAATAAATATAATTTATAATTATTGTTTTTGAGAAAAATGTGCATGTAAATAAATTATTTTAAGGAGGAATGAATGGTTGTTATGTATCGTAGATATATCGGTATAAAGTGTACAACACTAACTGTCAGTTATAACGGCGTTAGGATTGGTCAAAAAAATAGTAATCCGACTTTGAGAATATTGTTTTCAAGAGTACCAAAATAACGTCGTCGCAAGATTGCATTGGACAATTGTGGACGTCAAAATGGGATTGAAATTACTTTCAAGAGTAAGGCCCCAGGCGTGGTGCAGCAACACAAGCGTGCGACTGTAAGCACAATAGGTTGCGGGTTCGGTTCGATTCTCAACTTTAAACGACATTTATGGGTCAGAAATATTTTGGCATTGCTGACATCTAAAGGAAGGGACTTCCACAATCTACACGCAGTTACAATATATGAACTGCCGTAAAAAGAAGGAGTGTGAGAAGGTATTTTTAGGGTAAGATTAAGTCATTCGTTCTCACTTTAATTAATATTAGATAGGTATTAGTTTAATTTTGTACTAATCCTTTAAACGTAAAAATTATAAATTCATATTTTTTAAAAACGAAATGCGCCCCACTTGTGTGTAATAATCGTGAAATCAAAGAATTCATATTTATTTCTCTGCAATTAATACATTTTTAGGGTTCCGTACCTCAAAGGTAAAAACGGAACTCGTTGTCTCTCTGTCCGTCTGTCAAGACCATTTGTCTCGAGCTGAAATTATGATGATATATTTATGTCTACGATCCCTTGAAGCACAGAAAAATATCTAGCTTCTAATTAATTTAGCAATCAAAAGATACGAGTTTTAACGCATCGATTTCGCTGCATTTTGTATGAAATTCGTCGTGTAATCAAAGCCGATAGTTCCCCTGGACCTTCAGTTAACAGATCAGACACAAATGAAGAAAAAAAACAAAAAGTGAAAAACTATAGGTGTTTCCTAGAAAAAAAATGTAACAAACTTATAATTACTATAATTATTTCATACAAAATGAATGCATATGCTCACAAACTTAAATTTGTCAACATTTATAAGTTATCTCACTCCGACCTACAATATTGAAATTGGTACAAGAGGCGTGGTGTGCGAGACCAAGCCCCACTTAATCAGCTTTTTTTACACTGAATTTTAATAAATTAAATTTTTGCAGGGACATCACGTCTGTATGTACAATTGCTGATGTTTTATCAATCTTTTGTAAATTAAATTATTCGTGCGTTCTGAAATTTTGTAGAGAATTACATTAGACAGCGGCCATTGTTGTCGATTAGCCACTTGTAGCGGGTGTAATGAAACGCTTGTCGTGACCCTTCACGTCGCATATTAACGGCGGTACTGACATGTTTTCACAAGAAGGTATCAAAACGGCACTTACATATTATAAATAAATAAAAAATGAAATCTAAAAAAATATTATTAATACTTTGCATGAACAATGCGAAAATACTTTTGCCTTGACCTTAAATACAAAAAACAGTTAAATATCCATACATTATAAGCTATTGAAACATAAGCTTCCTAAAGTATTTCACGTTCGATTATATCAATATTTGCGATTCAGTCACTCGCTATCAGAGTTAAGCCATATGGCGAGCGCTACGATGTCAACAACTTTATACATGGATAATGCTATCTATATTTATTTATTCTCTCCAGTCGTGGGGCAGGGGCACAGGAGTGTGGCTGTAAAATCGACTGTTTGTGGATTCAATCTCAATAGCAGGAAATAAATATTTATTTAGATTTTCATTTTCATCGCTCTGGTGTCGAGGAAAAGCGCGGCGTTGAGTTCCGCCACTCAACACGCAATGCCTCCGGAACTTGGCGGAAAGTGAATACAGTGTCTTAACACTAGATTGTACCCTCTGTGTACCCTGCTGTGTGCGGAGGATTTTTTATTTAATTGTCTGTGCATCTGTGCACATGAATCTTTGAGACGGCCTTGCCGATTTAACACAGGCTTTACAGCCAGAGAAAAAGGAGCGTCAAACGCTACGATTTTTGTAGAGCATACGTATATCAATTATGTTTCTAAAAATATCTTTAAAGTTAGATTGTCTATGGTACTATGATAAAATTTTGGTACACAAACAAAAATATAAAAGCCATAAAAAGAATTCATTCAATACCACAGCGAGGTTATCTCGTCGTCAGCTTAACGTGTGGTCATCACGTGCGTCAGTTTCCAATCAAATATCGGCATTGAATCGGAACCAAATACACACAAAAATAAATGTATTCAATGGTAACGTTTTTAACTTTTGTTTCATTTACTATTGTTTTTGAACAAATCCTTTCATGCCCTCGCAAAGTAATTACGATATGTAGAAAAATAACTATGTATGCGAGTAAACGTGACATCATTGCAGGACAGTATCGAAACTGTGTCGTGTTGGTGGTGGGTCGATCATTTTAAATTATTTTCATCTACCCCATTTTACTAGACAAAACACGACAGCGTTAAGTTGCGCCACTCGTTAGGCAATGTCTCTTGAATTCATAAAATATAGTAGTTTTTAGCGTCAAGCTTCCCAAACATACCAAGGTAGGCAGGGAGAACCTGGGAACCAAGTATTAACCCTTTGCACTCGTAAATACACCTACTTATCTGTCTACTCGGATTTTTTATGTGAGATTTTTTTTAAATGTGCTAAAATTGCATAGTGATACACTTAAGTGTAACAAAAATTGACTTTTTTATGGTTTTAGAAAAAAAAATTGCTCTATGTGGAAAAAAAGACGCATTTAAAAAAAAATACCTACATCTTTATTCAAATTAAATACAATCACTTGTTACATAATAAATAACAACCTGTCTTTAGTCAAAACAAAACATTATATGCGGTAAAAATTTGTAATAAATTTGTTCTTTACGGCTTTTAACTATCATTTACAATAAAAGGATCGTCAATAGATCGGTTTTCATTAAAAAAAATTACCAAAACTTACTATTTTGACAAACGAAGTGTTTTATAACTTTGTACTTTGACGTGTTGCTATCGGTGTTATATAATGTTATTTTTTGGTCCACATTGAATATAATATAATAACTTATATAGTGAACGTTAAATTGCAGTAAGGCTTAGATTTTCTTGTAAATAACAAACACAGACACAAAATGATCAGGCAGTCCTAATGTCTATGCTTAAGAGCACCACGAATTATCCCAAATGTTAACAACACGCGAGAAACGTCCATCTTGATACAACTGTTAAACTAATTATAAAAAATTATTAAAAAAAATATTTTTATGGGTTTTAGAGGGTGTGTTGTTGCTAAGAAACCCATCTTATATTTTGACGTAAAAAAATGTTATTGTTTAATAATAAACATTTTTATATTCGAATTTTAATAATAACAAAATAATTTCTATGATTTATTTTCTGTTTATGGACAAAACATTATTGATATCATTTCCAGTAAAATAACGTTTTCACAAGTATTTTCTAACTACAATGATTTTAAATAATGTACTAAGAAAAATCTTCACAAAATGAAAGCATAAGAGCCTGTTGGCTCTGACGCTTTGTGTTCTGATTTGCGTACGCTGAGTGGCGCTGTAATCGTGCACGGAGCCAATAGCCCTCCTCGATAAACTGACTAAACATAATAAAATTAAATCAAATTAAATCAGCTTCAAACTGTACGCACACAATAGGGAAGGCAGTGGAGGGAACCTAGTGTTACCACATTCCGTTCTCTACTTTTCGCCAAGTTCCGGAGGCATTGGGTGTTGAGTGGCGGAACTCAACGACGCTCTTTACCTCGACACCAGAGCGAAGAAATAAAAATATAAATGTAAAATAAATTTTTCCTGTCCTCGAGTGGGGATTGAACCCATAATCAGTCGATTTTATAGTCACACTTTGTGCCCCTGCGCCACGACTGACCTCATTTTTAGCTTCACGCTTTTGAATGTAATAATAAAATATATTGCATGTAAACTCAATTGAGGCCAATAGTGGCGCAGGGGCACAACGTACGACTGTAAACTCACTTAATAACAGGTTCTGGGTTCGATTAACACTCGAGAAAATTTATTATTTAATATTTTCATTTCGTCGCTCTGATATCGAGATAAAATGCGTTGAATTCAGCCACTCAACACACAATGCTATCTCCAGTTAATCTGGAGAGATTAAGGCGGACAGTGGGGAGTGGGCGCAAGCATCATAATGGAAACAGAGTGTCAACATTATATCCCCAAGCTCTGCCTACCCTATAATACAACGTGACGCTGAAAAGAAAAATGTAAATACTGTAAATTAGTACTAAAGAATATTTTAATTAATTTCATAACATGAAAAGTTTGAATACCTTGAAACTAGCGCAGATGGCAAAAAGTTAAGTTTCAAGGAAAGAAAAGGCTACTCGCTTAAAATTGTAACATCGTAGAATGAATAGACTTGTGTTTTTCATTTGCAAACTTACGGAACGCTATTTCAACTTGTTACCAAAAAGAAAAGATATAGAGCGGCATTCACGAAAATGTACAGATGTTACATGTTTTATTATGGTTGTGCTTTTAGGGCATATAGTTTTTTGGTACTAGCGAAATATTTGTTGACTTTAATATTTTTATTTCTTAGCTCTGGTGTAGGCGCGGTGTTGAGTTCCGCCACTCAACAGGCATTGTGTCGTAACACTCTACCTAGCTAGCAGCAAATATTTGATATATTGCACATACGGCTAAAAATCAACAATATTATGCAGAATTTTATTAGCTCGTCATCTGGCCACAGTTACCCGATCGCCCACTGTAAAACGATTAAAAATAATATTTAGTATACAAATTGATTGAAATCATGTAGCCTACGCAAGACTTCATGATTTCAGCCCGTCGAAATTAATATAAAAATTAAAATCTTTGAGTATTGTTCCAGTAGTGGTTTGAATATGGAAATAATAAAACGAGTAGCGTCACATTCTGTTTAGTTTATTCGACTGATCATGGCCAACGAAACTGTCTATTTATAAATATTTGGACATACTGTCAAATGAGCGACTTTTATATGTTATATTTATACAGTCATTAAAGTATTCGAAATATTATTTATTCAAATAATCTCTTATGAGCACTTTTGAATCGTCGAATGAACATATAACCAAAAAAGAAGCTACCACCGGGTTCGGAACGCAGTTCTGCTGAGAAGAACCGGCAAGAAACTCAACAGTTGCTCTTTTATATAATGTATTTATCCATATATAATCAATATTATATAAATTCAATGTGTGATTAATTATTAGCTATAATTGAATTGAGGATAACATATTGTTTATAGGTCTTAAAATTATTAATATTCTTAGAACAGGAAATTGAATAATTCTATACAGTGTTGCTAGTGATATTTAACAGTACTTTTTATATGTTAAACTTGTAAAATATATAAAGTAAAGTGCCAATACTATTATGTATAATTAAATTGATAATAACATACTCTTTTAATGTACTAAAGTAAGTGTAAGATAATATAGATAGAAATATTCCATATGGTCTTGCTAGTGCTGTTTAACAGTATACATAGTCGTAAGTAGATATCTTTTTAAAATGCCTTCCAATAACTTAAAAACCATCAATAAAAACAGAAAAATAAAACGGGATCCATAATAAAAATTGACAAAACATCAAAATTTATGAGGCAAAATTGCGGACCGGTTTATCTCCAACTTTACCCATATAATGTGTGTACAATAAATAAAACAAGGAAAAAGGAAAAAAATAATGAAATTTACAAAGAAAGCTGTCCCCACTGAATAATACAATAAAGCGAATATAGACAGTTAACGGCCGTCGACTACGATGTTACTTCCTAACGCTATGAATCTTTACGAGGCTGCAGAGGGTTATAGCTGTCATAGCAGTAATAGTTGGTCTTTAGTGAGATCACTCTCCCGAATGACGATATGGTATTGCTCTAATGACCCACATTATGGGTACCTAGGTTTGCATAAAACATTTCCAGAACAATGCTAACCAATTTGATAAATTTAGACAAATGAGTAAGTATTTCACTTACATTAAAATATTTATCAAATTGATAATAGTCTTACTAATACTATAAATGTGATTTTTTGTGAAAGTTTGTTCCACTTTCACACTACAAAAACTACTGAACGAATCGAAATGAAATTTTACAGTAAATAAAAAATCTATGAAGAAAAAATAAAAAAAAAAATCACCTTTTGTTCATTATTCAAAATATAATGAAAATTCAACGAGAAGTTCCGTTTTAAATAAAGCTATTAAATTTGCTGTTAGGTGAAAGATATTCTCATGGTCCAGTACACGACTGGTTAAAAAGAACGAACAAAAAAGGAGCTTTTAGAAACATGGCGCAGAAAAAGTTCTTTGACTTTCATGATATTAATTGGAACTTTAGTAAACGCTTTGACTGTGTATTCAATAGGCTTTGTAGTAAATTTTCTTTTCATTGCTTTGGTTTTAGATCATTATTTATAATAAGTTAAAGTTTGTTAACGTATACTAATCTTCTCTCTCCTGGAATTAATCGCGGGCGTATGTTGCCAGGATCTGTCTTCCTGCTTAATCTACTCCACTTTGCAAGAACTGTAACGTCCTGGGTGGTTAGACCATTGGCTCTCATGTCCTGCATCGCGTTACGCCGCACATCCACCTTAGCAACTTCATTTCCGTGATGTGAAGCTCCTGAGTCTGCCGAAATAGTGGTGGTATAACTAACATTCGCTGCCGTATAAAATAACCGATCAGATGATGCTCTTGTAGCAGCCCCTTGAGCTCGAACGGTATTCCGCAGTCGCAGACCACACCAGTGGTCTCCCACTCCCGAAGGTCATGTGCCTTAAAGCACTGTAATGCTGCACACTAAGTTAAGATACATAAATTGTATAATGTTTACCTAAAATAAATGTGTAGTTAGTATATATTGTAATATGTAAAATTGTTAAATATATAATTATATAAACACTCGCTTATCAACTTAGAATAAGCTTAGGTTAAAATTTAAAAAAAAAGTAAAGATAAAAATAATATTTGCTTATAATAAGTATTAATTGTATTTACTTAAACAATAACGTAATCAATATATGTGATCAAAAAATTTGATATAATAATAAAGTAAAAAAGGATACGGACGAAATGTCTGTAGTGCTGAAATAAATAAAAACGCTACGTTTAGTCTGCCTAACTGTGTAGAAAACAGCGTGAAGGTGATTTATTTATGTATTTTATTTTAAATAAAACATATTTGCAGTAAGATCTATAATTTCCTAAAGCGCTACAACACAGGCACCCAGCTAAGCATCTCCAGTATCCAATATTCTAAGCTAGACTGACGAGATGAATCTCTGGTCCCCTCAAACACCAAAGTAAAACGAGAAATAAATAATTAAAAATCTACAATTGGCACAAATTGAAAAGCTAAGTTAACATACCTCCACAAGCCACTGAGAGCTATCAACTTACTAAGAGCGGCAAACAGCGAGTGAACGGCAGAACGAAATTAGAACAAGTAGACGCTGGAGTGGGATGAGGGCTGTGTAAATAAATTCTGATTTAACAAGCCATTGCATAATAGTTATTAATTAAAATATTTTTTTCAGCATCACGCTGTATTCCGCTGTAGCACGGTAGGCAGAGTGAACCTATTGTGAAGACACTCTGTTCCCCATTTTACGCCGAATTCTAGAGGCATTGCGTGTTAAGTGGTAAAATTCAATTCCGCGCATAGCCTTGAAACCAGAGCAAAGCCATGATATTATTAAATGTTTCATGTCCTCGAGTGTGAATCGAACCCACAACCCGATTCTTTTACAGTTACACGCTTGTGCCCCTGAGCCATGTATGGCCTCAACGCTTTTTATAAAAAGAAAAAATTTATTAATATATTTTTTACTCGAGGGAAGTGTCAACGACAAACCATTTTAAAAAAATATATTCTTTTGTTCACTTTAAACTACTGAACAAAAGACTGTTTGTTTCGTAACTCGGTAGCCAAAACAAATGTCAATAGCCTAAATATTTATATTGCATACTAAAGTAAGTCGACCTTGATATATTCTAAAGCTTTGGATTTGCCAAAACAAAACCACTGCGAAATGACAAAAAAAATTAATTTGAAAATTTCACGCTTATTAAAACGAACAAGAAAATAATTAAACACAATGAATGTAAATAGCACCTCTGCATACATAATTTTCTGAATGTAAGATGTTGAATGTTCGAATGGAATACGAAAGTGGAGAGTTAATTAAAACTCACGTAGAAAGTTTTCATAAGATGTGAATACCTTTACAAAACATATAGCGATCATTTTTAAGCGAAACACATTTAAAAAGCTCATGTAATTAATTTTTTCTTCAGCAGCGGCAGAAGGAACGTAGTGTTAAGACACTTCGTTCACCACTTTCCGACGCTCGAAGCGTGACATGTTGAGAGGCGGAATTCAACATCGCGCTTTGCGTCGACACAAGAGCAAGGCAAATGAAAATAATAAATATTTCATTTCCCAAGTGGAAATCGAACCCACAACCGTCGCGCCTATAATCACTTGTGTTACTGCGCCACATCGGAATCAGTTTTTTGTCTATAAAAAACAAACTATTTGTTTTTATCTTACTGAATTGAATCTACACCTATACGCTAAGTTATTTGTACAAAATGTTGGTTACTATTTTTACAATTTTTTTTGCATACATAATAAAGAAAACATACTATACTAAGGAGTATTTTATAAAATCTTTTAAATATCATAAAGAATTAAATAGTACCTAAGTAGAAAATTAATATAATAATTCTATTCACTAAAATAGTCGAACAAAAGGCATTTAATCACTCTGAAAGACGTAAAAACTTCATTAAAAATAAAACGAAATGTTAGATTTATTTTGAAGTATATCCGCTTCAAGTATATCCGAGCTTCTTACTCTATTTTTTAAAGTGTTCAATCAAAACTAACAGTATATTGTGATCTAAGGCCTAACCGAGGCTTGGTGTGGCGCAGGTGCACAAAGCGTACGTAAAAGGAACAGGTTGTGGTTCGATTCCCATTCCAGTAAATGAAATATTTAATATTTACATTTCTTCGATGGGGTAGTAGGCAAAAGCGGCGTTGAATTCCGATGCTCAACACGCAACGCCTCCAGAATTCGGCGAAAAATCGGAGAACAAAAGTGTCTTGATTGGTGCAATTTACACATCACAAAGAAAATAAGAATTCACTATATGATTAAAAAGTACCCAAGTCAAAAATTAATATAATAACTTTATTCACTAAATTTCAACGAACAATGCGGTCTCGGTTCCCTTTACGGCATTAGCATAATCAGCTTGGCTCAGGCATTAGCTCGGAGTTTAGCAGAAGTTTCACTGTTCGTAAAATCACTGGGTTAAAGTAAGATACGCTATCTTAAGGGCAAGTATGTTGAAAGACGGAAGGCTTAGAGCTCGGTGACGGAAATGTATAGAATAACTAAAGTATCGATATCAATTCTATTAGTAGAAACATTAAAATACTACGAAACGTTATTTTTATTTCAATATAAGACTTTATATAAAAAAATCCGCATTAACTTAGTCTATGTCCGAGCTTGCTTGCTATATTTTCTAAGTATTCTATTTAAAAATAACAGGAAATTTTAACTTAAGGCCTAACCGAGGCCCGGGGTGGCACAGGGGTACAAAGCGTGTGTAAACGGGACAGGTTGTGAGTTTGAACCCCACTAGAGTGAATTAAGGTATATAGAAAAAAGTATTTAATATTTTCGTTTATTCGCCCTGGTGGTACACATAAGCGGCGTTGAATTTCGCAACACCTCCAGAAATCGACGAAAAGTAAGGGAACGGGAATGTTCTAATGAATGCAGTGTCAAAACACATAAACATCTGTAGCAACATATACCACGATTTATTTACACATTATCAAAATTATATAAAGTGAGTTGTTGTTGTTGTTGTTGTTGTTGTTTGTATTATAAGCAGAAAAACAAATGAACACAATATAAACATATTATTATAATATATGATGACGTCATTGTACGCTCCCACATCTATATCTATTCGGTTCACAATCAATACATACAAAAAGATTCTTTGAAGATGCAAAGGCGAGCAGGGGCCTTACTCTTGAAAGTAATTTCAATCCCATTTTGACGTCGAACATTGTCCAATGTAATCCTGCGGCGACGTTATTTTGGTACTCTTGAAACCAACATTCTCAAAGTCGGATTACTATTCTTTTGACTAATCCTAACGCCGTTATAACTGACAGTTAGTGCTGTGCACTTTATACCGATAAATCTGCGATACATAATAACCATTCATAACTCATTGAAATTATTTATTTAAATGCACATTTTTCGCAAAAACAATAATTATAAATCATATTTATTTTGTTTTACTTAAAAAAAAATGAAATCTTTGAAATCGTCCTAAAAAAATGGATATATTTTATCTGTATGTCTAATTATTTAGAATGTTTTGTCAAAAAAAGCATTTGACGTATGTATTTGTTTATTATGTTAATGTTTATGTTATCAGTTATAATAAATATATTTCTACAATCGATGTGCATTTAGTCTATAACTAAACGTAAAAGAAGGTTAAAATGTAAAATTAAGTAAAGTATAACAAAATAACGAAGGTTAAATGCTTTTGAAGTTCACGCGAAAACTAATGATTGTTTTTATTTGAAAGAAACAGACATAAATTTTTATGTTAATGGATAACGCTTAAATGTGCATATTTAAAGAAAGAATTATAATTAGTCTATTATGTTTATAAAAGGGATTAAAATAAAAGTATTAATAAAAATGTTTTACTACTGAATGTCTTTTTATTATAATAAGAATATTTATATGTACTATTATCATATTATGTATAATATCGTAAAGCTTAAAGCTATACATAAGTGTCACAAATAAGTAGGTAAAAGTTGGTTAATTTTTAATTTATAAGAGAGACCAAAAGACAAACTTTTATAAAATATTATTAATATTTACTGAAAACTCTGACCAATCACTCATACTTTTAAGCATTTCTTTAACTATAAAAAAAAAACTAAAAATAACATATAGTGTATTGGTTTGCTTTTATTTTTTCCTTGCTGTATATATAATATTTTGTTTTAAATGCCAATTATGTAATTAAACAATAATTAATTACATCTTTATTGGTAATTTTAAAAATACAAGTGCAACACAAAACTATCTTTAAATAATTAAATCATTCGTTTTAAAATAAGTTTAATAAGATCATTTACATATTGTTACATCTGAAACATTTCCCTTTAGCATGAGAGCATCTAATTACAAATCAAGTTCGAAAAACACTTTATTGCATAAAGATAATACATTCAATCAAATTTGTACTTATTTAAAGTATAAACATATTTTTGTTATTTGTTATATCAAACATTTATATATACATACATTATTCATACATAAATACATACATAGATATTATATATACATTTATATAGAGATACAATTATAGACATACATATATACAAATACTTGATACTTAACAAAATTTATGACATATCCAGGAAATCTATTAAACTCTAACCAATCACTCATACTTTTAAGCATTTTTGTAAAGTTTTGATAAATTCAAAATAATTTATTTGGAAAGCTAATATAGTTTATTTCATTATTATTTAATTTGTTTCATTAAATTAAATAATATAGTACAGTAGAATATAATTTTGTTACACATAAGTACATATTTACTCGGTAATTGAATCAATAAATTAAATATTAATAATATTTTATACAAGTTTATAAGAAAATTCAATGTCTTACTGTATTGCTCAACTATTTTCAACTTTAAAAGTAATTTTTATTGTATTACAAACATTGTTAGACAATACCTTAATATTAAAATAAAAATATACAAATTTATTTATAAAAAGATTTATATAACTTGTGGACCTATTTTCTGTTAGTTTCCTTAATTTTATAGCTATTATATTTTTTTACTACCTTTCAGTCAGCTGTAATGTTTGGGAGACTTCTACTTCTTCTACCTCCAAGTCTTCCAACTCATTTCTAGATAATACTTCAACACATATGTTGTCACTTGCAATATGTGTTATTTATTTACAATGCTGCACCCTGTGTTTCCATTTGTGATCATTTTTGTTTATTTAGGTTGAGCAGAAATGTGAATTTTGGCGAAATATTCTTGTAAAGTTCGTGTAAGCATCTACATCTAGAGGTCATCTCAACTATCAAACTTATCCACTTTTGGGCCAAAATATGGTCGCCTATAAAATGATAGTATAATTACTATTCTTGCTATTGTAGTTTATAAAATATTTAAGTACCAACTACTATATTGGTATATTGCTACTGAATGATATATTGGTAGTTATTTAATATGTATTTTTACAAAGCAAATGCTCATTCCAATTAAAACTTCTTCAAAAGTCCACTGATAATATATTTAAATACATTTGAAAAATAAACACTCAGTGATTTTGCTTAGCACTTTAATCAGCAGTTACTATTACATATATGTATTTCCTTAGATTAATACTTAACTTACCTAGTATATGTAAGTTACAGTCATTAATTTCGTTTTAAATTTTTGGACTTTATGTGACGAATTTCACTTATTTCTTCGTATCACCTCTATAACAGAATTTTTCATTAAGGCAGTCAGTAGTTTTCAGTTTTCTTTAAAATTCGCGAATCGACGCATGTTTCATTGCTTTTAAGGTCTAATTTATATGTTTTCCTCAAAACACAATACATAAGCACTCAACGTGCCATTTTTTTGCCGTTTTCACGAGAAAAATAACAAATCAATTTCTAAAAAGTTACACTTTAGCTATTGACTAAATTCCTAATTCCACTTCTAGTTTTGCTGTCATTTTAGCTGTCAAAAACGCGTCAAGAGTACCAAATATCACAATTCTAACGAATTTTACAACAATTTTTAGTTAACGCAACCGTCAACTAGCGGGCGGTAGTGGACTTAGCAATTGATTGCTTTCAAGAGTACGAAATGACATTTATTGACGATTGATCATTGAATATTGTCGTCAAGAGTAAGGCCCCAGATAGCAGCACTATGAAAGTGCTTACATAACGACTAGTGGCATATACGTAACGATGGTAAAATGTAGACTTGCATTAAAGTGTAGAGAAAACGAGAACATTTTTAAGGGGAAAATATATACTTATTTAAAATTCATCAATGAGGAATATATTGTATAGTAATAAAATCTCGAAATTTTTTTTGGAGGTTAAATTTAAATTAAATTTTTAGTTATTTGGTGATGATTGTTAATATCTACAGATCATCTGGGTTTTTTTTTTACCTTTAGAAGTCTTGCTTAGTTTGGCAGGATAAAATGAAGACTTAATAAGGCCAAAGAAACAATTAAATTTTGAATATAACAAACCACGATTTACATTTCGACCGATCAATCAATAAAAATAGCCAGAAACTAGTAATAAAAACTAATAATTAATGGCTTTATATGTCAGAAAACAGGGTAAAATTCTTAACTAACAGATAAAGATTTGAACACCATACAAAAGTTTTATAAATATAGAACAAGATAATTATTAATATAGAATATACTAATCATTTTCTTGTATGGGATTAAATAGCGATGTTGCTTTGCTTTGTCAGCCAACACGAAACGACTCACGCAATCTAAACGTATAGTAAGAAACCAATTTACTACGTTCTAATTTGTAAACTACTCTATTAATTACAAGGAACTTCTACAACTCCACCCTGTACATGCTTATTACTAAGTGCGGCGTATAATTCTGTCATTCAATATCAACAACATGCCACGTAATGTCTCGAAAGTTATGCGATGTGAGAGGAACTAAGTGTCTTAATGTCTTAATCCTACATTCCACTGGATGCAGCGTGAAGGTATTTTGTAAATATTCGATATATATAGAAATGCAAATATTTGATAGGAATCGTATTCTAATACTTTTTATAGCAGATTCTAATAAGTTTGCATGGTTTGTTCATTACAACGTCGCACCAAAGTTGCACCATTTACGTACACCTGCTTTAAAATTAAACCCATTTAATTGGGGACTATTTCGGTCGGACCAATTTGTTTTTGTATGAAATTAAATTTAATTACGTTTGTAAACCAGAGTATACTACAGCACCAGCATGTAAATGCGACTGGTTGTGGACGATCCCCACTCGAGGTGATTAGATATTTATTTAAATGTATATTTTCACTTCTTCGCTCTGGTGTCAAGGCCCAGGGTAGGCACCCATACTGTGAGCGGGATACAGCGTGTAGCTGATTTAATTTAATTGTATTACAGTAATATATATTTATTATAGGGATGTATAGTTAGTAAATTTAATAAACAATACAAAAGCTACATTGAATATTTTCTACTAATTGAATAAAACCTATTCTACCAAAAATATAATAATATAACAGCTATCAAAATATAACGAAATAAGTACCGTTGATTTAATTAAATTGTTATTTATTTAATGTTATTGGATTACCTTCATCTTTTTCTTTTGTTTTTACAGGTAAATAAGAATAAAATTAATCCATCAAACATTATAAAAAATATTTATCATATATATATATATATATATATATATATATATATATATATATATATATATATATATATATATATATATATATATATATATATATATATATATATATATAGAAATAACTAAGCCTTAGGTCCAGCGGCTTACATCAAAACTGTTATTCCCTCCTTCGCCTCGCCTCCCTTCGAAAGGAATTATCCAACCCAAAAACAACATTTTAATTCGAAACAGTAGTTCCTTAAAATTAGCACGTTTCATATTACTAAAATAAACGTATGTGTTACATGGCCTAATTAATATTCTTAAAAGTTATATATTGTAAAATATTACACTTTTTATGTAAGAATTTTATATTGAATTTGTTTTACTGTAAAAGTAAAAAATAGGGGATTATTTTCATCAAATATAAAAGATAGAATAGGATAAAATAGACAATCTCAATAACAAACTTAAATGTTTAACAATACATAAAAAAGTACTTAGATATCGGTGAACATATTGTTTTTTCTTTTCGCCCAACACCAAAATTCGACTATAAAATCGACTGGTTGTGGGTTCGATCCCCATTAGAGAAAATGATTTTTTTATTGAAATTTATATTTTCAGGACCGTAGCGTTTGGCGCTCCGTCTCTCTGACTACCCCGCTAGGGATAAGGCGTGAAACTAGTTATAGTTATAGTTTTATATTTTCATTTTTTCCTTCTGGTGACGAGGACAAGTACGGCGTTGAGTTCAGCCACTGAACTCGCAATGCCTCGCATGCTTCATCAACTTTTATAAGTTGCACTTCCGTTGATCTACAATCCTGAAATTGTAACCGAACCCCCCAATAGACGAGCGCAACTCGCACTGGACCCGTTTAATATAAATAATAATAATATAATTTTTAATCTGTTCTTTATCACTAGGTTCCTCTGCCTACCCTGCTGTGTGCGGGATACAGCGTGAAGCTGATTTCATTTATTTTTTTAATATATTCCAAACTGAAACTGTACATTCTCATATGTTACGTAGCCTTAAAACAAAACATAATAGAATAACTCGCTTTCTTTCTAAATATTTAACAAAAATATTGTTATTTATAGACACTTGTAATGAAACGTACTAATGAGAGTATTTAATGAACCTCTCGAAGCTCTTACTGGGACGGAATTAAGTTAAAAGGTAACATTTGCAGAACAGGTTTGTTTACGCTGTCGCCATTAGTAACTACTTCGAATTCGAATAATTACGGAAAAGCTGTACTCGAACTCCTTTTCGAGGATCTCTTTAGAGCAAAATATAAGTTTAATATGAAAGTGTAATACTAAATTGTTAAAATCGATAATAGTTGAAATTGATTACATGCTCCTTGATCGAGGTAAATTGAAATCAATATTTTTTTTAAAATCGATTTTATAGATTTTTTTTAATAAATGCGTTATTACTAAGCTACTGACCCCGCACTGTACTGTATTCCGCACACAGCGGGGTAGGCAGAGGGAAGGCCTAGTGTTAAAACACTCTGTACGCCACTTTCCTCCGATTCTGGAGGCATCACGTGCTGAGTGGCGGCACTCAACGTCGCGCTTTGCCTCGACTCCAGAGCGAAGAAATGGAAATATACATTTAAATAAATATTTACATTTCCTCGAGTGGGGATCGAACCCACAACCAGTCGCGTTTACAGTCACACTTTGTGCCACTGCGCCACGACTGGCCTCAACAAATATACTTAATATAAATAATTTTAATTACAGAATAAAGTTTTGAGCATTGATTAAACATGTTTAATTTTCAGAAAAATATATAAATTTGAACGTAGCGTGACTCCAACCCATAACTATCCAAGTCCTTTTTAATTTCTAGATTCTATAGAGATATCTAGGGAATTCACTCATACAATCACTACAATAAAGAATATATTATAGATATTTATATATTAATTCCATCCCCGCCGCCAAAAGTTTTTCTTCTTTACTTTCTTTCACTATACACTGATAACAACAAAATATACGGAAAATATATGTAGGTCAAATTATTAGTAAGAGCCACCAAGACCTTTAAAGGTGATAATGTTCACAACAATATAGAGTTTATAGAAAAAAATATAAAAAATATATATATATAATAAATAATATATAATTGTCTCGTAAATTTTGTTTACAAAATGTTCCAATACTAAGTAAGAACAATATAGATTCAGAGCAAGAAAGATTAGGAGCTCACCGTCGACGGCTTACGGAAGCCTTCGCAAAGCTCAAAATAAACAGATTATTCTACTTCGAATAATTAATGAACATAATTACTAAATTGTGGAGAGGCTTAAGTGCGATTGCAAATAGAAATAACATTCCCTCCCAATTTGTATTAAAAATACAAGAGATCCACCGATTGAGGGTTGTGGGTCTGAAAGAGGGTATCTTAGAAACAACAAATTTACCGACTTACCGACGTAAGTTACTTTATATTCCAAATTATTTGAATATTATATAAAACCTCTTACTTTTTTTTGTTTTTCTGGAATAGATGTTTTTGGGCCGGAGTTGGAATTGAAATTAATCAATAAATATATGTAAAAAATTTTGTTATTTGGATTTAATTTCATAAGTAAATAAAAATGCCAAAGAATTCAAAATTTTAAAGGTATCAACTAATTCGTTGTGCAATGTTATATTTATCGATAGCAATAAACTCTATTGACATGTTATGGCAACAATGGTATACAATGGCAACACTGTATTTTATGTAAATAAATTGTATAAGAGGCCAGTCATGGTGTAGGGGCCCAAATTCCACGAATTCGGCGGAAAATGGAAAACGGAGTGTTTTAACGCTAGGTTCTCTCTGCCTACCCCGATGTTTGCGGGATACACCGTGACGCTAAAAAAGTATACTTTCAACACTTAACTTTTTTTCTCGGTTCTGCTATAATATCTTATATATCCACGTAAACTGTAGGGTATGTGTACCTCTCATGCGGTTTAACGAAATGCCCTCATATCGCTGCACTCGACGGAGATGACCCTAAATAGTTTGATGAGTAATTAATCAACGTCAAAGTTGAGAACCGTATGTTATATTTTTATAATATTATAGAAAACTCAACTATATGCAAATAAAACATGAGTACAAATAACATATTAAAATAATGCATTTTTTATAAATTTACAGTTAGTAGTAGTTCTCCTTTTTAAGTAGTATTAGAAATAAAATGGGTTGACATACATACCTTTATAATATTATCAAGATACAAAATTATTTTCTCACATTGGCATGGCACAAAGAAATAGCAAGTTACCTGCAATAGAAAGGTTATTATAAGATTGATGACATTGAAAAAAAAACTGAGTTTGTTACTTAATATTGTTTAAAATTTACTAAAATTGAAAACAAAATTATGTATCCAGCGTTCTATACTGTTTGTATAAATTAAAAAATATCAAAATAAAATCATTCGAAGTCTCTATTACATATAATTTTCTAGTATATATTTAACTGGTCATGTAACAACAGGCCTAGATGGCCAGAAAAAAAGGCAATCGCAATCTTTCTAGACAGCAAAAGCTCTTGATACTGACTCTTTTTCGATATTATCAACCAAATTAAAATGCTTCGGAATCAGAAGACTAGCACTGGAGCTTTTTCAATATTATTTAAGTGAATGTTTACATAGAATAGGCGAGTGGATAAGTCAACCCCTTTCCTTCATATTTGGAGTTCTACAAGGTAGTATACTTAGATCAACCATATTTATAATCTATATAATAGATTTGCGTCAGATCCCAATGGACAAAGGTTATGTCATTACGTTTGCTGATGACACAGCACCTATCTTCAATGCCAACATCCCTCTTGAGCATGATAAAAGACTTCAGCCCCATAGGCTGATTAACAATGTCAAAATTGGGAAACAGAAAAAATGGGGAAGAAAAATGTCTTCATGGAAACGGAGTGTTAACACTAGACTCCCAAGTTCCTTGTGCTATATATACAGCGTAGAACTAAAAACAAAACCAAACTAAACCTGTCACGCTTTACTATCACAACAATATAAATTTTGTGTATCAACATCTTATTTTACACTTCCTCAGAAAGCCGTTGTTCCACTTAACGAACGCCATTATTTATGACCATCGCGCTGTCACGTAATTTGAAAGTAACTACACTCAAGTAAAGGACTCTTTTGGGAGCGTTTCACTTTAGATCTTCCAAACAATTGCTTAGAGTTTTAAATTAAGTTAAATTTTTTAAAATAAACAGTTTATAATAATTTTGATCTAATATATTAATATAAGTTACCTACGTTAAGATTTATATTATAATTTTCAATGGAAATATGCATCTATATCTTTAAGTTCATTTAGTAGTAAAAAAAACAAAGATAACATATTAAGTTATTTTTTTCAATTTAGTAGATTAATACTTTCTAGAAAACGTATAAAAAATTGCAAAAATATATATTTTTTTCTAAGTTAGGAAACTTCACTTTAAAAATGTTTGTCTGACCTTAATGACGAATAGTATCGTTAGTATAAGTGAGTGTTCGACGTGATTGATTTGTTATTGATAATGAAATCACGCAATAACAGCAATCAGTATTGGCACGACCGATGTTGTAAATATTAAAAGCTCATATTTAGTGCAACAATGTAAGTGACGTATTTACTTTTATATATATTTCCATTTGCTATAGAGAAATTAGTGAATAGTCTTTCCATTAACATAGACTTCTAGCTTCACGGTGGATACCGCGCAGAGCAGGGTAAGCAGATGGAACCTTGTATTAAGATAGGTAAGCGCATTTAAAAACAAAACAGATTAATATGTTTATATATACTTAGTACTAACGCGACGTTTGTGTGTTCTAAATAAATTTAATATATAATAAACGAATTGGATTTGGAAAATTATTGTTTCTTGGTGTTAACCATTTCAGTTTTGCGCTTAAAATTAATTGACACACTAACTCATGTTGGTAATTCCTAACTAAGAATTACCAATATACAAGAACTATCAATAGATCATTCTTAGATTTTACTAGTATAATTGCGGGCTTTTATAAGAATTATACTGATTTAACGTAACTGGCGCAATCAATCAATCGCACTGGGCGCCTACAAATTAATGCTAGTTTTATTTACTTGTCCCACAAAATAAATAAATATATGTAATGTGTAATCTGTATGAAAGTACTTAAGAAGTCTTCGTTCTCAAGATACTTTTATTTCGGGAGCCCTTACTACCAGAAGTGTGGTATTTACTGTGTAAACGGTTCTGAGTGTTTATATAATATTGCTGTACCTTGATTTACGATAAAAAATATATATTTTTTATTATTTTTCTACTCTTTCCCCATCAGTCTTTGAACTATATGAGTAATGTTTGCGAAGTAGGTCAACAAATTATTATCTTTTGATGTCTTCACACTTTTTGAATAATATCAAGATCTTTATCATAAATAGTATTTTCCTTTAGTTTTTTTTAGTAAAATTTTTAATAAGCCCTAATTTTTTTAAGCTCTCTAGTAACTTGCAAAAAAACCGGACAAGCGCGGACTCGGCTACCGAGGGTTCCGTACAATTAGTGTGTCATAAAAAAATAATAAAATATCTATTGGAATATGCACACCAAGCCCTTTCATCTGATATTTTACGTAAACTAGCGGCGGCCAAATTTTGCCCCTCTTTCAAAACGATTATTTTTTAAGATTTAACTATAAATGTTGCTTTAAATTACTACTACTACCAGTAGATGTTAGCTGACAAATTTGATTATTCTAGGACAACCAAAAGTACCGTTTACCGTATGCGTTTGTTGCGATATAAACGGTCATATCTTTTTTTAAGTTAAATGTAGAAATACGATTTTTCAGGAAACCAGCTGAAATTTTAACTCGATATCTCCAAGCATTCCTGAGATAAAGATTCTTGATAGATAGACGGACGAACGGACAACACAGTGATCTTTAATATTTTAATTTTTTCGCTCTTTGGACGAGACAAAGCGCGTTTACAGGCACACGCCAACTGGTCTCTTATTTATCGTTTCTTTTCCTACATGCATTTTGGTCGAATCAGTTTAGACAGTTCACATCACTACCGAGCTTCAATCTTTATTCGCAACCTGTACTTATAGATATCTCTATATCATATATAATTATTTTTATTTAATATTTTAATGATAATACTGCTTGAGGTTACTTGGTAAAATTGTCCAACTCATTAGTCGATGAATACCTATATATATAGTTTATAGTTCATTAGTGTTTCACAAATAATATTTAAAAGTAAAATATAAATTTTGCATTTATATTTAAATTGATGAAATGAATCAGGAATTGTATAATTTAAAAAATATTATTTATGTGACGGACAAACAATACTAAACTTTGAAAAATGAAATATCTCATGTGGATAGATTAGGGAGTGTAGGGGAGGGGACGAGGGGAGGATTCTCTAAATTCTTAGAGTATACAACTTCATGCTGTATTCCGCATATTAGCAGAGTAGAATAAGATAAGGCAGAGGGAACCCAGTGTTTTGACACTCCATACTTTACTTTTCCGTCGAATTGTTGCTGCGCTTTTTGGTCTTGGTTGGTTCCAGAGCGAAGAAATAAAAATATAAAAAAATATATTATTTCATTACCCAGGGAAGCAAACCCAGAACTGTCAAGTTAAAGTCACATACTTGTGTTTAAGTGCCACTTCGTGTGACGGCCTAACAATTCCTAGATGAACATGAAAAAACGAAATCTTCATATAATATATTAAAGCTCACGCAAACAAAATTGCAGACGACCGTACGACGTAGTGTTATATAATATAGGTAAATAAAAAAGCTTTCAGTAGAAAAGGTCACTTAAATTTGTATTCTTTTTAAAGTAAATTCTTTTAAATGCTATTGCCAGAGTTTTTTGTTAGTTTGAATGTAAGCAAACGGTGAACAGATTTGTTCCGTATTCCAAGTATAAAAGCCGAGTTTCTTTTATGTTTTTCTTAGCGAAATCAGAAAATCCTTCTGGTACTACCTTAGAAGATTCGTTTGAGTGGCTTTCCTTTGCGCCGCGCTGTACAGTGTACGTGTTACGACAGTAGGTTCTATAAACAAATGTTTTAAGTGCAACGTGTATTTTTAAACTAGAAGCAAGCATAATAATAAGTAGTTTAGCGGTAGTTAGTATATTATTGGGATCCTACTCCAGATATTAATAATAAATTAATTTGTTCCGTTATTAAATATTTATTAATAAATAATCATTTACTAAAGTATATAAGTTTATTGAAGACTCTCTGACAGTATAATAAGAAATGACATAAACTATAAAATATTTTAAAACTTCTGTAATTAAAATGTATTTTTATTTGCTCCGAATGCAATTGTAGAATAAATAGATATTACAAGTGATTTATACTGAGTATCTTTATACACTTTAACATTAGGCATTGTAATATTTTTTTTTCTAGTTAAAAAAATCTAAGAAATCCGAGTTCAGGATCATGGCGCAGTGGCACAAGCGTGTGACTGTAAACGCGACAAGTAGTGGGATCGATTCCCACTCAAGGAAATAAAATATTGAATATTTCCTTGATTTCTTCGCTTTAGTGTCGGGGCAAAATACGGCGTTGAATTCCACCACTTAACATGCAATGCATCTAGAATTCGGCGAGATTAGGAAGCGGAGTGTCAGCACTAAAATTCTCTGCCCATGCCGGATTCAGTGTGAAGCGAAAAAAATCAAATTTCAAATATACGTAGGTATATATCAAGCTTACAAAATTATTTTACATATACGAACAACAGACACCTTATTATTTCTACCAAAAACATATCCGCTCTATACACAGATCACACCGACTATATTCTCCGTCCATTGCGATCCTCGGCTAGTACTACAGCCCTGGTTTAATACCTATCGTGTATAGAAAAGCCCAGTTCCAACGTGATAGTTAAGCCACACAAAGCCAGCGCCATAATAGCGCTCCTCTGATTTTACCTTGTTCAGCTTCTATGCTACATTTTATATTTTACTTTAGAATTTCAGACAATTTACGTTGATGAAAAAGTAAGTTTAAAATAAAAGAGCTTTTACAAAGACGTTGCTAGAAAATTTGAAATTGTAAGAGTTTTGCCAATTCAGTTCAATTTTTAAAAAATGCGATATTTTTTCAGCTTCCCGCATATAACATGGGCAAAGTAAACTTAGTGATAAGATACTTTTATCACCACTACAGGTGGATTTTTCAGCCTTTTCAGTGCCTGTTGAAAGACCGAATTCAACGCCGCACTTTTCCTAGGTAGCAAATTATAATTCATTCCTGCTAATGGCAATCGAACCCACAACGGTCGCCTTATAGACACGCTTGTGCCCCTGCACCACGACAGCGTCGAGTGTTCAATGATATTTTACATATTTTAATTGGAACTGGAGACAAAAGAAAATTAAAAATAAACCAAAACGAATTTTACTTTATACGTGCATTTTATACGTACTAAATTTAACATAATGTAAAATGTAAATCTCAACACAGCGGATAAAGCCTTAAACTTTGTGTCTTTGCTACGGCGTTGGAGTAAAAAGGAAAAACAAAAAGCAAAAAGGCGCGCAATCGCGCGGAAACACGTGGGGCGTTGGTGTTGCCACTAACATATTTATAATTGTAAGACAATATTTTAAAATATTTTAAAGAGATAGTACGAAATTAAAACTATTTTATGAACATATATTTATTTTTTACTAACGTCCTGTCCTAAATTTTTTTATATAACTTTATGCTAACAGATATTTGAAATTATAATTGTGACAATTCCTTTAATGACATAACACTTAAACTTAGGCTATATTTTAGAAATATCATATAAAATTACAGCATATCATCGTCGTAATTCAGGATCTTCTCATTGTAAAAATACATGTTTTTATAGTAAATTGTAAAAATTTCGCAAAAAGCAATGTGATTTTTTTATCGACCCAGTGTATTTCAAGTAATCGAATGAAGTAAAAAAGAATCCTGAGATTTTTTTCATATATTACAGTTGCATTTTATTAAAAGAAAGAGTACAGGTCATTTAATTTTATGTTTTTATTGAAACGTGTGAATAAATGTTTAGTTATTATTTACACACCGATTAACTGAGTTCCAAATTTAAACAAAAAATAAATATTCCTTCAAATACACGGTACGTAAAGTACTTACCTGTAATACATTAAGTAAATTTTATTTATTCTAAATTCGTTATACACATATAAAGCATAATTTACCCCCACAAGGTATAACAAAAATTATTTTAAATTTACACTATACACATTTAAAGAAATCGTTCATAAAAATAAATACTTGCTTATATTATACATCGGTACTTGTGTTAATTATATATGATATACCAACTATTACATCACTAGTTATAAACTCTGACGTAATAGAAAAGTTAAACACTGAAATCAGAGCCAACTTCGTGTCCTACTTTTAAAAGCTTCTCTCGGTTGCTACAAATTTCGTTGAAGGTTAAAGAACTTAGCGAGAATTGCACTTAATTGACGATCAAAAGGTTTTTTTTTCTGAGATACGAAGATTCATTGTAAGCATTTTTTTTTAATTAATGATGCATCCCGCATAATGAATATAGAAGGGTAAGCAGAGAGAAGTTATTGTTAAGACACTGTTCTCAACTGTACTCGAAGTTGAATAGAAGAACTAATTGCAGCAAATGAATTTATTGTTACCAGAGCGGGGAAATGCAAGTATGTGATTTATTCATCCAAATGGGAAAGGAACACACATCCGTCGTGCTTACAGCCAGACTCAGTACCGCTGAGCCACGACGGCTTTGTAGACAATTAGTAAAATGGTACTTCCTAATAACAAAACCCAATTAATTCCCCCAAATTAGAGTCACATTCACAAACATTGCATTTACAAAATTCTAGTGTAATTAAAAAAATTCTAGTGAGGCCAGTCGTGGCGCAGGGGCACAAGCATATGATTATGAAAGCGACAGGTACTAGGTTCAATTACTAATCGTACTGTGGAAGAACTTGTCCATTTGGTAATTATATAAATCAAAGTTCGAGTAATCGATATTAGACATACACATGTATAATATACAGAATGGTCTGTATTTGTCTGTAATTATACATGTGTAGAAGATTAGAACATGGGTTCTAATCAAGATTTATAGTTAATAGTATGTTACTGTTGTACCTAATTAATTGACGCCATCCGTTCACTTCTACCACAACTGGTTACAGGTTCAAATTTAATACTGAAAAAAATTCAGTACTGAATTTTATAACAAGATTTTTGTTTAGCTAGATCAGGGGTCTCAACTTTTTCTTGATCAAGGACCAATTTTATATCATTCTTGGTAGCGGGGACCACTATAAATATAGGTATAGTAAAAATTTTATGTAATAATCAAACAGAAACTTCACCTCACCATCCCCAGTCATAAAATTAAAGTCGTTTATGGACCATATTTAGGCTTCTGAGGACCACTGGTGGTCCGCGGACCACTGGTTGGGAACCAGTGAGCTAGATGATGAAAAAACTTGCAAGGAAACTGTATAGGTATATTGTACTTCCACTGGCGCAAAAAAAAATGAAGTGAGTACTTTTATAATATATATAATTATATAATAAAGAACTCCATTAAAGCAGTTATGGCAACTGCTTTAACGGAGTAGAGACACGTCTGATTGAAGATTTCACGTCTGTAGGTTACATTCCCATTCGGTGCAATCAATTATTTTCGTTGTCTCGCTCTATTAAAGAGACATATCGTGCCTGTTGAGTTTCGTGACTCAACACGCAATGTCATGACATTTGGACGGAATGTGGAGAATAGAGACTATCTTAACACTCGGTCTCCGCCTACTCTGTTCTATGCAGCCTATAACCGTTAAAAGCTGAATAAAATATAAAAGAAAATTCTATTAAAGTTACAAAATGAAATTTTTAGGTGTTTATATAAAGAACATTGGTTCAAACGAAAAATACAAATATTTGAAAATGGAGCTACTCTATTATAACAACTATAATCTTCTTTTATATGTACCAACTCCTGGATTTGAGACTAAGGTAGCTCTCCATTCGACCCGATTCATCAAGTTTTAAGTCCTATTTAGAGACATATATCCATGAAAGCGTAGAAAAAAATTAATTGAAAACGGAATTCTTATCTTAATGCGATATTCTATTACATACAAAGCAACGTTATACGACCCAAAGTTACGTTAACAAGGATCCCGAATACTTCCATACCAGGCCCGATTTTCACAGCATTTAATACCTACTGATATTGATCTAGGAATACTAAAATTCGTTCTTGTTTTACAGACGTATTTATTATTATCGATTCCATATGATATTAGGATATTTACATAAGTCGTGTCGTCGTCGTCTACAAATGTACACTTAATTTTTTATTTTATATATGTAAAATGTAAGTATGTATCATTAGTTCAAAAGGTAGTTCTCTAATTTCGTTGATTTCTCTAAAAAATCGATGCATAAATGCTCGTATCTTTTAATTGCGTTGACTTAAATGCTTGAATTTGTCTGGGATTGAAGAGACCATAGACCTGAATATTTGATATTAATTTAAGCTTCATTTATACCTTAACACGTGATCTCAAAATAAAAAATGGTTTTAACAGACGGACAGAAGGACAACAAAGTGATCCTATAAGGGTTCCGTTTTCACCTTTTGGAGCACGAAACCGTAAAAAGGAATAAAATAAAATCATAAATGGAGGTTAAATTAGTAACCTTAATACTTTGATTGCCTTCTATACGTGTAGAGCAGTCATTAATAAAAGTCAGCATTCAGTAATAACAATTCATATTCATGACAGTAGTATATAAGTTGATATGCAAAAGGCGACTATTTAAATCGACATTATCAGAACAGTGATCGATTAGACGTAAAAGTCTGAATAATTTTTGAATAAAATTAAAAAGTAATTATGTAAGAGTGGTAATCATTTAAATTAAATTGATTCTAGAATAGAATAAATATTATACGACAAACGCGACTGTTGTGAGCTCAATTCGCACTCGGGAAAATGTGTGGCGTTGGATTCCAAACAATACGTAACCTCTGCCTTCCCTGCTATATGCGGGATTGAGCGTGAAGCTAGAAAGAATAGAGAACCTTACTCAATTATTAGTCTTTCCTTTTAAATAACTACTAAAGAATAATAATTGAGAAGTTATTTATAAATCAAAACATGTTTGGAGTAAAATACTAGAGACCTAAATCCAAATCTACACCGTTCAGAATACGTTTTTAAATTATTGTTATAATAACTATAAAGACAAAAATAGACAAACTCGTAAGTTTTAGTACAGATATCGTTTTAATTTGGCAGTTAAAAATAACCATAAACCAAATCCACACGTCCGCACGTCAGCTTGTCATATTGATATATTTTCCTGTCAATACAAAGCTTAAAATATAAACCCCGTTAGTTTGACAGGATTTTTTTATTCAATTAATACGGAGCACACAACAAAACTTACCTTGTGTTGTGTTAAAATAAATTCTCGTATATAAATAGTGCACAAAAAAGTGATCATATTTCTATGAGAATATAATAAATACTTACCATAGTCGATTATTTAATCATTATATCTCCCTTGCCAGACGATAATTCTTAGTAATTATCTTTGTGTAGCGGAAATTTGTAAAAATCTCCTTATAGAGAGAGAACATAAATAAGTTATAACAAGCGTATAAAAATTTCGACGTAGCTTGATGTGAACGTACGGCTTAGTGGTCAGAGCGCCTGGTCGGTCTCCAAGAGGCGCGGGTTCGAGTGCGTCCAAATAAAGAAATAGAAGAAGAAAAAAGAAATAGATTTATTTTGACTACTAAATACAAAAAAGAAAAAAAAAATACCCGTCGTTTCGACGGATGGTTAGCACACGAAGTTTAGTTATTTAAGTTAAGTAAATAATTCAGTAGTTTAAGCGGGCGAAGCCGTGAGCGGGTCGCTAGTATAATATAATATAATACGCTCGAAACTGCGTTTGCCAAACAACTGCAATGCGACGTCCAACGAAATTACAAGTACGAACAGAGCAGACGTGCGCCGCTTAAGTGGTATATGATACTGTGACTGGCTACGTCAGTTTTAACTTTTAAATTAAAACGGCAATCTGCGAGCTCCACACACGCGGTTAGGTGGAGGGTGGAGAATATGGAGATAAATTCGTGTTTGTATGTAGATCTGTATAAATTTGATAGTGGAAAAAGATTATGCAATAAATGTTACATATTTATTACCTAGTTTGGGTGGTGGTAACTAAGAGAATAATATAAGAAATGACGTTGTCCATTGCCAGACACCGCATGGTTGTCACTCCCTGCTAGACGTCCTTACAAATTTAATACATTAAAGTGTAAAAAAAATATTATTTGCTCCTAATGTGTTCGTAGGCGCTTATAACTTGTAGGATTTGGGGTTGCCTGGGGGTAAGTTATAACTAAAATATTAAAAATTGAGCCTTGTGATTTAACGAAAGTTAGGTACTATTTAACCAAAGCTAGGCCAAAGTAACCACCACCCAAATTCCATATACCCTGATTTAGGTTAGTATTCAAATAATTTCTTTATCTTTTTTACCATATAAGGCAGTATTAGAGACTACAGTTACATAACCCTCCGTTCTCTTTTCATGTAGATTCCGACATTAGTGGGGTAATAGAAATAAATTGAATGTATGTAATTATTTCTCTTAATGGAACCACAGCCTTCATCCGAACCGTCCCATTGCGCCATGATCGGCGATAGATTTTTTGACACAAGGCAACGGTTTCGTTTAAATGGTGAGAAGAATATTAAGTATATTATAGGAAATTACAATTAAAAAGCCACATAGCAATTATCAATTTAGCATGACAATACCTCATCGATAAGTGAAAATTAGGTAAAATCTATATACTAAACAGTTTCCTTTTCATAGAAAACTCATTAGAAACAAGAAACAATGTAGGGCGTGGGTTTAATTACGTATCCCCGCCACATCCCCTGAGTTCAAAGGCTATTGTTTTAATGAAAACACTTTATAAAGGAATTACAAGAGTTTGAAAAACTACTTTACCTTACTTGATTGAAAATTTTAAACAATATGGTAATAATTAAATATTGAAAACAACTCTGCCGTGCAATTTAACAATAGTACTGAATTTATTTTTTTCATTTTCCCGCTGTGGTAAAAAAGCAAAGCGCGGGCTTGAGTTCTGCCACTCAACACGCAATACGGTGGAAAGTGGGGACGGTGCGTGTTAACACGTTTAGGTTCCTTCTGCCTACTCTGCTTTATACGGGATACAGCGTGAAGCTGGAAAAAAATTAAGATTAACAGCTAAACGGTTAATTGAAATAATAAATTATTCTGAAATATTTTATTTAAATTTTAGAGAACTTTTGGTCTAAAATAACTTAATACTCGTAATAACATTCGAAATAAGCCGCCGAGGAAGTCTCTCTCAGTATTAAAAATGTAATTTGCTAAATTATTAAAGATGGGAGCGAAGGAAATCAACACCGCGAAGTCGGTAATTTAATAAAGCTGCAGACGAATTTAGTCGAGATATTTAAATAAGATGTTCCGGCAGCAGAGGAACAGGAGACCCTGGGAATTAAAATGGATATGCACATCACATGCCTGTTCCATGTACGTGACCTTCATTAGAATAGAATGTAGAATGGCGCAAAAATATTAGGAGTTACGTTTAAAATAGTGTAAGCATTAGCTTCTAGGGTCCGTAATTTAGAAATTGAAACTATAGAGAAATTTATATAACACGTAAATTGGACTGTTGTAAGGCATATAATTTATATGCCTAGATGCCTGTTACATAGTATTTTTTATTCAATGAAACTTCTATGTACAAATTGATTGATCGTCAAAAGTTTTTGTTCATAAAAACATTTTGTAAAAATTGGAATCATAATTTGACAGTAGCGGGACTTGCGTAGGAGCGGGTTCAAATCCCGCTACGTGAAAATTTTGATACATTTTCTTAATAAGTATTTTTCTCCTCTTTCTTTTCCTAAATGTGAAATAACCTTTTAAGAATGTAAAAAAGTTAGGACTTGATAGATCGCTGTGCTTTGAAATTGTATCAACATCTCATCTCTGTTCACATCGCAAAATGCAGAAGATAAGGTGTGTAAAACAACAAGTGGATTGCGACAGTTACCCATGGACCATGGCGTCTGTAAGAATTTTAAGAACTTCTCATCGAATAATACTTCAATTATCTGCAAATAAAATTGTTACTTTGGCAATCCTCGAAAAACGATCGACACGAAAAAGAGGCAAATCTTAAACTTTTAAGCTATTAAGTTATTATTATGTTTCCATTTAAGTATTGGCTCATAATTAACAAAGATTTTACAATTGCTTTTTGTAAATATAAAATATTTACGTAACGTTTTTTAAGCCTTAACCTAGACATATTAAATAGCTTTTACTGTTGAGTGCTTAATCCCGGTTGAGAACCAAATGCCTGACATAATTTTTAAAGAACATTTCTTCTATTTATAATAAACATAAAATAAATAATCCATAGGAGTCGTCGTGGCTCAGGAGCACAAACGTGCGTCTGTAAGCGGGATGGGCTGTGGGTTCGATTGCAACTCGGGAAAAATTAAATATTTTCATTTCGCTCTGGTAACACTGGTAAACACGTAATGCCTCGAGAAATTCTCCCTAATGTCCCTCCCTAAGTGCCCCACTTATGTGCGGGGTACAGCAACAAATTAATCCGTGGAAAGATAACAAAAACACAAGCCTATTAAGCCAACAGGCATATCCAAAGCCTTAAAATGGTAGGAATGGCGGGTAGGTGTCATTAACAAAATGACTCCCAAACTCGTGATGTCTCCGCGTCCCTCAACGATTCAGAGTGCCGCAGGCGACTCCTAGACCCTAGAATACAAGTAGGACACTACACCACTCGTATCTGCATGTCGTTGTCGTACACAAATACAACGTTGCTCCTTTAATTACAATGTTATTACGAAAATATTGTTTCTACGTCATTTTACTTTCTCATTATTTAATTTATAGGGTTTCGTACGTCAGAAAATAAATGGAACCCTTATAGTCTGTCTTTCTGTCATTTATTTTAAGATTGCGTGGAGGTATAAACTTAAAATAATATTAAGTATTTAAATCTACCAAAGATTTAAAAATCCAATTTCTAAAAGCCTGTACTTACAATAAATAATTTATAATTAAATTGTTCATTTGGAAAATTATATAACAAGTAAGGACTTGTCCTCGATTGTGCAATGTTGACATTATTCACGGAGAGGTCTCTCGCGGCTGTCCGCACTGGGGTGAGGCGGCCTAGTTGCGACTGCCGAGAGCCTCTCGGCCGGTCCTTGGCGCGAGGGCTGATACGAAACATCTTACTGTGGCAACACTGCAGCTCGAGAATGCTAAATATATGGGTATATATGTATATTCCAGAAAATCAAATTTAACAAAATTTGTATCTTTGAGTAAAAATTTAAATTGTGAGTTCTTTACTCATACGTTAATTTTAGTTTTTTAATTATGACGTTTGCAATTTCAGAAAAATTATTAGCAAAACTTTATTGGTATTAAAATAAAAATATATGTGCATATCAATTCAATTGAGAACAAAGAAAACATAAAAAACTTATATCACAATATCTGCTCTACTTCTATGGCGTGTGTAAATATTCTCCTAAATGGGATTGAAAGGCACAATTATCGTTTGCATCCACCCAGACACGTTTCGATTAGTTTTTTTTTATGTATATATAAATTTCAATATTTAAATTTTATTGTAATACGCGTATGTCTGTAGACTTACGCGTACGCGTACAAATAGCTACAAATAAAATAGCTACGAGAGGGAATGAATATCATTACATATGCATGGGCCTCTTAATTCAGCATTGACCCGCATAACACTGTCTCGCGGCACATTGGACATTTTACTTTCAGAACAGATAGCCGGACTACAAACGACAATATTATTCCAATCTCTACATAAACTTTATAACGTAATAAAAAAAAGGTTGTTTGAAATCTAGAAAATTGAATTCAATTAAGAGAGAGTTAAATGAAGATGAGTACATTTTCTACAATCTAAGCGATAGCTACCATATATTATTATGTATCTATATATTATGGTACGGATATAGAGACTATAAGTATATTTCAACTTGCAGCAATCAGATTCCTCAGTCTTTGCATTGTTTTTAACCAAGTTCAAAAATTAAGATATTCAAATTTTTTAACGGAATTAACAAAAGGGAAAGGTTCTCAATTCACCCGAACATTTTAATGTACGTTCTTGTCAATATACGCAATTAAGATTGAAGCTACTATGTAATAGTACAACCTCTACGTGCTCAATCGAGAAGCATGCTTTTCAGGTCTACCCATCATCGTAAATCGTAAAATAAATTAATTTGTAACAAAAACAAACTGACTTCATAGAAACTGAAAAATATAAAATAAATTTATTAACGTGAAGCAATAGTACTTTGTTATATTAAAAAAAATTAAGAAAGATTTTATAATTTTGAAGTCGATGTCAAGCTAATGCTACACAACCTTACTACAATATCAAACTATTACGCCTGTTTGTTTTACTTGACACCGACTTCATAATTATAAAATCTTTCTTCAATAATTTTTTTTGAACAAAATCAAAGTACTATTGCTTTATGTTAAGTAAATTTATTTTATACTTTATAGTTTGTTTGGAGTCGGTTTGTTTTTTGGTAAAAAATAATTATAATATAAGTAGAATTATATGAGAAGCTAACAAATATCAAATTTAACGTGTTTCTTGGCTACAGAAACACTGTGTAATCGTATACTTTTCGTGACGTTCATACAGCAAATAGTTATAGTACAAAAAATATACGGGTTTTCTTAAACGAACAATAAAAAATCCTATAGAAATAGCTATTTGTAAATGAGAAACTCTAAAATATTAAAAGCAAATTTTCTTATACAATAGTATATTCAACTAACAAGAGCGCTTCTTAGAACTATAGTTTGACCCATCTGTATCCTCTCACGTAATCTCTCTTTATTTGGCAACCTCGTCGTAGACGTATTGTTTACTTTGTTTTGTTAGGAACTAGAACAATTACTTGAAGCTGCACTAGGTCAAGGCATTTCCAGAGATCTGAATGTTGCCAATGTATGAAAATGTATACCAGTTCCAATTTATCCATGCTAAAATATCACTTACCCTAGAAATACGAGCTACATTATTCGCTGCTTCAGCATATTATTTGAATGAACTATTTCGCTTTGCGTTGGGTTTTTTCACGTGCTTTTGTTCATCACTACGTAGTTTTAACTTCCGAATGACCTAATTATCATATTTCAGCTTCATTCCAATTTATTTATTCTTTGAATTAAGAATTATTTTAAAATACCGTAAAAATTGTTAAATGAGATGTCCTTGAATATATACGACAGTTCAGGCTTCGTATATCGCTTTGGGGAATACTGATAATTTCCTTGGTAATAATTAGTAAATTTGAGTATTCACTCTGCTGCACATAAAAAGATTTTTTTATGCAATTGTCACACTTTGCCTAAATAGTAAAATAGGTTAGTTGATATTTTTGGTTTTTTATCTTATTACAGAAATTTACAAATAAGCTTTTATTTCCTAATACTAACATTTTTGTTACAAATATTTTACAGCATTATTTATCAGACAAGTATATTTTAATTTGGTTAAACGACTTTAAAAATCATGTCATGTTATTTATGTTTAGGTTTGTTTGCTTTGTTAAAAAACAGCCCTCGAAAAGCTCCAGAGCTTTTTATTATTAACTGACATATCTTCAAGAGGACCGAGTAAACAACAAATCATAATTATAACTTGCATATAAATTAACGGAAACGTAATATTAAATTCAAGAAAGTTAACCAATAAATATAGCTTCCAATGCGTGAATAATTGTCGTACAAAACTATTCGAGCTACGACTCACCGCATTGCTACGAAGCGTAGCGAATTGCTACGAAACTCAGCGAATACCTTTGATACGCGTAGCTCGTAGCCTTCTGAATTACACAAACAGTATATTATTCGATTGGAATATTCTACGATATTATTAATTTACATGAACGTGTTCATTTATATGTGCATGTGGTGTTACACGAAGTCCTTATAAATATTATTAATAAGAATATAAATAATATTAAAAATTTAGGTTTTAAGATAATCTTCGAGAATTCGATCCCCACTCGAGGAGATGAAATATTTACTTAAATTAATATTTCCATTTCTTCGCTGTGGTGTCGAGGCAAAGCGCGGCGTTGAATTCTGCCACTCAAAGTGTGGAACGGAGTGTCTTAACACAAGGTTCCCTCTGCCTACTCTGCTGTGTGCGGGATACAGCGTGAAGCTGATTTAATTTTTTTTTAAATGTAACAAAATTACGCCGTGACTGACATCAAGAATAGCTTAATTGGGTAGCGCACTTGGGCTCTTAATAGGTGCGTCTTCAAAATCTGCTGTTTGATTGTTTAAGGGGTTTTTGAATAAATATGCGAGAGATAAGAGTATCCTATTTGTTCGTACCTCATTGACCTTTTTTTAAGACAAAAATATTAAATTATTCATATTGAAGAAGGTAACAGTAACAGTGTAATATTGACAAGTATTATCGTAGTGACGCAGCGGCACAGCGTCTGACTGTGAACATGATAGTTGTGAGTTCGATTTTCTGTCAAGAGAATGAATTATTTATTTTTTTTCGCCGATAATTAACACGCAATACCTCAAATGTTACGCGGAAAAAGCGTCAAGCTGCTTTACTTATCTTTTTTAAAAATTAATTTCCTTTTTATTCACTTCAATCTAATTATATATAAATATTGTATTCTAAATAAAGATACTATTTTCATGTTAAAAGTCAACAAAAGCTCAAGGCTAATAGTAACTTCACTAACTCTTTTTCGAGTATCTATATAGAAATTACTTAAAAAGAAACTTTTAAATAAAATCCTGATACTTGAAGCACTGTGAATGGACAAGTCAAAGTTTCCTACTATGTCTCGATAAAATAGATGACACAATATAAAATATATCACTGTCCTCTACGTTTCTATACGGTTAAAAGAGGACAGAAAAATCTGCAGAAATGCATCGGCACTGTCGGTTAGTGCGTTAGTGCGCAACTGACGCCAGGATTTTTTAAAATCAATGCAATGTAAGTGTATATTTTTTCCCGACTGCTAAGTCCCGACTGCTAAGGAAGGGTTATGTTTTTCGCGCGTATCTTGTATGTATGTATGTAATATTCTTTATTACCTCATATCTCCAGAATTAAATTACTTAATTGAGGTATTGTTTGATTCTTATTAACAGCCTAAGTGTTCTTAGATAGGTGACGTTAAAAAAACAATCATGGCGGCTGTGGGACGCCATTGGATTAACTGAAAAAAAAAATCGTTTCGAATATCACAGTATGGATATCAAATTCAAGACCTCAATACGAGGATTTTAAAAAGTTATGTCATGATTATCATTACCATAATGAATTCTAACAAAAAAGTGAAAAATCAAAAAATATTTGTAAAAAAAAACCCGACTGCATAAAACCAAAAAAAAAATTAACAAGCCCAATAGTTTATTAGGATTAACAGTCGGGACCTATAAGTAATTCTTCAATCAATAAAATTTAAAATTCTAGTAAACATACAACCCTGCGTAATTTAAAGAGGTCCCGACTGTTAATCCTACTTTTACGACTACTATTGGGCTTGTTAATTTTCTTTTTACTTTTATGCAGTCGGGGTTTTTGTTTTTACAAATATTGGACTCATATTTCACACTATTCTGTATCATGACCACAGCAGGGTAGGCAGACGGAATCTAATAATAAGACACTCCTTTCCCCATTTTCCACCGAATTCCAAAGAAGAGTGGCGAAACTCATCACCGTGCTTTGCCTAGACACCAGAGCGAAGAAATGAAAATATAAATTTAAATGTGTAAATATTGCGAATGAATGAAAATATTAAATATTTCATTTTCTCGAGTATCAATCGAATCGAATCCACAATCTGTCGCGTTTACAGTCGCACGCTTGTGCCCCTGCGCCATGACTGGCCTCTGGTGATATATCATAATCATTGATTTTACTAAGAAATATTGTAGACGGCACCTGAATAAGGAAAAGCAAAGTATACTGAATAGCCCTATGCCCATGTATTTAAAATAACTAACAACAAAACTAACAACATTACCTCCTATTTCAAAAACCGTAACATTAGTTTCGTTTCACAAAATTTTACGATCATTTACTCTGATACACATCAACTATAATACTCCAAGTAATTCTTGTTTTATGACGAGCTTTCAGATTTAAAAGAGCTTTTATACTAGCTTTGTTCGTTTTGGGTTCACATATAAACTAGGTTGATATGTGTTGTTCGGAGACACGGAATACAATTTTCGTATAAGCTTTTACACCTCATTGCACACGTGGGGAGATATCAGAAGATATTTTCATGTTAAAAGTCAATATTCTAGCTAGCTCACCACTATACATTTTAAGGAATTTATCTTTTTAGTTGTAAATATATGTTTATGTTCAATTTGAATTAAACAAATTAAGGACAGTGGTAGCGTAGGAACACAAAGTGTGACTGTAAAACTGACTAGTTGTGGGTTTCATCCCCACTCGAGGAGATGAAATATTTATTTAAATTTATATTTCTATTTCTGCGCTCTGGTGTTGAGCCAAAGCGCGGCGTTGAGTTCTGCCACTCAACATGCAATGCCTCCAGAATTCGGCAGAAAGTGAGGAACGGAGTGGGGAAAAGGACTTAACATTAGGTTCCCTCTGCCTACCTATGTGTGCGGGATACGGCGTGAAGTTGATTTATTTATTTATTTAAATAAATGATATCTAGTAATGGGCGTAGCGCAGTGGGAAACGCGATAGTGATCATTAATATTAATTATAATTACACATATTTTAACACATATTTTAACAGCGATTCACAATAAAATGAATTAGATGCCCATAATACCGTAAGAGATTTTCATTAAAATAAAATGGCCATAAAGTGTTGCATAAGAAAGAAAAAAAATTAAACAGATAGAAAGACATTTAAATTTTATATACGTGTAATATCACTGTAATATTCATAGTAATGTTGCCACTAATCGAGTTTATAAATATATTATTCTATAGGAAATATAATTACATACTATTACATTATTATTTCCTGTTACTCCATTTAACTACATCTAATATTAATGTTACATAACAGTGTTTGGTTGAATAATGTATTATAGATAAATTAATTTAGGAACCAATAAGTCGTTGAGAACGGTCGTGGTGACTGTAAATGCGACCGTTTGTAGGTTCGATTCCGTCTCGAAGAATTCAAATATTTAATACGTTCATGTCCTCTGGCAACGATGCAAAGAGCGGCGTTGAGTTCTGACTCTTAACACGGAAAGTCGGCAAGGGAAGTGTCTTAACATATGGTTCCCAGGCAGGTCAGGTTCTGCCTGTACTTCTATGTGAAGGATACAAGAAGAGAAGAATGTATAAGAACTAGAAGAAGATAAAACAACATTTTACTTATTTTTGAAAAATGTACTTATAATTATTACAATATACCTGTAAAATGAATAAGAAATAAAAATAAAATTCCTTAATATTCTCGATAAAAAATTGGTTATCTTCTTAATTAGTGGATCTATTTATAATAAGAAGTTAATATAATTTAAAAAATAATTAACTCCCTGTTTTTGATATAAATCTATCAATATTTCTAAATATTTTTTTTTGCATAATTGTAAAAATTGAAGAAACCTGAGCAGTCAGTACTACTCTACAGTACTCGTAAATAAATTTTAGTCTTTGCTAATGTACGTGTTTGTTTGAAATATTGCTTATATATAGGTAACTTGAAAATATAATTAGATCCCGTGACTTGAAATGATGGTCGGAGAGTACTGTAATAGACTAGCTAAACTAATAGAAATCAGAATATTAATTAAATAATATTTTTTTAGGTTCACTCTATATTCCGCATAAAACAAAGTAGGCAGGTGGGACTTATGGTTAAGACGAGTGTCATTCGGGACAATGTGTATTGAGTGGCGGAATCCAACGCCGTGCTTTGCCTTGTTTCCAGTGCGATAAAACGAATAATAATATCATATTTTTAATGATGCTTACGAGTATGTAGAATATTATATAATGGCTTTGATTCTTATCATATATTATGTAAATATTTAGTCGTAATACCATTATTTATTGTGTCATCTAATCATGTCATGACAGTCGAGTGTTTTATGAAATTACAGCAGATATCTACAGATAAGCCATCGAACTACTTTATGTAGATAAGTTATCGGAGGATTCAACAATTGAGATTAGATTTTAAATCTACATAGTTATATCTATACAAATAATAGTTTTGATTTTTTTTATCTTTATGCAACAATTTCTATAGCAATTTCGAAGTATGGTACAGTTCATAGAAAAAATCTAAAAATCAAAACAATATTTTTTTATTAATGTTTTAGTTTTGAACTCCTATTTTTTTTCGATTCCTATATTTTAACATAAAAATAACATTATTCTAGGGTTTTAACCACAACACTCACACAAATAAGAATATCACTACTATTTATTAATCATTCTGATAGTTTTGCTAACAAGTTAAACTGACAACTCTACGAAGTTTCAAGAATTTTATGTAAATCATGAAACGAAATGCGAAGGAAACGAGAAAGTTTCGCTTGATAGTTTTAACTCATATTACTTCTGAAAGACATATTTTAAGAAAATATGAATATCGGATTGATATTTATTTAATTATTTATGTGCTAGCGACTTTTAACTTATTATTTTTGCCAAAGTAAACAAAATCTTTACATCATTTTTGCATACATGTTAATGCTAACTTTTACTACGACCATTCAATATCGTTTTTTTTTTCACTTTCTTTACATTTTGCATTTTCTTAGTAATATTAATTCGGTTACGTTATGAAAGCGAAATAACTTAAAAAAAACCTCAGTGAAGTACTCTACATTTATAGGTTGGCCAACTCCATTCCATTATTACTTGTGAAGTAATAATGGAATGGAGTTGGCCAACTTTGCAACTCCGGGACAGGGATGCCAACATGTTATTGTCAAAAATTCCAATGGCTAATCATCGCATACCGGTCAGCGGTCTGGATGGCGAGCATTCCTGGTTGTGAATATCGATTTCCATAACCGCAGAGTCTGGGTACAATACGCGTTATCCTATCAATTAACGCCAGTAGTCATTGCGTCAAAGTCTCTGAAAACTATTCATTTATATTTGACTTTTGATTTTTATTCATAAAAATCAAAAGTCAAATAATTTTACGGCAAATGTGCTGTATCCCTACAATTTATATATATTAAAAATAGAAAAAGACCTAGAATAGACCCCTCTCAAGTCAAATATACTCTTTATAAGACGTGTAAACTTTGTTAAATAAATTTTTAACATAATTACAAGTATTAAAATAAAAGGTGAGCACCTAAATATTACAATTTATAAGCATATTGAAAGGTAAGGATACATACAAAAGTAAAAGTTAACATATAAATTTATATATTTTTTTTCTTGTTTGTTCATTTAAAAAAATATTAGAAATAAATAAAAACTTACGCTTGGTCAGGCATAAAATTTCACACACTAATACAACTTGTAAATTACCTGAAACAGAAAAGTTTACACTTATATAACTTTTGTTATATATTCATTCAATTTAAAACAATTTTGCCAAATGACATAAAAATATACAGGATGGAAGTGTCAGCGCTCCTTTTACGGGAACAGCATACAGCATATAGGGTAAAATATTTTAAGCCCATAACCAATCAAGATACCTAAACAGTTAGACGTAGGATTTTTTTTCATTTGACGATGTTTATCCATACCCTTATTTCGTGTGACGCAGTTACGCATAGATACCAATAATGTAAACACATACTACTAAAAAATATTACTAACGGTTAATTAACTTTGAACTTTGCCTCCAATACCTACGACTCGATTATGTTTCCCTTCGATAGGTTTATGTGTGTGTGCGTAGTTCTTGACAAATGGCGTTTTATATTTTTTTACAACAATAATTTTAAAATTTATTTTGTTTGAAAAATCACTTTTTTATTATTGGGAAACAATATATATTTTAATTGTATTAGCCTTTTATAGAGTAATTAAAACTGTGATTTCATTTAAAGTGGTGCTGACACTTCCACCTTGTATGATAAAATAACGCCAGTCGTGCCGTAGGGGCACAAGCGTGTGACTGTAAACGACTGGTTCGATTGCCACTCAAGGAAATGAAATATTTAATATTTTTATTTCCTGGTTTTGCTTTTGCTGTTGGCAAAGTGCGGAGCAGACTCCGACACTCTGTCACTTAACACGTATTATCTCCGAAATTCGGTGGCAACTGGGGAACGGACGCGTCTTAATGGGAATGAAGTATCTGAACACTAAATAAATAAAACTAACCGAAATGGAATGTTCTCCCTGCCCTGCTCTGTGAATGTAATAAAGTATGCTTACGACGTGTTAAATCAATCAATGACCAAAGTTTGGTTACTAATATCATTTATTAAATATCGTACTTAAATAAAAATATATCAAAACATGAATATAATAAATCCAATTATTTCTTATACTTATAGAATTATCTACAAAAAAATTACAGGTCCTCAGTTTAATCCTTCAGTGCAGTTACTGTTCCTCGCTTCGGACAAAGACAAGCCGCGTTAAGAATGGCAACAGTCAAAGGACCTTCGGCACGAAAAATGGATTTACTTTTCCACCTTACGGATTTCGTCTAAAGCCAACGGAACGATAACGCTCGTTGAGATAAAAGACTCATAGACACGCGAAACTTCAATATTTTTTATAAATATGAAGAAATGTAAGAATAATATAATAAAATAATATAATATATAATAATAATAAAATAATAAGAAACTACTTTCCTATAAAATTATGCTTAACTATATAGATTTATAAAAAGTAGCTTAACGCTTTTCTCGCATAACCTCATAACTTACACGCTTTGTCTTGATTTTTTAATAGATATTAAAAATTTGTAGGGAAATATAAGTACCCAAACTAATTCTCAATCCATTAAATAGTATGTAAGTATTAACTCCCCGGAGTCAGCCATCAAAATATACAATATCCTTGAGTCCCTATGAACTAATATTATATTATTGTTTTAAGATGTACCGTACGAACTTTAGACTTGTAGTAACGTAGAGTTTAGATTCATTTGCAGTGACAATAAAAGGCGAAAGTACCAAGTTCTAATTTTTATGATTCGTTGTGCTACTTTTAATAAAAATAGAAGTTTCAAAGAACCTTCTGTTAGATATAACGTTAAAGATATGCAAAACATATATGGCATTACCTAAAGACTTTGTAATTGTATTTATAATCCCGAAAGTATTTATAAAATCACTCACTCTTATCAACGATGAATTAAATATTTATGCAACGTTTTTATCTTATCGCACTCTCTTTTTTTGGGAATTTCCAGAAGACTCCCGGTTATAAATCACTTCCTTTCCTGCCTACAAAAAAAAATATCGTGGGTTTTCCAAAATCCAATACCGCACTACGCTTAACTATATAGTCTATATATGATATAGCTCACACGTTTCTCTCATAACAGGATAGGCAGAAGAACCGAGTATAAACTGTCACTCCGGCCACCGCTATCATGGCACAATGGCACGAATGAATATCTTTTCCGACGGGAATCAAACCCAGTACCATCACGTTTAGTCCTCCACTGTGCCACGACGGCCTCGCCTGCGAATAATGTTTTACCTTTACCTTTACTTCAATTCTACTAATCATAGCATTTAGTAGGTTAACTATTATGTACACGATAAAAATGTCCAACATTTAACTATAATTTTTTTTTTAGCAATTTAACTGGAGTACCAGAGTTTGAGTCGTGAAGTGTAACTGTAAAATCGACTGGCTGTGGATTCGAGGATATGAAATATTTACTTAAATTTATTCATTTCCTCGCTCTGGTGTCGAGGCAAAAGCGCGGCGTTGAGTTCTGCCACTCAACACGCAATGCCTCCGGAATTCGGTAGAAAGTGGGGAAGGGAGTATCTTAACACTAGGTTCCCTCTGTCTACCCCGCTGTGTACGGGATACAGCGGGAAGTTGATTTTATTTATTTAACTGGTGTAGGTATGATGTAGGTAAAGTTATTAACTTTTCGCGTGCAACAATATGATAAAAATTTAATTATTATCAAAGCAACTGATATGACATGTCAGTGTTTATTTTCATACAAATATATGTAGTTACATACTGCGCCTGCACAGCGATCGTATTACATATTACAAAGTATATTTGGTCCATATAATTATAATTTATTACAGATAGTATAAACATTTGTTATTTATCTCGATGACAGTCATCTGGTAAATATTTATCGAATAGTTTGCATTTGTTTTCGTCGTGAAAAGTGATAATATATATGTTTTAAATTAATATAAAGCAAATATAACTAGGAAGACGGGCTTAAAATTAACTAATAATCATTTCATAGTTCAATGATAGTATGATCTATCATTGAAAATGCTTGAAAATATTATCTAAAATATAAATGTATATGTACAAAGGTCTATATAGTTAAAAATAAGTCTCAGTATGCGTTATAATTTAACCTTAAAACAAACAAATCTTGTTAAAACTAAAAAAAAATATGCTAAACTATCATTATATTTATTAGATAAATAACCCTAAATACAACTTAAAATTTCAATAAGCAAAGAAAGCATTTCGAGACTTAACCATTATGTCACAAAATAAAAATTCTATTTTCCTACACACGTAAACAAGCTTAAGTGATTGTGTTGCAAAAAATCAAGTGAGTAAGTGATGAGAGTTCTTCACTCCCCCCTTTTCATTCAACCCTTCCCTTTCTTTTCCTAAATATAAACTATACAAAGAATAAAAAGATAACAAAATAAGTAGGTTATAGTATACAGACAAACATATACATACAATTATCATCTTACGCTTATTTTATTACATTTTCGGAATTGACTGTTGCAAATAAAAAAGAAAAAATAAATTCAGAATGAACAAAACTTGAATGCGATAATTTTAGCATTTATTTATTATATTGTAACAGTTTAAAAAAGGAAACCTGAACTAAATAGAGACTTAATTTCAAATAATTTCACTTATTTCTAAGAAAGACAAATATAAAAATAAAAATAATGATCTCATTTCTAATTATCACTATACTACAATACAAAAATTCTTATTATAAAAATTTTAATTAAATGTCGTACGAATATAGAGGCAAAATATTGGTTGTCTGTGGCTGTCAACTCGAGTGTAATATTCTGGCGCGAAATGGCGGGTGACGGGTGACCTCATCCTACGGAAATGAAGACGCTTGATAGACGGTTTATTAGCTTCTCCAGCGGCGGCGACGTTCGTAGCGTAGCGTGAATATACTTGAAGATGTTTGCGAAACATTATTTATATAGTAAATAAGGATTATTGCTTCTATTTAAATATATGTTTTTATACGATATGTTTTCACAGCGAGATGATTTGGACGATTTCTATCAAACGCTTTAGTTTTAATATATAAGATTGATTATCAGAATGACTAAACTTGGTACAACTAGAAAACCACACCACATGCAAAGCAATTCCGTTAATTGACTCGTATACGCGTAAAAATTAAAAGATAATTTCTAACGAAGAAAAGTCAGGATCAAAACTTGGTGAGTAATTTAGATAGCAATATATACGTAAATATGTATAACTAGTATGGAAGCAGAGTATCTCATTAAGACGAATAGAATATTCTGATTTTATTAAAGTCAATGTGAACGTGGAGGTCAAAGCTGTTGATACGAGATAAACGGTGAGTGTTGAAGCAATAATTCAATTTACATGTTTATATATTTAAACGCTTTAGATATCAAAGGAAAGGCGATGTATTAATAAAATTATATTTTACTGTAATGTTATACAGAATTTATCGTATATGTTAGGTATATAGTGTATTTATTTATTTTTTCGTTTTAAAATATTATTATTTTCATGTTACAAAAATAATTGACGCCAGTTCCGCAGGGGCACAAGCGTGAGAGTGTAAGCGCGTCAGGCTGTAGGTTCGATTCCCACGCAAGTAAACAAATATTAATATATTTTCATTTCTTCGCTTGACTTCTGCAATTCATTTGTTAAAAACACAAAAAAAATAAACAATGCAGAAATCCGTATTCATTTTCCAACACTTTTATACATTCAATCTATGTATAACTCGGAGGCAGCTGTCGAAATCATTCCATTCCATAAACCTCATTCTGGTCCATGTGGTGCCAACAACTGCATGCTAAAATGTCAGATGTGTCAATGCTTACAACCTCCGTTGACACATACAACAAAAATTGAAAATGTTATTTATCATTCATATATTCAGTTAAATCACAGGCCAGTCGTGGTGTAAGGGCACAAGTGAGTGACTGTAAACACAACAGGTTGTGAGTTCGATTTCCACTCGAGGGAATGTATGAATTTAGTATTTTCATTTTCTTTGCTCTGATGTCAAAGCAAAGCGTTCCGCTACTTAGAAACCCGAGGCCTCCAAAATTCCGGACAAAGTAGTGAACAGAGTGTCTTACCCTCTGCCTACCCTGCCATATGTGGGATACAGAAGCCTTAAAAATATATGTAAGTATATTCTATTCAAAATGTATAGATATATACATATATATTATTGGGAATATAAGTTAAAACATCTATTAACAATTAATAATATTATATATTTCTATTACATTAATTCTATTTCATACTCCACACGTCACAGAACTGCAAACATTTTACTTTTCCTACAGGTTGACCGGAAGAAATCTCAATTAGAAAGTTTATAGTTATATTGTTGTCAATTATAGAGGCCGGTCATGGCACAACTGGTTATGGGTTCGATCCTCACTCAAGGAAAACAAATATTTATTTAAATTAATATTTTCTTCGCTCTCATTTCGAAATCGCTGCATAGAGTTCCGCCACTCAACACGCACTGCCTCGAGAATTCGACGAAAAGTGGATACAGTGTCTTTACACTAGGTTCCCTCGACCTACCCTGCTTTGTGCAGGATACAGCGTGAAATCGATTCCTATTCAATTCAAATGATTTATTAGGTTAATATCTTTTTAGGGGGTTCTACTGTAGTATACTTTATAAATATAATAAGTTTAACATTTATATCGTATAGTAGAGTTCTATTAAATTTATAATTAAAATAGTTTGCTTCTTGTTTGTGTTGTATGAGTTTTAGTTTTAGTTTGTGGTATAATTACGCATCAAAGAATAATGATAAATAAATTTTCCTATGAAATACGCGCTGTAAAACATAAATCAAATTAAAATTAAATCAGCTTCACGCTGTATTCCGCACACAGCTGGGTAGGCAGAGGGAACCTAATGTTAACACAAACCGTTCCATACTTTTCGCCGAGTTCTGGAGGCAATACGTGTTGAATGGCGGAACTCAACGCCGCACTTTGTTTCGACACCATTGCGAGGAAATGAAAATATAAGTAAGTATTTTATCTCCTAGAGAGAGGTCCGAACCCACAACCAGCCGATTTTATAGTCATATTCTGTGCCCCTGCGCCACGGCTGTCTTCACACATAGTTGTACAACATAATTTATAACAATACGACCTACCAAAGAATAAATCAACCGCGTTTTACTCTGTAAACAGAACAAACTTGGCAAATAATGTTATCACCGTTTTAGACTCTTTTTGCCCAAAAACATAGAAGCCGATATCCCGTTAGGTCAATTGGGCCAAGAGAACGAAAAAAGTAAAAAAAAAATCCCCTGATTAGAATGCGATCCATCGTACGATATCAGACACGATACCTACTAGTTACAGCTACGTTTAAATTAATTTGAATTTTTATGCATCCGCTAAATTAACTAGAACTCTCATGACTCGTCAAATATAGAGTTATTTTTTATTTATTTGTTTTAAGTATCCTTGTACATTTTGTTATCATAAAATAAATCAAGCTTGAAGAACCGTAAATTATTATTTGTGATAATATAATATAATTTTCTATTTTTTATTATTTATAAATTATTTACCAACTTCTTAATTATATTTCTCATAGTAATAAATATTATATTAAATATTGGTAAAATTTACAGTTAGCGTGTAAAGGATTAAAACCGGAATCCTTTTAACTGACTCCGCTCGGTCTGTCTGTTTGTCCGTCTTTGACCAGGCTATATCTCATAAACCGCGATAGTTAGACAGTTAATATTTTCGGAGATGATATAATAATACTAAAAAATGGAACTAAATAAATGTTTAAGGGGACTCCCATAAAATAAATGTGTTTTTTTGCCGTTTTCCTAGATAATGGTACGGAATCCTTCGTATGAGAGTCCAACTTGCAATTAGCCGGTTTTTAGATTTTAGTAATAGTGCGTAAATAAATATTACGCAATGATCAACGAACTGCGACACTCTAACAAAATAAACATAAGGCCTTAGAGATTAGGATAAAATATGCGCCTTTTTATATGTACTAATGTGATAATTATAAAAACAGGTTTATAATATCAGTATTAAAAAGAGTAGAACTTATCATTAAATTATTAAATTTAAACATTATTATAGACTTTAAATAGAATAGAATTATAATAGCATAATATCTTACAAATATACGATAAGCATACATATTTTTATATAGGGAGGCTTATAAAAAAATAATCGGTACACTTTGTCCTCTCCGCTACTGTGACAAATTTAACCTAAGATTTTATTAGGTTTAGGGCCTGATCTTTACAATCCAATACTGTCCACCATGACGCTTTAGTAACTGCAAATTTAGAAACCCGACCTCCCCTACTATAAGTTGGTAGCTTTGTTTCAGCTTTTCGTCTCAATCTAAGACAATTAGTAAAAATGCAAGCGGACTAACACCATTATGAAGACCATTATTTATATACGCTATATTGCTAATGCTGAGGTATAAAGTTACAATATATCAATACGCCAGTCGTGGTACAGGAGCAAACGCGTGCGACTGTAACCAAGACAAGTTGCGGGTTCAATTTCTATTCGTGGAAATGAAATATTTAATATTTTCATTTAATCGCTGTAGTAACGAGTTCACTCTACCTACCCGACTATTTGCGGCATACATCGTAAAGCTATAAAAGCGCAACATATTAAAATGATAATTCAGACGATACATAAAGAAATAATGTAATCTACAGAACAGTCTTTGAGTGAAATAATTATATTTAAAAAGACAAAAACAAATTGTATTTATATAAAATACCTAAAAACTAGACATTTTGAACATTTCAATTACGTAAAACAAAGTAAAAATGATAAAATGTTGACATAAGAAATTGAAAACAGAATAAATACTGTTGTACAACGGTATTTGAGCAGAGTCTACGGCCCACGAAAAACGTTATTTGCTAAAGATAAGCAAACCACTCGAGAAGCACAAACGATCGAATATGATAAGTTAATGTATATCTATCTGGCGGAACTGTAGCATTATCGTTAAAAAAACATTAATACAATAAACTAAATGTTAATTTCGCTCACATTTTAGTATTTAGTATGTTTGGTATATTCTGGATACAAAAGGCCACCCTTACTAAATTTTAATTTAGTTTTTTATTACTTTTGGAAATGAATTAAATATTATAGAAGAATATAAAGCTTATTTAATTTAGAGATGAAAATCCTATTAAATAACTGACCAATTAGCTGCTGCAATGACATCCAACCTTCAAATTTATGTTAAATTTGGAGAAAAATGAAAATGATTATTGAAAGCATATTTTACACAGTACGTTTGAAACGTCTGAAGGCAATATAACGTTGGTTCACATTAACGAAGGATTTTCCTATTAAGGAGCCTACATCTTGTCCTGACACATTTGTGGATTGACGGAAATTACGTGTCTACGGTAAGGTAATACCAACTATATGAAATCATACGGTACGATGGATACTCATCTTGAGTAAGGTTTATTCTTTGATCAGCAACAGAATGGACGTTTAGAGATTCCTTGCCGTCTTTTAGAATAAAAATAAATCAACTGTATCCCGCACACTGCATAGTAGACAGAGGGAACCTAGTGTTAAGACACTCCGTTCCCCACTTTCTTCTAAATTCTGGAGGCATTGCATGTTGAGTGGCAGGACTCAACGCTGCCTATATAACGTCTTTTGATTTGTAGAATTAACTTAAAAAGAATAACTATTCTTAACATTCCATGGATTCGTAATAGGAACTTAGGCAATTTATTTAATCATATCAGTCTATATTTCGAAGTATATTTTTTTAATATAATCTATATTTTGCATAGATTGCACTCGATAATATAATCATCTGCTTATCTCCATATATCTTATAGGCCTCCAATAGCATAACTTCCAATCGGGTTGAACACCGATACCACCACGTACATAATATATCTCCACTCCACCAATCTGGACGTTCCACATCGATAAAATCATAAATATATGATTGGAACTATAAATATATAATTTTATCTTTATATCATCTACATAGAGGCATCATTTATTCAGTATTTCACGCCTATCGTCAAAAATGTGGCCTGCTTTATGTGTTCCTTGATAATGTCCAAGCTACGAGGCATTTTATGGCTAAAATGGGCCTACAGACTTCGTTGATGTAATTTAATGACTCCATTTACGAACTGCACACCGATTTAGTTAGAAATCAAGGCTGGTACATTATGAGGACATTAATTCGCACTAAAATGATTTAACCTTGCGAACTGTAGCAAAGCTATTACAGAATGTCTTTATACTTAATTAAATGAGCCTGTTTGCAATTGTTAGCAATTGACAAATGGTATAATTTAGTGCTATTATTATTTTGAAATGAATAATAAATGTGTATGTATATAATAAAAAAAAGTACTAGATGTAATTAACTAATCTAAATAAAATATTAAAAAGTGACAAGAGAGAATCTAAATGTGACGAAGTCTTCCCCGAATAAGAATAGAAACCACGACCAACAGATTCAAGGAAGACACAACCCTATATCACAATAACTTTCATTGAACAGGTATTAAAATTGATATATTCATATAACACATACCGTGTTTATTCACTATGGAAACACAAACGAAATCGAACTCAATTAGATAGATTTAGGCACTAATATATTGGGGCGTGGACGGTGCGGTGGCAGCCGGCTTGTGAGGTATGGCACCTGCCAATGTCGCTTGTTGCTTGGCAATTAAGCTGATGGGTATCAGCAAATGGAGATTTCAATTAATTTCATTAATTAGTACGAAAGGTTTTGTTTATATTACGAAGCGTTCGTTCATTAGGCGGGTAATTTCGGTGAAATAATTATAAGATTTTGAAATGATTATAAGAGTGGGGTAGGTATTAAAAATTCTAATTAATAATCAAGGTTAAATAATGATATTACCTCGTCTAATAGAACAAGCAAGGTTCAGCCCTCAACACGAAATGTATCTTATTAAGTGGAGAAAAGAGGTTCTCTCTGCCTTCTCTGCTGCATGGGATAAAGGGTGAAGCTATAAAAAAATTGAAGAATAAAGCGTGAAGGATTAGTTCTCTGTGCGGGGTCACTTGTTTTTTTTTCTATTAAATCTTGATTTTACTTCCCCCGTGATTTGGTTTGAAAATTGGTACATTTAAAACGAATTGTTTATATTTATTTTAAGTTACTTATAGATTTTAGGTTACTTATAGAGTTCAGTTGTTATATATCCAATTTTCCTTGAATTATCTATTCTAAACGTCAAATGAGCGACCGCTATGCACATGTTTATATAGTCAGACACAAAAGTTTATCCATACTCTATCTTCTCATTGAGGGGTGAGCGAGTTCGTTCGACGGTAATCTAATCATTAGTTACCGTAAAACGGAACGCCTCGAAGGCAGAGTAGCTGTGATAAGAAAAGTTAGACACGCCACAACAAGTAACTTGCGCAATTTTTAAAAAGCAAAGTTTACGAGGCGAAGTGGATACTTTTCGTTGTACATTGTTAGTTAAGATTTTATTATTATTATCTTGAAGTTATCACTTTAATTATGATGTGGATTTAAGTATATATATATTTTTATTTTACTCTTATACCACGCAACATGCCAGTCGTGGCGCAGGATCACAAAGTGTGACTGTAAAACTGACTGGATGTGGGTTCGATCCCCATTCGAGGAGATGAAATATTTACTTCAATTTATATTTCCATTTTTTCGCTCCGGTATCAAGGCAAAGAGCGGCGTTGAGTTCTGCCACTCTACACGCAATGCCCCAGAATTCGGCAGAAAGTGGGGAACGGGGTGTCTTAACATTAGGTTCACTCTGCCTACCCTGCTGTGTGCGGGATACAGCATGAAGCTGATGTAATATCTCTAGAATTGAGCAATTAGTGGGAAACGGAAGTGTCTTAATAGGAACGGTGTGTTAGACACACACTAGGTTCCCGGGTGCTCTTAACCTACCCTGCCATGTGCGGGATACAGCGTAATGCTAAAAAAACTGCTTTAGTTTTGACATTATTTTTCACACACACGTTTATATGTGATCGAAAGTTGCGATGTATTTTTGTCTGGGACGTTTCATTGAGACCTCCTAGAAATCATTAAGCAAACGGGAGTCGCAGAAAAGAAAAACTACACAAAGAGTGATAGTGAATCTACTCTACTGTTGAAAAACTCTTTATGATTACAAAATAGAACATATTTTTAACATCATTGTGATTCAGGACTTTGTTTTAAAAGAAACGTAAAATCAAAATAATATACGAAAGCTATTTAAAGTAACTCCCCGACGAGGGTAAAGCTTGTTTTCAATACCTGCCCTACATAATTTGTAGAAGCCGTTTACTTCTATATACCTGTCTGTTCACATTTCAAAAAGAAATTTTAGATAATCTTGGATAGATATTATTATATTGAAAAAAAAGTTTGTTCATCCATGAGGCCAATCGTAGCACAAAGTGTGACAGGAAACACGACTGGTTATAGGTTCGAGGAAATGAATTAAGCAGCAGCAAGCGGCATTAAGTTCCTCTACTCAACACTCAGTGTTTTTTGGCTACTTGGCTGAAAGTGAGGAACTGAGTGTCTTAACATTAGGTTCCTTTTGCCTACCGTGCTGTATGCGAGACACAGCGTGAAGCTGATTTTTTTATCTATAGTATCAATACATACGCACTATCTTCTATTCTAATGTAATTATCTTAATTTACTTTACACGGATAGAGTTTCCTTTTTTTTCCTGTTTTTTTAATAGGCACGTAAGAAGTAGAGGTAACGTGACACAATAACACCGATACTTCATTTACATCAATATTAAAGAAATTATACCAAATTATGTCCGAGGCCGTTGTCGCGAAGGGGCACAAGCACACGACTGTTTACGTAACTCTGGTAACAAGGCAAGGCGTGGCGTTGAATTCCACCACTCAAAACGCAATACTGCGGAAAGTGGGGAACGGAAGTTTCTAAATGGTCTTAACACTAGGCCTTGTACATAGGTAGAAGGGACTACATATACTATTTGTGTGGGTTACAGTGTGTACTAAAAAAAATATGAGGTACTTCATAGTTATTGCTTATATAGCTTTTCACTTTACCATTAAAAAAAAAACACATATATTTTTAATTTAAACACATTAACAATTAATACCTATATAACAATTAAAAATAAATAATTGACAAAAACGGGTTTGTTAGTATGATATTATGTCGTTTAAAATAATAATCACACAGTCGTGTATTAATTTAATTTTGAAACAATGTTTCTCGTTAATAGTCAACCGCAATACAAATGCCGTAAAAACATTTTATTGGTTTTTTATTGTTAAATAATTAAATAATTATGAATTTCTTTTTTCATTCATTTTTCTTGAAGTGACCATCTCAGGCATATATCATAATGAAAATAAGTATGTATTAAATATTGAATTTCCTCGATTCAAAATCAAACCCACAACCCTTCGCTTTTACAGCCACATAATATCTTTAACATAATAACTCTATAATACTAAATTGCGGAAAGCTCGAATTAGGCTTAGCAATTCCTCAGGGAATGTAGGGGGGTTCTCGAAATTTCTATAGAAACTGAAAAAAACTTTTAGATTCCTCGCAAGCGAACGTCGTTGCGGGCTGACACCAGTACGTTTATATAACTATAAAAATGAAATAAATCAGCTTCACGCTATATCCCTCACATATCAGGGTAGGCAGAGGGAACCTATGTTAAGACATTCCGTTACCCATAAATTTAAATTATCGAGTATCGAGTGGAGATCGACCCCACAACCAGCCCCTGCGCCACGACTGACGTCAAACTATAGTGCGCTAAATGTACTTTAAGAATATTTAATGTTTTTTAGTAAATTAGCATTTTAATCATATTTAATTTACATTATAAAACGACTATAACAACATGATAAATATGCATTCAGTTTACTGCATTTAAATTAAATAAATTAAATGTATCTATGTAGATTAATTTCGTTATTACAATATTTTTTTTTATTTATCTGTACACTCGGAATTATTAAGATGCAATAATGTTATGATCTTATATCTCTGCTGTAAAAGTTATCCTAAAAAAAAAATTTAAGCAATTATAGCAGGGAGGCCAGTCGGAGTGTTAGTTGTAAAAGCACTTAAGTATTGAGTGGCGGAACTCAACGCCGGTTTGGTTTTGGTAACAGAGCGAAGAAATGAAAAAAAAATACGTTCTCCCGAGATTGGATCGAACCCACAACCGTCGCGTTACAGTCAAACTCTTATGTCCCTGAGGCACGACGGCCTCAAATATAATAAAAATCATCAATCAACTCAAATAATAGATATTAGAATTACACAGACAATAAAAAAATTAAACGAACACATAACTCAGTACAATGGATTTTATAAAAAAAATATGAACACTAATAACACATTGATAACTTCTCGACTCATTACAATAGCCAAGTTGTTTGTTTACCGTCAATAAAACAATTCTATTTGTCACGTGACACGCAATAACGTCATGTGGAGGTATTTAATCGGTCAATGTTTCGTCACCAAGTTGTTTATTTTCTTATTTTACGGTATATATAATATTTTTATGGGCTCTTCCATATATAAATGAAGTATGTTATAAAAAACGAAATATTATTAAGTAGGCTGCTAGAAAGAAAAGAAATTACTAAATTCTTCTTTTTCTTCTTCATCTTCACGCTGTATCCCGCACTTAGCAGGATAGGCAGAAAAAGCTTGGGAATCTAGTGTTAGAATACTTTTGTTCCCAATTTTCCACCGGACTCTAAATGCATTGCGTATTGAGTTGCGAAATTCAACGCCGATTTGCCTCGCTACCAGAGCAAGGGAATAATGATGTCATTTCCTCGAGTTGGAATCTAACTCACAACCTGTCACGTTTACAGTCGTATGCTTGTACCCCTGCGCCACGACTGGCCTCGAATTATTAAATATTCCATTGATGTACCATGCAGGTGTCTGGGAAATGTAGGTTTAGGCTTCTTTATAATGCGCAACTATCGCTCGCCCATACTTTTCGAGCTTCTCTATTTAAGCAAATTTTTAATTAACCTACTAATATCGCCTTTGAAATACATTCTAGATGCGAACTGATGATAGTTCCAGGCAGTTGATTACATTATTTATATACATTACCTCATTATAATATTATATAAACAAGATAAATAAATCGTGCTATGGCGCACGGCCAATTAGTACATTTTAAACAATAAGTTTAGCTCCAAATAATAATGATAACTAATAAGTACTAAGACACTGTGGTTCCATTAAGACATTTCAGTTACCCACTTTTCGCAGAATTCGAAGGCATAGCATGTTCAACCTCCAGAATTCGGCAGTAAGATTCGAGGTCGAGCGCATTTACGCGCTTGTGCATCGTCAGCTTGTTTGGGGAATCAACCCACAACCTGTCGCGTTTGCAGTCTCACTCACAGTACAGTTATGACTCTGTGTTACGATAGGCCTATAGATATATATAATAGTTCGAAACGAACAAAAGAAAAGAAATAAAAAAAGAAACACCTTTACTAGTATCTCTTTTAATAATATCAGGCCTCGTGCGAGGAGTGGTAAGCGTGTGGCTCTCTCGGTGGAAGTCTGTTGAGTAGTGAGTGCGGAGGAACTGTGTGTCGTTAGAAAGTTAAAAAAAAGTTGCATGACGTATATGTGGTTTGTAATTGGTGGTTCGATACAAAAATAAAACAATCCAATTACTAGCAATGCAAAACATTAACAATAAACATATATCTTTAATATTATAGAAATATATATTTCCCTATAGAATAATACGTCTTACACTATTATCTATCTAATAGATAATACTGTAAACATGTTCAAGGCCCCAACTGCATTAATTACCCATACGTTTCCATGTAACCCGTAGCCGATGTAATGAGCATTGTTATTAAAACTAATTTATGCCATTCGAGCCATTATAAGCATAGATATATATATATTATTATAAATATTACTATATCATATTATTTTATATTAGTTGAAAGACTCGAACACAAATGAACTGGAGATGGTCCTTGTGTATTTGTCTTCCAATGCAAGAGGTTTGCATGTGTATGTTAATATGTGAATAATAAACGAACTAGAAATGGTCTTTGTGTTGTTATTTCAATGTAAGATGTTTGCGTGTGTGTTAATATGTTAATATGTAAATAATAAACGAACTAGAGATTGTCTTTGTGTTGTTATTTCAATGCAAGATATTTGCATGTGTGCGTTAATATGTACGTATTACCACTAGCGGCTCAAGGCGGCTTCGCCCGCTTATACTTATTATTCAAGTTATACAGAACTTTATATAAACATTCGTCCTCACACAATTTTCTTCATAATATTAGGTAGTAAGAATTTATAATATTAGTAGGATAGTAGAATTTGCTCGCAAAGAAAATTCTGAGAACCTTTCTTTTATAAGAAAATACAAAAGATCTAATTAAACAAATCGGAACTTATATACACTGATATGTAATATTTTTACAATTCTTTTAAAAGTAATTTTAGTTCTAATATTAGCCACATTTATTAAACCAAGAGATATCAAAATAAAACAAAATTCATTCTATGGGTAGAAGCAAATTTACGTTATTTTAATCTGAATATAAAAATGGCAGCGTTGTCTTACTGACACTGACTGACTTGATGACGAGAAAAATATTATAATTACAATATTAAATTACAATGTTTACAATAATTTTATGAAAATCATTATCATCTCTCGTGAGTGTTAACAGTGGACATATAATTCTACAAATTAATATTCACGTATATTTACGAATTGATACATTTTGAACCTATAAGTTTACATTCCATTACTTAAGAACGCAGTTACATCTGAAATTTAAAAAAGTTTTCCTTCTGTCATGTATTTTAATTTATAATGAAGTCCACAAGTGACCTCCTCCATACTAGAAATAATACTAAACCAATCCAGACAATATTAAATAATCCATTCACATCTTCTGTCCAACACATCATTAACTACAGCCAGTCTGAAGCCTTTATAATAATAAGTCTATTCTAACTACAAGATTACAAATAATCTTATTATGAGTCTCAAGAGTCAAGGCAGTTGTTCTTGTGACGTTGGCAACGAGCAAAAACTAAACGAACGTCTCTTTTATAAAACATTTTAAACTCAAACTACTAAGTGACTGGTCGACAGGCCACTCGTGGCGCAGAGGTACCAGTGTGTGCGACTGTAAAACGCGACTGGCTGTGGGTTCGATCCTCACTTAAGGAACTGAAACTTTCCATATCTTCGAACTGGTATTGAGGCAAAGTGCCACTCATAACACAATACCTCCAAAATTCGGCAGAAAATGTATAACAGTGTCTTAACACTAGGTTTCCTCTGCCTACTCTGCTGTATGCGGAATACAGCGTGAAGCTGAAAAAGAAAACAAAATTACGAATTGATAACATTAAGGAGTTTTCCTTTTAGCTCAGATAATAGGTACTTGAGTTTTACTTCAGAATTGTACCAGCGGCGCCAACGTCCGAGTCACGCAGTGTAAATAAATCTTACGTATTGAATAATAAACTGGGTCGGAAATAGAACTTAACTAATTGATTCGTGCTGTATTGGAAAGCAAATTTGTAATGCTGTAGTCTGGTATATTATATCTATGCTAATGTAATGGTTTCTTTTATTATTTAACCAACTTTGTGAAAGAAGGTTATTGGTTTGATGGGTATGTGATGCTGTTGAGATTGGATAATATTTACACACGTGTAAGTAGGTACTTTTCATTATTTAATTTCTATATTGTTACGCTTTCTTTACTTTTTAATGCACTGCAAAGCGCAGCGTTGACTTAAGCCACTCGACACGCAATTCCTCCAGAATTTAGAAAGAGAGTGGGAAACGGAAGTGTCTCAATGGAAACAGAGTTTCTTAACACTGAGTTTACAGTTCCCTCTGCCGACCCAGCTTAAAGCTTAAAAAAAGGTAATTTTTAAGTAAGTAAGTAGTATACAAAATCACAATATACATAAGTATTATTCCACAGATAAGACATTTGATTTGAATACTATTTGAATAAAAATGAAAGTCCAAACGATTGAACAGTTTTGTGGAAGACCAACAGGTTTGATCATGCAGTACTACCATTAATTGTGTGTTGGCGGTGTCAAGTTCAACTCAGTAATAAAACCGCGGACTAATATAATGGTTGGATCTATCGATCGATCTATCAGATTACAAGTAGATTATTATTATTTTTTCAACTTTACGCTGTATCCCGCATATAACAAGGTAGGCAGAGGGAACCTAGTATTAAGACACTCTGTATCCTACTTTCCGTCGACGATTATTGAGGCATTGGGTGTTGAGTGACGGAACTCATCACCATGCTTTTCTTTGTTGACAGAGCGAAGAAATTAAACTAATAATAAATAATAATTAATTTCCCCGAATTAGAATCGATTCCACAAACGTTGCGTTTACAGTCACACGCTTGTGCCACTGCGCCACGGCGTCCTCGATGTAATTAATTAGAATAATAGATTTGTACATTTACAAGAGAATTGTATGTATGTATCCTAGTATGTTAACTTATATGTGCATGTACCTACTCGTATGATAGTACATATTAATAAGTCATTAATTTTCCTAAAGGAAATATGACGCGTGCTATAAAAAACTTCTTGGTTTTGGCCATATTATTTATTGATATCCATATTTTATTTGTCTGTGCGTTTGTACAACCTAATCTCACAGATGACTAAATCGATTTAAATAAATTGTGGTATTTTGGCTAACTTTCCTTAACACGTTATATTTCAATTTTAAAGATTATGATACTAGAACACGAATGTAATTCAGAATAGTAAATTAATCGCTATTAAAGTCGCTAGTATATAACGCAGTTACCAAACCGAGAACACCAGTGATGCAAAACCTCAAATCGTTTAGATTTGTTAATTTTCCACTCGACTGACGCCAATGACTGGTCCCTAGTTAGAAACAAACACAGAAAGTGCAAGAAGCGTCTGGTTTTCATCCGAGTAACTCACTTTTTAATATCTTCTCTGAATGAAAACTAAAAATGAAAGCAGTCTGGTTTTATCGTCATTTAAACTTATCACTCTGTTGCCTACGCCAGTGAAATGAGTAATTTTATCAAAATGCTAATAAAAGTTCTATATGCAAATATTAAATAAATACAATTTCGCATTATTTGTATAGATAAAATAAAAATAAATTTGAGAAACATGCCAAGGTTGTTATGTTATGATAATAATTTAAATGTTTTTTATTTGATTATTATGTGTGAAATTAATAAGGAACTTCTTTCCTCTGGAGGAACGAAGGGGAAATTACTGAAACGCAAAAAGAAAAGTTAGTTTGCTATAAAAGTCAGTAAATTGAAAAGATAGTCATGTTCTTGTTTATTAACTAAAGAATTTTATCCATTTTTAATTAACTAAAGAAAAAAAACATAAATTTTCTTTTTAAACTATAGAATTTCGTCGCGCGTGTGACTCGCAAAGAAAACATATTTATAGTAAAAAAATTGCACCACTTTCAGTTTTTGCAATAGATCCTTTGTGACATTCGATTAAATAATTGAATTACAAGAATTTTCATATTAATTTTACCAAAATTCAATTATTAAAGAATAATTTCATAAAAATAAAGTCTTTCTAATAAGTAGGATATGAAAAAATAAAGCTGTCAATTCAATATCTAAAAATACATCATCAATCTCAATATAACGACAAAATAACATACAATCTAAGAAGAAAACTCCCGAAATTTCTACAGGAATGGAAAAATACGGGATTTCACATTTTATAGTTAATTAGTAAGGTTATTTATATGAAATACACACCTAAATATATATAAATAAAATTATTATATTATACATCTATATTTTTCAGCTTCACGCTGTATCCTTCACATAAAAGGGTAGGCAGAGGCGACCTAGGAACCAGTGTGTTAAGGCCATTCCGTTCCCGCCTTCTATTCTCTCTTCTGTTCCCATTTCTGTACCCACTTTTCGCTGAATTCTAGAGGTATACGCTGGTGCCCCTGCGCGGCGCCAAGGCCAATTGCCTCAAATAAAAATAAAATTTCTTTCAAATAATATTTACTTTGTATACTGATAAAATCAAGTGGTTGAGCATTTAAGCACCGCACTTATAAAACACTATACAATAGTGATAAGATAAAATACTAACTGTACAAATTTGACTTGTACCTTTTTTGTGATTTTTTGTGAGTGGTATTTACATATTTAACAAATAGATTATGCGGTAGAATTATATCATCAAAAAATATATGAATATTTTAATTACGTGTGTTTTACAGACCTAAACCTATCAAAGTGGGAAGCAGAAATGTCTTAAACGTTCATGTTCCCTCTGTTTATCTTACTATGTACGGGATAAAGCGTGTTCAAAAAATATATCTATATACACATATAGTGCTATATAGGCTATAAAGGCTATATTTCAATTTCACGCTGTATCCCGCACACAGCAGGGTAGGCAGGGAGAACCTAGTGTTAAACCCCCATTTTCCGCGAAATCTGGAGATGTTGCGCGCTAAGTGGAGGAACTCAACGCCGCCCTTTGCCTCGATACCAAACCGAAGAATGTAATTATAAATTTCAATAAAAATTTCATTTCCTTGAGCCCCGAATCAAACGCACAACCAGTTGCGTCAAATAAGACTGAAATATAAAAGTTATTTATAGCAATTTAGTCCATCATTATTTTTTTTAATTATAAACTCTTCTTCTTTATTTTAAACCAATTGAAATAAAAAAAACAATAAATGTTAATAAGAGCTTACCAAAATACAATAGAAAACTGCAATAAATCAAATGAATCATAAGCAAACGAAACAGGCAAAAAAAATTAAAAAATACTGTTTTGTTTTAATCACGTTACTAAAAGCCACCGAGTTTTTTTATATACATATTCCCTCGATGTAGACATGATCCTTTGCGATTTTAATATAAGAATAGATTATGGTTATTACATTGCAACTATATATAATTGTTGCAATTGCTACGACCACACCAAAAGAAAATTTTTTTGATCTAATTTGGACAAAAAAGATGATAGTTATTTAAGAATAAACATTCTAAAATGTACTGAGGACTGGTGATGTTTCCATTCGATAGGTGTACGTACGTGTCACTTCTATCTAAGGGGAAATCCCTTAAAGTATAATATATTAAAATTTGTATCCTTCACAATATCATCCTCATTTTATCGCGGGGCAACAGCAACAAATATACAGATTACACACAGTTCTTCTAATTTATTTAATTACGAGTTTATCAAGAAATATGAATAATTTTATATGAAATATATATATTTTTCTTATTTCAACGAACAAAATGAATCGAAAGAATCACTCAAAACCTAACGCTGCGTTTTGTCCTAACTACACTCAACAAAAGTAAAATTATAGTTGGCCACCATATATCTATTAAGTTACAATATTTTAAAATATTAAAAATAACCTATCTAATAATAAAATGGCAATTTAAATGGACTAGAATATACAGATAATAGACCGCATCCTTGCTACATCTACTAAGCGGTCAGTTGTCCACCTGTCATGTACGTAACAGCCGAGAGACCACTTGCGAAAATCATGCTCAAATTTTTTTCCCTAATATTTACGAAATTAGTCTATTGTGGATTGTCGTGCAGTAAAACAGCATATGACTAGATGCGATCATTGTGGGTTCGATTTCCACTCGAAATAGTACATTATTTTTGTTTCCTCACTCTGACAAGGCAAAGCATTAAGTTCCACCACTCAACATGCAATGTCTTGAATTCGAACGAAAAGTGAAAAAAGAGAGTTTTAATGCTATATTATCTATACTTACTTTACAAATAACTTGAATATAACACTTGTTTATATTCATAAATAGAAAGTATTACTGAAAAAATATAAATTCCCATATTGACAAATGACAAATTAATACATTATATTATATTTTTTTAATGTGCCATAAAGCATATTTATTTATTTATTATTTAATAAAAGCATCACTAATAAATCACAACAGTACATATTTCAATATAAATTTTAAAACTTAAATATTTATTAGAGAATGCTGCAATTATATTTTATATAGTGATGATAAATTGTTATATAAAATTAAAATAACTTGAATACAATACATTTGAAATGATATATTTGTATATGTATTTTCAATTTTACTGTCCTCTACATTGAAAAGCACATAAGGGCCACTTAAAAACCAATTTTATCTGTCAGTCAGTTATACCATTAACACCAATCTACATGTGATATGGTGTTGACAGTATAATAAGCTTTGAAACTAGCTTTCACACTTATAATGTCAACCATAAGACCGACAAAATCTACAATTTAATTAAAAACATAAATCTATAACAGTACATACAATAGTTACATTTCACATTCTATTCACTTTTTTTCCACATTACTTAATTTATAAAAAAAAATCAGTCAAATTGATAAACCCTCTTTGAAGTCGGTTAAAAACATAGTTCTATAAATAAAAAAAATATATAATATATATTATTCTCTTGTTTCATTTACTAACTCCAATATTTTTATTGGCTTCACACTGTATCCAATAAATTAGCAGCAAATATTACTGTTAAGAAAGTCCTTTTACCCACTTTTTGGCCAATTATCGAGACATAGCATGCTAAATTGAAGAAAGGTATACAATTGATTACCCTATGTGGAAATCAACCTACAACTGTTGCATTTACTATCAGATGCTGCATTGCAGTGCAACACTTTAATCATTATTGTTATCTAAATTACGTTAAAATAAATATTAACATACAGCAAAGAAAAGAAAAGCATACCTTGTAGTAATTATGCCAATTTGTCTTAATATGAAATAAAGTTATAAAACAATGTTTTCTTGCCACAAATAACTATAATAAACAAACAGGTTATTGGTTGTTTAAATTTAACTAAAACAAGGCTAGTTGTGGCGCAGGGGTACACATATGCAACAGTATACGCAATAGGTTGTGGGTTCGAGGAAATGAGTGTAATATTGGCATTCAGTTATGCTATTCAAAATGGAATGTCTTCAAAAATAGGCAGAAAGTCGGAAATGGAAGTGCTTCAGTGGGAAGGGACTGTCAGGTTCCCTCTGCTTGGCCTGCTATTTGTTAGATATAGTGTGTAAAACAAATATATTTTAATAATACATGTATAATAAAGCATTAAAGTAAATATAATAATGTAATTTTCAATTTAAATTTCTTATCATTATTTGCTAATGCATAATAAATACTTAGATATTAGAGAGGCAGAGAAAAATTTGTATTTAGACATATAGAAATGAAAATTAGAAACTTCATTTCAATAAATTATATTTTTATTACTTATATTTAAATGTTTTTAAATGTTTAAAATTTATTAGTCTATTTATCATTATTAAAGATCATAATGATGTTTTAATATTTAAAAGGTGCATAATAAAAAAAATCATACATTCATTTATCTATAAGCTCATTTTCAATAAAGAAGAAAAGCTGATTATCGTCTAGGTAATAACATTATTTAATAATGGTATATGATATTTTAAATATTTTTAATGTAGGAATCTATCAATAAGCTTTTAGAAAATTGATAAAAAAATGTGTACATTATTAACTATATTTTTTTGTTAATTTTTTTTTTATTTCTTAGAATAAAATAATATAAGTTTTGTTAAATCATTATGCTTAGTGGAGGACAACATGCTAAATATAGAACGACGCACACTAACACCTATCAATGTTTATTTTAGAGCATATGTAAATAAACATTAATTGACATTGAATACTGACCTTATTAATATTCCTTTATGTATTCCAAAGAACTTGCACCAAAACTGTTAAAGATTTCCCCACAAAAAACCTGTCAGTCCAAAAAATACACTGCTGTCTTTTCTAAACACAACTTAGAATTACGAAACACACAATTATAACAAAGTTCGTCGATTTTATAGTAAGTTCAACACAAATTAAAATATTTACAATGTCGTACACATGAGAAAAAAACGGTGAAAGTGCGAAATATAATACTAGAAAATACAAAATATTCCCCGATAGGTCACCAACTACCGCAAGCCGCAATATTCAACTGACGTTTGCTAAAGACCTGGGCTACGAGTTACCATATTCAAGTCCAAAGCTGCCTGCTTCTGTAAAAAATATCGTCCATTTGTTCTCAAAACTATGATAATCGAATCGAATCGAATGTTAAACATTTTGTAATTTATTGTTAAACATCAGATATTTTGAAGATAAAAATTATTATACGTTAAAAAGTCCTTGGCAGTGCCTGTCTTATTCGGACAAATGAGGGAATTGTTGAAATAGGGTAACACTAAACTATTACGTTTACATTCCGTTTAAAGCAGAACACATTTGCCGACAATTCTAAATAGTAAAAACTTAAAAGATATGCAGAGCTATATAAAAAATAATGGTTCTGGAGAATATTTTTGTAGGTATAAATGTCAGAAAAAAACAAGTGGCCTCCTAAAAAATAAATTGACCTCTTTCATATGATGTTCTCTTTCAGAATACCATAATAATATAATTTTTGACCTTTCCTTTGATTTTTGTATATATTCAATGCAATGGAGGATTTACTAAGTACAACTAACAAACGTTTAATTATTATAAGAAAAGTAATTAATAAAATCGTCTTTCATCAATGGCGCGTGTTATTTTCTCATTTACCTACATATAATATTATTTTAACTTGTTTTATTTTATTTGGTATGGTTTTCGGTGGTAATGTTAAACCACAATTAGTTTACTTACTCAGGTAAGGATGGATTATAATGACTGAGAACCTAATTACCGATTGAATAACGAATGTGTTACATCATCATGTATACTGCATTTCTGTTTTATGACATCACATATAAAAATTGAAATTTAAAAGTTTAATAAGCTCTAATTTACTAGACTAGATTATTTGAGCGTAAGACCCAAAGAAAAATTCTCTCCGTTTAACAAAAAACGTACAATATATCCTGAAACTAAAAATCCAAGAAATGAAATCTTTAAATAAATATTAATAAATGAATTACCCTAATAATATATAAGTCGGCATGACGTTATCAATTGTGCTTGTACGCCTTAAAAGTATCCACTACGTGGGCGACCCACGTCAGAGTTGCCTTGCAATCGATTGAATAGAATTTATATAAGGGTATTAAGGCAATAAATGCTTGTATGTAATATGTAGAAAATCTATGTAACTTGTAAAAAGCTGTTCTTATTCAAACTAAAACTTAAAACGATAAATTTCTTAGTATCGAACGAATATTTAACAAAATAAATTAATTTTATCAAAAAAAAACCGACTTTTTAATAAGAAAAATATAAATAATAAAACTTTTAAAAAGAAAATTTTTCTAAGCTTTTAAGTTCGTTGTTCAAACTACGAACTAAAAAGCAATAATATTTTGACATAAAGGAAAACGTACTTTGATTTAATTAAACAAAAATTGTTTTAAAAAGATTTTATAATTTTGAAGTCGGTGCCAAGTAAAACAAACAGACTTAGTAATTCGATATTGTAGTAAGGTTATTGTAGCATTAACATGCCACTGACTTAAAAATTATAATTCTTTTTTAAAATAATTTTTGTTTAACTAAATCAAAGTACGTTTTACTTTATGTAAAATTATGTTCACTATTTAGTTCGTTGTTTGAAGTCGGTTCTTTTTTTGTTAAAAAATAATTTATTTTACGATTTTTAAGTGATGGGTAGACCTTAAAAGGATACTTCTCAAGTTAGTGGTTTTCCTATGTACAACTTCAAACTTATGATATTGAGATTGATATTGAGTTATTTGTCACGCCCATACCTAATGCCAATGTAAGAATTATGTGATTCTCTTATAGATAGATACTAATGTCAAAAATTTGCTTTTTAATAAAAAAAAACATCAAAATCGGTTCACCGTCGGTTTTAAAAAAACAGTCGAATTGATAATCTCTTTTTCTAGCAGAAGTCGGTAAACAATGAAAAAGCTTCACAAATTATAGCATTTACTATAAATCCAAATAATTATATATTACGTAAAAATAACTTAATTGACTTATATGGGTTACTAGCGACCCACTCGCGGCTTCGCCCGCTTTAACCACAGAATTATTTACTTAAAACACTAAAATTATATTCATGTCTTAATATACCTATAATGTATGTTTGCAACGCACTTAAAATTTCTAATGTGAAAATTATTAAAACCTTAGGTAGCATTTTCGTACCTCCCATAAGAGAGATGCAGCTGTCAATATATTCATTTCTTTAAACCTTTGCCTGAAGGAGTCCTTAGGGCCTAAGTTATGGTTATAGCTATATAGTTATATCAATACTTACAATAAAATCCTAACTCATCGGTGTCTGGACATGGAAGATATATTAGAAAAATTGTTATTACGGACATTTAAAAATGTAATAGAACTTGGTCAGTTTGTCTGTTTATCTGTGCGTTCACGATAATCTCAGAAAGGGCTTAACCGATTTAAGTGCAGTTTTGTAATTTGTCTAACTTCCTTTAAATATTTAGTATTAGTTTTATTTTAATTGTTTCACACAAAATTAAAACCACATTAACGCTGTATCCAGCCGTATAGCAGGGAAGGTAGAGGGAACTTAAGTGTTAAGATATGTGTGCGTATGATATATGACTGACGTGCGAAATGAAAATATGATTAAATTACAATTCAATCCTCCAAGTGGGAATCGAACCCATAACGTCATGTTTTACTGACAAAAATACTATATAATTGAGTATATTTAATATCTATAGTGATTTTTTAGTGAATACAACCAATAGTTATTACAACACTTGCAAAGAAAGCATATTTCAGGCATTTTTTAAATTCTTATACCTTTTGAGAAACTACCAACATTCTTACCGTTAATAAATTATTTTTTTCAAATTAAAATTTTTTTGAATATTTTGAATATTTTCACGCCATTATGACGATAAAATTAGACAAAATAGTCTAAATTTTTCGTTCAATTCAAAATGTTCAACATTAAAAGTTAAAAAATGTTGATCGAAAATAATTATACTGTAGAAGTATTATATATCCTGTTTAAACTTGTTTTTTTATGATATTATGCAGAATAATATATTCTATAGAGGAATCACACATTCTTCTTCACACTTTTTACTCTTTAACTATAATACGTAAATATATTTTTTAGAGGTTACTCTGTACTAAGATGGAAGCTCTGTTCCCGCATTTATGTCCCTGATATATCGATATAAATAGTAGAAATATAAATCAGTGGAAAGAAAAGGAGAAACGCATTTATATTGCATTTTTTCTTTTTTTCATACTTCAAATGTATTAACAAATTTACATATAATTCATTTGTTTTGAATATAACATTAAGGTTGATTCATAAAATATATTTGGCACTTCCTTAACATGATTATTTCATGTATTTTTTTATATACAAAGTTTTGATTAAGTTCTCTTGAGGAATATAAGTACTAATGATTCAAATGTATTGATATCCCCACGTAATCCATCTACACCCAATATAAACTTTTATAAACTATAGCAACCAGCTCGCGGCTTCACCCGCTTAAATTTGTAAATTATTTGTTTGTTTCTGTACAGGGAATTACGTTCCTGTTTTAATAAATAATGTATGCTTGCAGCGCACTTATGATTTCTAATGGGAAAATTATTAAAACCATGGTGGCATTTTAGATTTTCATTAGAAAAATTATTATTGGGGGCAATTAACAAAGTAATAGAACCAGAAACAATAATATTTATAAATTTTGTTTGTTTGTTGGTTTTTCTGTTAGTCGACGCTTATCTCAGAAACGATTTAAGCGATTTAAAGAGCTAAGACGTGAGCGCGGTGCGGAAGCGGTAAAATCGGTTTAATTGTTTTTATTGTAACATTCGTCATGTATGAATGGTGTAATGATTAAAAAACTGACCTTTATAACTATTTATTTATATCCTCCTAGAGAAATGATAGCTTTTTTGTGCACTATTAATTTTTTAAGAAAATAAATTTGATCAAAATACACTTATTTATCTATTTATCTATATATATAAAAGGACATGTACCTGGCTGACTGAGGTAAGACACAGAGCAGAGCAAAGCCGTAACCGCTGATGGGAGAAACGTGAAATTTGGACAGATATTTATTTCAATAATTTGGACATCCACTAATAAGGGATTTTGAAATTTTTTTACCCTAAACGGATGAAATAGGGGTTGAAAGTTTGTATGGATTTTTTTTAAAACAGCACTGATTTTCATAAAATTTAAAAGTCAGCAGACTCTTTAAAATATTTCATTTAACACGTGTTTCACAGTTTTTAGAATTCATCCTCTTAGGGATGAATTCTAAAAACAATGGACGGGGTTGAAAATTTATATGAAAAAATCTTTAAATCGCTACCGATTTTTATAAAACATTAAATTCAGACTGTTAAAAATATTTTATTGAACACGCGTTTCGTGGTTTTTTTAGAATTCACCCCTAATAAGCAGGCAAAGTTGCGCGCACCGGCTAGTTTTAAGATAAAAATTAAAATAATATATAATATCTTATATATTATATTGCTATACTGTAATAACATATAATATATTTATCAAAATGAGAATGTATTGTTTTGTTTAATAGCTCCTGATAGTTATTACAACACATGCAAGGAAAGATCATTTTCGAAAGTTGTTTAATTATATTAGAATTATAAAAACTACTAACATTTTTATGATGAATAAAATATTGTCTGTGTTTTCCACCTGAAAAACACTAAGGGGAGAAAAAATATTAAATATGTATAAAAATATAGATACCACATTAGTATCGATACTGTTGTACTGGTAATAATAAATGAAAAAAATGATATACTACGTACAGGATACCTTTGTATGCAAAGTTTAAAGCTATTCATTATGACAGAATATAAAATATTTATATTTTAGATGTCCCTCTGTACTACGATGGCGGCTCTGTTCTAGTTTGCACTTTTTCCTTTGAAAATTAGTTATTGTAACATAACCCTAACAGCTATACATGGCATCGTCAACTTTTTGTAGATGTCTTCTATGAAATTGTAGTACATCACTTTGCTCTATTGTCAATAATTTCCACAGCGTACGCGATATGAGATTTTTTTTGGTATTGTTTTACACCTTAATCGTCTAATTGTAAAAAAATTTTACAATTAGACGATTAAGGTGTAAAACAAAAAATCTAATCGACTGTCTTAATAATTTTAGTGATATCGATGCACCTCCCCCTCACCCCCGCAGAGTTACTCGCCACGGTGCGCGAGGCCACACGGCACACACTCCGCATTTTATAATATTACATAATTTTCTTTAGATTGATATTTTTAAATTCGTTATATCTTTTGAATGGGATATCCGATTTTATTAATTTAAATAGTATTTTACAGGTATTGAAATTATCTTTAATAAAATATCATTTAATAGGATAAGGATTAATGCAGAGGTATGAATAATATGGTTTGATTATTGTCGGCACTTTTGTTAACTTATAAAATATAAAAAAAAGGTTATATTGTCATAACTACAGTAGTTGGACATATGCTATCGCGGACTTTTATATAGATATTGATGCGCTCTATAATACTGTATAACATTGTTTTGTTCTATCATCAATAGTTTTCGCAGCGCATGCGATGATAGAATTGTTAAGATCAATTTCTTCGCACCTTGGGTTACATTATTGCATTTTTATTAGGGATCTCTATTTTTTTGGAAATTGTAATATAGCCTATGCTGGTCAGTGAAGATGCAGCTTTCTAATAGTGAAAAAAATATTGAAATCGGTCCGGTAGTTTTTGTGTGAAAACTCTACAAACATACACACATACATACATACATACATACATACAAAAATACAAATCTTACCTCTTTATAATATTAGTATAGATAGTATAGATATAGTACAATTATTTCAGAATTTTTATCATGAAGCCAGTCGTGGCGCAGGGCTAAATGTAACTGTAACGTGACTGTAAACGCGATGCTTAAAATATATTTTTCGTTTTTTTAAATAGAATATATTTTGTAAGATTTAGTGTAGCTTTGCAGATTTTTTAAAAATAGTCGACATCCGATCTCCGTTTTCACGAGACGCCGCATATTGCATTTTACTACGAGGATTATATTGTCGGACGAATATGTAGGTTAATTATAAACAGAAATATATCCCCGCGTCCAATTTGAAATCACAAACTATCAATAGAGAAATGTCAAACATTTCATATGTCAGCAACAACATATAGAATAAATAAGTAAGACCGTCGTTGCGCAATAGTACAAGGATGTGACTGTAACGTGACGGTCTTGAGATCGATTCCCACTCGGGGCAATGGATTATAATTTCTTAAATTTTCATTTTTCCGCTCTTTTTTACTCAAGAAAAAAATCCCGGCGTTAAGTTCCGCCACTCAACACGCAATGACTCGAAAAATTTAAAGTGTCTTAATACTAGGTTCCCTCTGTCTACTGTGCTGTTTGTGAGACTCAGTGTGAAACTAAAAAAAAACCTACATATTTATTAAAGACATAGATATAATTAGAACTATTATTTATTGAACCTTTTTAAGGTAAATTGAAGTAACAAAACTTTACGTAAACTATTCAACTTTTTAGTATCAAAATCGAGGACGGTATTCTTCGCGATGTAACGTTCACAGTAAAAATGAGGGCTATTATGAAACTCTATACAACGCAAGCACGACTCAAAAGATTCTTCCTGCCGCTACTTTTTATTGTAAGAAGACTATTGAATTTTCAATTTTAAACGACGTTCGTTCAAACATTGTTCGAAAAATATATTAAGACGGAGGTTCAAGAAAGTAGAAATATCAAATAAGATAGTTCTATTTTGAACCGACTTTCATTTTCCTGTCATCGTTAATAGATTAAGAAATATTTAATAAGTACTTAAATATTTTTATTATTAAGTAATAGTGACGTTGCAAAGTGATGTTTTTCTTGCCTTCAAGCATCTCGAAATACAATGAGATCATCTCTGCTTATATCACATAATATCAGAATAAAGAGCCAATTGCTATGAAGCATTTGCACAAAATATTTTAACATTTCTTGGTTTATCAATAACAATACAATGTCATAACGTAAGAAATACAACAATGTCCTATAATACTTTAACTGAATTATTTTATGTTATACTTTTTTTTAATAATTGTTGATGGATAAAATATCTACTTATAACAATTTTGTAATTTAAGATCGAACGCTACATATTTGACCGAAGATTAAAAAGAAGATGGAGCCTATGGGGCGCCGCGGCGCCCCCTGAGACCGCTAAGAGCACCGTTTTGGACCATCATGGCACAACAATGATACGACAACAACAACAAAGATGTTCTACAGGCATAAAAACAATGAGTATTATTCTGCCATACTACTTATTTAGAAAACGTATAAAAATTTGAACTTCGCAGGATTCCGAACAGGCACTGTAACTACTTAACGCCACTTGAACGTATGCTAACAGTTTGAGTCCCGCTACGTTCAATATTTATTAAACTAAATAAGTATTTTTCTTTTTTAAGTGTGGAATAACACTTTAAAAATGTTATAAATAATACCATACTGTAAGTTATACCTACTTATAAAATAGCTTTTTGGAATATGAAAAAACTTTCTAGTTACTACAGCAAAGTTATAGCCGCGGGGCGAGAGAGGGGAAGAAGGGTCAGGCCTAGGGGGCGTCAGGAATTTATTGCACACGGGCACTACACGAGCCAGAGCCGCTCCTGTCTGTATGTCTATGTTTGTCTGTTTTTATGTATGTCCACGAATTTCAATAAAAAGTCATATCGGGATGATTATTTTGATGAAGTAGGTATAATGAGTATTTCAAGATAGGAAACAATAAAAATTTAATTAAAAGCTTCATTAGCATCAGACATATGGAAAATTAAGAAATATAGGTAGTAGAGGCTGCATTTTTCCTATTGAGTTCACGGGCCGTTATGTTTTTTATACCAATTTGAAGTAGGCATAATTTTTAAAAATTATGTTATAAAATAATCAAATATTATCATTATGAATTTTATAATGTAATCGCTTTTATGATCATATATATATTAATAATTAAAGGTTTTTTTTATATAGAGCATTTTTAATTTCTTTATATAGCCTTAATGTTTGGATACATGATCTTATTAATTTAAATTAAATTAAGATTTTTTTCTCTGATGTTTTTCTGCAGTAGGCTCAGCAAAACATAATTAAAGTAAATTATGCTAATTTAAATAGTCTTAGGTTATTTATTGGTATGGAAATTTACTTGTTATTTTAAAAAATATTTGCTTTTATATTTTATTTGAAGCTAAAAAGAGGAAATCTAGTATTAAGACACATTTATTTCCTATATTCCGACGAATTCTGAAGACATTGCGTGTTGAGTGGCGTAATATCAACGTTGCGCTTTGCCTCGTAACAAGAGCAAGGAAACGAAAATACTAAATGTTATTTCATTTCCTTTAGTGAGAACCGAACCCACAATCTGTCGCGTTTACAGTCGCAACCTTGTGGCCCTTGCACACGCCTGTGCGCACGACGGACTGCAATTATAATTAATTAAGCATTAATAAATATATTTGTATAATTAGGATATATATTTACTTACCTTGAAAAAAGCTTTACCTAACCTACTTTAAGTTTTAGCGTAAATCTGTATGTTATTATTACAAAATGTTATAAGTTTTACAAAAATACAATATGTTATACAAAATGTTATAAGTTACGAATTGTGTTACTCACAAACAACAAAAATCTTACAGTAACATCATAGATAGCAAAGAGGTCCAGACACGAGTATCGATCCCGCGACCTTTTGATCGCTTGCCAACCCTCTTACCGTCAAGCTATGTGTATTTATGCTTCGAAAGAGTGGGTTTGGAGATAGAAAATACCTTGTTGACCTAAAAATCTTGTGCAACACCGATTTCTATGTGACGCAACACAATATTTAACGTCGTACTTTGTTTTTGTGCATTATATTACATTTTAACAATAAGTACATTAAATGAATAATGCAATATTTACTCATTATAAAATTGTACGGTTTTGATGTATTTCTTAGAGTAGGTATATTATAATATGTAGGTATGTTAATTTCTTGCATCAAAGTCGAGTCAGAATGTCAAATAATAAATTTAAAAAATGTAAATCCAAAATAATACATTTGATTCCTACGAATATAGTAAAAAATATTGTAAAGTATTAATCGATTTTATAATCTACCAGCATCCTGTAAAGTGTGTTTCTATACAAATATTTTTACGAAAAAATAATATAATAAGTTGAAGCCGTCGAGGCGCGGCGGCACAAGCTTGTGATTGTCAACGTCACGAGAATAAAAATATCTAATATTTTCGTTACCAAAGCAAAGTGCGGCGTTGAGTTCTGCCACTCAACAAGCAATGCCTCAGATTTTTCAACGGAAGTGTCTTAACTTTAGGTTCCCTCTGCTTAACTGTGCTATACCTATAAACGTTAAAAAGAGAAAAAATATGGTAATAGAAAAGTACCGTAATAAAATATGAAATTTATGATTTTGGTATGTTTTTGTAGGTCTTGACTCTAGATTCTCTTTGCTATAGGTACATAAGTTTTAATACGAGTATAGCGCTGTGAACAGAAAGCAATGATAAAGTGTTCGTTTTTTTCTTTTATTTGATGTATAAAAAAAAAAAAGAAAAAAACTAAACTAAGCTAGCTTCACGCTTTATCCCTAGCGGGGTAGTCAGAGACAACGGAGGGTCAAACGCAACGGTCTCTACATACCTCTTTCGCCTCGTCCACTGTCATGAACCTCTTCATACGTCGCCTCGTACGGAGGCATATCCTACGAAGAGATCGCATCTCCACGGTATTCATTTTTCTCTCATTCTTCTTTTGTAATACCCACGTTTCGCTGCCGTATAACAGTGTCGGTACCAACACTGCATTGTGTACGGCCAAACGCGCATCTGTGCTGACGTTGCGCTGCCTCATCAATGCAGCTAAGGCTCCGTTAACCTTGTTACCGGCAGCAATACCCCTTTCCACATCCATCTCGTATCTTTCATCTCTACTGAACATACTTCCCAAGTATACCACTTTATTCACTTGTACCACTTTCCACATATCTTACCATTTACAATGATATTGCATTCCGTCCTTTCTTCATCTCGTTCAAAAACCAAAACCTTTGTCTTATTCGTATTCAGGCTTAGACCATTATTTTCACGTTCTTCTTTCAGAGTGGTGATCAATGCCTGTAACTCGCATACTGATGATGCAATAAGCACTGCATCATCTGCGTACAACAGGCAATTCACATTCAAGTCACCCACTTTCACTGCCATATCTCAATTCTTGGAGAAAATAAAAGAATTTACTTATTATACTGTAACTACTAGACAAAATAATAAAATTCAGTTTGTTGTATTTTTTTTAATATATCTTCAAAATAATTTAAAACAATATGCAAATTATACAGAAAATAAATAACTTTTTGTCTGAAGAACATAATAATTAAATGTAATAAAACTATTTTTTTATACAGACACTTTGTTAATTTCTTCTGCTAAATTAACAGCAACAAATTTTTTAGTTGAGCGAAGCAACTTGCATATATTTGGGTCAGAAACAAATTTGCAAACATAAATGTCTTTATTATCTGTATCATCTTCAAGACGCCTTAAGACTTCTTTTATATATTCCATGTGTTGAGGAGCTCCTTCCTCTTCAGTCAATGTAAAGTACCACGGTAGGCATATATTTAACACGTTACATATAACAGATTGACTGACGGCATACGCAAGGTTAGGATCTGGCTCCAGCTCAATTTTAACCTCCTTCACAATTTCTTCCTCTTCCGGTAATTTTTCTGATGTTTCAATATCTTTTTCACATGGTTTACAAATATATGTAGATTGTACATCAATAGTAGATGGTGATATTTTACTACTTGTAATACTTTTCTGTACTTTGGGAGTACGAACACTTTCAACTTTTTTAGTTTTCACACCAGTTTTGTTTTTTTTTCCTTTCTTGTCCGCTTCAGGTATAGTTTCAGTATACTCTAATTCCACAACAGTAATGCCTTCGCATATATTTAGCACATTTACAAGTAACTTTTCCAAAAAATGAGTTGCACATCTTTTAGCACACGCTAGGCATTCGTCTTTATATTTTTTGTCTTTAATTAATTTACAGATTACTTCTTCACATTCTTCTATTAAATAGCATAACTGTTTTCCAATAGCCATCGATAAAGCCATTATAAAACCTTCAATTGGATTTGATCCCTTACAAAATGCTAGCAAAAAAGCGGAATAGTTCATCAAATTTTCATCAGATTCAAATAATTCAAATAGGAAATGTTTTGTCAAAATATTCCTTAATTTAGTGCTTCTATCTTTAACATCTATATACTTTTCAAACCAAAGTGTTTCCTCAATAAATTTATCCCTAGAAATCAACTCTGTAGAATCCAGATCCTCACAGCGGAATTTCTTGCGAAGGAATAACAACTCGTCTAATGTAGGAAATGGAATATTTAAGCAATATATTAAAAAATCTCGCCAATCAACGAACGATGTCTCCCCAAATAATAAAAATACTAATTTAGATACTTGCTCAGGATCAACACGTTTCCAAGCTTCAGGAAACATAGGTCCAGCACACGACTCTCTACCGAAAAATATAAAGTCTTGTATGAGATATATAAATGATTTTTGTAGAGCGATACCTGTCGGAGCTAATATTTTGAACTGATCGCGTAATCTAGCTAGCTGGCTCATTTTAAATTCCTTGTCACTGACAACAAAATCTTTCGTTACAATACCGTCTTTTTCTAACCGTAATTCAGAATATTGTAACATATTTGGATCGATGAGTAATAAATCATCCTCTAAAGTAAGACTTTCGGGTACTCGTTTACCGTTTTCAACAGCAATTTGCAAGTACTTACAAAGACGATCAACTGACTTAATTTCATTTAAATAATAATTATTTATATCATTCTGAATATCTGAGAATGCCTTGCATATATTATCATTAAAAATTTTCATGTCTTTATAACATTTATATTGTAAAACAAGCATACGTAAACTTGCCCTAAACATTTCTCCATTTATACCCATCGTCCATTCTTCTATACATTTTAAAGCGTTACTCTTAAAAACTTCTTCCGAACTAATTGATTCTTCTGAAGTATTTCCTTCCTTTCTCTTCGCAGATGGCACTATCTTTGCTATTTCACTGTATTCTCTACTTATTAGCGATCTGTAGGAATCATTTATATCTTTGATTACTTTCAGAGCAAATTTTACGTTATTTTCAATAATCATGTTAAAGGGATTGTTACTATAATCTACCTCAATATTTTTCATTTGCATATCTTGAAAATAATTTTTCAATTGCCGAAATATTTTATCTTCTCCTCCTTTTTTACTACCAGATGTCTCATCAGACTCTCTTAATATTTTTGTAAGTTCTTTAGATACTAATCTATCACTAGGAGGAGATCTCTTTAACATAATGAAATAGAAATCATGCAAAATCTGATACGTTAAAATAAATCTGTAAATAAAATACAAGTGTTTCAATTGTTGTAACACAAAATAAATAATTAAAATAATAACACAAATTTTAATTTAATAATTTAAAACAGCATACCTATTTAGTTCAGTTTGCATACACGAAATGTAAGTATTAGCCATTAAAGTCAATTCTTCCATTGTCCAGTTCTCACAAATAAGGGCCTTTTTTTGTTGTTCTGCAAAAATTTTTCTTTCATCGCAAATTTTGAACAAGTTGTCTTGCAGTTCTTTTATTCTGCAATGCCATTCATTTTTGGTTAAATGGATATCACGCCAATCATTTTCAAAATCATTATATTCCCTTTGAAATCTACTAACTAAATCTTGTTTACGAGATGGAAGTGTAATAATTTGCTCCATTTTATCTCTAATGAATCTAACATACGGTATAATGCAATTCATTTGCAATCTCTTTGCAAAGAATAATTGTTGCATATCTTTTACATAGTTTTTTTCTATTGCTACCCAACAAGTGGATAGTGCCATTCCAATATCTTCAGGAACTGGTATGTCACCATATATCCAATCTTCCTCTCCTGCTAATAATTTAATTTCAATTGAAGTAGTTGTCATTGTCGACACTTTATCTTCATTTTCCTGTTCATTATTTTCAAATAATATTTCCTCTTGGGAAATTGTTGATGAATCACGTTCTTTAACAGTTTTCAGTTCGTTTGAAAATGATAAACGACTTTGTTTTGAGTTACGACGTAATGTATCTTTTGATCTTCCATTAGAACCTTCTGGCTTTATCAGTTTTGATTTAGCCCGCTTGTCATCAGAAGAGGGGAAATCAAGAGTACTCAATACATTTTCTCCAAAAAGTTTGTCAGGTGATTTCAAGTGCATTGTATAGTCGCCAATAATATATTTGCATAATAATGCAAGCTGATTTTTTTCTATTACTTCATAATACATACTGTAATTTATTCCCATTATTGCGTAAAACCTATCAATAAGTTCAGAATTTTCATCAGTCAAATTCCATATGAAAAATTCTTTAAGAATATCTTCAGATTCTTGCAACTTTAGATAACATGTAAAATAACTGGAGAAAGGTGTGTAACTTTGTTTTCTATGTGGATCATTTACAAGATTCGATATCCTTAGTTCTTTATATTCATCTTTCTCTTTCTTCCCTATGTTTTATAATACTTTCTTCAAGATAAATATCGTCTTGGCCTTCTAGATCACTTTCGTCAGGAGGTGCTAGCCCCGTAAAAGTTTCTTCTAAAATTTGCGCTTCGCGATACGAGTTAGGGTAATTAACGATAACAAATCCATTTATGTCTTCCTGCCCTTTTATATATTCAAAAATAATGGCACAAATCAAATGATCAGTGAGTGAATCACCAAAATTCAAGCATTCATAAGCATATCGTCCAAGATTTGCAGATTCGGATAAACTTATATCTTCTTCAGGAATCGTTTTTGGAGTTTGTGTTTGTTTAACGTTAGCAATCAATTGACCCGATGTAACTGTTGCGCTAAGATCATTATTTTTGTTTAATAATTCATCTTCAGATTTCATTAGTTTTATGATATCCTTATCCTCTTCCTGAGCTACAGCAATGAATTTATCAAAAGACAGTTCAATATCTGTACATCCAACCATTTCGGACTTGAATTTTCTAAGACAATAATTAATAGCACATTCTAATCGTACAACATGAATTTTTTTGGCAAGTAATAGAGTTTGCATAGCTGTTGCTATCGGCTTATCTGGAATGCCACGTACAATAGCTTTTGACGAGAAATTGGGCAAATTTGCAGGTAGTCGCTGTGGTGGGTAAGGGTACTTAATTTCAAGTAAAGTATAAACTACATGACCTAGTATATGCGCACCTAATTGTTCATACTTTCTTTCTTCAGATTCAGGGTCATAATTAGGTATTAAAGAATCTAGAGTCCATGGATATAAGTAATTATGATAATCAGTAAATTCGCTTTCATTCAAAGCTTCTTGTCTATCTAATTCTAAGTGCATAATATGCTCCTCTTGTATGTTTTCTTCTTCATTCTGAGTTTCTTTAAGAATATTTTCCATTGGTTCAAGTATATCAAATATCGGTTGCTGTTTATAATATAACTGCTTCCATTCATGTAAAAAGTTCTTCGGAATATCATCTTCAAGTAATTTTTTAAAATAAGCATATTTTACTGCAAAATCAACTATGGAGAGCATCGTTTCATAACAAATTTCATAATAGTGTTGTCTTTTTCTTTTAATTTTTTCTGCATATAGTTTCTTATGCAACATATTGTGCCTTTGTTTTTCAAAATCAATTTCACCAAGTCCTAAATTTATTTCTTCCTTAACATTATCGAGATATTGCTCAAACTGTTGTGTCCTTTGATCTATAAATTCAGTTTCACCAGCAATTCTGTTTTTTACTAAATTACGAGCTTGCTGTTTCGTTTCCATAATTTGAGTGCACATTTGTTTCTCAAATTGCGATAACTTCATCACTTTTTTAGCTAATTCTGTGTCCAATTTACTTTCTTCTTCAGCTATAGTCATATCCCATAAAGAACTACTAATGGCATTTGACATCTGTTTTTGAAATTGCTCCGAGTCAGCTTTTATGTGTATTTTAGTATAAAGATTATCCATATAATTTCTTGCTGAATCAGAATCTATTAATATTCTTTTTCTCTCATTGGCCTTTTGTTCTAATTCCAATAATTCATCATAAGTATAATTATGAAATTCGCAAGGATACTTCATAGAAAATTTTTCAATTTCTCGTTTATCTTTAGACGAAATCTTATTCGGTATAACGACATCACGCTTAAAAGGTATGTTAGATTCTTCTATTTTGTTAATTACTTTCGAATATTTATGTTTCATATAATTATATACTTCTTCAACTTCTTTTGCCTTTTTTTTCTGCCATTTAATGAATAAAGTATGGTCTAAAATAGGTTTAGATAAATCATCAAAAGATGGTTCTTCAACTTCGGGCAACTTTTCAACTACAAAACGATGATCTAGTTTATCTATTAATTTAGATGCAGCTTTCTTTTCTTGTTTAATGAAATTAGTTCGATCTCTCTTATCTAAATGTAGAAAGAGTTGATAAAATAATCGAAGCAATGTTGAACCCTTTCCTTCCATGATACTCTTTAAGTCAACGTCAGTTATAACGATTTCAATATCACGAAGCCATTCCTTAAGATAGTTCCAATTTCTTTTGACGTCTTCCTCTAGATTACTTGGTCTCATAAGATAATATTTGTCATCATTAATGACGTAATAACTTCGTAAGACGGACGCAATAACATGGCCATTTTTCATTTTGTCTCCAAATTCTTCAGCTTGCCACGATATAGTCCGCTGTAGTCGTTGAGAAAGCCAATCTTTTAGCATTTCTGCCATTCCGGTCAGTTAATAATTTAACTTTTAACGGCTTTCTCTTATTGTATTGAAACGAGTTGTTCGACCTTATGATGAATTAATATGAAATTAAATTGAAATTTCAGTAGTCAATCTGACTTATGTAAATATTTTTAAACAATGAAATCTCTTTCAGTAAGTACTATAAAATATATGAAACAGTTTTGAAGCCTGACAATACACAACAAGCTTAATAACTTACACATGGCAAGCCACGTTAAATGTCATCACTTATTATGACTTTTTTGTGATGTTTATTTTCGCACGGTTTTTGCGTATTTCATAAATATCATTGGGATCAATTCATGATGAAATGCAATGAATTCGAAAAAAATGTACATAACTTTTTTTTATTTTGTATAAAAAGTCTTTGCCCTTATATTAGCATTGTTTCATATGGTTATATTACGTTGTTTACAGAAACCTCGCCATCATATGAACCTGGACAATTTGGATAAGGCATTGCACGACTTGGGTATGTTGAGCGCAATAACCGAAGCGAGGCGTGAATTTTTAAAGGAATCTAAATCTAATTTGGGCGTAATGCGACTGAACACGCGGTACGTGTCGAATGTCACTGTGGGGTATTGTATGAAAAGAAGCACAAACAAAAACAGACTTTGCCCGTACGTTTTACCCGTGAGGCATAGAACTAAGAGCGAAAACTCCGATGCCATTGGTTGTGACGTGACCGACAGCAGCTGTGATTTTAAATATAACTTGCTGGAACCATCTACTAGTACCTATATGAGAGAGAATCTCGATATAAAGAGCCCCGCGAAGCGATGCCAGTCACTGGAGAATTTAAATCTCAATGTAGAGACACAGCCGAATGCGGAAGTTTCTCCTGATATGGATTGTGTGTCCACAAGAATTCAGAAGTTGCAAGTTGATGAATGACAGTCAAATTAAACCTTCAACTCTGTGTAGTGCATAATGCGTGTACATTACAGTTGATAGCTAGAAGAGTTGAGTGATCAAAGGACTGCAACTTTATTTTTTGTGTATGAATTTGTATGATAGTCTGAAAGTTAGTAAATGATTATAAATGTTCCTAGATCCTAATTTAAATTAATTTTGCATGTTGTCTTACAAATGATGATGAGTATTAATGGAAATGGCAGTATTGCTCAACTGCTGTAGAAGACAAAAATAATCTATTTAGATAGTTGTAAGTAGTGGTTGCAATTGCAAGTAAATGTCTATTAAATTCCTTCACATTATATTATGCAGGCATATTAAAAACAAGATTTTACTTTTTTATTTTAACATTCTTAAACTACTTACTTGAATTTGTTTCTATGTTTTTATTACTAAGGATCTATCTATAAATTCTTGGGTGGGTTTCTTGGATTCTTAAATATAATAACATCATAGTTCTAATTATAATGTCTGATAATTAACACAAAAATTATGCTTAATAAAAAAATAATTTCTAAACTATTTTAAATTTAACAATTGTATATTAATATTGCAAAATATATGAGATCACACTATTGAATAAAAAATATGAAATTCATGTTTAATAATTTAAGAAAGGCAAATAATATGAACTATACAATTGATAGCAATCTTACCCTTTCTGTAAACTGAAAAAATACCACAAAAGTTACCTTTTTTAAAAGAACATTGTGTCATCTTTAGTTCATTATAAGTCACAGATATAATACTGGCTTCCATTTTGTTTATTTGTGTTTGAGTTATTTATGATTTGTTTTAGAATAGTTAATAAAAAATTATGTGTGGTAGTCAAGATGGTTGTTAAATAATAAGTGGTTAAAGGAGATCTCATATCATCACATATTGATGAGAATTTTTAAGTGTTGTTTTGATTTAAAACTAAATTTCTCTTTTATTTAACAGCTTTTGTGACTTAGTTTCAAATTTATAATAATATGTTTGTTAACATATTTTGTTATTTTTTTCTTATTTAACAACAAATATTTTAAATAAATATTGCCTTGAAATATGCATTTTTGTTTATTATATATTAACTTTCCTTGGAGAGGAATAAAAAGAAAAAAATATAAATTTTAAGTATTGATTTATTTATTTATTTAAGATCGTTAATAGAAGAAACATTACAACATGGTCAAATAACATCAAGATCTATTTATAGACTAAATGTTTTTCCAATAAAAAGTATAAAATATGTATACTTATTTAATGATATCTCTGAATTTCTGCCCAAATGGGGAATGTATGTTAACTCATTTCTTTGTCTACCTGAGCAAGAGTAAGAAATTGAAAATAATTAATTCCCCCAATCGAGAATCAAACCCACAACTATTGCAGTCGGATTAATATTGCTATATTGATAACTAAAAATAATCGCAAATTTATTACCTGTCAATGACGCCCAGTATAATGAGAACCTAGTGTTAAGACCGTTCGTTTTGTTCACGTTAAGGCAATTCGATTTTCCGCTAACCATCAAATACTGGAGGCATTGCGTGTTGAGTGCTGGAACTCAATATCGAACTTTGCCTAGCTATCCGAACAGTAAAATATTTTCATTTTCTCGCTCTGGTAACGGTAATTAAATATTTCACTTTATCGAATGGATTTCGAGCCTATAACCGGTCGCGATCACAGTCACACGCGAAGGCCTACAATAGTCCTCCGATTTTTTCGAGGCGTGTTGAGTGTTAATAATAATTCATGTCTCGGAGTGGGGATTGAACTCACAACCGTCGTATTACAATCACACCTTTTGTGCCCCTGCGCCACAACGGCGTCAGGCCTCAATGCCTCAAAAATTGGACGGAAAGTGATGAATATCTTAATACTAGACTACCTCACCCACTCTGCAGTATGCAGGGTAAGTACTACAAAAATTAACTAAAGCAGTTTCTAATATTTTAATTGAACTATTTAACTGGAATAATCACGAATATTTATTAATATACATTTTTGGATGTATTTTGTAAAGTTTTCGAAACGTCGAGTTTCCAAAAATGTATAATAATCGCGAAAATTCAAGATCTTTTTTTTCAAGAATCCCCATAAATCATTACTTAACAAGTTATTCAAAAATAAAAAAAACCGTGTGTATAAAGAAAAATTATTTATTCACATGACTGAAGGTAACACTTATGGATAGGTAACAAAAAGATAAATAATATTTCGTTTATTTTGCACTTGTATTCCATTACGTTAAAGTGCTTTCACTTTGAGTTGCTTCATTTTGGGCGCTTTGCGTTTTTGCTGACGTTTTTGTTCTTTTATCTCCCAACGACGCTGTTTGTCCGGATCGTCCTCCTGTAATATGAAGGAAAAATCTTTATTAGCTTCACGTTCACTGGGCGCAGGGAGTGCGGAGTGTCTCGGTAATAAGTGTCTTACTTTCCGCCGAATTCTGAAGGCATTACGTGTTGAGTGGATGAGGTCACCGCCGCGTTTTGCTGCGACACCAGAGCAAAGGAATGAAAATATTTAATATTTCATTTCCTCCAGTGGGGATCGAACCCACAACCTGCCGCGTTTACAGTCATACGCTAATGATCCCCGCCACGACTGGCCTCAAAATACTTACATAGTTACTATACTATACTTCTATAACCTAAATTAAAAAATTAAATTAATTTAGCTTCACGCTGTATCCCGCACACAGCAGGGTAGGCAGAGGGAACCTAGTGTTAAGACACTTCGTCCCCTACTTTCTGCCGAATTTTGGATTGCGTGCTGAGTGGCAGAACTCAACGCCACGCTTTGCTTCGACACCAGAGCGAAAAAATGGAAAAATAAATTTAAGTAAATATTTCATCTCATCGAGTGGGGATCGAGCCCACAACCAGTCGGTTTACAGTCACACTTTGTGCCACTGCGCCATGACTACCTTCATATTTATAACCTAAATGATATGAGATATTTTTTGCTTCATGTTGTTTTTCGCATATAAAAGGAGAAAGAAAAGGGCAACCCCCGATTTTCTCCAATATTTCATGTTGAGTAACCTAGCGCCGCGTTTTGTCTCATCAGAGTGGGGAAATTAATTATACATATATGTAAGATAATTTTGTGAACGCGAATTGAATCCACAAACATTGTGATCACGCGATTCACTTGCTGCGCTATTACGCACTGATAGTCTATTTTATTATTTTTTATAGATTTCTATTTATGAAATATTTTCAACGTTCTACACAATGTAACAAAACTTGGACGGTCTTTAAATTAAAGATATTATATAACAATATAAACTTTCGTTTATAACATATTCGCATCGTAAAATAAAATAATAAATGGAAAAAAATATATAGAATTAAGTCCCAAATATCATCATACTCTAGCTATATCTGAAAAAAAAAAAAACAAGAAGTCGACGCAATAAAAAGAAAATGGAATATACCGCCAAAATCTTCTCCTTCTCCAGCTTGCGTTTCTCCTCGCGCCTCTGCGCGGCCTGCTCCTGCCGCGCCGCGTGCGCGCCGCGCATCCACGCCTCCGCTGCCTTCACACGACGCTTTTCACATTTAGCTAATGCCTGTATTATTCATTAAATCATTAATATATAAATTTTCTATTTCAGCTTCACGCTGTATCACGCACATAACGGGGTAACCTGGGAACCTAGAGGTAAGATATAGTTGCCTATTTAGATATTTCCGTTCCCCAATTTAAGCTAAAATATATCAACTTTTTGATGTATTGATTATGATGAAATCCATATTCAAACTCACCTCTTTACTTAATCTAAGTCTCTTTATCTTATCCAACATATAAAAGACTAGTTGCAGTAGCGGTCTGACCTCTTCCCCTTCAGGAGATATCGCGAGGCTGATTAACAATACTTTTTCAGTTACAGGCGGTTTCGTTGCCACGGTTTCTCTGTGAATAGGAATAAAAGTGTTAATTTAGTTGTTTTTTTTTTACATTTAGAAGTTCCAGGGTAGGCAAAGGGAATCCAGTTTTAAGACGCTCCGTCCCCAATTCACTGTTCAATTTTCAGGACTCAATTTTGACGGCAATAATAAAACAAAAACACTCTCGCAATGCGTTTAAAATTTTAAGACATTGAAAAATATCACTCGTGTTTGTCAAAGTTACCCAGATTGATTGTATAGTAATTGATTTATTGTATAATAGCAAATAATCTATGAGACGAGTTCTTCTACACAGTGCCATCGAAATAGACGCTTATGCCCATAAGCGTCTAAAACGTCGTCGGTCACATCCCCGCACTAACGGTTCTTAGATCCTTTCTAGCCGCGACGAAAACAATGGAATCTTATGATTTTGACATATTTGTATATGTTTGTCAGTGGCATAATAATTCCCAGAGCTTCTTAGCTATGATTTTAAAAGATATGTACTTTTTTTTGTATAATGTAGAAGTGGACTCACTCCTGCTGCTTGACGCCGGCGTAGCGGTCGGACAGGTGCAGGAAGTGCAGGTGCGCGTGGTAGCGCTGCAGCGCTGCGCACACGCGCGCGTCCAGCACGGCCGCCGTGGCCTCCGCGCACTCCGACAGCACGCCCAGCGCCGCCGGCAGCCCGTGCTTGTCGCCCGCGCGCCGCTCCGGGCAGAACACGCTCTGCGGGACAAGCAAATTTACAATAGAGCGGCCTTGTATGAAAATATTCATTCATGCGAGAGAAGATTCCTCAACCTTGACTTTGATCTCCAATTTGCATATGTTTTTTTTTAGCCCTCCGGTGCATTATACACATAGCAGAGGGTAACTGAGAACGTTTTACCACCGAATTGTGGAGGCATTGCGTGTTGAGCGGCAGAACTCAATGTTAGGATTTGCATCATTACCAGAACAAAGAAATAAAAATCAGCTTCATGCTGTATAACGCCGCACTTTTGCCTAAGCATCAGAGCGAAGAAATGAAAATAAATAAATATTTAGTTACTGCGAGTAGGAATCGGACCCACAACCATTTCGCGTTTATTATCAGTCGCACGCTTGTGCCTCTGCGCCACGACTACCACCCTCATATTAACACACAATGTACCAAAATAAAAACTCACCAAATCCTGCATCTCCTTAGCCAGGCGCGTAGCAATCTTCTTCTGGGCCACACACAGCACGAAGGGGTCGCAGTCGTCTTTGCCGAGCTCCACTCTTATGAGTAAGGTGTCCGGCGTCGGTCTGACTACACCTAACAACACGTGGACTAGGTCTTGACGCTGTGAAAAAAATATTGCGCTATAAAAAAAACCGGTTAAGTACGAGTCGGATTCGCCCACCAAATTTCAGGAGTAGGGTAGGTTAAACGGAAAGTAAAATTTATAAGAATTGATAACTTGCATTTTGAATAGAATGAACTACAAATATATGTTTGTAATGATTTTTTGCTATTAAATACCAATAAAAAAAACGTTTCGCATTTTATTTATAGGTCTCACTCTGGCACGTTTTTCACGGGAATTACCCCATTTTAATTACGCGTGAATTTCGCAAAAAATGTGCACATCTTAAGAGTTAAGGAAAAATAACAATACGACTATAACGCCATTCTAGCAGTAACGAATTTTTTTAAACGTTGATCCTACCCACCTGATATGTACCGAGCTTGCGTTTTTCAAGTAAACACAGCAAAAATACACAGAGTGGCAGAGATACAAGTAAAAAAAAAACAAAATTAGGAACGAAGTATAGTAAAGTAATGAAAGTAGAATATCAATTTTGTGAAAAACAAACTAAAAAATTTTAAAAATATTTTTTTTAAACTATTATCTTTTTCCTCATGATTGCATTGTCATCGGTCTCCTGATAAGTATGCAAAATTCCAAATTAATCCGAAATTTCAAAGTCGATCAACATCACGTTCAAAGCAAAATACATAGAAACAATCGAAGCTAATAAAAACGTGTTAAAATTAAGAAGATATACATATAGCGCAAGAGTCTTAATAAAGTTACAAGCGTGAAACCCCCGAAAACACCTTAGATGGCTTGTATAGAATTGCATAGATCATGTACGATACGTAATAAAAAATATATCACAATTTTTCAATATTATCAAAAAATATTCAAGTGGGTAAATTAACACCTTAATAAGTTTCAAGGTGAGCAGCATCCCCTCGCAGCACTGGCGGCCGCTGCACCACATCGTGAAGCAGTGCTCCGCCTCGCGCCTCCAGCCGCGCTCGTCCGCCGCCACTACGTCTAGGCCCGTTTCACCTGGGAATTTATAGAATATAATAAAAGAACATATTTTAATATGGCCAAAAAATATAAATAAAACATAATGCTTAAAGAAAGAATCTTCTAAGGACTTAGTGCACAAAGACAAATAAAAGATTTTTTTTTTCTCTTTAGTCTCAAGTTATATTCCACATAGAAGGGTGAAAACACATGAAATCTAGTGTAAAGACACTTCCGTTTCCTACTATCTACAGATTGAATTATGGGTCGAGTGGAGCAACCACACGTCGTTACCTGAGCAAGGAGATAAAAATATTAAGTCATATATTCCTTATTGGGTAAATTCCCCAAGTGGGAATCGAAACCACAACCGCCACGTTAAGTTCAACGCTGAGTTTTGTCTACTTTGTCAACCACAAATCCTTAACATGATTTTAAATTTTCATTTTATATTACACATATATATCATTTATATAAACATATTAAAAAGTAATCAAATAAGAATATATGAAATGAATAAGCATAACAAAGAAAATATAAAACAAAGTCTTAGTAAAATTATAAAAAAATAGGCAAGAATTTATTTAAATAAACACTAAAAGATAAAATTGACTTACCGACCAAAGTAAAATTCTCATCTAACAATGGCTTATGTAATTTCAAGAAATTAACAGCTATCGAAGTATTCTTTGCGCGACCGATCGCATATGCCAATGCATATGAAGCGAGTAGACAGCAGAGGATAGCCTCTAACCAGTAGGCATCCCAGCGTGGACGCACCATTATAGGAACCTAAAAATAATTGTAATACATAAATACTATTTTTAAAATTTTTAAAGTGTTATTATTAACACAGTTAAAGAAAAAGAATACTTTTTTAGAATAGTTTTTTTGTGCAACAATCCAACAAACGAATTCCAACATGTTCAAATATTTTTATGTTTTCTAAAAAAGTATTTAACCAACAAATATATATATATATATATATATATATATAACTAGTAGAGGTAACCTAGAGTGAAAATATATAGAAAAGTCGAACTGTACCCAGCGTTCTGACACAATCAAGTAAATAAAATTAACCGATTCTTTTAATGGGAATCAAAATTATGTGCTGTCAGTCTTGGCCTATCACAACAATTTTGGTCTAATAAAATAATGCATCTTAATTGAAATACTAAGTTTTAAATATTTCAAAACTTATTTAACTTAAATCTTTCAAAATTACTTAAGAAACAATCAAATAAAAAACAATCGAATTTTTTACTATAATACATTCAAAATATACAATGTCATTCAAATTACCTTTGAAATTGTAATCTTTGGTTGCTCAACCGTCCGTGGGGTGGTTTCTTGGAAGCCCTCAAACTCTTCAGGGTCTTGGAAATGCTCGAATTCATTATCCTCCTCCTAAACAAAATATTTTAAACTTCACATAGTAGGATAAGGAACTTAGTTTTAACATACTTTGTTCTTCAGATTCCATCAAATTTGTATGATGTATTGTAAATAACTTTTAATAAGATGATATGTCTAAATAAATTGAAAAATTTTACAATTAAGTAAGAACAATAAATAACAAATACATATATATAGTTATATTGACTTTAATTCTACAATAAATATTATATGTAGAGTTGAGGAAAAATTTATACCACATAGAGTGCTTAAGTTAATATTAATGATATTCATGTATTATTTTGAACACTACCTCAGTAATAATATCATCCTCTATTTCAACAGTAACATCAAATTGATCTTTATTGGCAGCATTTAATTTTGGCTTCAATATTGGAGCTTCTTCTTCACTAAATGCTGGAAAGATAACATATTTTTAAAACAATACTTGATTATATCTTCATACACACTTAGGATTTGAAATGTATATAATATGAATATGATAACATTAAGGAAAGATATTGAGATTGATTATTTTTTTTTATCAGCTTCATGCTGTATCCCACACACAGCAGGGTAGGCAGAGGGAATCTAGTGTTAAGACACTCTGTTCCCCAATTTCTGCTGAATTCTGGAAGCATTGTGTGGCAGAGCTCAACGCCGCGCTTAGCCTCGACACCAGAGAGAAGAAATGGGAATATAAATTTAAGTAAATATTTCATCTCCTCAATTGTATCAATCCCACAACCAATCAGTTTTACAGTCACACTTCGTGCCACTGCACCACGACTGGACTCAAGAATGTTTATAGAAAGAACTGATGATAATGATGTTAAGTAAGACCAATTCCAATTTATTTTGGTAACACGAGAACCCACATATAAATGGACATTTTTCAGGAAGGTTAAGATTACAATTTATTTCAATCTCCTGCAAATCTTGCCTTTTCACATGTATATGTAGGGAATGTCAATCTAGTCACCCTCATAACAGAATTTCTAGTGTGAATCAGGCTCGATTGATCTGGCTCTTTTCTATCAATACTGCCACTAACATAATTGACCTTTATGTCATATATAAATATCTCTTATATATTGAAAAACACTGTGGCTATAGCTCCTGTAATATGGGATTACACCTTATTATATATGAACTTATTATAGGCCACCAGATTAATAAAACTTGATTCAACAGCTAACATGTTAAACGTTATACCTCCATCTGATGTATCTTCATCGGCTTCAAATTGTTCAAATTCAGCAAAATCATCATCCTCTAGTGTAGTGTCCTCAAAAGCCCGAGTCATATAGACACTACATAGCAAAAACGCTATGGAAAATATTATTATACGCATGTTGACTCTGAAATCAAGAATATGACTATTAAATACAGTAGTTTGAAGTAAATTAAACAATAATGACTCTTATTTTAAACAACAGAATGTTTGTTTTGTTTTAAAAAATATAATAGTTAAGAGGCTGAGCACTTAATAAATATTTTAATTTACCTCCAAGGTTATTTACAATGGTAAGTAGGTTTGATCTGATAAGAATTTGATATGACTCTTAGGAACAGAACATTAAAAATTATAAAATTAAAAATTAAGAAAATATAAAGTCAACTTTTAATTGTATTGCAGATAATTATAATTAGTATTTTTAAGTATTTAAGTAAATGATGTTATAAACATTCTGTTTGGTTGCATTTTTAGGCCAAGGCTGCCACAGATTTAAAATGTGACACTTGTAAACATTTGTAAGGTTTCAGATTTTCTGTTAAAAGTGAGGGCTTATAGTTCCAAAAATGTAATGCATGTATTGCTGACCTATTTTAAGTAGTTTGATAGGTGATAAAATTGTCAACAAATTAACATTCTTACAGCATAATTAAAGAGCATTTACATAAAATTACCAATATTTGAAGAACGACACATATATTTCATTCTATATTTTAAAGAAAACCCTAATCGAAATGCAGTCCGTCGCATTGCGTATTAAGTCCAATATAATGCTATTTACTATCACTTATTATAATTCAATAATTTACCTGTTGGGCTCAGCACTAATTTAGTAATAATAAATCACTGCATTTAATTCAATTAACTTATCTAATAAGACTTTATAATTTCTACTCTAAATAACTATTACATTACTTTGCACAAAATTTAATATATATAGTACCGTTTTTTATAGATGTTAATGTACGATTAAGTAATATCTGATTGGTTGAATAACATTGGAATAATTTTTTTAACCAATCACATACCTCGTTGTAAGATAGAATATACAAAATAACAAGAATTGGTAATATAAAACAATTTAATATTCTTGACATTGACATTACTCTCTTTCGTCACATGACATTGCTTGGCCATACAGTGTTGCCATTACACAAACATATTTAAAATTAATAGTAATAGGCATCCTTAAGATTGACAAAAATATTCAATTAAGTTTAAAATGGTTTAAAATAACTTTACTTACTTTATTACTTACTTCATTGTGACGAATGCCAAATTTTCTTTACAATTTTATATAACTGAAAGAAATAAAAACGATACAAATAGCAAATTGACTTGATCAAGTTCTAGTTAACTTATCCTATGCAGTTTATTTCTGGTTTCGTTCTATTTAAAAAATAAACATTACAAAATTACACTACAAAATACGAAATACGAAAGTAATACGAAAGTACTTGAAGAAACGAGTTTCTACTAGTTTTCACCTGCTTTTAAAAACCGTGAATATAAGTCTTATAATTAATAGTAAGTTATTTTAAACGAAACTATTTTAAACGGATTAATCGCATATATCTTGTATTATACATTTTTGGAAACTCAATGTTTCGAACACTTTGCAGTAGTCCTTGGTCACGGGTAGACTGAGGTGGCATTCTCTGTCTGTCAGTTGACATAATTATTATATTGAACTACCGCTAACGGTTTCTTAATTTCCTCACGAACTGGATTCCTGCAGAATGAGCTAACTGTATCTTGCCCTCTGGTATGGTAGGTTTGAGACTTCAAAGATTTTATGACAGGACGGCTGGAAGCTTTCTAACACCTGGGATCCATACAAATCCAGACATTTACTTAAAAAAAAAAATTGCCTGTTTATATCGCAAAAAACGAGTAATTCGATTTTTAACTTTTAAGGTTTTTAATTAAAAAAGAACTATTTCCTTGAATTTTAATATATTATCTATCTATCTTTTGGTATCATTCTTCAGGGGCTTTTTTTTCAATAATAATCTAAAAATCTTATTTTGATACACGCTTACGGTATCTACGCATAAATTAATAATAAAATAGTGATAGCAAGTCATCTACACTCGGGTCGATGTCCTCATAACAATATAAGCAAGTTTTTTGTAAAGCTAATCTGTAAAATACTGTAATATCAGAACGAGTTATCAAAGCAAGATAACTATTGAAACCAAAATGTGTTTTTGGGGTTGCTATAAATTTTTTATTGTTGCCTGTAAATCAATATCTTAATTGCACTGAACACATTCTTATACTTACAATTTAAAATTGTCCAAAAAAAACAATAAAACGTCACAGTAAATCGTCTGGGATTTAAGATGGTTTTTTTGTTTCATCAAAAATATATATATTTGTTAATTAAATTACAATTTAATACCATCCTCCAAAGTTTTCTTAAATAGTTTTTTTACAATATATATTACTGGACCAAATACTATTATTAAATAATAAAGTTAAGACAGTAGGGTAGAACGAGAGAGCATGGTGTCAAGAAAATTTGTCCCCTACTTTCCACCCGTATTCGGAATATTTCGTGTAGAAACGCTAAACTAAACACTTAAGTTGGTTAAACAAGGAAATGAAAATAATTAATTACCTCGAGTGGGGATCGAGTCCACAACTATCACGATTACAATCAGACATTATTACAATCCGCCACGACGGCGCCACTAATTAGATTATAAATATTATCGTAACATTTCTTTTATCTTCACTTTCACATTAAAGGGAATAGAGATCCCAGAGTTAAGGAACTAAAGGTAAAAAAGAGGATTGGTTGGACTATCTTCTGCATATTTAAAAAGTTGGACAGCGAAAATAATTTAAATATAAGCTACCCCGATTGGACATCGAATATCTAACCACTGTGTTTACAGTCCATTGCACTATCATATCGTCCATTAACACTTAAATTATACAAAATCCATGTTACCTAATTAAAATAACAAAACATAAAAAATAGTACCTATTTGTACGTATTTATATTTTTAAAATGTCACTTCCTGCACAATACAACATTCAATGATTCAATGATTCAATACAATGTGTAATTGAAATCCTGTACCTGTACAGGTTCACGTCATAAATTTCGAAATATCAAATAGATTATTTATGAATATTAATGTAGATTAACTTATATTTTTACACGGTTTTATACTTCCCACGTTCACTAAATAGTTACAGATATTATAATATTGAAAAATCGAAAGATCTGGATATTAAAAGTTGTATTTAGTTAGTTGTTTTATATAGTTCATTTTGTTAACTATTCTTAATTGACGTAATTAAATAGAATTTGAGGCCATCGTAGCCCAGTAGCACAAGTACAATTGTAAACGCGACAGATTGTTGGTTTGATACCAACTTGAAGATTTTAATTTCCTCGCTCTGGTAACGAAGCAAGACGCGGCGTTGAATTCTATCATTCAATGCACATTGAATCCTCCAGAATTTGGCGGAAAAAGAGGAAGGGAAGTATTTTAATGGACTGTCTTAACACTGGGTCCCCAGGTTCCCTACGTTGTATGTGCGGGATACAGGTGAAAGTTGACAAAAAACTGTTGTAAACTATATCTCATTACAATTCTTAACTTTCCTAATATCTCTTAACTTAATCGAAGCTAAAATAAAAACAGGAATTTTCACTTATCACAGGGTTTCTGCAAAGCCCTAATATAGATATAGTATATGACGATAAAAAAATAATACGCGAGATGACGTCACTACCATAAAAAAATTATTTGGACTTAGTGATAATACTAACACAATGAAATCACGACCATGTCGGGACTGGGTTTTCCCTTCCTTCTTAAGATATGAATCTGTAATATGTTATACAATCACAATACCTACTTCTAATCACGAATAAAGTTTTGATTTTTTTCTAAATAATATCATGTATAGATTCTTAATTTTATTTTTATTTGATTTATTTTAAACTCTGGTTTTGCTGCTTGTATTAAATCACATATCGTCTAATAAAAAGTTATATAAATTAAATTAAATGAATAACTGACTTATCAGAAATGAAACAAACTTATGATATTTTAGTTAATGTGACCTACATTTAGAAATTAATAATATAATTAAATATAATACTAAGACCTATATGTAGGTTATTTATACAAGGTAAGGAACCCGGTAAACGATTTTAAATTTCTTTTCCAATTAATACATTTTTTTTAAATTTTTTTGAAGTCACTTCTTACATATTTAAACGACCCATTAAAAATACTTTAATGGTATATGTGATGATTATTTTTCGTTCTAAGCACACTATTTAGTTTCTGTAGGTATACAAGAAATTTTAAATTTATTCTGACTAATATATATAAATATTTTGTAATAAACGTAACCAATAACACAAATAACGCTAAAAATATAAAGTAAGGTATACAGTTGTAATTCTCTGCCCGTTGTGGAACAGGAGCACGAGCGTTCGACTGTTAGCACGACGTTTGTGGGTTCGATTCACACTTGGGAGAATGAAATATTTAATAATTTATTGTTCTCGCTCCGGCAACGAAGCAAAGTGCGGCGTTCAGTTCCACCACTCAACTAGCCACTCAAATACCTCAAAATTTCGGCAGAAAGTAGACAACGGAAGCGTTTTAATGAGGAATGCAGTACCTTAACACTAGGTTCCCAGGTTTCCTCTGCGTAATCTGATGAGTGCGAGATACACACGTGAAATTATAAAGATATATTTTCATTATTAGATATATTAAATTGAAATTTTTATTTTCACAGTGCTCAAAAAAGTGAGTGGTAAAAGACTTAGGGGGAGACCTTGGTTGACCGAAAATACAGTGTCAAAGATATTGGAAGAAAGTCACTTAAAAAGCATGAGGATCCCCCGAAAGGCATGTTTAAAGATGTTGATGACAGTGGACGAGGCGAAAGAGGAATGTAGAGACCCTAATGGTTGGCGCTCCGTTCTCACTGACAAGTCACGACAGTCAAGCTAAGTTAATTTTGATCCCAAGATCGTAGTTATTTAGATTTTTGAATTATGTGTTATTTATTATAGTACATGTAGACAGGTACTTATATATGTGTGTTGAATTCAAGGTAACAAGCAATCGAGGCTTGAGGATGAGTTTCCGAGAAAATATTTTTTTCCCGGACTTTATTCTGTAAAAATTGAATTAATATGAATTTATACGTCAAGGCTATCTTGACATATAAACACAAACACGTATGATTCAGTCGATTTTAATATTACTAATATGAAATATAATGTTTAAAACGTTTAATAATTTTTGAAACATACTCGTACGTACCTAAAAATTAATATTTAAAAAATTAAATAAAAATTATTTGTTTTTTGTTTCGTATATATTATTTATGTATGTATATATATTTATTTGTTTATTTAGTATGTCTACTCAAGTTTGGGAACCTCTTATAGTTATTAAAAAATGTGTTTTTTTTTATCAGGTTCACGCTACAGCATGAAGCGGGATATAATACCGCACGCAGCAGGGTAGGCAGAGGGAACCTAGTGTTAAGACACTCCGTTCCCCACTTTCTGCCGAATTCTGGAGACATTGCGCGTTGAGTGACAGAACTCAACAGAGCGACGAAATGGAAATATAAATTTAAGTTAATATTTCATTTCCTCGAGTGGGGATCAAACCCACAACCAGTCGGTTTTACAGTCACACTTTGTGCCCCTGCAAGAATAAAAGAATACATATAAAATTTTGACTAATCACTTATAATACAATAATGCAACCTAACTTAGATTGATCTACTAATTAAACTTGTTGACACCGCCGCGCCGTTGGGATGGCAATACAGATTCTTCCACGAATATTACGAAAAGATGAAAAACCAACGACTCGAGTGGCGCACCCGGTGGCCAGCATATTATCAATTAAAATATTTAAACGATAGCTGTACAGGCAATCGGATTACTTTTTATACTATACTTTATTTATTATTTTATTTTGTTAGGCCGGCGTTAAGTTCCGCCAATCAACACGTGATGTCTCGAAAATTAGGCGCGGAACACTTTCCGGAACAGAAGAATATCTTAACACTACATCTTGCTATATATGGAATGCAGCGTGAAGCTAAAAAAAACTTGGTCCGAGTGATTTTTAATTGTTATTATAGGAAGCGTAGAAGTTAAGTAATTGTTGAAGTTTTAACAAAAAAAATATTTTTTTTTCTAGTTTTTTTTTGTGTCAGCTGAATTAGCTGAAGCTGTGGAATTAAGTATTTTTGTCTTATTCGTCGTCTAATAGCTCCTTGATCCTATTCCTTCTTCTTCTTCTTGACTCTTGAAGTACTTCTTCTTCTTGATATTCACTATCTATTTATCTGAACTACTGCCGAGCTCTTTTTGTGAAGCAATTTTATTGAACCAAATATTTTATATTGATAACACTTTTTTGAGGCCGGTCGTGGCACCGCGGCACAAAGTGTGACTGTAAACCGACTGGTTCTGAGTTCGATTCCCACTCGAGAAGATGAAATATTTACTTAAATTTATATTTCCATTTCTTCGCTCTGGTGTCGAGGCAAAGCGCGGCGTTTAGTTCTGCCACTTAACACGCAATGCCTCCGGAATTCGGCAGAAAGTGGGGAACGGAGTGTCTTTCACTACGTTCCCTCTGCCTACCCACTCTGCCCTGCAGTGTGCGGGATACAGCGTGAAACTGATTTATTTTTTTTATAAAACTTTTTTATTTTTTTTAAATAAAACAAACGCTAAATGTTAAGCTACTTTAAAATACAATAATCATTTCTTTGCTTTGAAGATAATTTTAACACAATTATTTATTTTTGCTGAAATATTAAAAAATATGTAGAGAAACATTTTAACATTTACTGAGAGTAAAAGTTACAATCCCACTGGTTTTTTTATATTATCAATAGAAAACTGCTGTAAACATTACAATTCTATAAATATGTAGTAACATAATAACACAATAATGTGTAATGTTTACAGTAACATTGATATTCACATCCTTTGCGAACCAGCCCTTTTTATAATTAAAAAATATCAAGTAAATCTATTCCACTGCTTCCAGAAATATAAAACCTCCTCACAATAAAATGAAAAAGAAAAAAATCTAAATATAAACTTATTTTTATGGAATCCACTGACTCAACATACGCGCATATAAGCGGGTTTAAGGCCAAGACCAATGTCAGTTGACAGCAGATGCGCGTGCGCATAAGACGCTTATAATTTAAAATATTTTATTATTATTTATATAGTTTTATATTGTCGCTATGGCGTCAGCCGTGATTAAGTTTAGTGCCATATTATTGCTGGTTGGAGTCGCCTTTGCCGATATTGGTTAGTAAAATATTTGAATTTATTGTCTCCTCATGCTAGGAAATTTGAATTAAAAAAAGTTTATATTTGAATTAAAAAAAGGAAATTAAATTAACGAACATTGACACCGTAAAATAGTCTTTTTATATTTTATATACATCGTATGCATATTATAAATTTTAAAAAGCCGTCGCGACACAGTGGCAACTGTACGACTATAAATGCAACGGTTGTGGGTTCAATTTCTACACAAGGGAATGCAATATATTATATCTTCGTTTCCTTTTTCTGGCAAGGGGCGTTTAGCCATTTAACACGCAATGCTCTAAAAACTCGGCAGAATGTGCGAAAGGGATGCGATTTACAATGTGATTGCAGATGCCTACCAAGCCTAAAAAAATTAATAAAGTTATCACATAAGAATGTAATAAATAATATTTAAGAATATAAAAAAAAAATGCTTCGATTTGGCGAAAATGTATGAGAATTAATAAAGATTCCATTAATATATACAATGTATATATAGACGTAACCGAGTTAACGAGTAGTACATTATTACTACCGGTCTATGCTTCGTAATTAAATGAAAAACCTTTTTTTAAATATTTAATAACACGCTTTTCTTATTTTCAAATACGTAATTTAGTTAAGTTTTTTGTTCCTCATAATAAAGATAATTCTGTGTAATAATCATGTGAGAAAATTATTATTAATTTAAAAAAAAGTACTACTCTAAAGTATAAAAATCTATTCCGCTTGTGCTAATGCTTAAAGTAAAAAAAAATTATAAAAGCGGATATAAGAAGAAATAAAAACATTTAACAACCTTATAAGCTAGTATTAGAATTTATATTGACATTATAATTGTTATATAGGCATTGATGAATGAATCTAATTATTATCGTATAAAATGTACTATGATATTTTCTATTGAACTTAAGTTGATTTCTTAGTAACGTCGAAACGTGGGGCCAGTTGTGGTGCAGGGGCACAAGCGTGTGTATGTCGAGGAAAAGCGCATCGTCTCCAGAAACGGAGTGTTTTAACACTTGTTCCCCAGGTTCCCTGTTAACTTCCCTTTCTGCTATGTGCGAGATACAGCGTGAAGCTAAAAAAAACTTAACATCATAAAAAATACGAGATGTCTTTTTAGTCTACTTTTTTTACTTATAATTGGTAATAGGATTTTTTATTTCTATTTGAAAACCCCTTTAAAAAAATATTTTCTTAACGCATTCTGCGTCCATATTATGCAACTATAATATTTTATTATTCTATATTTTTATAATATTCTAATTCTATTTCTTTTTCTGCTGGACAGTAGGTTCTATTTCCAAAGTTAATCTAAATCCACGTTAAGCAAAGAGAATTGAATATTATACTGCCGTATTTTTTACTTTCCACCTATGGTGGAAGTGTTTGTTATATTAAACAACTGACCAGTAGAAATAGAATCCACACTTTCAGTATGGCCAACGAGTCGTGGCCGCCATTAAGTGAACGAGTGAACAATGCGCAAATATTCAGGAAACCTAATTTTATAGTGGCCACGACTTATTGACCGTACACTACATACTTGTAGCTAGTAATAAAAAACATACTTTTGCCATGAAATGCTTTACAATTGGCGTTAACAACAATACATATCTAATAATAACTTGAAACTAAATAAACTCAAAGATAGTAAAAATATATACATATATTATTTAATTAATTAATTAATATTTTGATTTCTTCACTTTGGCACGAAGGCAAAAGTCCGGCGTTAAGTTCCGACACTTAACATGCAATACCGAAAAATTCCGCCTAAAGCGGTGTGTCTTGACACTAGGTTCCCTCTGCCTATCCTGCTATGTGCGGTATGTGTACAGCGCGAAGCAATTTTTGTTATTTATTTTTTTGTTATTTATCCAAGCATGCTTCGACTAATTATAATACTTAATAGGAAAACTATGTACAATTACAGCAATTTAACTTAATTTTGCAATACATTAATTAATCTCATTGCAAGATATTCGATTGATGTATACCTTTAATACAAGTTCGAGCAATTAACTTCAACTGTAAAAATTATGTAAATGATATATAACAATGCAAGGAATACGTGGAAAGAAAAAAAATCTTCCGGATTCGTCACACTTTGCATAATTGGCTACTACGTACTGGCGACTGTAGTGTTTCCTGCAACTTTTTCATATTGAAACACATTATGAAAAGGAAACTTTGGATTTTTAAATCTTAATGAACAATATTATATTTTGAGTTCATATATTAATTAAATTGTCTTGTCGTTGGCAGTTACAAATTTAAAAATGAATGATTAGTTATTAATAATATTATTGAGGCCAGTCACAGCGCAGGACTACAAGCGTGTGATCGTAAACGCGACAAGTTATGGGTTTAATTCACATTCGGGGAAATGAAATAATTAATATATTTTTTTTGTCCTAATATCGGGGCTAAGCGCCCCGAGTTCCGCCACTCAACAGGCCCCAGACTTGGGCACGAAATGTTCTCTTTTCCATAGTTCTAGACTTAGCGTGAAGCGAAAAAATATTATTGAAGTTGATATAAGCAACAACTATGTGATTATCGTATATGTATATAGAAAGAGACATTTATATTCAATTAGCAAAGAATGTTCAAATTATTATAATGGCTTTAGTAATAAATATAATGATAGTCCAGAAACTAATTGTCGGATGAATACTTCAGATATTTTTCCCCCATACATTTGCAAGTAAACTTAATATGGACCCATCTCGAGTTACACGCTGTATCCCGCACACAGCAGGGTAGGTAGAGGGAATATATTGTTAAGACACTCTGTTCCCCAGTTTCTGACGAATTCTGGAGGAGGTTGCGTGTTGAGTAGCAGAAGTCAACGAAGCCTCGACACCAGAGCGAAGAAATTGAAATATAAATTTAAGTAAATATTTTATCTCCTCGAGTGGGGATCGAACCCACAACCCGGTTTTACAGTCACACTTCATGCCACTGCGCCATGACTGGCCTCAAAGTTACACTCAAAGTAAAAAAATATTTTTATCTTGTAATTTTAAATAAGAACACTGGAAGTATATCATACACGTACTCGTATGTGTTTTAACATTAACACTAGAGGTCGTTCTGAGTAACTATTATGCAAGCCATACCGACTTGTTTATATTTGTTGTTGTAGTTTCTGAATGTCAGTCATGGTGACATAAATTATAGAGCCTTACGTTATTTAACTATATCTTTTCGTAAAGGTGAAGGCCGAACTACGGCGGTTAATTTTTTTGCAAATTTTTCTCAACCTTTTAAAATTGTTAAGTGCAAAAAGAAAATATTAAATTAAAATCAGCTTCAAGCTGTATCGCGTGCACAGCAGTATATGTAGAGGAAACCTAGTGCTGAGACACTACCATTTTCCGCTGAATTTTGAAGGCATTGCGTGTTGAGTGGTGGAATTCAACGCCGCGCTTTGCCTTGACAACAGAATACAAAAAAGAAAATATAAATTTACTTAATAATTAAAAAAATATTTAATTTCCTTAGTTTAGTAGTCAGTACAGTAGTACAATAAATACAACGTAATAGAATAATACAACATAATTTAAATAAATCTTTACTTTTTGTTTACCTCCTACAGTGGCACGCTACGGGTATTTAAATATTTATAATGATAATGACATCCGCTATATTTGTGTCTCGTCGCTCTGAATCTCCCATTTTTAATATTAAATATATATATGTTTTTAGATTAATATCATAATTCTCTGCAATATGATATATAAAAACGTTTTTTTACGATAAATAATGATTAATTGATACAATTATATTTTTTTTTATTTTTTAACGTTTTACCATCTGGTAGTTTATTGCAAAAGATAACTATTCAAAATTCCACTTAAACCTGCATTTCTTGTTTCATGCTATACTTATAATCTTGTTAATTTAAATACTACACTACGTGATGCCAGTCGTGGGGCAGCGGCACAAAGTGTGACTGTAAAACCGACGGGTTGATGGTTCGATCCCCACTCGAGGAGATGAAATATTTACTTAAATTTATATTTCCATTTCTCCGCTCTGGTGTCGAGGCAAAGCGCGGCGTTGAGTTCTGTTACTGAACACACAAAGCCAGGAGGCTTTGCATGTTAAGTGGCAGATAATTCAGCAGAAAGTGGGGTACGGAGTGTCTTACACTAGGTTCCCTCTGCCTACCTTGATGTGTGTGGGATAGAGCGTGGAGCTGATTAATTTCATTTAATTTAAATACCATATATACTCTTCTAATATAATTTTTCCACTATTTGTATTACGTGTAATATATATTACGTGTATTATGTGTAGATATTATTATTATTGTTGTTCTATAATAACCATAAATGTCCTTAAACGAGAGGCTATAAACATAATAATATTATTTTCTCTCTACATCTACAAAACCAGCTCTTCATTTAAATGTAAAACAAGTTACATTTAATTTGTTATAGTTATGAATATTTTATTTTACGCCGACCGGTTCGTACTGAAGCACTCGCCTGACAACATAGTTGTTAGGTCTTTGTACACCATATAAGCTAACTATCCAGTATTAACTAGATAATGCTTAAATTTACACATTTCGTTTTTAATGTAAACAATATAAGCCAATAATAATTCAGATTTTACAAAAAATATGAGAATTTTCAACCAAACTGACAAAATATTTATCGAATCAATATTTATACTTTGCGTTTATTGTATACATAAAGTTTTAGTTCTTGAATTTTTTTAATATTTTTAATTGTTTTTCTAACAGTACTTTGTATGTTGTGACTGATAAACCCAATAAGGTGACTAGACCACGATAATTAATGTAGGAATTTAACAATTTGAATAACGCAATAAATAAATAACTTTTTTATATTATAATTATACGCTACGATTTATAAGTATTTAAAAAAACCTGTTTATAAATAATCATATAGTCTATATGATTTACGCCAAATTTTGTACCTATATAACAATGCAACCATTGCTATTTTATTATTCTTTATCGTCACAGTGATTAACGGAGGGATTCTCTCTCTCTTTCTCTTCCACCCGTTTAATGATTTTCAGATTTATTTATTTAGGTATATTTGAGGTTCAAATGTCAATAATATTATAAATGACGACGATAACTGACGAATCATAGATTTTTTTGCATATTAAAGACATCAACGCGTTTTAATAATTAGTGAAAAAATGACGATTATTTTTACTAATGCTACTTAATATTTTAATGTATACTTAAGTACATATACATATATATTTTGCTATGATAACTGGGATTACAAAATATTGTTATAGATATATAAAATAGATTCATGAAAATATCCGTAAATTTCTTGTATAAACAGCCTCCCTTAACGCTTGCCTTGCCAACAGGACTATTATATTATTACATATATATATATATATATATATATATATATATATATATATATATATATATATATATATACGCTTGTGCCCATGTGCCACCAGATGATTATAAAATTAATTAATTAATTGTTATCGTAAAATAATGTAATGATAAAATATTATATTTACAATAATTACCCTTGTTTAATAATTAATATAACAAGGTGTTATGTAAATGAGAATCAATGTTTTCTTCGCTTGGACAGTTTCTGAGATATATGTGTATCATATCGTTCTACATCCGTAAGCATACTTATTGACTGAGATCACGATCTATAGGTCAATTATTCACTCAGCTTCCTACAAAGCATACTTTGTTAAGGATTTTTAATTTTGACATATTTCGAACATTTTAGAGGATAGATAGATACACGCATGTGTCATAATTACACAGCGTTTATTATTTTACTTTTTCTTAAGGTCGTCAGATTTCAACGTGGTGGTTGTTGTTTCAATCCCAGCTCGTGTAAATCAATGATATTAATGGTCCTTTTTGATCTCAATTTTTGATTGAATCAAATTTGAATTTGACAAAATTAAGTTTGAAACATATATCCAAATGCTCTCATTTTGTATGAACTACAAATGTAAGTTTTTAATGCTTTTTTCCAATAAAATATCTTAAAAAAAATATTTTTTTTTGGATTATTCCTTTATTTTTGTCTCATTTTGTGTCAAACTTCATTAGTGACTATTGTATGACCACGGGAAGTACAACAAAATGGACTTTGATAGTTTCGGTTTTACCCTTTGAGATACAAAATCTTAAAAATGAAATAAATGAAATTCCTCTGAGTCGAGAAATCGAACCTACATTAGGTACTTAAGACTTCTACATATTATATATTAATAGTAGAGAATGATTAGTACAGAATAGTATTAATATTAGAAATTTTAAATTGATCTTAAATTCACTCGTATTTTTATATTTATTAATATGACTTTTTGTGATTTAATGACTACAAGTGTACTTTACATATCTAAATATATATTAAAATGAAAAACAAATGATATTTAATTATAAATCCAGTGATGTCAACTTATAAAGAAAATAATTTATTTTAAAATCCATTGTTTCGTCTTGTATCCTTTTTACAATGCCAAGTTTATATATATATCAACAACATAATGTTAAAATGGCCTTGTAAGTTGTATGTACGTATTGCATGTATGACTTTATTAATATACTTCTAGAATCAATGCAACTTTTTTATGTATTATTTCTGATGTGTAAAACTGGATGCAATGGTTGTTTCCTTGTTACATGAAGCATTTTTTTTCATTTTCACGCTGTATCCCACACACAGCAAAATAGATAGGAAATCTAGTGTTAAGACACACCATTATGTTGTGTTATTTGCGTCTCGTCTTCTTAAATTAATGCAAGAATATTATTAAATTCTTTAATCGAGGAAAATCTTGTTGACTAAGTAATTAATTATTTTTAATTTTTCCTCATTGAGTACGCCTTATATATAAATGGAGAAAGAAAGAACACGATGCACATTCATCTTTGCTTACTTTGGAAATATAGAATTAAATATATTATATTATATCAAAAATAAAACAAACAATACAAATATTTTTCGGCAATAAAAAACATTTATTAATTAAGCATGTTTTGGCAGCAAGTAAGCTATGAACATTGAGGTCAATACGTAGATATTTAAGTTTTGACTTTATAAAACTATTGTAAATCATATCATTGAAATTGCGGAAAATTTTATATTACAAATTACTATTAAAATAAATCACTATATGAGATTTTTGAGTAAGCAGCTGTGAACTAATTTGATTTAATATATTTGGACTTTTAAACAAGAACTTGATTTAAATAAATAAAACAAGAAAAACTATATCATTACACATAGTTTCATAGCCTCGTTTAGCATACTTTTATAATAGATTTTCTAATAGATTATTATAAAAGAATGTTTCATATTAGTTGCACTTACATATTCTAGGAATAGTATAAAGCAATTTTAGTTATCATTCAATTAAGCTGCAATAAAAGGGCACTGGCAACATTACTGGCATATAAATAATAACTATGACGAACGATACCCGTACCGGATCTGAGTGAAGGCTTGGAAATGAGTCCATTTGTGTTACTAATAGATTTAATATTATACTGACGGTTTAACGTCATAATGTATATATTTATTTATTAATAAAAATAATAAAAGGCCGGTCGTGGCGCAGCGGCACGAAGTGTGACTGTAAAACCGACTGGTTGTGGGTTCGATCTCCACTCGAGGAGATGAAATATTTACTTAAATTTATATTTCCATTTCCTCGCTCTGGTGTCGAGGCTAAGCGGGGCGTTGAGTTCTGCCACTCCACACGCAATGCCTCCAGAATTCCGCAGAAAGTGGGGAACGGAATGTCTTAACACTAGGTTCCCTCTGCCTACCCTGATGTGTGCGGGATTCAGCGTGAAGCTGTCTCAATTTTTTTAATTTAATAAAAATAAAATAAAATCATCTTCACGCTATGCCGCACTCAGCGGCATAGATAAAGGAAAACCTAGTCTAAGAGACTCCGTTTACTACTTCCCGCCGAATTTGTCGAGGCATTGCATGTTGAATGGCGAGACTCAACGTCGGGCTTTTGCCATGGTGCCAGAAAAAAATTAAATATTAATAAATAATAATTCATTTCCTGGGCAGTAGGGATCGAACCCACAACGCGTCGCCTCACATCCACAACGTTGTGCCCCTGCGCTACGATGGCCACCTGCTACTAATAGTACATTATACTTACAGCCTAACGTCATATCCCCACGAACTCTGTGAAAATGATTTATAATGATTTGTTTTTAATTATGTAATATTAATTGTAAATTAATTATTTTTACAATTAGTGGAATTATCTAGAAACGCATCCTCTTTTACAATATGTTATTTCTATTAATATTGTTTTATAAATATTGCATAATATAAAGTTTTTTTTTATAGTTCTAAGAAAATTTAATAAGGATGTCTCTGTCTACTTTTATATAAAAACATAAATAAAAATAAATTTTATAAAAAATGTACAAATGAATCCTTACAAAACTGCGGTTTACTATAAATAATGCGGATAAAATATTTTCACGTAGCGTCTACAGTGATTATTCATCGTTATCTTTTATAAAAAAAATAACAAAAAGGAACATTATAAGTGTACATACTATATATATAATTGCCATATATTATTGTTGAAGTGAAGAAATATTTGTTTTTTTAACTTCACACTACATCTTGGCGTTCCCACTTTCCGCCCAACTCTAAAGGCGTTTCGTAGTAAACGACGGAACTTAACGCCGCGCTTTGTCTAGTTATCAGAACGAGTATATCATTTTTTTAAATCATTTATTCTCCTCCACAACCTGTCGCTGTCGTAACACAGGGGCACAACTTATTTGTTTTTAATATTTTTTATAAAATATTTTTGTAACATTTATTACTTTTTCTCTTTCCAGGAGAGAATCCAGTCACAGAGGCGTGTCTAGGATGTATATGCCAAGCAGTGTCTGGCTGTAAAGCAGGTTTGACCTGCGACGGAGACGCTTGCGGTCTGTTCCGCATAACTTGGGCGTATTGGGCCGACGCTGGCAAGCCAACCCTGGATGGAAGGTCATCTGATGCTCCTGATGGTAATTATTTATATATTTTCAATATGTAATATGTATTGTTGTGGAGAAAATTTTAAATTGGTATTATCGTTTTTAATGTTCTAAGAAAACCCTTAAATATTAAAATTGATTTCGTAATTTCTTAACATAATCTCGTGTGATAGATACGAAAACAATCAACGACTACTTTAGTTAATAGGTAATATTATTTAATATATAATTTTAAACATTTTCATATGAAACAATTTTATGGTACTATAAATGACCGAGTCAAATTAATCCGTAAATTCCAAAAGTATCTATATGTTATTTGTGTGTTCATAAAACAACAAAAATTAAAGTAAAACATCGCGTGAGGTCACTTCACTTTACTTTAATCTCGATCAATGAAAGACAAGTAGTTTTAGGCACTAATTTAAAAGGAAGTTCCATTATTGATGATATAAGGAAAAATAATAAGTCGTAAATAAATACATACTTAAATATCAGGGTTATATTATGTTTTCGGAATCGATAATAATGATATGAGAATGAGTAAGCATGGACCGTGGTGGGATCGTCCAAGGTTCCACTCTCTAGGTCAAAGCCTGAATCTCAAATTATCAGTATCTGAATGTGATTAAAAATATTTTTATCGAGACTTCCCATTTTCGGAATCCACGGTGGGCAAGGCCGACTCGTTTTCATTCAAACTTAATAAAACTATTTATAATGAAACCTCATTTGTAGTAAAATACTTAATCATTAACTTCGTCGAATCAAATTGGAAAATATATGTAAGTACTTAACGAATCTGTTATTTTATTTACAGCATACCCAAGTTGTACCAACGACCCTTACTGCGCAGCTCGTGCTGTCCAGGGATACATGAGGAAATTCGGACAGGTAACGCTACATTTTTTTATTTCTCCACTTTACGAAAAATAAATATATTGGTATACCTTCACGCTGTATACCGCAAGCGGCAGGATAGGTAGAGGGACTTTAGAGTCAAGACCGTATCCCTCTGTCCCTCTAATTTTCACTCTAAAATGTTAATTGCGTGTGGAATGCCGTGAGGCAGATCATATAACCACAGCGATTAAATAAAAATCACTCCCCATCATAGGAATCGAAAACCACAACCGTCGCATTTACTTTAATCGATTGTATCCTTTACTTCATGGAGAGAAAAGGAAATATATTATTTTTCTTCACTTATTCATTATTTTAGAACAACACTTACCGGATGTTGCGAGTAATGACGACTTACCTACAAGTTACGCTTACTCATAGTTATTAAATATATGTAAATCTGTGGGCGGTTTGTATGTAAGAATGTCTTATAAGGACTAATATAATTTGCATAGAAACGTGAGATCATTTTACTCACAAGTTGACATGTAAACAAAAACAGTTGATAATTTCTGCGTATCCAAAGGTTATAAGTTATAGATAGATAAAGGAAATCAGAGCTATCTAGGTCATGTAAATTATTCGAATCGCAACATTGCTTATGTAGATATTCTTATCAAAATATAAAAACAACACACAATACATTAAAAGTGAACTAAATTTGTAAAATTTTTTTTAATGATAAATTGATTGTTAAAACTATCAAAAACATATTAGATAGACAAAAATATAAGCATAATAAAATACATTTATTTTTTTTCTCAGGGTTTTCCTCATATTACGAAATTAAATGTGTAGATATTTTCAATATTTTTTTCTTTATTTTACATTTAGGAAAGAAAAATATTTATTTGGAAAACTTATAAAAATTTGAGCGTAGCTGGATTTGAACCTGGGCCTCTCGGAAGCCGTTCAAACGACCGCCAGAATGACGGAACGCCTTAGTGGTTTTTTGTACGTTTTCTAAACAAGTATGAATGAGTACACATACATCAAAAAGAAATCTTGTAAATCATTGCGTTTTCTACTTTTTATCAAATCATAGGCAGACAAAAGAAAAAAATATTCTATAAATAAACCACGAGTGATTCTCAAACCCACAAATCGTGATAAGTACTGCACTTGGCCAGAACAAAAAAGTATTAACTAATTCTTTGAAAAATTGGCTTCAATAAAATTCGTTGCAGTCTAACAAAATTGTAAGAACCCATGACATTTAAATATAACAAAACAATCTCTGTATTGTATTTGGTATAATTCATTCTAAATAATTTGCATAATCGTTTCAACATTAACATTGTCGAATAGCTGGTGAGTGATGTCACGAAACTAGTTTAGTCCTCGCGGTTTTTTGACCCTCAAATGTCACTTGTATAAAATTGAAGCATCATTTTTTTTGGGTATCGTTAATTAAAACATAGGGTATCTATCTAACAGGATGTATTTAATAAAAAGAATAAATATTTATAACTCATTTAAAAAAAAATTAAAGTATTATTCCACACTTAATAAAAACAAAAATTTGTACGTACGTATACGTATACGGCTTAGCGGTCAGAGTGCTTGGACGGTTTTCAAGAGGCCAGTGTTCAAATTCCGTTATGTTTGAAAACACACACAGAAAATCCCTAATAACATATGTATATATAGGTAACATGTTCAAGTTAAGAAAATATCTATCACGTTAACTATGTAGAAGTAGAATGAAGATAGACGTGGCGCAGGGGCACAAGCGCGAGACTATCCCCACTCGAGGGACTGAAATATTTATTTTTTTCATTTTCTTCGCTATGGCACCAACGCAAGAGCCCGGCGTTGAGTTCCGCCACTCAACAATGCCTTGGAAAAAACTAGCAGAAAATGGGAAAAGGAGTGTCTTAACACGGTACCAGGGGGTACCGTGTTAAGACACTCCTTTTCCGAGCGAGGGGGGCCGAGCCTTCTATATACGAGATAAAGCGTGAAGCTAACAAAAAAAATACCAAATACTAAATAAACTAAAATTAATATGACCACATCGATAATCTATCTAAATTATCATATATTTTTGTTTTTCAGGACTGCAACAAGGATGGTAAAATCGACTGCCTCGACTTCATGGCAATCCACAAACTAGGAGGATACGGGTGCGCCGGGGATTTACCTTTCCAATACGTTAACGTTTTTAATCAGTGTATCGATTATGTGTCCTCATACCAGGGCTGATGTCATTGCTCCTTGCTTATTTCCTTTGTGATGTAATTTTTTATAAGTATAAAATAGTTTTAACCGAAAATGATGTCATTTATTAGATTGGAAGTCAAAAAATACGTTACATTTGAGTAAATTTTTAGATCTATAAGTTATTTAGTAAATCAATGAAATGATTTACAAGATTAAAATAGTCATTTTATTAGCAATCGAAATATATTTTTCATAATCTACTTAGTATTTAAAATAAAAATATTTATAATATTTTTCTACTTGTTTTATTTTACTCATTCATTTTATATTAACATACAAGCTAGGGATCATGAATGTTTATTTTAGAAAGTAATTGACTATTTGTATAATTTCGAACAGCTGCTTCTATTTGCCTCGGAATGATTATCAGTATATTTTTCAGCAGCTTTCCGATTTGTTTCGGGATGATCATGAGCATATTTTATTGCCGCAGCTCTTATTTGTTTCCTACGAATATTGTTTGTGAATCTCTTTCTGCGTTTTTTTACTGCTGGAAATATTCACGCTTCATGATTTAGGAGTATTTGTACTTACATTAAGTTGCGACCCAGTCACAGAAAAAGATAAACTTATTTCAGTTTCTTTCGAAGTAATCATATTCGACGACAAATTTAAATCATAATGTACTGGTTCGAGAACAGATTACGGAAGCTCAGTTGTACTGGGGCTTTTGTCTCACCCGCTATTGCATTAATATTCAGTAAATTAGTAGAATTAACAGGAATCAATACGTCAAAATGTCCGTTGAGTTGATTGATGTTCGTTAAAACACATTCTTTTTATCCCTTGTATTGACTCTTCAAATCTTGCAATAAGTCTGCCACCTTGAAGAAATTCATATGGAAATATTTCCCCAGTTACTTTTAGTTCGCAGGTTGTGCCATAAGTATGCAAATTACCCATATCGGCTAGATAATGACGCTTCGTACCGTAAGGGGTGCCGGATCGGCTTATTGTAAAACATTTTAATCTTTGCCAATCGTTAATTAAGTGGTTCACTATTTTAGCTCGAACTTGAGCTGCCATTGAAATATTGCCATAAATCAAATAAGAATTTGCTGAAAATAAACACCAGACATTTCTACTACTCTACATCCGATTGGTAATCCTTCGACGTTGTCTATTTCTCCCTCGATTTTTCAAAGAAACGTAAGTTTAATGAACAATAAAAATATAATTAACTGAAATGAAACCTTGAAATAAATTTCAATGTATAAGACTTAATATTTAATAAGTGACAGAACGTCTAAAATCAGAAATGTCCCTCATTTTCTTTTCTAAATGTTATATATACTTTAAAAAGATGTTATTTCTGATTAAAATAGAGTGGTAATAATAGAAAAATAAAAATGGGGGCTTACGAAAATTTAGTCATTAGTTTTACAGAAAGTTTGATTGTAAATGGGTAAGTAAACATGTATAAATTATATTGCATGGAATTTGGTTTTTAATATCTTTTTCTGTAAATACAGTTCAATGTAGCTACTGGAAGATACTTTTGGTCCCAAAATAGGCACGGTGTCTGCGAGACTCCGTAAGGCTAGGGGTAAATACAAAAATATATTCGTAAAATAAATAATTTAAGTAATTTTCAAACCTACTTAATCAAAGGTTAGATAATGTAATATTTATATTACACAATCTCAGGGGGCGAATTTTGCAAAATGGCTTCTTAATTAGCACCTACGACCTAAAACGTACCCCTATGCAAAATTTGTGATACCTAGCATTTATAGTAATGAAATTTCATACAAACTATCAACCCCGAAAACTACCTCTTATGGGTCGAATATTGCAAATTCCCATCTCTGTGAGCACCTACATCCTATAAATATTGCCCATGTTAAATTTGCAACTCCTAGGACTTGTAGTTACGAAGTTTCATACAAACTATTAACCCCAAAAACAACCCCTTAGGAGTCGAATATTACAAATTCCCGTATTAGCGAGCAACTACGTCCATAAATAACCACCGTGCAAAATTATAAGCTCCTAGCACTTGTAGTTTCTGAGATTTCGTGGTGAGTGACCTTTCGCTTTTATATATAGATACAAGAGCACTTCACACCCTACTCACTTCGCTCACCAATTTCTGGTAAAAATAAAACTACTTGAAGGCCAATGATTTTGCTTCCTCATACGCGATATTCCATTTTCGCTTGCAATACTTAAATAATAAAAAAACATTCAAACAAACTAAAAAAGGAATTAAAAATGATTTACTTACTTAGATTAATGATAACATTCGTAACCCATTACTGTATTATAAGACAATTTATAATCGACGTTCTTGTTTATTGCTATTTGACTTTATCAATGGATTTATGTACTTTAAACATTCGATCTGTTTAATATAATATATGGCAATAATGTTTTTAGCAGTAGCTTAAAAATATCTAAAACTTATTCTTTTAAGTACTGCACTAAGAACCGGTCCTATTTTTAGAGTTTTAATCTTTTAGGGATAAAAAGAACTCATAAGATCACTTTGTTGTCTATCTGTCTGTCAAGAGCCTTAATCTCAGAAACACTTGGAGAAATTCAAACCATATAGCCCGATCTTAGGCCACATTTCTTAAAAAAAAAATCTCAATAACTTAAAAACCAGATATTGCCGTTTACATCGCAAAAAATCGCGTATTTTGACACTATCAAGGGAATAAAGTGAGGTATCTACTTTTACTTTTTGTTTAAATATTTTATGGAGAAGTAAACAGTTGTATACACTGACGATAGTTCTGGATTGAATTCCCATTAGGAGGAATGGATTCACAATTAGTAAATATCTAATTTACTAGTCACAAGTCAGAATTTGAGAAATGTATCTAGTCACATTTAGACACTACGATACGTGTAATAAAAAAATTAAAAACCTGACAAGCGCGAATCGGATTCGCCCAACAGGGTCCCGTACAAAAACTGAACGTCTCGAGGTTTTTCTGAAATTCAAGCTTAGCTTAGCCAGAGCCCTTTCACCTCAATTGAGGCATTACCTCAATTGGCTTAATGTTATGTTTTTTTTTATTATCTAACTACAAATGTATAGTGTTCATATATTTTCCTGAACTAGTACTACCTGTAGATACTAGCTGCCAAATTTTATAATTATAGGTCAACCGGAAGTACCTTATTAATTTTCATTTTCTTTATATAGTCGAAATGCGCGTTTTTTACGATATAATAATCTTTTTTTTTAAGTAAACTACTAAGTTTTTTTAGGAAATCATGATGCCGTAGATCTGACTTATATGGTTTGCATTTAAACTCGATATATCCTAGCGTTCCTGAGATAAAAAGTCTTGACAGACAGACTGCCCCACGGACGCACTACAAAGTGATCTTATAAGGGTTTCTTTTTTCCCTAAAAGGTAAAATATAAATATAAATTATACTTCATATCTCATCCGATCTTTGGTAAGGTTTCTAAAAAAATTAAATGACCTTTATTTCGAGTAACCTTCTAAGCATCCGAACTTTTAGAGTTACGGATGTTACATTTAATGCATCGATCCAATGGACAATTCAACCGTCACTTATTTCACAGAATAAGATAACACGAGAAGGTATGATTGATATATTAGGATAATTTTATTTTGAGCCCCTACCAATGTTTACGGAAACTGTCTATAATAGGTAATTTTCCAACGGTATAGAAAATAGTGGATAATATACTTTACTATTGGTATCTAGTGTAATAGCCCTAGAGATGATATTTTAATAATGTATTTACTATATTTTACGCTGTACTCCGCAAATAGCAGGATAGGCAGAAAGGACTCTGGTAGCCTAGTGCTAAATACTCCATTCTGATTAAGGCACCTCAGTTCCTCTTCTTCTTCTTCTTCTTTCCTTCTTCTTTTCCTTCTTCTTCTTCATATTTAAATATGTGTTAATATTAATGAATCAGAGAAATGTATAGATTAAAATATTATCCGGCAAGCTTAGAAAAAAAGGAATATTACACTATTATCCATAAAAAGTAAGGAGAGGAAGAAAATCACTCAATGTCTCTTTATGTGTATAAACTATAAAACAAACAACATAATGTAGCCCCAATTCAGTACACAGAATATAGCAATACATACATATAAGGTATACGTATAATAAGTAAAAAAAAGTTTAAACTTACTTTACTTGACTAACTTACAAGATTTTCACGACAGTCGTGATAGTTGAGTACCAATGGTTACATCGAGAATATCGTCACAAAGTAATTTATATAGCAAAGTAAGAACTAATCAGTACGTACGCGATCCAGTCGAGTATCGAAGTTGTGTGGGTTTTCACAATTATATTTACATCCGTTTGAGAGCCCACACGTATTTTATTATAAGTTTTTGTGTATATATTATGTCATCTTTCGTAGTATTTGTTTTTAAGCAGCCTTCTAAGCTAAATTGTGTGTGAATTGTCTGTCAGTCTTCGACATACATTATTTACATGTCTTTGAAAGATTTTTTCTTTGAAAGGCTTTGAAAGAAGAAATGTCTTTGAAAATAATTTTTGTTATTTTTATTTGTGGTTTATTTTTAGAAAATGTAACAGGTATGTGTTTTTTATTTAAATATTGAATATTTTTTATTGGCTTTTTAAACTACGAAACTTTTTATTCTAAAGTCAATTGTTGAATTTTAACTATTTTTGTAACATATATATATTTGAGAGGCCAGTCGTTGCGCAGTGACACAAAGTATGAGTGTAAACGTGGCTGGTTGTGGATTCGATCCCTACTGAAGGAAATAAAATGTTTATTTATATTTATATTTCCATTTCTTTGCTCTGCTGTCGAGGCAAAGTGCGGCGTTGAGTTCTACCACTCAGCACACACTGCCTTCAGAATACTGCGGAAATTGGGGAACGTAGTGTGTATTCACTCTGCCTAGCCTGATGTGTGCGGGATACAGCGTGGAGCTGAAAAAGAAAGGATATACGTCATATAGGAGTATATATTAATATAAAATAAACTTTTGAATCTGAAAAAATTAAAAAAAAATCGATTCTGAGCTTTTATTATACTTTTTATGTTTTATGTCAAGAGGAACAACCTAATGTTGAGATGTTTTTCATTTGTATTCTCGATCATCTAGATCATATATTTCGATAAATATTAACAATTCTCGAGCGAGAAGTAGAACCTAAGAGCCTCGGTTGGCATTAATTCACAAATAAATTGTAAAACTTAATGATTAATGGACATAATTTTTTTTTAGTAACCTTTTATTGTAATCTTTTAATTTTTAAATTTTCAGGTATTCACGTTTCAAACTTAAATGATTCGTGCTTACGCTGCCTATGTCATGTTGCTGGGTGCGACCTATCACACGGTTGTTCAGGTGGATACTGTGGACCCTTTTATATTTCCAGGTTATACTGGATAGATGCTGGAAAGCCAACGCTGCCTGAAGATACCCCAGAGAGGAGAGAAGGTACGAATACTTATCATTAATATTATAGTGTAACTAACTGCTAAACATCATTAATTTAATTTTTTATGAAAAACAATTATTTTTTAATAAAAATTTTTTGTTAAGAAAATTAATTCTACGCTTATTTGCTATTTCATATTTCCAATTCTGTTAGGGTATGTTTTTGAGTGTAATAAAAATAATTATATAAATCAGCTTCACGCTGTATCCCGCACACAGCAGAGTATGCAGAGGGAACCTAGTGTTAAGACACTCCGTTCCACACTTTCCGCCGGATTCTGGAGGCATTGCGTGTTGAGCAACTCAACGCCGCGCTTTTTGCCTCAACACCAGAGCGAAGAAATGGAAATATAAATTCAGCTCCTCGAGTGGGGACCGCACCCGTAACCAGTCGGTTTTACACACTTTGTGCCACTGTGCCACGGCTGGTTTCAAAAAAAGATTAATCCTAGTAATAAATAAAATTAATGTTTCAGCTTATGAAGACTGCGCTAGAGAATACTACTGTGCAAAAAGAGTTGTTGAAAACTATATGGCGAAATTCGGAAAGGTAAACATACTAAAAATTAGCTTCACGCTATATCCCGCACACAGCAGGGTAGGCAGAGGAAGCCTAGTATTAAGACACTCCGTTTCTCACTTTCAAAAAGTATAATATTTACCGAAACAAACGAAAGTTAAAATTTCAAACTCAATATTATAAGAAAATAAAACCAAGAACTTTATTTTTAAGCTGCTTGTTCTAAAATTTCAAACAAAACTTTCTTAAAATTGCTTTAAAAAATTAAATAAAATATATTACAAATCTTTTTTTTACATATTCCAGGACTGCAATGAAAACGGTGTAACGGACTGCTACGACTACATGATGATCAATCACCACGGCGCGTCCTGCTCGGAGCCTCTCCATCTCACTCCTTTGGGAAGACGGAGGCTTCAGCTTTATAAGGAGTGTCGGTTGGGTCAAACTTAGATTGATTATTATTTAATTTCATGTAAAATATGCGTAATAAATTAATGAATTTTTACTATTTTTTTCTTTTGTGTTACACAGATCGTTAATTTTTTACTTTTATATCTAAGAAGTTTTCACACAAAGCACATTTTTAATAGCACTAAGTTACTTATTTTTTAATTTGAATATATTTGAGTAGTAGAGTAGGTATCTTCGAATAATAAAAGAAAAAATAAATCAATAAAAAACAAATTGATATTTTTTTTTATTTTATTTGTACACTTTATAAATTCTTAATACATGATTTGTAAAGATTTAACATTATTATAACAAAGCTTAGAATTATTATCGTAGGTACTAGTTTATTATTATTTTAACAGTCATAACTTATATAAGCTTAAAACATTAATACTTACTAACTAAAATTTATCTTTTATTTGAGTATTGTAAATTAAATCTAAGGAAACGGTTAAAAAAATCATATTCATATGAAAATAAAATTAAAAAATCATCAATCTGTTGCAAAATTCTAAATAAATTATTCGTATACAACTCATATCCATTATCCGTACACGTAGTATGTACATATATGTATATCTTATATTTCTTTATATCCAGAATATTTATATATATGTAAAAGAGCACGAAAAATATATTTTAGAATAATTTTCCAGTAACGATTACACGAGACATAGAAGATTGTAATTTTTTACTTAAAATATTACGTAGAGAATGTTTTCAATATATCTTCGCTTCTGTGTAAGAACCAGTACCTTCATTATTAATGTTATTCTTTTTCTTCAAATCAACAAAATATATTACAGTAAAACCTCATTATTTATTATAAAAATAATTAATTTTTAATCTTACATCACTCCAATAAAAAAAAAATTGAGCAATATTATAATTAATTTTTAAAAGATAGAAACTTTTTTTTTGAACAGCTTTACAACTGTCACTTGGATGTATATACATAAGTTTTTTCGGAAAAAAGAAAGCATTACACCATAAAACAGATAAAATGAACCTATAATATAATAATAACCTATATTATAAAATATTTTAAGCGAATGTGACCAGCGGCGCTGGGGCAAGCCATTGCTCGCTATCAATTTCCTCTTCAGATTCATCCGGAAAATGCACCTCCTTGTTGTAAAGATTAATATTATAAAGTGACAATTACCATAAAGAAGATAAACCAAACAGTTTGTTAGTTTAGTTTAGTTAAGAGAATATATAATCAGCTTCACGCTGTATCCCGCACACAGCAGCGTAGGCAAAGGAAGCCTAGTGTTAAGACACTCCGTTCCCCACTTTCTGCCAAATTCTGGCGGCATTGCGTGTTGAGTGGCAGGTGTCAACGCCGCGCGTCTTCGACACCAGAGCGAAGAAATGGAAATATTAATTTAAGTAAATATTTCATCTCCTCGAGTGGGGATCGAACCCACGACTGGCCTCAAGAGAATATTATAGTAGAAAAAAATATTATATTTATATATATATCAAGATATAAATATTGTAGGAAAGACGGAATATGGTAACTTACCCAAGGGGCTACTAGGCGCTTGCCATCCGATTTTAACGAAGCAGCTTCATTTGCTTGCCAAGCCTGAAATGAACAAAGGAGATAATAGTTCCAAAGAAGCTATTAAACATTTCAAATATACATAAATTACTTAAAAAAATAAAAAATGCATAATTCATGTAGGTTTAATTTGTAAATTTGGAGCCATCGTGTCGCAGGAAATATTTTCTACCGAGATTATAAATGCTTTAAATTTCACTATGGTGACAAGACAAAGCGCAATGTGCGGCGTTCTGTTCCGCCATTCAACAGGAGTATCTTAACAGTACGTTCGATCTGATTAACCTGTGCCGTGTAGCCTAGAATAGGATCATCCTGGTACTGGTGGTGTCGTAAGAGGCGACTAAAGTACGTGTGGTAGAGTCACGTCGCCAGCAATGGCAACACACATGGGCAGACTCGACCGGATCATTACCGCCCCCGGCATTTAAAACCGGAGTGAAGTAGTGGCTTTATGCCACTGCGTTTCGCATCAGGTAATGCCGGGCCCCGGCGCCCAACCCGTCTTAAAGGCCGGCAACGCACCTGTAGCTCCTCTGGTGTTGCATGGGGCCGTGGGCGGCGGTGATCACTTACCATCAGGTGACCCGCACGCTCGTTTGCCGTGTCTTTTCCATAAAAAAAAAACCTGCTATCTGCGAGATACAACGTGAAGCTGATAGATAGATAGAAGAATAATTTTCTAAATTAAACTGCAGCTATTCTTACCTGATAGGCGTCGTTAAAGGAGTGTGCGAGGGACAAAGCAAGAGCGCGCGCTTGTTTTCTTCGCGAACAAACAAACACGTGTACAACATGAGCCTCATCTCCACCCATGTTCTTGCCTTCCACCACCGCGAAGACTCGTGCGTTTGCCGCGTCCGCAGAACAGTATGAGATCCTAGAAACATATATAATTTTTTTATTATATATTTACAAGCACAAATTACAAATCTAATATTGACATAATAAATAAAATAAGAATAATAAATAACGTAGGAATTAAAAGCATTTATGAACATCATGTGTCAAAAACGCAATGTTTAAACAAAATGCCTAAAATAAAAAAATGCCTACTATAAGATTTATTTATCCGTTACTTTATACGACTGTAAAATATGTCGCTGGGGACACCAGAGGCTCAATGGGTAACTTTTTTAAAACAAAACAATCAGCTAAAAATAATTATCAATTGAAAAATATTTTTCCAATTGTAAAACTGAAGGCCGGTCGTGGCGCAGGGGAACAAAGTGTAACTGTAAAATCGACTGGTTGTGGGTTCGATCCCCACTCGAAGAAAGGACATATTTATTAACATTTATTTATAATATTTTTCTAATTGTTAAACTGGAGGCCGGTCGTGGCGCAGGGGAACAAAGTGTAACTGTAAAATCGACTGGTTGTGGGTTCGATCCCCACTCGAGGAAAGGACTTATTTATTAACATTTATATTTTCATTTCTTCACTCAGGTGTCGAGGCAAAGCGCGGCGTTGAGTTCCGCCTTTCAACATGTAATGCCTCTAGAACTCGGCGGAAAGTGGAAAAGGGAGTGTCTTACCACTAAAGAAAATTGATAATAAAATTATTAAATTAATTAAATGCATCTTAGCCTATGTCTGTATTTCTACGTTCTTTGATAGTTACTCTATATTTTTTCATGATTACACTGTAACGACTGTCTCGACTGATTTTTTATGTTGCAAAAACTATATTAACCAAATCACATATCCGACCGAGAGGCCGGTCGTGGCGCAGCGGCACAAAGTGTGACTGTAAACCGACTGGTTGTGGGTTCGATCCCCACTCGAGGAGATGAAATATTTACTTAAATTTATATTTCCATTTCTTCGCTCTGGTGTCGAGGCAAAGCGCGGCGTTGAGTTCTGCCACTTAACACGCAATGCCTCCGGAATTCGGCAGAAAGTGGGGAATGGAGTGTCTTTCACTACGTTCCCTCTGCCTACCCTGCAGTGTGCGGGATACAGCGTGAAGCTGATTTTTTTTTATTTTTACATATCCGATTAAGATAAAAATATTATTTTTTAAAAACAAAATCGAACATATTGTATTCGATAAATTTATAAATCAAGATTCATGCTCTCAAAATAGATCCTTTAAATGATCATTAATTAATATTATCATGTATGTTAATTATGACACTAATCGTTATTGTCCTTTAAAATAATGTTGTTCATACGTAAGTTATTCTATAACTAACTCATTATGAATAAGACATTATTAATAAATCAATTTAATCACGTTTATATATATATAAATTCAAATATACATAGTGTGTTTTGTAAAACTTTATTTACATCACATAGAGGCCAGTCGTAGCGCAGCGGCACGAAGTGTGACTGTGAAACTGACTGGTTGTGGGTTCGATCCAAACTCGTGGAGATGAAATATTTACTTAAATATATATTTCCATTTCTTCGCTCTGGTGTCGAGGCTAAGCGCGGCGTTGAGTTCTGCCACTTAACACGCAATTCCTCCAGAATTCGGCAAAAAGTGGTGACGGAGTGTCTTAACACTAGATTCCCTCTGCCTACCCTGCTGTGAGCGGGATACAGCGTGAAGATGATTTTTTTCTTATTTACATCACAAGGGATAAAAATGGTGAAGCACGACTCCATTCACATGTTAGTGGTCATCTAAACCAGTCCTACTTTACTATAGATGACTAATGTATAATACTGAGAGAACTTACAGTTTTATCTGGACAAAATGTCTCTAAATTTTATTAATATAACTATAACAACGAAATCTCTCCAAAATCTATTAAAATATCTCGGTCTCTATATTCGGTCAAGTCAAGGAGCTCAGAGAGTGGAGGCGAGCTTTGAGGCATTTTGATTCTGAGGGACCCTTAAAATGAAGGGTCCCTCAGAATCAAAATTTTAATTTAATAGGAATCAATCTTGCCATCGATTTAATTTATAATAATATTTTTTTATTATAATAGTCACGACGTGTCAAGTAACTTTATTGACATATATCTTTTATCACAACATTAAATGTAAGCTCTGATTTGCAGGTCAAAAGTAGATAAAGGAGTCAATGATTTTTCTGTGGTTACATAAAAAGTATCTGCTTCTGGTTTCTCTATATGTAAACAGATTTGTTTATGAAGTACAGTAATATTTTTATTATTCTATGTACATAATAGATGATTATGTATAATACACAAATAAAACAATCGATACTTATACAACATTCTATTTTGCTTCACGTTGTATTCCACATACAGCAGAATATGCAAAGACTGAATGGCGAAACTCAACGCTGTATTTTTATCTTATTAAAGTGGAAAAACAATAAAAATATAATACGAGGGGGAATTAAACTCACAAGAATCACGTTACCAGTCCGATGTTACACCACAGTACCACGATGGTTTTTATTATACAATTTTGTTGCGACGACAGAATAAAATAATATTGGACAAATATTGATAATAGTCTTTATTAATTTTCATTTTTTATTCACCATTCAGGTGCCCCTGCACAGGCGCAGTAACCGCGACAAGTTGTGGGTTCGATTCCAACTCGACCAATTGAAATAATTAATGTTTTTATTTCTTCGTTTTGGTGTAGACTAAATGCGCAATGGCTCCAGAATTCGGCGGAAAGTTCGGAGCGGAGTGTCTTAACACTAGGCTCTGCCTATCCCGCTACATGCAGGATACAGCGTGAAGCCAAAAAATATGTAATACTTACTCGTAAATTGAAACGCTGAGGACGTTTTCATTACTTTCCGCATCGCTAACTAACATTCCTCTCGCACTTATATCCAAGTTCACCCTCTGCAACTTCTTATTCAATGCTAAAAAAACATGATAGAATTTTATATCAAAGAAGAGAAATAAAATGATACTGATTTTCTAGATAAAATCAAAATATCAAAGGATATTGTACTAAATATGCTTTGCTTGGTTTCTTATTTCGATTTAAATATATAAAATACAATATTGCGGCCAGTCGTGGTGCTGGGGCACAAAATGTGACTGTAAACTTACTTATTGTGACTGGTTGTGGGTTCGATCCCAACTCGAGGAAATGAAATATTTACTTAAATTTATATTTTAATTTTTTCGCTCTGGTGTCAGGGCAAAAAGCGGCGTAGAGTTCTGCCGCTCAACACATAATGCCTCCAGAATACGATAGAAAGTGGGGAACGGAGTGTCTTAACTTCACGAGGCTTTCTCTGCCTACCCTGCTATGTGCGGGATACAGTGTGAAACTGCTTTAATTATTTATTTATTTTATCTCTATTTATACATAATTTAATTGTACTAACTCTTAGCTGTATGTAAAGCAGATCGCACAGCCAGAGCCGTAGCGGGTGCTGACGCCGCCCGCTCCACCGGCGCGACGCCCGCGTACCGTACTTCACAACTTCCTTTACTCTCACGAGCTTCTCGCCACCAACCCTCACCTTCACATTCTGCTAAAGCCCACTCTTCGCAAAGCTCTGAAAATTTAATTAAATTTTCGACTGTTGTTAGAAATCGAATGAGTAGATTGTTTTTGATGATTTTTTTGTTTCTTTTGAAAGCTGATGCTTTCATGTGATTACATTTTAATTTGATCCAGTTCTAATAATGCCATTCATAAGAAAATCATATGGCTCTAAATTTGCATATTTTAAGCTGCAGAAAGATAACGATTATATTATACGATTGATTATTAAACACACATTTTTTTTTTATTTTCTTAGCTAAATTACTAATTGGGCTACAATTAATTTCCTTACAATTTTTGAAAACCAGAGGGAATGGAATTATTAATGTGCCGTGTGATCCCGGCCTAGAATAGGATCATCCTGGTACTGGTGGTGTCGTAAGAGGCGACTAAAGTACGTGTGGTAGAGTCACGTCGCCAGCAATGGCAACACGCATGGGCAGACTCGACCGGATCATTACCACCCCCGGCATTTAAAACCGGCGTGAAGTAATGGCTTTATGCCACTGCGTTTCGCATCAGGTAATGCCGGGCCCCGGCGCCCAACCCATCTTAAAGGCCGGCAACGCACCTGTAGCTCCTCTGGGGTTGCACGGGGTGGTGGGCGGCGGTAATCACTTACCATCAGGTGACCCGCACGCTCGTTTGCCGTGTCTTTTCCATAAAAAAAAAAAAAAAAAAAAAAAAATATTAAATATTTTTTTGCCGCGAGTTGCAATCGAACCTACAACCTGTCGCGTTTACAGTCACACTATGTGCCCCTGCGCAACGACTGGCCTCCCTTATAACAAATAATTAATTTACGATCTTTGTATGTATTAAAAAAAATGCAATCTTATAACATTATAGAAAGCGCAAATCGCTCTAGTGAACGACCGGAGAGCGATAAGCTAATCACAACAGCCACGATTTCCTTTATGGCCGCGTAATAATATCATTATTAATAATAAACTGTTATTATAATCGAGCGATATTGTGCAATTGCAATTGATTGGCCCCGAGTGCATATTTAATGTTAGTATTGATTTTAATTAGGTTGAATTTTAAGATATGATATGCTGAAAGAAGACCAGTCGTGGCACAAAGGGACAAGACTATAAACGAGACAAGTTGTGTGTTCGATTCACACTCGAGGGTCTGTATTATTTAATATTTTCGTATCGGTTAAGGCAAAGTGCGGCGTTGAGTTCCGCCACCCAACACGCAATGTGTCAAATACTAGATTCCATCTGCCCTACCCTACGGTGTGCGGGATACAGCGTGAAACAAAAAAAATAAAAAACTGGTATTGTAGTTGTACACCATTGTGCAATTGCAATTGATCGGTGCAGAGTGCATATGGAATATAATTCATATTGATTTTAATAATAAAATTGACACTATTAAATAGTTTAGTTTTAAGCTTTGATATGATGAAGAGAATGGAAAAGAGATTTTTTTTTTATTATTGCATCGCATTATTTTTTTTCTTATTTTTTGATTTTCACGCTGTATTCCGCAAGTAGCAGGGCAGGCAGAGGGAACCTGACAATTTATAGTTAAGATTCATTCCCATTAAGACAGATCCGTAATCCGATAAATATAATATTTAGATTTTACTGATTTATTACTCAGTTTGGTAATTTTTAAATTTTGTATATTGAATCAAAATACTCAATTATATTTGTGCGTTTTATACTCATACCGATTAGTAAAGGCAGAATCAAGAAGTAAAAATTAATAGAATACTAAATTAGTATTTGGGCATATCTCTCCGTAGCGTTTAGCGATAAAGCGTGAAGTTAAGTAAGTAAGTAAGTATGCATATATTTTATCAGTCGTCGCCAGCTTCGATGGACTTGGGTGAACATCCCGTCCTATCCGTTGAAATGACGGGAAATCCTCTCTTAGCGCTCACCTACAGTCTCTATTGCCTAACCAAATGTATCTAAAACCAGTGGTTATAGTCTGTGCGTTGTCTGTCCCTCACTCCGTAAAGTAAGAGTTTTATATATAACACTACAGGGTAGGCAGAGGGAACCTAGTGTTAAGGTAGGCACTCCGTTCCCATCTTTCTGCAGAGTTCTGGATTGCGTGTTGAATGCAGAACTCAACGCCGCGCTTTGCTCGACACCACACGAGCTCGTCACGAGCGAAGAAATGGAAATATGAATTTAAATAAATATTTCGTCTCCTCGAGTGGGGATCAATATATATATATACATATATAAATAATCATACAAAAAAGTTATAGTATAAAATTATAGGCTATACAACTTATCATGGAAGTAGTTACACACATAAATGTCCAAGCGCCACTAGAATTAGAAAATAATTTGCTTACATTGCCCAACGAGAATTTATTGCGTTAAAATCCATCATAATTGAAGGCTTGGGGTAAAGTTTATAAAGCGTTTTGCAACAGGGTGTAATACTGAGAGCAAATTGCGATCTTGAAGCTGTTATATACTGTAAAACAAGATTAATTTGAATCGGCGTTGTAATTAACCTGGTTTGTAAAATTTATGGAAATATATTTCTTTAATGTGTTAAAATTACTTGGATATTTATGTTTTTCTATATTGAAACAACTGAAAATCTGTTATTAAAAATTAATCTATTTATTTATTAATTAATCTTTATGAATCTTTTCTTTCGTTAATAGCTATTTTTTTGTTTCTTTTACTGTAAAACAAGATTCTTTAACGTGTTAAAATTTGTTTCGTGTTTATGTTTTTTAATACTTTGAAACAACTGAATTGCTGTAATTGAGATATAAATGTATAATATGTTGTTTAATTCTCACTTATTTATTTTCTTTTTGTTTGAAATAAATTTCTTATTTCAGAAAAAAGCTAAATGACTCCAAAAACAGAAAGAGTTTCTTTAAAATGTTTACAAAATAAAGTAAACAGATAAACTAGCAAGAAAAAAAAATATTTATCATTCTTGACCCTGACCCAAACACTGTTTTTAAACTTGTTTACCCAAAATAAAAACCTAAAAATATATTTGCAAATCCGTAGTGTGCCGCCATTGCCGTATTAAATTAATAGTTATCGACTATCTAGGCCAGACGGGTGATAACGGAAATAGGGCATGGGTCAGTCAGTCAGATATTAGGCGCAATTACTATACTAAAAGAACGTAACACAATTTTCAATATCTAATTTCATAATAAGAGTATAAGCTAAGCGTTTGTAATTTAAGTACAAATAAAAATATATCTTATTTGTTCCCAAAAAAAATCAACGCTGTATACTGTAACCTACATGTAACCTAGTGTTAAGACACTCCGTTCTTTAATTTTCCTCAATTTCTTTTTTTCCTAAGCCTAAGCGACACCTTAAATTCTATATATCGAAATACATAGGTCATTTGAGTGATTTATTTGTTTTTTTTGAGCTTCACGCTGTATCCCGCACGTAGCAAGGTAGGCAGAGGAAGCTTAAGTATTAAGAATTCTAGAAGCTTCACGTATTGAGTGGGGGAGCCCAAGGCCGCGCTGTGTGTCGATACCAAAGTAAATTAAATGAAAATTAAATATTTCATTTTCTCCAGTGAGAATCGAACCCACAACCTGTCGCGTTTACAGACATACTCTTCTGCCCGTGCGCCGCGATGCCCTGCTCAAATGGACCTGAAAATGTCAACTATCTTCATGAAAAAATACCTTGATATGGTGCAAGTGGATATATAATTTTTAAGTTTGATCACTTTTTTTTTTTAAACCAATAGTTACCGAGAATAATGCGTTGAACCTAACAAACTCTTTAGCTTTTTAATATGAGTATAAATTTACAAATTTAGGGCTTTTTAACTTTATTATTTTTTTAATACATAGGTACAGTTTTTCTAACGCGGAAAATATAAAAAGGAGTGACATATATTCATTAAACATTAATAGGTTACTGAGAAAGATAATAAACAAAATTCTAAAAATTTAGGTGATAATTAAAATAATTTTAAATTTTAAATATTTAATAACTAATATACTATTTTCAACATAAATCAATTAATATGTATATAAAATATTTTTGTCGCTGCGCCCGCATCGTTAATGCTATCGCATCGTCGAGAATCGAGATGTTCCACTTGTATAAACTACGCACAATTTCCTACTTCCCTTATAAACGGGTGTTGTTTATTTGCTACTGTCAACTAAATTAATTGAAATCGATAGATAAGATGCTGATTCATTTTTTCTTTACATTGAAAACAAAACAATATATAAGAGTAATTAAAAGAAATATATAGAAATATACCGTTATAATTGCTACGTTCATAAACCCTAGATAAAGGTTTGTTGACGCTAGAAAGTACCAGTGGGCTAAACGGATACCTTTTTGCTTCTTCGAAAGCTTGTTACAAATATGTCGCAGCCTATATTATTTTTCTCTTTATGGATAACATAGAAATAACTGTGTTTTAAGTCTTAATGGGATTTTTTTTATTATTATGAGGCCGGTCGTGGCGCAGTGGCACAAAGTGTGACTGTAAACCGACTGGTTGTGGGTTCGATCCCCACTCGAGGAGATGAAATATTTACTTAAATTTATATTTCCATTTCTTCGCTCTGGTGTCGAGGTAAAGCGCGGCGTTGAGTTCTGCCACTTAACACGCAATACCTCCGGAGTTCGGCAGAAAGTGGGGAACGGAGTGTCTTTCACTACGTTCCCTCTGCCTACCCTGCAGTATGCGGGATACAGCGTGAAGCTGATTTTTTTTTTTTATTAATAAACCTATAATGTAGAGTTTTGATAGGGTTAACTGTTCAAAAATAAGATTAAATTTATTATTCACAGAATTATTTGAGTGTTTTATTTTGTTTTATATTACCTTATTTTAGTCCTGTTTTTTTATAGTAGTAGTTAAGTCTGAAATGGTAACAGATTATATTTCTACTTAAAGATAGAGCCACTTTTTTTAGTTATAAATAAATTCCTTTTTGTTTCTACTAAACAATTCTATCTTAAATACATTTATTTAAGGTCAAAAAATCAAATCAAATCATGCGCTACATCCCGCACACAGTAGGGTAGGCAGAGGGAACCTATTGTAAAGTCACTCCGTTCCCCACTTTCCGCTAAATTCTGGAGGCATTGCGTGTGGAGTGACACCAGAGCGATTAAATAAAATATATGTAAATTGGAACCAATATATTATTTTCTCAAGTGGGGATCGAACCCCCAAACGTCGCATTACAGTCACACCTTTGTGCCCCTGCGCTACGACGGCCATTTATTTAAGGTCTCAGTACAATACAATATATCTATAATTTGTATTTTCTATTCATGTTTACAAATCATACGTTTGTTACGCAATATGCAATTCTTATCAAATTAGGACTCTCTAGCCTTGGAAAGGATGTACTTGTGTTTTTGCTGTCAGTTGAATTTAGAATTCTAGGAATACTATTTAATATGTATTTATGTCCATTTGTTGGTTTTTGATTACAAAGCGGGTAGGCGGCGGTATTTTAATATATGTTAATGAGCTTCACGCTATATCGCGCGCACAGCACGGTAGGCAGAGGGAACCAAGTGTTAAGACACTCCATTCCTCACTTCGAATTCTGGAGGCATTTCATGTTAAGTGGCAGAACTCAACGCACAACAAGTAAGTACATGGTTAACCTACATAAATTATATATTAACAACATTAAATTATATATTAACAATAAGGTATATGGGCTTGAGAGTTGACTTATCGTATCCAAAAAATTAATATGGATATTGTTATATGTACCTACTGTAGTTTACTAGTTCTAAAAATAAAACTTCATAAATGCTAAAGCACTAAAGCTTTTTATATGCCAAAAAGCTTTTAATTTCTATTATAAAAAATAATCAATTATAAAAAATAAGCTTAGTATTGCCTAATTAGGTCGGTATAGTTTAATTTTTATATTTGTCACTTACATTCTTAGTATATTTTTTTTATGTGATTAATATCACATAAAATACCAAAAGTGAAATGAAATATAGAATCATCAAAATTATTAATTCTTTTGATGATTGTATTATATATTTGATGTCACTTTTGACTTTAAAACTTAATAGTTTTATATAGATAACACATCAAAAATTCCTGTAGGCAAGTATAAAACTATAAAAGATGGTAGTTTAATTATAACGATAGTAACGCATATAGTCATACAAAATTCCCGTTCCTCGTCCGGATTGACGTGTCGTGGAAAATTAACGTGATCGCGTAAAAAAAGAAGCGGAATCTGTACTTTACCGTTATATGCATACATTTTATAAAATTTACATAATATTTTATAATAAAATTGGAAAATACGTTCCATATATTTATGCAGCATCCTGCATAGCTAGATTAATTTTCCGTTTTCCATCCGAATTCGAGAATGGAAGTGAATTGGCAGAACTGAACGCCGCCTTTTGTTTTTCCGGAGACATTTTTTTTTATTTCCCTGAGAAGGAATTGAAATCACAACCATCATGTGCTCATAGAATCGGATATCATCTCACGGTATATACTCTTATAAAGTATATACTTCGTACGGTATATACTTTCATCATCTACTTTTATGAAGAAATTAAGAGGACGAACTAAATCTCCTTTTTTGTATAATTAATGGATTAATATACATTTCTGATCAACTGTAGCAGTAGCATAAGGCAAAAAATTATATATTATTAATTTATTTTATTTTATTTAGGGCAAATTAAGTAAATAGATAGTAAAACTTTATATAAGAAAGAAATTTCATAAAACGCTTTTAATTATTGAAAAACATGTGAACTACTATTACTTAATTTATTTTAAGTACTAATATTAACATTTTACAATATACAGCTTTACATCACCGTTAAAGCAACCCGCGTAAATCTTCTAAATAGATTATATCTGTTCTTAACTTTTAATAAATGTGGCGGAACCTCTTGGGTCCGTGCTTTTATTAAGTATGTTTAACATAGATGTACGTAAGTCAGGGTGTAGCTTGACGTATGTGACACTTCCGTACATGGCGACATGAGCCAACTTGATACAAAAAAAACTTGCTCAGACTTAGGTGTGTCCTGGAGATAGCGAAGCCAAGTGCCAAGCAATTGGCAAATAAGAATTAGCTCTTGAGTTTAAGTGAACATTTATTAAGCCCGATCTTTTATTATGAAAAAAACGAAATTCTTAAAAGTTACATCGAGGTTATCATATTTTACTTTATTTCACCTTCACGTTTTATTTTAGATGTAGTAGAGCAGACAGAGGGAACCCAGTGTTAAGACAGTCCGTTCCCATTAAGACATTTCCGTTTCCAAGATTCCACCGAATTCCGGAGGCATTGTGTGTTGAGTTGCGGAACTTAATGGCACACTTTTCTTCGTTACCAAATTATAATAGAATAAACTATTATAATAGCTTAGCTTAATTATGAGAATTAATAAAGTTTTGAATACTGTTATAAGAAATTGCTGTTCAGTATGGAGAATTGTAATCTCTACATATAAATACACAAAAATTAAATTGAAATATCTCTCTTATATTTCAAAATTACAGTTTTTTTTCGAATGCATATATGCGATACTAAAATACAAATAAACAATTTTTAAAAAATTGTCTATCTATCTATTTGTCCAGGGTAATCCAAAGATTATTAATCCAGGGTAATACAATTTTTTCTTGACTTTCATTGTCCGATAGAGGAGGTTATGGAGCAACATACATGCTATCTTTCATTTCGGAATTCACGCGAGATAACAAATGACACGGCAATTGCCTAAGACACCTAGATATGAAATAACTTATAAATATATTTTGCAAGCAAAATCAAATAAAATACGACAAGATTTAAATTATGATGAGCTTAGAATGAGTTATAAAGTGCCAATATCCTTAAGTACTTTTAAATAATATTAAATTAAGAAGAAGCAGGCGAACCGCGCAGGGGGCACTATTTTTATTAATGAAGCATTATTTAGTTCAAATTTTATGTTTAAGGTTTTTTATTCGTTCCCCTAACATATTAGCAACTACTTCAGTAATTATGTTAATATATGTAAGCCTGAAATGTTATTCTACGTTGAAATGTGATAATTCGGATTTTATGAAGAAATTAAGAGGACGAACTAAATCTCCTTTTTTGTATAATTAATGGATTAATATACATTTCTGATCAACTGTAGCAGTAGTAGCATAAGGCAAAAATTTATATATTATTAATTTATTTTATTTTATTCAGGGCAAATTAAGTAAATAGATAGTACTAGATATAATAAGTATAGGAATAGATAGTAGTAAATTTATATAAGAAAAAATATCATAAAACGCTTTTAATTATAGCAAAACATGTAAACTACTAATACTTAATTTATTTTAAGTACTAATATTAACATGTTACAATATACAGCTTTACATCACCGTTAAAGCAACCCGCGTAAATCTTCTAAATAGATTAAATTCGTTTTTTTATTATTTATATAAATTACATTGTATTCAAGTAACATTTTGTTCTAGTTTTTTTATTATAATAAACCGCTTTCATTTGATGTTTAATCATGTAAATCTAAACATCTTGTCAACGGGTGACTTTTAAAGAAACTTTTAAAGAAAACTAACTCTAACTCGACAACTTTTTTCTAATCCTGAGAAGTTCAAGAAAGCGCGTGCTACAACTTTTTATTTGTATTTCTCGAAATAATTAATAAAAAATTAGGCTACAAACAAGCCTAGTTTTTAAAATCACTATTAAAAACTAAATAACATTTTTTTTCTTTAATTGAAATAAAAATACTAAAATAAAGCATATAAACATATGAAAGTAACATGTTATTTAAAATAACTTAAAATTAATATATACAGTTATTATTTTAGAAAAAAATACTCACTTTTGTGCTTCGAATGATTTTTCCACATTTTTCTCAGCAACATTGTCATTATAGTTGTACTTGTTAACTTTTATTAAAATTAAAAAAAAATAACGGAACGCAACTTTTCCCGCGCGCGCTCTGCAGATAACTGCAACTGAGCCGCGAACAACCCTTCGATATGGACTCACGATATACAACCGCTATAACATAAATTATTAAAGCAGTTCTTTCTTATTTATAAATTACAATTTTCGCGTTAATAAATATATTTTTTACTGTCCTTAAAACTGTTACTGTTGCTCTCCTTAGAAACGTAGGTATTTCAATGTTAAAAGCTTATGAAATATCAGGATATTTACACAAGGTAATATAAACAATTAAAATAATTTGTACATTATTTTGTATTGGACATTGGTTGTAGTACAATAATGTATGTTAAATATACTTTATTAGTTCTATTAATTAAAAATATAGCAATTTCCAGTAAATACGTAGAATAAAATGATAAGGCGCACACAACTTGTATTTAAATTTCATATCTCAGTTGAGTTGAATGACGAAAAGTCTCTCTCTCATTCGTTGCTCGGTAATATTTTTTAATTTTCTTTACTTAGGTAGATAGATAAAGAATATTTTTATTTTTTTTTCTATTATAAAGGTGTGTAGGTACGTTTTGAAACAGAAAGAATACTGTACGTACGTCCTTAACTAATCAAATTTTGGACAACTCGAAAAGTTTTAAACGGATATTTATTACTGAAAAGTCATAGCTATTCTGTTAGAAATAGGTAATACTGCTATAGATTTAAAAATAATATTTCTAGTAATACGAGTATAAGAAATTTCATTTAGGTACAATGTATACATACTCCTATTAGTTAATTATTATTTAAGTTTTTTATTAATTCATCTTATATTAAAAAAATATATTGTAGGTGATTTTTATGTAGCAGTGTAAAAATATCATACATGAGAAAGAGCTGTCGTAAGGGCTGTAATACAAAATAAATACATAGATATCCTTTAATGGCTTATATTTTTTATAACAGTAAAAGGGGCTCGGCGAGCGAGCATCAATTACGTCTTATATAAATAAAACTATAAAAATAATATTTTAAATATATTATTAAAATGTATACAAATGGAATACATATGATCCTTTTCTCTAAACATCATTATGGGAACGAAAATAACTAAAATGTACCAAATTATTGTGTTATTAGGTAGGTTACGTTGAACCCTGTTCGTGCATGAAAAGTAATTATTTGTTGGCAAAAAACGACTCGAGATAAAACTCGATTTGCGCGCAAAGCTTGCGTTCTTGCACAAAAATATATGATCGATCACCACCAACTGTTGCATCATTTAAAATAATAACTTTGGTTTTTGTTTGAGATTTTGTAGCCATTTATTTCTATAATTTAATTTTTTTTAGATCACTGTGTCAATAAACAAGCATTGTAAAATGAAATCTAGTGATTATATTAAATATAAACTTTACTTACAAGAAATAAATCCGGACAAGCTCGAATCAGTCTCGCCCACCGAGGGTTCCGTGGGAAAAAGCTCGAGACCTCCAGTCTTTTCATCTGATACCTCACTTGAACAAGCGGCTTTAATACCTAGTTTTGCCACCTTCCATTGTTTTGCCTTTATATATGTAATATATATACGAATTTTATCGATAGGCTCTTTTCAGAAATCGGATTTGGAGTTTATGGTTTTCGAGTTGAAATTCATTCAACTCGATATCTTCAAGCGTTCCTGAGATAAAGGCTCTTGACAGACAAACAGACGGACGGATAATAAAATGATCTTAAAAGGGTTCCTGTTATCCTTAAAAGGTACGGATCCCTATAAAATATTAAAGACGGTACTCTGAACTAGTTAATTTAGCATTAAAAGGAAAGAATGAGACTTAGTATTTTTTATCTTTATAAATATATTTATTTACATTATTAATAATGAAGAAATAATAATTCTTTGGAACAAATTATTTGCTAAAAAAAATCATAACTAATAGTCTACTAATAAAAAATACATTATTTACATTCACATTATTATTATTACTTTATTTGCACACCACAATAGATATATATATATAAAATATGATTAAAAACAAAATGCACAAAAGGCGGTCTTATGGCTAAGTAGCCATCACTTCCAGACACCCTTTAGGGCGCAAAGAAGCTATCATAATTTTAAGCAGGTATATGTATAATATACAAACAGAAAAATAAAAAAAAACAATACATATACCTTTGTCTTCTTGTTTCATCTTATATTTTGTACAAATACATATAGTTAACTACATAACAATAAATTGATACATAAATATTTATAAAATAACACAACATTAAATATATAAGACAAATAATTATACACAGATACATACAAACACATTCACATACAAACAAATAGATACTACATTTTATAAATATCAAAGAAAAAAAACTTAGTGATTTGTTCTATGGAGTCACTGCTCTGCCTACCACTCTTAACGCTCCTCGGTTTCCAGTTATTTCTAACACCACTTTAACTTCATATCTTACAGTACCAAACCAGCAAATGTGAACATTCCCACTAATTCGTACACTTAAAAACTAAAATTGATCCATGTAAATAAATATCGAGGTCAGTCGTGGCGCAGTGGCACAAACGGTGACTGTAAAACCGACGGGTTGTGGATTCGATCCCCACTCGAGGAGATAAAATATTTACTTAAATTTATATTTCCATTTCTTCGCTCTGGTGTCGAGGCAAAGCGCGGCGTTGAGTTCTGCCACTCAACACGCAATGTTCCAAAATTTGGCAGAAAGTGGGGAACGGAGTGTCTTAACACTAGGTTCCCTCTGCCTACCCTGATGTGTGCGGGATATAGCGTGAAGCTAATTTAATTTTTTAATTTTTAAATAAATATGTATCACATCATATACTAGTGACCGCCAGCAACTTCGTATGCATGGACTTTTCTTACAATTTTCATTCGCTTTTCTTACAATGTTGGCCTAGGGAACGCTAGGGTTTCATTGCAAACGGGCGCTACGCGAGCTAGAGCTAAGCTAAGATTTCAGCTAACTCAATGAAACACTTGTTTCTTAGTAGATAATATTATCGCATGCAATTTTTATATTTATGAATCGATTGAAATAAAACACCCACTAAATCTTAAAGGAAGCTTGCCAAAATGCAATAGTGGAAACGGCATCCAAATCAGTTGGGCCATTTCTGAGATAAGCTTGAACAAACTCACAAAAGCTTTACAAATCATTGTTTTGGGTACTACTCGTATTAGATTAATAAATACTTCTAAAGATTAATAAATTTTCGCCGTGTGACCCCGGCTTAGAATAGGATCATCCTGGTACTGGTGGTGTCGTAAGAGGCGACTAAAGTACGTGTGGTAGAGTCACGTCGCCAGCAATGGCAACACATGCCTGCATGCATGTCAGCATGGGCAGACTCGACCGGATCATTACCACCCCCGGCATTTAAAACCGGCGTGAAGTAGTGACTTTATGCCACTGCGTTTCGCATCAGGTAATGCCGGGCCACGGCACCCAACCCATCTTAAAGGCCGGTAACGCACCTGTAGCTCCTCTGGGGTTGCACAGGGCCGTGGGCGGCGGTAATCACTTACCATCAGGTGACCCGCACGCTCGTTTGCCGTGTCTTTTCCATAAAAAAAAAAAAAACTTACCTCATTAGTAAATTTTCTCTTGTATCTCCCATGCGCAGACAACGATGAGTTACAGTTTTATTACATGTGTAGAGATAGATAACCTGGAGTATTATAGTTCATCATCATCTGATATTCATTCAGACAAGTGCAATTACTGCAATTTATTTTCTGGCCCAATCAGAAACTAAGTATAACTAATAAGTTTTATATTCTCCTATATTGTTTTATCACAAATATATTCCCACATTTTTACTATATTATTAAAGCAGAATAATATTTGGGGCGATAGTTGTGTCTAACGGTCACGGGATCGATCCTACTCCGAGGAATGTATGTATATGAACTATTATCATTTCCCAATTCAAATAAAACTGAAGATATTGTTTTAAATTTATTTATTTATTTATATATTTGATTGATAAATGTAGAACTGAGTGTCTAGGTTTACCCTGTTACCACTTGTATGCGGTAGAAGATACAACAAAAAAAAGTATATTGTATCCATAAAGCCAGTCTACTTTATTATTTATATTATGTATTACAAAAATCGTCGTAGTGTCTGTAAATATGATAGTTGTGGGTTCGATCTCCGTTCGGGTGAATGATTATATTTAAGTAATTTTATTTGAGGCCAGTCGTGGCGCAGCGGCACAGTGTGACTGTAAAACCGACTGGTTGTGGGTTCGATCCCCACTAGAAGATATGAAATATTACGATTAAGATATGAACTTAAATTTATATTTCAATTTTTGCACTCTCAACACGTAATGCCTCCAGAATTCGGCAGAAAGTGGGGAACGGAGTGTCTTAACACAAGGTTCCTCTGCCTATCCTGCTATGTGCGGGATACAGCGTGAAGCTGATATATTTAATTTTATTTTCATGCTTTGGTGTTAAACAAACTCCCAACCCACTGCCGCCACTCACAATGTCACAATATAATAAGACAGAAAAAGGGGTTTTTACACTAGGTTCCTATGTACCGAATTATGCAAATCATAACTATTAAATGAAATATTATAATATTGTTTATTATTATTATTTATTTATATGGATCTTCAACTGTTGTATAGTATAGAGATAGCAATTAGGCAAAATTAAAAACATGCTCGAAGCCATGGAGGCTTAATTTTTTTTGTATAAACTAGACTAACTTCAATTTACAAAATTTAATACCAAATTTATATTAATATAATTGTATACTATTTATTTTAATTTCCACGTACAATAAATGGAGAGGAATTGTTTATTTAATAAAAGAATTTCTTAAAGAAAATAAAACAAAGATGTGATCTCATTATGTGTAATAAAAATAACATAAATAATATATAGATATTGGCATTGTATAACTTATTACGTTATAACAATAATTGGTACCTAATTTTCATATTATGACTTAAGTGCAAATTTTCCTCTATCACACTGAACCACAATTGGCAGCACAGTGTGACGCAGCTCATATAAAAATGTAAAGCTTAATTCTTCTACAATTGATATCTTATAATAGGGCTTGTGTTTGATAATAGTAATAAATATATTATTTAATTCTTCTTACATTCTAATCTAGCAAACTTCAAAAACTTTATAAAGAAAATCTAATTAATCTACTTGTTTTCCACTTCAATTCAACAGCCTCATTCCATTGTCAATGTGAAACTTAAGAAAAACACATTTGATTTGTCAATTAATATGAAATAGAATCCTTAATTATTAATAAATGCACATTTCTACAGACAATACATTAATCCATTTAAATTTTCGTTTAAAATAAGTAACAAGCAATGTTCGTTAACAAGAACAATTTTAATGTACTACAATTAAAATATAGCATTTAGTAGATAAATAACAATATAAGGTTCCAATCACAAAAACAACATATGATGACCATTCTCATTCTCTTTTAACCTTTATGCTAATTATTAATGTGTTAGCGAGGATACAAGATCACCTAATTCATATACATATATTGGTGTTTTCAAATTGAATAATAGTGGTATTACAGTTATATTTTGTACTTATTGTAAAATATTTTAACATTTTTTCTGAACATTTTTTTATCACTATTTCAATAACATAATTTTGGTACCAAATGGATGATTAACATATCATTACCTTGATTCGCAAACCAGCTAACTTCGTCTGTGTAAACTTTGCAAGAAAAGCTGAAAACATAATTCTTATTTACATATCACTTATTAAAAATATGATTTAAAAAATAGTTTTTTTTTTCATAAGATGTGTGTCAAAAATAACATAACAATTTCAGCGTCTCTTTTAGAGTTCATGCAGATGGTGTTAACTAAGAAAGTATTGATACAGCAATTACAATTAACAAGAAAAAATGTTATCAAATATGTGATAAATAATTTTTGAATTATTAAAGTGATAAAACTGTTTTGAAAGTGTAAGTAACAATTTCAGAATGAAATAAACACATTTATTTCATTCTTCATATATCCTAACATCTAGAGAGACATCATTTTTTATGGTTGTCACATATTTATTACTATTTAATGGAAAAAACTACAGCTGCAATTTCATCATGAAATATATAAGCTGTAGTGGCACCTATTCTGTTCACCGACTTATATAAACAAGTTGAAACATGTTCGATTTAGAATTAATTTCAGTCTTTACTTGCGTAACTTATAAGTACTGAATTTTCTTTCTATTCTAATATCTTTCTATTTGTTACAAAAATGTGAATATTGCGTACAATATAAGATAATGTATAATTGAATTAGCAATGGAAGCACTAAATTCCAGTTTTGTCATTTTTATAGTTGATTTTAACACTGCCGATGTAATATAAAAAATAAATTACAAAGAGAATTTTGTATTTGAAACTAGTAGCTTTAATTAATTTATTATCAATAATGTTTTGTAACATAACATTCATCCACTCAACCACAATATTGCTTATTGAATATAAACTATATAGGCATAAGATTCTTTGTCAATTTAATTTACTCTTAGATTAATTTGATCAATTTACACTAAAAATAAATTAATTTCTACATTAATCCATATATATTTAAATAGAAAACAATATGTTATATTAGATACTATGCCTAAAACCTAATACAATCACTTTGTTTCTTTTTTCACTGTCACAGTCTTTTCTGCGGGTTTAACAGGTGGTTTAATTGTGGATCATTTCTTTTTTCTATCTTGAGTACACTTAGGGCAGTACCACTTTCCTTTTGGTTTAATTTTAAGATCTACACAAGCAAAATGGAACCATTCAATAGGGCAGTCTGGATTATCACAGCCTATCATCTCTCCATAGGACACTTGATGACATAGGCAGTATGTTGGTTCGTTAGGGTCGACAGGCATGTCGAGCACGTCACTCGGGTGGGCCATGCCCCCAACGGAGTCCAGATCCGCATTTTCCTCCTGTTCCTTAACCGCAGTGGCTGTAGTTGTAGCACTTTTTCGTTGCGCCTTCTTTTTGGCCGCAGAGCGACCACTCGCGACAGCATCTTCTTCACTTGATGCGCCCGTGCGCTTTTTCTTACCTGTTATCGTCGCAGCTTTTTCACTGCCTTTATGCTTTTTCCTTCCTTTTTTAACAGTAGCAGGATTAGATTCCTGGTCTGCACTGGGTTGTTGGGCGGCGCGAGAGTTCATTACTTTCTCTTGAATTTCAGATTCAAATCGCGCGAGGTCAGAATCAAGGCGACGTATGTGTTTATCTACTAGTTCATATGTTTGTATGGCGAGTTGTACTTTATCGTCTCCATATTCTTTAGCTTTATTAAATAATCCTTGAATTGTATTTACCTTTTCTTTTTTTGTTTCTTCATCCATTTTGGGAATATTGGGCAGTAATTCATCGGCCATAAGATCAATTGTCCTCATTAGACCGTGCGCTCTATCATCGAGGTCTCGCATTAATTTAAAATTTCTTTGTAATTCTATGGGTAAATGCTGCAAGCTGTCCAGATAGTGCTCCAAATATAATGCTGAAGTCATTTTGTAATATTTTGTAACGACTCCACTCTATTAAAATATAATACAACCGCGCCAAAATAAAAGAAGATACTAATTAAATTTACACTAACTTATTTTTCATTAACCAGACAGTGTAATACTTTAGAGAAACTTTGCGAAATCATTGAATAATCGAAGAAATAAAATGAAAAAATATGCTTTGTATTAATTTAAGATTACATTACAACAAGCAATTTCTACTGTCTGCCAATCAAACGAACTAAATTTAACGATGTACGTTCCTGTGTCAAATTCTGAACAAATTGCGCCTTGATTTTGCAGTTTGCGAAAAGTTAAACTTAAAATACAAGTAGTATATCTTTATGATATTTTTAATGAATCTTTATTAAAAATACTGGGAAAATTATAGTAAAACTTATAAGGACTCAAACTATTGTATGTAAACCTGGAATTAATACCATATTGCGTAAAACGGAATTTCCATAGCACGTTTAAACTTTAACTTTCAATTTTGCATCATTATCGCAGATAAAAAATACATTCATAAATTTAAAATTACATATAAACTGAATGTTATTTCTATAAGAATTTCTGTTTATCGGACTAAAAAATACGACCAATGTTGATATTTGATTTATAAAATATACATAAAGCTAATTATTTACTACACGTATACTATACGTATAATTTTTGTAACATTACGTTCTTTTTACCTATATTATGTTTTTTAATACTCTATTAAATGCGTTGATGTCAGTGAATAATTTAATTTACTGCTTCAGAAACAGCTTTTTATGTTAAATTATTGATCTGGGTAATGATTCATAATATTCTTTGTAAAATAACTGTAATAATTGCATTTTAACACCTGTACATTTTTTAAATTAGTTACATGTATTATATGAACGAACCAACCAAAAAATCTTTATATTTACTTGATATTTCTTTGAAGATCATTTTTTATCTCTGTGTTGAATTAATTACGACTTAAACTTACCTGACTTATGAAGGTAATCTCCACTAACAATTCTATTTTGTTTACTTTATTGTATAAAATATTATATAATAGTGCTTCAAAAATATATATTTTTATCAACAGTCATATAACCCAGACGTTTCAAATGTCATTTTTTGGCCAGAATTTTTTTTTTAATGAACCGATTTTGATGAACCAAACTTTAGTAGTTAAGTTGAGTTAAAACAAAGCAATTGGTTGGCAAATTTTCAAATAAGTCGATTCAGTACTTTCAGAGAAAAATGTGGACGTACATATTGACAGACAGACAAGAAATTAAAAAAAATCTTTTTGCTTTCAATTATTCTTTTTAAGTGTCCCTCTATCCGTTTCAGTCAAAATTACTAAATGTACAGAAATATATTTACTGTCTTACAATATTTTTACTGTCTTATTATATATAGAGATGTCAATAATGGAGTACTACCACAGACAACAGAAAGTGCTTTCCAACATACTATGCTAAACTAACTACGTAGAGCAGGGGTTCCCAAACTTTTCTTTATTAATAGTATAATAAAAATACCTGTGATAATCAAACAAAAACTTCACTTCACCATCCCCAGTCATAAAATTAAAATAGTTCGCAGACCATATTTAGGCTTTTGCAGACCACTGGTGGTCCGCGGACCACTCGTGGGTCCACTCCAGTGAGCTAGAGTAACTAATAATTGTAAATATTTAATTTTATACAGTCAGTATAGTACAGATTTTCTCTCGGTGAAAAGAGGATTTTTTTAATATTTACGTATATACGTAAAAAGCAAGATTTTTTTTGAAATAATATTATACGTTACTTACGAATTTACTTATTTGTATTTCTATAATATTATTAGGAAAATAATTTAATTCGTTATCAACTTAGCTGATAAAAGAATTAAGAAGGCTGTGTTCACTGGGATATATATTATAATTCAAGCTTAAAATTTGACTATGGCTAGTCATTTTTTACATACACGGAGATATATATATTTGTAAAATAGTGTATAATATGAATGTACACTAACGTACGAATATAATATAAACATATATTAAAATTATAATTGATCTCTGTCTGTACATGGAAGATATACGAAAAAAAGCAATAATTTGGGGCATGGGGCAATTAATGTAATAGAAAAAATCAAAACAAGGATTTGGAAAATTTTTCTTTATCCGCTTGTTCGCTTATCTCAGAATCGGCTCGACCGTTTAAAATTCTGTTTTCTCTATTGTATGTTAGCAAGCTTTATTTAGAATTTTTGTGTATTTCAATCAATTCATGAATAAAAAAGTTAAATTATGAAGTATTTGGGCTGACAAAACCGTGAGCGGGCCCCTAGTATAGTTATATAGGTGTAGGTAATGCTGGACTATACTATTAGGTTGATATATTTGGCTGCGGGGTAAAAAAGCAAAAGTACTAAGATATACAAAATTTGAATCACTCAAAAATAATTCCCTTCACTTTGTTCGGTGCGAAGTAAATATTTAATTATTGTCTGTTATATTATTCAAGAAAATAATCTTGAGAGAAAGTGTTGCTATTATATCTCATTTAATTAGTTATTATATAAATCCATTGTAATTATTCAAATTGTTGAAAATTAAAAAAAAAAAACAAGAAGCTATTAAATATTGTTATTAATTAACAGTTAAGAAATTAAATAAGAAAACCAGATTTTTTTTATATTTTATTGTATTAGCAAATAAACAAGTTATAAAATATTTTCTTAATAGAAATGACACTAGTCCGGGATACAAAGCACTTTAGCTTAGTTTACACAAATTGTGATATGGGTTATATGTAGTTATTTGTAATAATAATCACGTTACAAGATCATATTTCGATTAATACAATAAATATATATTGTTACAATGATAGATATTATTTGTTACATTATATTAAACAACAATTACACAGATGTCACTCGGTAACCCACAAAACAATAAATGCAATATATTTCAATTGGACTATTCAATTTCAGCGAATATAACAACTTGCTTTATATTTAACATTAAAATTATAAACTTTAAAGGTAAAAAAATGCAAATAAATAATTAGCGTTTGTCGGTCGAACGACAAAAAGTGAAGGAGCGTTCGTTTACATAATCTACAAAATATAAAACATGCTTTATTAATTTCTTACATCTATAATTTACATTTCTTAACGCTAGCCGTGAATCATATACGTAAGTTATTTACTACTATGCTACAACACCGTCCGCGGATGTACGGACTACGTGGATATCGATGATTAGATTCAATACTTTCGAAGCTTACAATAAACGTGTATAATTATAAATTTCGATTATTCAATCACTTATTGAGGCCAGCCATGGCGCTAGGGCAGAAAGTTTGACTGTAAACGCTACTGGTTGTGGGTTCGATATAGACTCGAGTAAATGAAATATTTATTTACATTTATATTTTCATCTCTGCGCTCTGGTGTCGGGGCAAAGCGCGACACTTTCGGCCTTCAACACGTAATGCCGCTAAATTTTGGCGTAAAGTGGAGAACGTAGTGTCTTAACACTAGATTCCGTCTGTGTACCCTGCTGTGTGCGGGATACAGCGTGAAGCTGATTTAATTTTTTTTTCAATTACTTATATATTAATGGAACACAGTATATAAAAATATAAACGCAGAAATATATAGTATATATAGGAATATACATACGAGGGTTAGATTACATCCATGTTATAAGATTTCAAATTCAATATCTAAATATATATATATAAGTAAATTATAAGGTACTTAAATGAAGTGTCAACTTAAGCCTAGCTAAATACAAATATCTATATATTTAAAAAATTTGGTACACATTCGTTGCTCATTTTTCCATTATAGTAAACATTAGTTGCGGGGACTTAGTGAGCAACTGAACATTGTGGAATGCATATAAAAATAAAAAAAAACCAAAGGTTCCTAAAATAAAAAAAAAAGATATTTAATATAAATGTATAAAAAATCTCATTCGCTATCCGCTAGCCTTCTAATATAAAATTGAAAATATTGCAAAGACTAAGCTGGATATATTTTTTTTAAATGGAAGCTACTGATTTAAACGATATCTTTAATTGTTGGCACTACTTATGCAGGTCACAATATGTCATAATTATGTTTTATTAGTTTTATTTTAATGTTAATCAATACTCGTTATAGGGTACCAAATAAGAAGTAAATTTACTATTTAAACTAAAACATTGAGTTATTCAGTCAGGGTATCACCATTTTTTAAGTTATGCTACTTTTGAAATTGTCTTTTTATAAAGGAATATTAAATTTACTTCTTACATTCACGTACAGACTCTTGCTATAGTTGTATAGACATCTAAATTACAAATATTTATCATAATCTAATAAACAAGTCTATAGAAAACTTTCTTCACTAAAATTGCAAAACAATACTCAAATCGGCAGAATAATAAGTGAATAATGAATATAAATCATCCATGTTAAATTCCAAATATGGACTAGCTACGTTACGATAAACAATATATTTAAAAGCGTTTTACGATGTAAATTAAAATATATTTAAATCTCAAACACATTGTCACAACCACTAAAGATTTTTTACGAGAAACAGATCAAATTTCAACAAGCATGGAAAGCACCATATACGGATATTGTGCTGAGGTGGGGCTTCGATAAGAGAACGGGTTTGATATCTTAAAAGTAAATAGACTTACAAACAACAACGCAAGCGCCACATAAAATACGAAATCTGCCAACTCTTATAAATCTACGTACGATTAGGGGGAGCTACTCTAGTCTCTCGAAACTAGTTTTATTCAATATTTAATATATTTGGTTTACATTAAAACTGTTCAATCCTATACCTATCATCATCATCATCATCATCACCAATGGTCGCATACATTAATGCCTAGCGAAATCTCATCACTTCAAAACAGATTACGTGAAAACGATTAAATTACAAAACACAGCACAAAAGCGCACCGAGTAAAATTTAGTTGCATATTCATATTGTAATAAATAACTCTCTCACACAAACAATTGGTAAGAGATGTTACATCAGCTATACCAGCGTCTCATACTTGTCGAGGACGTGAGCTTGGTTGTTGTCGTCACCGTGGGAGCGGGACCGAGGTCGGGGGGCTGTGTCGACGCTTTTGGCCCTTGTCTTCTTATCATGGCCACAGGTGCACGCCACCGAGGACTGTCGTTTTAGGGTCTGAGCCCTGGCGCCTGCCCATTGAGGGTCTAGGGATTCACTGCGACCGTACATTTGTCGTTTAGTTCTACCCATAGTAGCGTGAGTGAAGGCTGTACTTTGACCGCTATCAGACGACGGGCGCATTGACTCACTTCTCATGCACATGTTACCTCCGGCCCGTCGGAACGAGTCCAACACCCGCTCCTCGATTTCCTCTATATCCTTCTTCTTCACGAGCCATATTTCCTCTGATCCTCGTGTAAAGTAGCTGGAGCCTTTGCTGACGGAGTACTTCTCCTTATTTTTAAGCTTACACTTAAAACTATTTTGAGTATTCACATCGTCGGCTTTGGGACGGGCGGTGTCGGGGGACGCGACGTTGCGGAACGCGGTCCCGTGGGATGGAAACTGATCTGGCAGTTTAGTTCCGAGGCTGGGGGAACGTATGGTCACGTCGATAGGAGACGGCATAGGTTTGAATTCTGGCTTGATTATCCTTTGTGGTTCCGGTTTTTGTATCTTCTCCTCCTCGTTGCGTTGCCATTTCATAGCGGTCGAGCTCACTAAGCCTTTAGTTACGAGTCGTTCTTGAGTTTCTGTGTTTTGTACAGGAGGTTCACTCGGTTTGTCTGTGTTGCCTATGTCGAAAAAAACGTGATCTTTGAAAGGTGTGGCCGGGGGAGGCAGATCATCCTTACTGTCAGAGCCAATCCTCTCCGTCCGAGAGCGACCGCGAACCGAGCCCGGCCGCGACAATCTGCCCGCGTTGACATTCGCGTCCTCTGCGGCTTTCTCGAACTTCCTTATCTTATCACCCACCCCGTTAGATTCCCCAGCCTTCGCAGTCTTGTCTCCTTCCTGTTTTTCGGTTTCCTCAATTTTATTAGAACTATTAGTATCATTTTCTGCAATCTTATCTGAAATGTCATTAGTTGTAGTTAATGAAAGCTTCTCCAATTTAATAGGTGCTTCTTTAGCCAATACAATTTCTTTCTTCTTACTCGCAAGAATGTTTTCATCAGATTTCGAATCTGTTCTGTTGAATTTAAAAGTATTTATGGGTGGCGATGTTACACCTTTGTTAAAAGGTGGTGAAAGAACTTCGCTCTTACTTTGCGTAGGAGAATCTCTACTCGACGGCGGCGAAAACACTTTCTTTAATGGCGGAGACATGACCTTACTAACTGGTGGTGATGTAACTTCATTTTTCTGGGTTTGCTTAAAATCATTTCTAAACGGCGGAATGTGATTTAATTTGTTGATCACCTCCTTCTTAGGCGGGGACGCCACTATCACATCCGGTGGAGACGGAGTCTTGATCGACGGACTAGAAACGGAGCCATCCTTTGAGTTCTCTTTAATCAGACTACTTTTCCTGGGAGGAGCTGCGACGAGTACGGACGTTTTGGGCGGACTAGCTTTCGTGGCCGATTTCGCTTTCTGCGCTTCAATATCCTTGCTTAAAAACGACGAGTTTCTCACATAACACTCGTCTTGCGTTATATCATTCTTGTTGGCCGGCGCATGCTTGATCTCTATGTGGGTGTCGTCCTGCGTGTCGGGGGGGTGTTTGGTCTCGGGGGGCGCCGGGGGCAGTTGGGGCTGCGGGTCGCGCGGCGGGCGCGGGGAGGCGTTGCGTCACGCGCGGGAGTCGGTGGGCCACTCCTCGTCGTAGTCGGAGTCGGAGTCGTTGCCGGAGCTGGTGTCGCTCTGCTCGACGGCGACGCGGCGCGCCAGGATGGACGCCACGTCGAGGAACGCGGGCACGCCTCGCAGCGTGTCGTACTTGCCGGTGGATTCTTCGCTTCGCTTTTCTACTTTGCGGAGTTGTATACCTGGAAATTAATTTTTATTTAAAATATATATGAGAAAAAACATAAAAACACCATCTTTTTAGTGCGATTTTTTTACTAATGTACAACACGTTTCTCACGGATTGATGATTTGTTTTTAATAATTGTACATGGTTCATGTACATATAAAATATGTTATTTTTTTATCATAAAACCAAAATTGCATTATATTTATTTTGTATTTCATAACTTCACAAATTATTCTATTTTGGCAAGATTATCGACATTAAAGCGATGACCATTTTATTTAATTAAAACCAAAATTATATGAAAAGAATAAAAAAAAATATTTTGAGGCCGGTCGTGGCGCAGCGGCACAAAGTGTGACTGTAAACCGACTGGTTGTGGGTTCGATCCCCACTCGATGAGATGAAATATTTACTTAAATTTATATTTCCATTTCTTCGCTCTGGTGTCGAGGCAAAGCGCGGCGTTGAGTTCTGCCACTTAACACGCAATGCCTCCGGAATTAGGCAGAAAGTGGGGAACGGAGTGTCTTTCACTACGTTCCCTCTGCCTACCCTGCATTGTGCGGGATACAGCGTGAAGCTGATTTATTTATTTTATTTAAAAAAAAATATGAAGAAAACTTCCGCATCCGCATCTATATCATTTACGAGCTACATTTATTACTCATTTTGTTTTTAAAACTTTTGTTTCTATTATAATTTACATCAAATAAATAGAATAAGTTACCTTCACGTATAGCCTTCAACAGATCAGATCGTGGATCGGGCGCTGGATCAGCCGCTGGACGAGGTGGCTTCAGGGCGGAAGCTCCTCTTAGTAGGGACGCCGGTGACGGAGGCCTAGGGCGGTCTTCCTCGGGCGGCGGAGGCGCAGGCGGCGCGGGTGGCGGCGTTGGAGCCCGAGGTGGTAGGTCCTCATTGGACATCATACCTGATAATTCATTCAACACCATATTTATTATATTGTATATTGATATGTTATTGTTATAGCTTTACCTTCTTATGTGTTGCTACATAAGAAGTTACAGCTTATTAATGGGATTTTTTAATTATATAAAATTATCAAAAATTATCAATTACCAATAACAGCATGCATCTGATCAAGGTGTGCATCGAGTGCAGTACGATGCGGGGGCGAAGCTCCGTTAAGAATCGGCGGTGGGGACGCGCTCTCTGGTGGCGGGGGCGGCGGCGGTAGGGCTGATCTGAAAACATTTTTATCTTTTAATATAGATATTACATATAATCATTTACAATTAACAATAATTTATTTTTGTCTGACCTAGTAGGAGTATGATGGGGTGGCGTTTCGGCTTGCAGTGGGGCTGGGGGCGCGGGCGGAGGGATGGAGGGTCGAGCCCGCCGAGGAGTCCCGGCAATACTTCCCCCATAGATGGGCTCTATTGGACCATATGGACTTTCTTCTCCCATTACTGTAATTAAATTGGTGTTAGGGAATTAATAAAAAAATATATATATTATTACAATATATTTAGTAAGTCCTTTATTCAATTTTTTATCTATAACTTATATGTTTCCAATGGCCTTACAAAGCAAAATCAATTCAATCAAATTAAAATAAACGCTGTATCCCACCCACAGCAGCGTAGGCAGGAACCTAGTGTTAAGACACTCCGTTCCCCACTTTCTGCCAAATTCTGGAGGTATTGCGTGTTGAATGGCAGAACTAAACGAAAGAATATAAAGAAAGAATTTCCCTTTCTTCGCTCTGGTGTGTAAATTTAAGTAAATATTTCATCTCCTCGAGTAGGGATCGAACCCACAACTAGTCGGTTTTACAGTCACTCTTCGTGCCGCTGAGCCACGACTGGCCGCAAATTAAAAAAATATTATATAAAAATCTTTAAGCGCTAGGTTTTCTCTGCCTAACCTACTGTGTGTGGGATACTGATTTTAAAGTGCGAAGCTGATTTTAAAGAATTAAGGCATTTTTTTATTAAGCAGTTTTGTATTAGTTTCATATTTTTGCATTTCAATAAAAAAAACTACAAAAGCTATAATCAATAAATTAAATAATTACCATGTCCATTCCCAGTGAGTCTAGGAGTTCTATTCTGCTGATTTTCTATTTCAATCGAATTTGGTCGCGCAGGCTGTGAAGATGGCGGCCTGTTTTGAGATGCTCTATAGCCACCGTCGGTCACTGTCGTTGCTATAAGAAAGATATTCAATAAACATAAATTTAATTTTTATTAAGTATACATTATTTTTAAGATTTCATTTTCAACTGCAAAGGAAAGAACTGGCAACAAGACTTTATTATATAAAAAGAAATAACATTTTTACATACACTAACTTTTATTTCTCAATACATGTGTTAATGTAAATGATTATTATCATATAGGAATCTATATTGTGCAGGAACTAAATTTGGTTCTTATGAAGTTAAGAAAAAATATTAACATTTTTATCAGATGTTGCACACAATGGTCTTTGACATAAATTTCAACCTTTCATAACCTTTACAATTTTAGACAACAATAGTCTAAAAATTGCTACAAATCAATATTATTTGAACAAATAAATATTATTTGAATAGTATTCATAATATTTAGATAGTATTTTTTTTATCTTTTATTTACATAAAAGAAAGAAAGAACGAGTCACAATTTTTTCTGTAATAGAGAATTCGGCGGAAAATGGAGATCAGAAATAAATGTCTTAATAAGAATGGATTGTCTTAACACTAGGTAAAGGTTCCCTCTGTTCACCCAGCTATGTGCAGGATACAATATTAAGCTTAAAAAACGTTTAAGCTGCAATGTATGAACACTTAACACACAAATTCATTATTTTATTTATTTATTATTGATTTTATATGTCGAAGGAAGAGATTGGAACGGAAATTATAATATCATAGATGTTTATTGATTGTTTAATATGTCGAAGGAAGAGATTGGAACGGAAATTATAATATCATAGATGTTTATTGATTGTTTAATATTATTATTAGTAGCAACTGTTTACAATATGATTGGCTATGTTAATGTAAAAAGACAATGTGTTGACTTTTGTATAACCAATTAGATGTTTGGACCAATAGTGTCTAGCTAGAAGGCTATGACAGCCTTCAGCTTCAGAGGAAAAGATCGAAAAGAATCTAATTGTTGATTAATGTAGAATTACGATTGGCTGATAGAATTTTAAGAGATTGTGTTTTGACTTTTATTTGACCAGTGGAGTAATTTGACCAATAACGTGGAGGCTTACGCCTTGAGTGGAGTCGTGACGCGTGAGGGTGAAGCGTTGTTTGCTTTTAAAAAAAGGAGGAAGTTGACGATCGTAGAATGATGCATTCTTCTGATGTTTTCGAAGAGGAAAGGACTAGTGTCACGAATCTGCTACGTTATTTCTGCTTGCATTAACCCACAATGGAGCCCACAGATCCAGTAAGAGTCGTTTGCGATGAACAATCTCCTACATCAGAAGTGGGATCGATGCAGGCGAAGAAAAATATTGAAGTACCAAAGGATGAAATCGGGATGAAAGATGATGGCGCGTCTTATTGGAAGCCCAACAGGACAACATGCGCCTCCTCGTGGAAACATTACGCAAACAAATTTGTTCATCGCAAACGACTCTTACTGGACCTGTGGGCTCCATTGTGGGTTAATGCAAGCAGAAATAACGTAGCAGATTCGTGACACTAGTCCTTTCCTCTTCGAAAACATCAGAAGAATGCATCATTCTACGATCGTCAACTTCCTCCTTTTTTTAAAAGCAAACAACGCTTCACCCTCACGCGTCACGACTCCACTCAAGGCGTAAGCCTCCACGTTATTGGTCAAATTACTCCACTGGTCAAATAAAAGTCAAAACACAATCTCTTAAAATTCTATCAGCCAATCGTAATTCTACATTAATCAACAATTAGATTCTTTTCGATCTTTTCCTCTGAAGCTGAAGGCTGTCATAGCCTTCTAGCTAGACACTATTGGTCCAAACATCTAATTGGTTATACAAAAGTCAACACATACATAGCCAATCATATTGTAAACAGTTGCTACTAATAATAATATTAAACAATCAATAAACATCTATGATTATTATAATTTCCGTTCCAATCTCTTCCTTCGACTAGCCTTCTAGCTAGACACTATTGGTCCAAACATCTAATTGGTTATACAAAAGTCAACACATTGTCTTTTTACATTAACATAGCCAATCATATTGTAAACAGTTGCTACTAATAATAATATTAAACAATCAATAAACATCTATGATATTATAATTTCCGTTCCAATCTCTTCCTTCGACATATATATTGAGGCCATCAATGTGCAATAATCTGACTATAAGCGCGATGGTTGTGGATTGGATACCCACTCAGGGGAATGAGTTATTTTCAATTCCTCGCTTCGGCAACTAGATAAATCACAGAGTTGAATTCTGCTACTCACAACACACGCAATATCTTAAAAATTAAGGGAAAAAAAGGGGAAAAGACTGCCTCCGTACTAAATGCGTAAAAATAATGTACAGAAAAAAAAGAAAGAAGACTAAAAAAATATACTAACTCTGATACATCGGATCTGGGCGGTACTGTTCAATATTGTAGCGTCGTAACTGATTGGGCGCCATTATGTGTTCACCACGGGTCACTACTTCCGCTTTTTGCCTATCACGGGTGGAATGCGGGACCCGGACTCGCCTCGTGCCACGACCATCTGTACCACCAGTACGGGGTTGGCGGACCTGCACGAAGAAAAATATTACAAATAAATATTTTTGGCCCAAGGATTACTTTCAACAAACGCATCAACCGGAATCCACTCTCTGTGTAACCACAGGCAATTTTCTAAAGATGATCAGCTTCAAGCTGTATCACGCACACAGTAGGGTAGGCAGAGGGAACCTAGTGTTAAGACACTCCGTTCCCCACTTTTTGTCAACGCCGTGGCAGAACTCAACGCCGCTCTCTGCCTCGACTCCAGAGCGAGGAAATCGAAATATAAATTGAAGTAAATATTTCAATTCTAAAGATGATTGTTGGTCAAAATAATGAACTCATGCTCTTGTTAAGATTTTTAATTACCCACTCTGCACGACAAAGTGCGGCGTTGAGTTTCAAAAAACGACACTCAGTGCCTCAAAAAGTCCGTCGAAAAGTGTAATCTCATCTTAACACTAGGCTAGACCCCGGCTAGCTAGGCTATACAAAAACGTATTAAGATGATTTTTTAAAAACAAATTAGAACAGAATAGGAAAAATTTAAGAAATATTTAGAAATATCGCAACAAATAGTTTCACACCTTCTTCCCCCTATCATGCTGAATCCTCTCCGTATCCTGCAGCATCTCCCTTCGCCACAGATCGAAGAAGTAATCCGGATCTGTGTAGAACTTTCTAGCATCCCTTCCGTCGTCTCTGAATTCGTTGAGTTTCTCCAACGGCGGTGGTCGGTCGCAGCGGGCGTACGTCGCCAGCATCGCTGTGGGCATCGTCGTACGCGAGAACAGCTGTTGCTGGAACGTTCTGGATGAACGGAAGGCTTTCCGCATTTGTATATCTTGGAGAGACACTGGAATGAATTAAAAGAGAGAATAAATTTCGGCGAATAACTGAGATATTAAAAAATTATAAACTTAAAAAAGGTTGACGCTTGTAAATTCTTTTTTTCAATCAAGCAATCTACTGTTTTTAATATAATTACTACAAAAAAAAATTGACACAAGTTATGTTTACTCAGATTACTAAAATAATGAATGGTGCCGTCGTAGCGCAGTAACACAAGCATGTGACTGTAAGCCCAACGGCTGTGGATTTCCAGTCCAGTTTTTTTTTAACATTTTTCTTTGGCTCTGATAACAAGACAAAGCACGACATTTTGTTCTGCTATTCAACGTCTCGAAACTTCATCAAACGGTGGAAACCGATTGCCTTAACACTAGATTCCCTCCGGCTATCCTGTGCTATGTGCGGGAAACGGTATTAAGTTAAATAAATCAAATATTCTAAATTAAGATCCTTACCTTCTTCGACTCCAGAGTCCAGCTGAGTAACTTTAATAGCGAGCCTATCTATCCTGGCCTGCAATACATTAGTGCGTTCCGCTAAGCCCGTCGCTTCCCGCGTCAGCTCACCAAACATGTCCTCCGCATGTTTGGATAACGAAGATAATTGCCTGTAAGAGTAGAGAGAGTAAATTAACAAAAACATTTTTGTAATAAATTTGTCAGGTTGAAAGGGATCTTTTTGAAATTTGAGATTACAAATCTCATTTTTAAATAGCCATAGACTCCTAAATACTCTATATTTGCAGTTTATAGCAACAACTGAAGAAAATTAGAGCTAGACGAATTTCATAGTTTAATAAATCTATGGATCTCTTTACATAATTTTGAAAGTATAAAGGAAACAAGTGACGTAATATAATATATTGACATCTCATACATACTTTTGAACCTACAAACCGTAAATATAAAAACCGAAATGATACAATATATATATGCAATGATGATTTATATCCTTTTTCTTCATTACTGACCATCCGTAAGTTATTTTAATTTTGTTAAAAAAAATCTGTGGTTTCCAATAAAATAAATCAGAAAAAGAAGGTAAAATGCACAGACGAATCTAAAGTAAAAATTATATGATAACATTATAGTCCTAAGTTAGACCACATCTAGACGGTTGCTAAAGGGAAATAAATATAAGAAAAAAAAATCATAATATCAACTTGTTAAGAGATAATCAGTGCCGTCTGTATGCGGCACAACTGCGCAATTTGCTGTGACCTGGTGAGAATGCAAGCTGTATTGTACAATATTGACGTTTTACTATCTAACATTTATTTGCAGTAAAGATATATTTTAGTTTAAATATCCAGCAAACATAAAACTCCTAAAAAAATATGCCTATCACTTTATTTTTATACCTGTTACAAACCAAATTACAAAATTATTTAGTTTTACGATCAAATATTACATTATATATTTTAATAAACATATATATTAAAATCAACGATTTCGGAATCTAAAAGCATATTAGAAATGTAGCGGTAGTCAGTTGAGCCGTTTATGAGATTGGCGTGAACAAACGCACAGACAAACTGGAAAACAGACAAAAATTTAAAATTACGTTATATATATATATATATATATATATATATATATATATATATATATATATATATATATATATATATATATATATATATATATATATATATATATATATCATGTACAGAATCCGACTCGTTACAATGTTATTAAAAATATAGTATTTGTACAATATTTTATTTTTAATGAAAAAATTTAAACTCAGTATTATGCGAATAATTTAATACAATTGATATTCAGTTCACGTTCTGGTATGAAGGATCCCTTCACTTAGCAATCTTGCTAATTAAATATTAAGATTAGCTTCACGCTGCATCCCGTACATATCAGGGAAGGCAGAGGGAACATGCGAACCTAATGTTAAGACACTCCTTTCTCAATAACACAGTCCCATTTCCCACTTTCCACTGAATTCTGAAGACATTTTGTGACACGCTTTGCCGCGCCACACAAATATTAAATATTCCATTTCCTCGAGTAGAATTCGAATCCGCAACCTGTCCCGTTTATAGTCGTTTGTGCGCCTGCGCCACAACTGTCCTCGAATAAACTACATAATATAATTTATCCTACGTAACAAATCATTCAGAACTAACGACGCACCAGCATAAAATGATGAAGGGGTCACAGAGGTCCATTACCTGACAGTGTTGGCGAGTGTGCCGTTGGTGACGGCCTCCAGCTCCGAGGGCACGGTGAGGCGCTCAGGCACGGTGCCGCGCGAGACGTGCACCGGCTCCACGCAACGCTTGGGCAGCGGCATGGCTGCACCTCGCTGCCGGCTACCTTCTACACATCACTGTTGATAATGTTTATATTTTATCAATTAAAGTTAAAATATACATAAAAACAATATAAGTTAAAACATTGGTTATTAAACGTGATAGTACTAGACAGGTCTGGATTTATAAACCGCTCTAAATTCTGAGACCGCTCTTGAGATGCAATCGTTTTCATTCATAAATTATAATGTATCAATGAAAACGACATCTCAAGATCGATTTTAGAATTAAGAGCGTTTTATAAATACAAAAATTACACAAACTATAAACTAAGTTAAATTATATAACATTATATAAGATTCACTAGGAAAGTTTCTTGGAAGTAGAGTATGACTGCTATAGTGGTCGGAAAATGCTGGAGATATGAAAGAATAAAAAAAAAGGTATAACAAAATTAGTCTCGATGTCAATATAAAACAACACTAATTAATAAATATCAGAATAAATGTAACAATATGTAATATATGATAAGACAACAAAAAAAATATAATTTTATCAATTTTCCCTTTCAATTCGACTTCGATACACTGTACGTACATTTTATCAGCAATGTTTACTATAGAGATATATCGAATATAATGAGAAATAGATTAGAACATTAGAACGAACACTGAACTGGGACCATCAACAGAATCCACCATAATGCTACTAACAGTTATAAGATATAAGCAAAAAACGTGTACCTACATTCTTGAATGTTTCCGTAATTCCACTTTAAGGGCCGTGAGAAGATAGGGGTGCGTTTTAGGGATTAGTCGCTATCAATTTGTTAATTAAATAAAGTCATTCCGATCAATGACTCCATACGAACAGCCCTGTGATTTATTTTTTTTTCAAGCATTTTTTTTAAGTGTTATTCCACACTTAGGAAAGAAAAATACTTATTTAGAAAACGTATAAAAATTTGAACGTAGCGGGAACTCGCAGACCCGCTGAGGAGGAGGAGGTGAGGGTTCAAGTCCCGCTACGTTAAAATGTTCATACGTTTTTTTAATATGTATTTTTTTTTCATTTATAACAAGTTGTTACTGGCTTAAAGTAAATCAACTTCACGCTGCATCCCGTACACAGCAGAGGCGATTTAGTATTCAGACACTCCTTGCCACATTTTCCGCCAAATTGGAGGAGACATTGCATGTTGAGTGGCCGAACTCAACGCCGCAATTTGTCTTAACATCTGAGCAAAAATGAAAATATTATTCTAAATAAATATTTCATATACTGGTTGTCAGTCACACACTTGTGCCCCTGCGCCACGACTGGCTTAATAGCACGATGAGGGAATTTATACCACGCTACGGCGTTAATGGTATATTTCTAGCGCTGCCCAGTGCCTACAGATTTCCAGTCATTAACATTCCTATATTCTATTACTTCAAGCCTCAGGTACTCTTCAATCATTGATACGTGATTGTCCTCTAGCACCATCGAACACGTGTTTTCAAAGAACATAAAAATACACACTATATATGGGATGGATATCCCATACATTTTTTCTGATTCACGCTGTATTACGCATAAAGAATGTAGGGAACCTAGTATTACACACATCGCTTCCCAGTTTCCGCCGAATTATTCGAGCAAATGCCGGGCTTTTGCCTTGGAGCCAAAAAAATTAAAGTATTAATATAAATAAATGATAATTCGTTACCTCGAGTGGAAATCGAACCCACAACCGCGTTATATTCGCGTTATATTCACGTAACCTTGTTGCAAACCTTGTGCCCTTGCGCCACGACGGCCTCATAAAATTATTTGACTCCAAAATAATAATAATAAAAATTTCAACAAAACAAATATATTAACAACTCAACTAACTAAAGAAGAACACGCCGTAAAATTTCCACCGGTAAAACCCCAAGCAATAACCGTATAATATCTCCCTTAATGTGTCTGGTACCGTATATTCATTCCTTCAGTTTCCGTCCTCCGGAACCGGCGTTCAGTGGCGGTGGTAGTGTATTAGCATAAGATAGTAGTAAACACTAATCCGTTAATTGCTCCTGGCACTTTGTAAAGATATGTATGCAGCGTGGCTCATCGCCGGCTAATTGAAATAATAACGTAAGTATGACTATTTTTGTTTGATTTATTGCTGTGAATTTACTTAACGCAAATATTGGCAATATATTTACAAGGATATACATAACTCGTTGTTTTCATTTTTATTTAGGTTAATAATAAGTTATAATGTAATAATTTACAGAACAGAATTTTTTTTCAGTTAGAGTTAAAACACCTAGCTCCTCATTTTCCGCCGAATTCTGAAAGTGTTTAGGTGGCGGAACTCAACGCCGCGCTCTATCTCGACACCAGAGCGATGAAAATATTTCATTTCCTTGAGTGGGAATCGAACCCTCAACATGGCGCAGGGGCACGCTTGCGTCTGCGCCAAAACTGGCCTTAAAATCAGAAAAGATAAGTATACGATAAATATAAATAAATTTGATAAATTCCGACGATAAATAAAGCTGTTATTCGATCGGGACTACCCCCAGCGATAGATTGGTATTGATAAGTCAATAACTTCCTTTGGTCAGTGAATTTAATAATTCACGCTTGACGATTTCCCTGCTCGGCCATTTTCCGTCATAGTTCCTAGCAATTTAGTAAATTACTCGCTCCGAACCACTGTGTTCAGTGCGCGTGAAATTTACACGCCACGTGGAAGTGAAAAATAACATGCAAATTAGTGAAGTTTTCCTATTTTATTTCTTTTAATTTTGTATATTCGTTAACCAATATTCAAATTTAATACTGTTTAACAATTTGTTTATAAGGAAACAGGAAGAAAGCGGAGTGTTCATAGTGTGGTAAATTAATATTTTTTTAGTTATTATTTTTTTTGGTTTCACCCTGTATATCACAATCATCAGGTCATGTAGAAATAACCTAGTCTTTCTATCGAATTTTCGCGACATTAGGTGTTACCCACCAGAACATGAAAATGAATAATTAAATGACTAATTGTGTCGTTTAGTAAATAAATAATTAATAATTAATAGCCGAGTCGAACTTGAATCTAGAACCATCACATTTACAGTCCCAGCAAGTGCCACTACGCTACCACTGCCTCGTTCAAATTCATTATATTTATAATAATTAATAATAGTACATAGTACATATTCAACTGAATAGACAAAAACGTTTAAAAATGTTTAATATCTAGGAACCAGCAAAATGTTTTTGTTTCAGTACGTTGCCCTACGTATCAGCGGAGGTGGAGGAGGAGGATAGTAGAAAAAAAATATTTTTCTATTGAAGTCTGGTATGTGAACTTTTTAAAAATTTAGATAACAAATACATGCTTTGTGAAAGAGTATCGTGCGCTCCACTTCAGGTCCAGTAACCTAGTTTAGGCTTTTAAGAGTTACGATCAATATTCTTCTCGAAAAAAAAAAATCTTTAATGAAGCATTTTTTGTTAGATCATTTTCAACATGGCTTCTTTATTTTGATATATAAAAAGAGAGTGCCACATTCTTTAAAAGAAACCCAAAACGTGATAAAATGGAAAGCTAAATAAAATATGGTAACATTACAACAACATTATATAAATTGGTACAAAACGCGCATTAATTTACGATTGATAAATTAACACTGAATAAATAAGAAAGTTTATAAATATAGGTATAAAAAGGTGAGTTCGGAAAATTTAAATTATACAACATATACATATTTTTAAGTAATATCTGTTTTAGGTGATCGTTGGAAACGGAGTGTCTTAGCACTACCCCTCTGCCTATCCTGCTGTTTGCGGGATAAAGCGTGAAGTTAACAAAAAAAAAGGTTCGTTAATATGTGACCGTTTATAAGAAAATGAGTAATATCTAGTATTTATTAAACATTTATCGTCCAACCGAACGTTAGTACAAATAGTAATAAAAGAAAATCCATTTTTAATTCTAGCTGGCTCGAACTGGGCAAGCTGTCAATTTAAAATTTCATGACTTCAATGAATATGTTAGATCTCTTGTGAATCTCTACAGACTGTGACTACAATTTGTTCAGAAACAGCCGAAATAATATCTTGTATATACTACAAACAATTTAATTTTCAACGGTAATCAAACCATTACCGTTGGGACTTAGACCTCAGGGATTTTTTTTATGAGTAATGATGAGTAAGACAGATGTGTACCTACTACATTTTTTTTGGCCTCACGCTGTCGCCCGCACATAGCATGGTAGGCAAAGGGGACTTGGGAACCTAGATTTAGAGATACTTGCGTTCCCCACTTATTCGTGTTGAGCGGCGAAACTCAACTATTAAATATTAAAAATCGGCGGCGAAAATATTAAATACGTCATTAGTAGAATGGGAATCGACTCCACAACCTGACGTGTTTACAGTCGCGCGCTTGCCTATATCATAATTTTATTTAATATCAATCTATTCAATAAATCAATCTTGTACAAAACTTTAATTTTAATAAAAGTAAATAAATCGTGGATAATGTATGCAGCCTTCAAATATTTATAAAATCATTAGACTAATAAGATTATTACCATAACTAAAAACATACAAACAACAATTAACAAAATATATTTATAAAAAAATAAAAAAAAAAAATACATCACTTCTCGAGGCCAGTCGTGACGCGGCGGCAGTGTGATTTTAAACGTGGTTGTGGGTTCGATCCCCACTCGAGGAGATGAAATATTTACTTAAATTTATATTTCCATTTCTTCGCTCTGGTGTCAAGGCAAAGCGCGGCGTTGAGTTCTGCCACTCAACACGTAATGCCTCCAGAATTCGGCATAAAGTGGGGAAAGGAGTTTCTTAACAGGGATACAGCGTGAAGCTGATTTTATCTTTTACATCACTTCTCTGTAAATTAATATCATAGATACCAACTTTTTACAAAACAATTTCTTAATATAAAGTGAAAAGCTCGAGCGTACTAATAATACAACTAGACTGTCTCACTAGGAGAAAACCTGTTTCACAGCAGTATGATTAGATTATACCCGATCTGCCTAACTGTAGGTAATGGCTAGCCTCCAAAGTAAGGCTTAATCAATCAAAATGAATACGTAATTTTGTTTCTGCACGTTTTGAAATGGACGAAATTTAAAAGTATACATTGTTTTAAAATTAACATGTTTAAAATACAAAGCAAAACGCGGCGTAGAGTTCCGCCACTCAACACGCATTGCCTCCTACCTCCCATGAAATATATAATAATTTAATTTATTTGATTTCGCAGGCGTTTTTGTTATTTGATTATCGATCGATTATCGATCAATTTCATACAAAAACAGCAAAAATGATTCATAAATACTCGTATCTTTTGATTGCGGTGACTTCTAGAAGCTTGATTTTTTTCTGTGACCTTAGGGACCATACACCTAAGTATTTGATATTAATTTCAGCTTGATACCGAGATCTCGAGATACTCGAAATCGACCTACGTGATCTCGAGATAAATGGAAGATCTTGCCAGAAAAACAACAAAGTGATCCTATAGGGGTCAATTTTTACATTTTGAAGTACGGAACCCTAAGAACGGTATAACCCTATATAAATCCGAGTGTACCGCATAACAACATTACCAGCGTTGTATAGTTATGAAACAGCAGAGGTAAATTCCTTATAATTAGAACTTACGTAAATAATGTAAAACAAAGTTATAAAAACACGTTTGATGAAACAGTATTTACAAAGTTATTTTTATGCAACACGAAGCGGTCTCATCCTGTGCTCGATAAGATTATCCTGTATGAAACAGCAATGTACGTATATATTGAAAATAGAAGAATATTATACGTTTGTACTATAATTAGTACGATTTCTTGATTGTTTTAGCTATCATAGTATCTAGCACACAGCTGAGTAGGTGAAGAGAAACTGGGAACCTAGTGTTAAGTCACTCCGTGTCTATCAAGACACTTAAGCTCTTTACTTTCTATTTGTCATATTTAGGCGAAATATTTTGGCATATTTTCTTCTAAATTAGTAAGAAATAACATATAAACGTTCACGTACGTACAAAATATATTTATAATTGAAATTTATAGTTTGAAAATTATAATAATAGTCCATTTAAACGTAGATAAAATTTCCAAATGCCCTTAGCAGAATGAACATATAGCACAAAACTTATAAAGGTTTATGTTATATGTCAAGGTTCCGAAAACGATTGCTTTCAAAAGTAACTCACTTATAGCCACGAACACTATATTATTTATTTGTATTCAAATCAACGATTCAACTTTGTTTATCTGACATCATACTAGCATAATGATATACGCGTGGAGTTGAAGTGACGGCATAAAATATTATTTAATATGATGAATAATCATTTAATATACCCTTATATTATGTAAATTTTATTTTACTTATTAATCTTTTTATATAGATATCTAAGGTTTATTAAATAAATACAATAATCATTAATAAATACTCTAAAGGAAACACATTACCCAATTTGGCAATAAAAGGTAAAGAAATACAACAATTTTACACTTGTGTAAGAAGCATGTATAGACGGAGTGACCTTGTTATTCTATATTGCATAAAAGATTCAATTAGATCACGTACCTCCTTGTTAAATAAGAATTGTAGTAGTCAATATCGTTGATTGCTTTTTTGCTTACACTTCAATAAATGTTTGTAAAAACGGACATACATGAACTAGCAAACAAACACATTACCCTCCTTTGCGTCGTGTAAGGAAGTTAAAATTAACATTAGCTAACACTATAGATAGCATGTAAGCATTATCTAAACATAATGTTAATTTAATATCAGTTAAAACTATATTTAATGAACATAAAAGCCAAAAGTGTAAATATAAAGATTTTTTTTTCTTTCTTTTTATTTTTTCTTAAATCGACTTATAGGTACATATACGATTCTGTGAACAGGTCTAGATTTCCTAAAAGTAGCAATTACGTCAGACTCTACAAGACCATACAGATAAGATTAATGTAGTGTCAAATGGTTTAACTTCACGACCTACAAACGCTTTGCTTGTTAGTTGTTTATAGATTGTTCTTAAAATGTATTCTTGTTACACGAAAGTTGAGAGAATCGTCTAAATAATTTAACAATTAAAATTATTTAGCATCCTTGTTAATAATGAAATTTCATTCTTCACTTTTCGCTTATAGAAATATGGCGGCGTTGAGTTCCGCCGCTCAATACGCAACTCCTCGAGATTCGGTGGTGAAGAACGGAGGGTCTTAACACTAGGATTCCATATTCCCTCTGCCTACTCTACTTCGTGCAAGATATAACGTGAAGCTATAAAAAAATATAGCGTAGGTGAATTTTAAAAGATAGTATTTCTTTTACATTCGGTATAATTTAAACGTAAATATACTGCCAATAATATAGTCTGCGAACCCACAACCATAAATTTGTAATCAGATATATTTTGACTAAACCATAACATGTTCATTAATATTTTTACAACGTATATAAAGTAGATCTTATAAATAGCTTCACGCTTTGTCCCGCACACAGCAAAAAAAAGAGACAACATCGTGTTGAGACATAGTTGAAAACCGGAACTCAACGCCGTTATTATTCTGAGAAAAAAAAACGAGATTCAAAATCATTGAAGTAGACATAACGACTTCTACATGAGTAATATAATAAACATATCGAAATTAATTAGGGCATTATCAGTATTGCTTACATACACTCCACAACCAATGGCGACGCGTGTGGGAGGAACAAATTTGACACATCCGTTGTGGTAACTCTTTATTCAATGTTCAATAATAAACGCCTTGCGTTTAACTTGAACAACTGTTAACGTTTAACCTAATTGGATGCTTATAAAAATTATAAAGTCTTATTAGATTTTATTAGGTTCACGCTGTATCTCGCGCATAGTAGGTGCGGGAACCTGTGAACCTAATGTTAAGACACGTTTGTTCACCACCATCTTACTCAATTCACTACTCGTTATATCAGAGAAGAAATGAAATTATTAAATATTTCATTTCCTAGAGTGGAAATCGAACCCACGAGTCGCGTTTACGGTCGCTTGATATGTGACTGGTCCCAACGGACTGTTAATCAAGGCAAATAACTTAGCGATGCTTACATATGTAAGGTGTTTTCTTGCATCTAGCGTGTAAAGCACAGAGATTACGTGAAATAAAAAAATATTAAAAGCTAAATAAGTTAACAATTAACATAAATTACCAATAACTGGTATACATACTGGACTCGTGCTACAAGACCAAATACGAAACATTATAAATTTATACTATGCAAACATATATTTCAAATATACCATAAATTTTATGCTATGTTTGCATTCTTCTTATACACAGCAGGGTATTGAGAGGGAACCTAGTGTTAAGGCACTCCGTTCCCCACTTTCTGCCGAATCTGGAGGCGTGTTGAGTGGCAGAACTCAACGCCGCGCTTAGCCTAGACACCAGAGCGAAGAATTGAAAATATGCATTCTTCTTTCTTTAGAATATTATTGAAAATCAATACTGATTTTCTTTCAGTTAAGATCTAATTTAAATCACATTTCGATCATAAAATAAAAAAAAATTATCAGTAAATAAGTTAAAAAAACTAAAACTGAGAGCCCTTTCATTATGTGGGTCATTTTAACGCCTTGCGCTATCTCTAACGCGCTATCTACCTACTGCAATCGTAGCAACTGTTACAATAACTAACTTTCATTGCTTTCTTTCTAAAGCTGAATGACCATTCACACACTTTTTTATAATTTCATATCTGAGAACAAAAAAATACGTTTTTAGAAGTGTTCGTTTTCTTTTAAATGGTAGCTTATTTACGTATATTAAAAGAATACGTTATAATTTTGCCGAAAATTAAAAATGTCCCACAATATTGACAAAAAAGAAAAAAATAACAATGTTTTGTTCTGTTTTATTAGTATAACTTTAAAGGGATTACCGGGTTACATCGAGAGATCTCGAAGAACCCAATTAACCCGATTCATTAGAACTATGTGACAACGTGGAAGAACCTGAATATTTGATACGAACTCGAGCGCGGTAGTTTTCTTTCTACATTTCCGTCATGGGCGTATCTAGAGATATTCTCTGGGACCCCCTAGGGTAACTCTGACTCTCGTCTAGACTTCAGCTATAAACAGATACGTTAGTCAAAATATTATTAAATTTTTGTTATTAAAATTTCTAGGGTGGGAACAAGACTATTCTATGGTGAACACGGAACCCCCTCACCTATTCTTAAGCCCATGGTTTCCATATATAAAATATATATATATTTGTCGTGGCGCACTTTGTGCCCCTGCGGCACAAAGTGTGACTGTAAAATCGATTGGTTGTGGATTCGATCCCCACTCGAGGAGATGAAATATTTATTTAAATTTATATTTCCATTTCTTCGCTCTGGTATCGAGGCAAAGCGCGGCGTTGAGTTCTGCCACACAACACGCAATGCCTCCAGAATTCGTGAGAAAGTCGGGAACGAAGTGTCTTAACACCAGGTTCCCTCTGCATACCCTGCTGTGTGCGGGATATAGTTATATATTTGTGATCCATACACAATATACAAGCTAGCTAATAAAATCATAGTATTACCAATAGTGATTCACTTTCAACGTCCCCCTCAAACAAATTATGGAAATTAATTTTTAGTTACCGACGTTCGTACAACACGCAATTTAAAAATAGGTAGGTGGGAGCGACAACAGCACCAATGTCTCATACTTTTAATTGGCGAACCAATTTTATTCCACATGTTTTCTCTCGCGTGCACGATATCACTTTGTGCGTCAATATGGAGCCGATATTTCAATCAACTATTATGTTTTTATTAATCATTTGTGTAAACTTATTTTATATTTCGTAGACATTTATGTTTTGATATCATGTTACAACAATATTAATACGAGGCCAGTCGTGGCGCAGGGGCACTAGCGTGAGACTGTAATCAGAATAGCTTGTGGGGGTTCAATTTCCACTTAAAGAAAAGAAATATTTAATATTTATATTCCTTTGCTCTAGTTCGTGGCAAAGAGCGCTGGGATGAGTTCTGCCCCCAACACGAAACTCTTCCTGAATTTGACAGAGAGAGAGGAGTGGAGCGTCAAGCACTACTACCCTGATACACGCAGGATACAATGTGAAGTGAACAAAAAAATACTTAAATGTTATTATAAGTTTTAGTGTTAAAAGCTAAGTTTCAGGGGTATTATAATAATAAAAAAAAAAAACAATATAGAGTTCTTTCAGACAATTTTGTTAAAATGTTCAAGAATTTCAAACTCAATAATTTTTATGTTTTGAATTGAAAAAATGCTAATCCTTTTTGTACATGAGTTTAAAAGAGCAGAAAGGACCATACCATACCATCTACATTCATCATTCTTACTATGTTTTCTTAAACCAGAGGATGTCAATGAATGAAAGTAAATCGCCAAAGAAAAAAAACAAACCGTTCACACAAAAGGGTGAATGAGGCTCATTTCTTTGACCTGGGCCAATTCTCAATAACCATTATACAGATACGCTGTGTAGGACAGTTGGATGATTCATTTTATGGTAATATTTAATTTTCCTTCATAAAAGAGAAACATTAAAACATAGAAAAGAAAAGAAAAATATAATTTGCTTATTATAGATATTAATTGTATGTAAACAATAATGTAATTAATATATATGATAAGGATATTAGATATAATAATCAATTTAAAAAGTGTACGGACCATGTGTCTGTAGTGTTAAGAAATAACAATAAAAAATAAAAAAAAACAGAAAAGAAACACAAAATATCTTCTCACTTAATTTTGAATGGTAATAGTAGTAGTAAGAGGAAGGTTGTGTTAAATCACTTCTTTCTCCACTTTACACTCCATTTTTGAAACATAGCATATTGAGTGACCAAACTCAGAGCCATGATTTGCGTTTCTATGCAAGGAAATGTAAGTAATTAAAATATAATCATTCCCTTGAGTGGAAACAAATTCATGACAGGTCTAGTAGACACTTTCTCATTGTGACACAACAGTGTCATTAACCACATTTCCACAAAATGAAAACCTTTTAAAGAGGTTAAATTAGTCAAATAAAATGAAGCACTTTGTCATAAAATTTGATTATTAATTCCTATTAAAATAATTGTATGTATGGACATACATAATTATTAATAAAGTCTAATTTATAAGTTGCACAACAATACTAATACATCCAAAAAAACATTGTGTAGAATAATATGTAGGTATATATGTACATATTTTGTTTACATATATATTTATCTATGTAACCATAACTATTTAAGTCAATTACTTTAAACTATGGTTTTTTACTTATAACTAAATATTAAATAATTATTGAATAATTTCTATTTGGAGACTAAATATTGAATATAATAATTTTAAAAAGGAGTTTATACACAGTTATCAGATTTTTTAATAAGTTTATTGATCTTTTATTCATAATAATAACTTAGACATTATAGTATAATAGAGACTCATATTAGATTTGTGTGAATAAAAAACAATTAAGTAAGTATGCAAAGATAAATTGGTAAATAAAAATTTATCAATAACATTAATATTCAATAAAATATCCTTAGATTTTGATGAAAGCCTAATTCAAAAGAGTTATCTATTATTTCTACACAATTGTACCCAAATACACCTCATAATATAACAATTAAATAATGATATTTGCGTAAACCACAAAATAAGATCGTTAAGCTCATTACAAATAGGATGACGATATTATGAACTCTTGAAATCACAACGCCCATTTCTTTGGTGCATTGCATATACTCATTCTAGGGCTACATTGTTAATACTGAATGACTAAATATAATTTACAATTGAAATTATCTTTACAAGATTAGTAACAATTATTAAAAAGTAGTATATTACCGGAAAATAAGCGAAATATTGATGCAAGACGTACTCACCCGATCCACCCAAGGAAGTCAACAATTACTTGATAGTTGAAACACACGTATTCAATGTATTACACGATAGTCACATATAAATGATCACTATATACTGATTTTAAGCACTAATTCTACAAATAAATAAAATTAATATACAGATATTTGACTACGGCTGCCGCTTTAACCGTGCCACAAAACGAAAATGGCAGCGTTGATGTTTCTAACTAAAAAAATGCTTAATTTAAACTGACAACACCATCTTTGCCCTCCCTACCAAATTTAGAATGTCAGACCATATGCCGTATATACCTCACAGGCTTATAATTCGATAATACAACAATTGAATTTCAATATTTTTATATTTATACCGCATGGCTAGTAGAAAATTTATAATTAGAATTTATTTTTGTTTTGTTAAAATGCATCAACATAGATATAAATTTTAGTATTTAGCTACTTACCATGCATGCATGCTATATAGTGTTAAAAATTTACAATATTTAATCATATTTTTTAATGTTGGCTTTTAATTATTACTGATAATTGAACCAGTCAAGCTAATAAGTATTGAAATTATTGGGATTTTTGTAAGTTGTTGTTTTTCTTCGAATTTTATACTATTCCTGGCTAAAATTTATGTGACGATAAAAATTACAATAAACTATAAAAATAAGTACAATAATATCTAAATATAGAATACATATATTTTATATCGAAATATTAAAATTTTATTAATAACATTATACCATTAATACCAGTAAGCACTAACTGGCATTGGCAAACGTCAACCTGAATAGATTTGGCCATGACTTTTGAATTTTGACGTAAATTAATTTTTCAGAATTCAGCTTATTATCGTGACAGTTGGCAGGCAGTTGCCTTTACATAGTAGCGCGGTAACAAGAGTCAGTTTAAAAGTTATATGTAAAATATTTTGTTTTAAATTTATCTACTTTAATTTTAAAATGAGTGGCGTTGTTACAGTAGTAGCCCCAGTAAATATAGCAGTGATAAAATATTGGGGCAAACGTGATGAAGAATTAATATTACCGTTAAATGATTCCGTTAGCGCTACGTTGGATACGAGCGTTATGTGTGCGCAAACTTCTGTATGTGCTCACGCAGGCATCCCAGCAAATGATATATGGTTAAATGGAGTTCAGAATTCATTTAATAATCAACGTTTACAAAATTGTTTAAGTACAATCAAATACATAGCAAAAGAACAAAATAGTGTTGATGAAAATTTTTTAAAGTTGAATGTTCGCATTTGCTCTCAAAACAATTTTCCTACCGCTGCTGGGTTGGCTTCGTCAGCAGCAGGATATGCTTGTTTAGTTGCAGCCCTAGCTAAGCTGTATAAAATAAAAAAAGATATTAGTGCTATCGCGAGACTAGGATCTGGAAGTGCATGTAGAAGTGTTTATGGTGGTTTTGTAAGGTGGCATGCAGGTAATAACAGTGATGGAAGCGATTCGATAGCATCCCAAATAGCAGATTCTTTGCATTGGCCAGAAATGAGGATCTTAATCCTCGTGGTTAAGGATTCAATGAAGCACACAAGCTCCTCCAAGGGAATGAAATTGTCAGTAGAAACTTCAGAATTATTAAAGTATAGAGTAGAACATTGTGTTCCAAAGAGGGTAGAAGAAATAACTGAAGCTATTACAAATAAAGATTTTGGTAAATTTGCAGAAATAACCATGAAAGACAGTAACCAATTTCATGCAGTTTGTCTAGACACATATCCACCATGTGTTTATATGACTGATGTTTCTCATAGAATAGTGGATGTTATACATAAGTATAATGAATTGTCAGGTGAGGTGAAAGTGGCTTACACTTTTGATGCAGGTCCTAATGCTTGCTTGTATTTATTAGAAAAAGATGTACCTGAAGTGATATCACTTATAAAACAATTCTTTCCTTCCTCTAATGACCAATTTGTAAAGGGCTTAGACATACCCAATACTAGAAGCAAAGGCATACAAAAAGAGTTTCCTATGCAACCATACGAAAAAGATCTTATAAAATATTTAATATACACAAAGGTTGGGAATGGTCCAAAAATTATGGAAAATGGTCCTCATCTTATGGACAATGAAGGAAATATTTTATAATTGTATTATTCTTTCTTAATATTTATAGCAACAATATGATTAAAATCCAAATTACTTATTATCATCAAATAGAAGAAGCAAGCAAGAATTTTTTAGAATTTGTATTTCAATTTTAAGCTTCTTCTTTATTTATTTGTTGGTTGCTTGTATACATATTTATATAACTGTGGTATGGATATTTGGGTCTCCACTTTATTTCAAACAATATCAGTATTACTTATTAAGAAAACTTTCTCATTACATTAAATTTTTTTATGGTTTTTATTCTATATTTTAGATTTTAATTTATTTTATTTGTAGAGTTTAATGATGTTTTAACATATATAAAGGAATATGGAAGATTTTTTGTTTATTATATTAATAGTAATTAAGTAATATTAATTCCAAGTCTTATATAAATATAATAATAATTAAAGGTTTTGTTATTAAATTTTTTAATTGAAGTATTATGGCATTTTGTTTTGAAAAGTATTTTTATAGCATTTAATAAAGTAACAATATTATATAGAGCAACTTCTAATATCAATTTCATAATACATTATTGATTTCAACAATTTTATAGGAAAAAATTCTGGTTATTTTAATAACCATTTATGGAGATGATACATTAAAATAAAATTTTATTTTTAAAGGAAATATGTTGTTATAAGTTACCTCATTGTGCTGTAGTGGAACAGCACTGTAATAGGGATGGTTGTAGATTTCGTCACAGGCTAAGTTCATAATAAAAAAGGTTATGAATAGTCTTATATTAAATATTATAAATTTTAATTTATAATTTTGGATTAGGTTTATGGTTGTAATTATATTAAAATGTGAAATAAAAAATTTATTCCTTAATTCTATGTATTAAAATATGTTCGAAGGTTGAGAATAGAATAGGTTAAGGTTGGTGGTTTTGGTGTTAAATATTTAATAATTATTAAAAGTAAAGAAAAAAAATTAAGACATGATTTTCATTTCTAATAAACTGATAATGTAACCCATATTACATATTTCTAGACATCATTACAGAGATATCAGCATATTATTGCAATTTTCCTTAAATAGTTTAATTTCATTATATAATTGTGACATTAACTATCATGGTTGTCGTCTATCTCACGGCTCTCCAAATAGGAAAAAAGTTCCCCTTATATAGGTATAAAGCATAAAGTTAAAAATAGAGCGACTAGGGTTCTTTAGTTTAAAAATGAGTTATCATAGTACTCTAATGAGGACTTGTGTTAATAATATAAATAATAATTCTTAAGTAAAATTATTTTTTACTATACAATTTTTTATTTTAATATAAATACGTCAAAACAAGTTTTTATATGCATAAAAACAAAATTGTCTTAATAGTTAATAACTATTATCTTGTCAAGGTTATTCTATGTATACCCACACCATTTTATGGTTATTAAATAATAGTAAAGGAATTGGGCAATAAAGATTACCATTACTTAACAAAAAGTTTATTTACATAAAACTGAATATACAAAAAGATTGCAGATACACAACTGCATTGTAAGTAGCTTATCTACATGGAGATCATAATAAAAACACTTAAGTAGTCAAGTCAATTCCATTTATTTTTATACTTTTTTATCTTAGGACAAAAATAAATGAAACTATTTTCTTATTTTACGTCCTATCGTGCAGAGACTGAAACCTGCCAGACTCTGATGATGTTGTCGGTGTAACCAGCAAAGAGGGTCTGGCCATCAGTAGACCATGCCAAGGAAAGGCATTGAGGAGGATCAGTCTTGGTGTCCTTGATGACATCGGGCTTTAATTCTTCTACCATTTCCTTGCTTTCAAGATCCTGTTGAAAGTTTTGTTATAAGAATCAAATAAACAAAAAATATGCCTATATATTTAGCAATTTAAAAACCAGAATAGAAGACCAATGTAGTGCTTGTATGATGGTAAAAATAATGGTTGTGGGTTTGATTCCCAATTATGAGAATTGAGTTACTTTCTCTTGCTCTGTTAGCAAGATAAAGCAAAGTATTAAAGTACCAATAGTTGTCTTGAAAATTGAAAGTTTGAAGAACAATGTCCTATCTAGCAATAAATTCCCTCTACATATCCTGCTGTATGTATAAACAGCATGGTAAATATGTACAGTATGAACCTAAAAATCATAATGTTGTGAACTTACCCAGATCCTGATCAGGGGTCCATATGCAGCACACAGCCAATATCTGTTGGGTGAGAAGCATAGAGCTGTGATAATGTCATTGTGGTCTAAGGTGTGAAGGTGTTTTCCGTCATTTAAGTCCCAAAGCATAGCCTTCATGTCCTTGCCACCGGATGCACATAGGGAACCATCAGGTGAAACAGTCACGGTGTTAAGATATCCAGAGTGGCCCAAGTGGTTGATCTTCAGCTTGCAGTTTGTAAGGTGCCAGACCTGTAAAATAAATAAAATGTAAGTTGTTATATAAGAGTAATAAAACTTAAATAACTTATGTATAATAAACAAAATTCTTCATATTAAAGTGTAATTTAGTTACCTTAACAGTGCGGTCCCAACCAGCAGAAACAATAATTGGATTAGCATGGTTTGGTGAGAAACGCACACATGATACCCAGTCAGAGTGACCGTCATCTTGGATTGTGTATTTACATTCAGCCAAAGTATTCCACAACTTGATAGTCTTGTCTCGGGAGCCGGATACAATCTGACGGTTGTCAACTGAGAATGCTACCGAGAGGACATCCTGTTACAAAATAAAAACAGATTTATTACACAATTGTAAACCTTTTCATACTGTTTCGAGTGCAAAATTTTATGTGTAAGTGATAACTAACTACATACACGAAATGTTTTCTAAATGTTACACTTAAAGACGATGTTTTAAGATCCTACAGCTAAGTTATGTGCTTTACCTTTATCCATAGTTTTAACAATCTACTTACGGAAACCGAAGGCACATGATGATTGCCTCATGTCTTCTGTCTCGCATAGGCACATACACTAAGATAACACATTATCTTCTGCCTCGCAAAGGCGCTTAAAACTATCTTCTGCCGCGCATCGGCACTAACCCTAACGAATTATGAGTTCTATCACACCTTAGTATGGTCTTCAAAACGCCTGGTGGTTTTTCCAGCTGCGAGATCCCATAGACGGAGAGTTTTGTCCCAAGATCCGGAAAGGGCGTAGTTTCCATCGCTGGACAGTACCACATCCGAGATGAAGTGGGAGTGTCCGTATAAACGCTTCTGTGGTATACCGTAGTTGGTTTCATCACGGGTCAACTTCCAAACAATAAGTGTTTTATCTGAAATATAAAGTTTTCTTAATATTCTGCTGGCATTCATTTAAACATATAATGTTATTAAGGAATTATCAGCCCCATATCCGCTTGCCGCTCAGGAATCGCGTGGCAAAAATAGATTTCATCATAATACAGTAAAATATGAAATAAAACGGTAAGTAAATTTAGTTTACTTGTATATTCAACATTTTTGTTCGTTATACATTTTGTAATATACGCGATGAACTACGATTACAAAAGGTAATGTGTTAGGTTATTTTGTCACATTTTGAAATTATGTGAAGCTTACCTCGAGAAGAAGATAAAATAGTATCCGGATATTTCGGATTAGTAGCAATTTGGGTAACCCATCCGCTATGCCCGTAAAGGTTACCCCTAAGTTGTAAAGTTTCAGACATTTTTAATACGACGAGCCTAAACCCAGTTTGCGTCGCACCAAGCTGGCGATAAAAGAAAGAAGAGTCTGGCGCTTCACGGAATATGTGAATAATGAACGAATGAATGGAATTATGTGTAGGGCATAGACAAATTTCATTCAAATTGAACGAATGCTTAAATTATAAATTATATTTTAAATAAATTAATATAAAAAATATGCAAAATATATATAACTTCTGGGCAATGAGAAGTTATATAAAATTGTATATATTTTTATATTCCTCCTTATTAACTGTATTTTGCCTGACATAACATGTGCCTGACAAAAATGTTTTATTTGAATATTGCATTATAATAATCAATAATAACATAATTTTTGCTTATAGGTATCGTAGTAACTTTTTATAAAAATGTTTTATAAATATTAAAATATCTGTAACGTTCACAGAAATAAGTCAAAACTTTGTAACATACCACGCTATTTAATAAATTATACATATATTAAAATAATGTTGCAATAATGTTTTTATGATCGTTTTGTGGGTAAAATGCTTGAGCAGTCTTCTTAACCAACTTTCTAAGTCAGCAGATCAAATCCCCCATGGCAATCCACTCCTGAATCGTCTGTCTTTACTAGAGAGATTGTCATTTTGTTAGAAGTAATCCTGTTCACACTCTCCCACGACATTAAACAGACTGTTATTTAGTAAACGTCGTGTACGGCAACCGTCCAACGGTTTCCAAAGAGCGCGGGTTAGAATCCCACTACGTTAAATTTTTTATGTTTTCCAAATAAATATTTTTCTTTCCTAAGTGTGGAATAACACTTTAAAAATATTAAAAGAGAACTTTTATTTGTACCGATTATTTAAGCTGGTAAATATTGGTCGTGAATGGAAATCCATTTCATTATGTCTCTCTGACTACACCGCTAGGGATACCGTGTGAAGCTAGTTTAGTTTTTTAAGTAGAACTTTGAATTAGAAATTTTAGGCAACATTTCTCTAAGATGAGACAGTGACTAAAAATAAATAAAAAATAAATGAAATTAATTTATTCTATTTTTTGTACACTTTTTCTATTTACATTTTATGTTACTTTATATTGACTCTTTGTTTTTTTTTGCTTAATATTATATAATGTCTCTTTCTATTTACAGGCTAGTCGTAGCGCAGGGTTACAAGAGTCTTCACTCTGGCACCAAGACAAAAACATGGCGTTGAGTTCTGCCACTCAACACGCAATACCTTAAAAAAATCGGTGGAAAATGGATAACAGTGCCTTAATTGTAGGTTTTCTTTGACTATCCTGCTGAGTGCAGGATGTAGCGTGTAGCAGTTTTTTTACTTCATTTCTTATGTAAATGTCATTGTCGAAATGAGAAAAAAACATATTTAAACTCAACTAACCCAATATGTGTATATAATATATTTATCAATATACATTGTATAATTGTACATATTAATTTTCTTTTAAGGCCAGTCGTGGCCACGAAGTGTGACTGTAAAACCGACTGGCTGTGGGTTCGATCCCCACTCGAGGATATGAAATATTTACTTAAATATATATTACTATTTCTTTGCTCTGGTGTCGAGTCAAAGCGCGGCGTTGAGTTCTGCACTCAACACGTAATGTCTCTAGAATTCGGCAGAAAATAGGGAACGGATTGACTTAACACTAGGTTCCCTCTGCCTACCCTGCTGTGTATGGGATAAAGTAAATAATTTGTGAAGCTGAAAAAAAAAATCTTTTTTACTGGTGGTGGAGGTAATTTTAATTAAAGATACTGGAGGAAGTTTCACTTAAAAATCACGAGGACCCCCCGAGAGGCATGTAATAAATAGTTGATGACCGTAGCGTTTGGCGCTCGGTTCTGTCTGACTACCAAGCTAGGTATGATTTTTTATTTTTTAAATATGTTTTTCATACAACGTGACATACGCAAAGTGGTTTGTGGTTAACTGACACATTCGGAGCGTCATAAGCAAAGAACATAACTGACCAAAAAATAATTCTACTCTTTTTTTGTTTAAATTAGATAGAGACGCCGTAATAAACTATATTTTTTTAAAGCAAAGACCATTATACAAAGTATTGAACGTTGTGTAAATCTTTTACTAAATATGTACAATTATACAATGTATATTGATTTCGTAGTTTAAAGATTACAAAACTTAACAAAATATCAAAATAAACGAAACAAAGACCGTTGAACATTCTATATTTTTTAAAATGTCTAATTGTAAGACATCTGTGTTGCAATATTATAGAACTAAAGTTGCCATTTATTTATGTAAGAAATGTTTTATCATGTGAAATGGCTTAGCATCGCTTTTTATTAATAATATGAGAAATATATTCACGGTTTACTATATATTTGATTAGTGTTATATTTTTCTTAAGCATATACACGATTAATACGTCAATAATATTAAATTCTAAATATTGAATGCATCAATATTTGGCATCATACTGTAGTCCTTTTATTTTCCGCTTGGGGGATACTTTATACTGTCGCTCTTTTGAACCAAATTGACGTCACGCAATTGGTACCTACGCCATTTTGTAAGTGTCTGCCATAGTCAGTATTTCTAGGCACAGTGTAAAATACAAAATTCGCATGGTTTTGTGTACATTAAATAGATAAAAATATCTTTAAACTAAGTTAACGTCTAGTGCGTTAATTCACCGACACAAATTATGGAGGACAAGGCGTCATTAAAAGAACTGGATCAATGGATAGAACAGCTAAATGAATGCAAGCAATTGACAGAAAACCAAGTGAAAACGTTATGCGATAAGGTAATAATACTTTAATTTAACTAATACTCTTTTATATTTCATCTTATATCGATTTTGTTTTGAGCGTTAAACTTTATGTATAGGTTGGTGTCCACTTATACTTATGTCGAATGATTCATGTACATACATAGGCGAGAACGAGATCGCGTATGTAGTGTGGAAATTAAGTAAAGCTTCGGTTTAATAATCCTTCTTTTTAGGGATGATACAAATAGATAGCTTTGACATTTCCGATAGTGTTTGTTTGTGTCGACACACCCAGCTAGCTCACAGTTTTTATTCTGTCAGTAATATAGCCTAATTGAATAGGATATTTATAGACGAGGCACGGAAATGATTTTAATGCTAATAATTATTACTCCTATGTGGCCCAATATTATCAGTATTAATAAGAACATGTATTCACAATAATAGACATTTTACTTTCGTAAAGAAAAGCTATGATTTAATGATATTTTAATGAGTCATTTATATCTGTATCACAACTGATACACTATATAAATATTATTTTTTTGATAAATTTCATATGTTGTTACTGATGTAAATCATCTAGCCTACTAGGTAATTACTTGTTGTATAGAGGAATAAGCCAGTCAGTTGTTAATCCTAGTTATTGTTAAGCAGACCAATGTTTTGAATTGCTTGTAATATATTTTCAAGTTTAGAATTGAAACATGCCTGTAAACTTGGGAATTTTATTGATTTTACTCAAATCTTATCTGTAAAAGTTCTATTATATATTATTTTTTGCTATTTGTAACCACTAAGCTAATTACAAGCAATAAATTGTTATATATCCAATAAGATCAAAATCATATATATAATACTAAGCATAGGTACATTTGTCTTGTTATATGTCCCTTAACATTTTAAATGCATTAAAACTATGGCAGTTTATTTAATTTGTTTGAACATACCTCTTCAAAAAGTCTGTACTCTTTTAACAGTTTTCTTCAATTCAAGAAGTGTAAACAATAAGTTACATTAATCAAATTAATTATTGCATCTCACACTTACATTTTATAAGGCTGGAAGAATTCAGTAAATAATCCCTTCATTCTCCTTATTCTCCAATATAAAAAACAACAAATCTTACCACATTATTTTGTTTAATGAAGTAAAAGAATAATAAGCTCATTTGAGGTTCGTAAATAAGTGAATACAAAATTATTTCTATCAGATATTATGGATGGATTTATTTACTAGAAGATACTAAATGTATAATGTCACTATAATGGCATTGGGATCTTATGACGCAGTGGCGTAGGGTCTGTCCAATTATAATGATTATAATTGGTTTCCCTACTTGGGGAGTGAAGTGGTTTCATTAACCCATTCTTATATGTCAAAATACATTGTTGAGCTCTACCATCAAATAATATGTTTGGAATATGTGCAGAAAACAAAAAATAGAGTGTTGTGACACATTAGGTTCTTTCCACCGAGCATGCTACATGTGTTTGTTTATAGCTGAAACAGAAAATATTAATACAGCTATCACTCATATTATTCACTTGTTACTTAGTAAAAAAGTTAATTTTAGTAAGCAAATTGTAAAGCTACAATACTTTAATATTAAATAGCACTTCACACAATGAACAATAAATGTAATCATATATAAGTTCAATAAAACATTTGTAGATAAACAATAACAAATCAACAATTTTCTTTTCACTTCATTTCATAGTTATGTTTTCATAATATAAAAATAATATTTAAGTGTAATGAATAAAAAATAAATAATTTCTGAACATTGTTTTATCATTCAGCCTTTTATAAGGGTAAGGATTTGGTGGCTTAAAAAAGGTTCTCATCTGGAGATCCTTCTTTTAAGTATTGATATGACCTTCTTAGGTCCAAGCACTCCATAACATGTTAAACTACTGGTTTTGTTTAAATTAGCAAATCCTTAATTTCAAGTAATATAATGCTGAACATCTCTTTATAACAACATATAGGACCTGAGAGAATTCCACTTAATATACACCAGAAGTGGCTATTTCTATTTTTTATGGACATTAATAGTTATAGAATTATGTATAAAATAAAAATAGATTTGAATGAAAATAGACTACTATTATGCAGGCCATTGGATATCATATTTTTGCCCTCATTCAAACAAGTCTAAATAAAAATAAAATTCTTATATTACTATAGCTTAATGTGGAGTAAAATTTCATTTATATTTTATATATTATGATGACACGTGCAAATTTTGAAGGTCATATTGCTAGTGAAGCAACTATTTTTTTTGATAGTAAAATAGTTTTATACATAAACTTCTTCAGAATAATTGTTAATTATTTTTTAAAGCTAAATTATAAATTATTTAATGTTTTTGTTTTTTACAAACAATTTTCAATAAAGTTTAGTTTTGGCTTCATACTCTTAGCCCTTTGCTTAGTGTATACACATTTATTTTTTTATTTTATTTTATTTATTTTTTTTGCTAATATTTCGTAAACTCTACTCACGACTACACTTCCGCCTATTAAGGTTTTTATGTATTTATGTTTAAGTAAAATAATCGTAATCTGACATCAAAAGTTATTATAAAATATATATTAAAAAAAACTTTAGAAAAAGTCATATCAAAAACAATTTATTTACCCTCAGCTATTGCTTTAAAATTTTGATGAATTAAATTTAAAAAAGATTATTTCGCGCTCACTTTGGCCGTCGATATTTCCAATAAAAAGCGTAGCGGCGCTGTAAATACATCCTTTGAACACGCTGAAATACTCCCCGACTCCCACCCCACTCGAGCGGCCACCCCTTTAAAGTGCACTCTGCAGGTTAAGGATTAGCCTGAAAATACATATCCAGGTCATTTTTCATAGTTTTGAAAGCTTATTCTACGTAAGAATGGCAATACTACCGTTTTTAAAGTATATTATATATATATTTTATGGCGGAAATGACATTTTAGTAAATACTGTTCGAAAATTTGATTTGAGAGAAAACGACGAGAGTACCAATTAATTGTAATTATTACTAATTCTATTTGTACATCTTTTTTTCCTTATTTTTTATGTTTTATCTATAATATAAAATTCTGGACATACGCACATTATATATGCATATAAGTATACACAACGTTCTATGAATATAATAGTAAATGAAGTCATATAGTACAATAACTTATCAAGAAGGAAGTTGTTAATTTTGTAAGAGATAAATGTAAAGCTAAAAACGGTACCATTAAAATATATATTTTTTAAATATATAATATTCTGTTGTGTTGAACACACTAATGAATATCATGCATAATGTATATTCACAGGATTATCATAATTAAATAAGATTTCAATTAAAGAAGAAAGTTTTGACCCCAATTAGTTGATGAAACAATGATCCAAAATTTATTTTATTCATAGAAAGATTTGTAAGATATAAAGGAGACACTTTCGATATAGTATTACGTAAATGATTACTTACTATTTTAATTAAATATTAAACAATCGTTTCTTATTGTCAATTTAATGTTAGCAATATGTAAATCATAAGTATTTAAAAAACTATATGATTTTGGTGGAATGGGATGAGCAACTTTTTGAAAATTTAATTTTTTTGCTGGAGATTCCACTAAATTGGTTGCACAAAAAAAATATGCGACGTCGACGTATAGAGAACCACCTCCTGGTTTTTTCAGAGGTTAAAAATGGGACAATTAATACGAGGTACAAGTTTTAAAGTGTATTTGTTGTGTTGTTCATAGAGATAGGGAAAGTTTTATAATTTCCTCATGTTTCCTCAACATGTAACTAACTAATCTTGTTCAGGGAAATACCTTACTAAGATTTCCGTAACTGGCTGGATATAAAACCCGTTGAGAGGGCATCTTGACTGTGTTACGGTCGATTATTGCTTTTTTGCAGAAAACACTAAAGCTTCAAACGGTCAATAATTACTAACTATTTTCTAAGAAGAAAATAATATTTTAGAAAATATATCATTTTAACATAAAACAAAGAGATTTACAAAGCTATTGCAGCTTTTAAGAAAATCTTACGAACCTACTTTGGAACGTCACGTAACAAGTTCTTGTACAATATCTTGAAGGAAACCAACAGCTTGTGTAAAATCAGGAATATTGTAAAACAATTCTTTTTTCACGCCGATTTAGTAAAACATAATAACGCGTCTCGTTTCTACGGTAATTATTATGTAATGTGTGAAATGAAGTAATAGCTTACTTAGACATTATCATACGTGCTGTAGGAAGAGAGAGTCTAGTGTTAAGACAGTCCACTCTCCGCGGAGTTCTAGGGACATTGCGTCTTTAGTGGCGGAACTGAACGCTGCGCTTTTGCCTTGGTGCCAGAGCGAAGGTTTTTCATTTCCTCGAGTGGGAATTGAATCTACAACCATCGCGTTACTGTCACATGGCCTCGATTAATTTACTTAGACATTATCATATATGTTATTCTGTAAATGCACGACTTTTTACTGCATTTCTATGTGTTATATCAGCGGGACTGGTTGTTGTGCCATGTTCAATGCGAGAGTCGTGCCCGTTTGCGATGAAATAATAAACAATTTCCTATTCCTAACATCTGGCTGCCGGATTCAATATATTTTCTCGTAACCGGGGTTATGTTTGGTGCGTTTTATTTTGAATGCTTTCGTTTGTGGACAAGTATCATATGTTTATCATATTTTATAGTAATTACTAGTCATTAAACTATTATTTTTGAAGTACATATATATGTTACAACTAAACAATACCTGAAACTAAATAAAAAAATTGTTGGAATATTAGAAGAATTAGTAAAAGATTTTTCCTATTTATATATTACAGTACTACTATAAAACATATTTCCAGTAGTCGATTATTTATATTTTTATCAGTTAACTGATTAACCAATATATGAAACATGTAAATATTAGAATTTGAAGGTCACTAAGTTTTTGCAAGGTGAGAGCATCAATGTTACAACAATAATAGCAGAAATGTTTCTATATTGTGTTAGATTTAAATATTAGTTTTTGACAAGAACTTACAATATATTTAATGCACTTATATATTGTATTTAATATGCTCAGGCTAGAACATTTTGATGAATTCATTTAGTAATCTGATTAATACTACGCTTCGGCCTTGAATATCTATTGAAAGTAACATCTTGAATGTTCAGTTTCGACTAAATTTACATTATATTGAATTAATTCGTGTAAGCTATGTAGATTCTAGTAATAAATTTAATGTAAAAGATAAAATAAACCAGGGTAGGTAGAGGGAACTTAGTGTTAAGATCAGTATCTTAACCTTCCCCACTATCCGCCGATTTCTGAACTCAACGGCATTTTGCTTTGCTTTGACTCCAGAGCAATGAAACGAAAATATATAAAATTAAATAAATATTTCATTTCCTCGAGTCGGGATAGTACCCACAACCAGTCGCGTTTACACTTACTCACTTGTGCCCATGCGCCACGACTGGCCTTGGTCACGTCTTTGATCGAACTAGTCTTTTCTGTGCTACATTTAAATATATTTTTAATGTAATAATTTTAATTTACAGGCAAAAGAGATTCTAAGCAAAGAGTCCAATGTGCAAGAAGTAAAATGTCCAGTGACCGTATGCGGCGATGTGCACGGTCAGTTCCACGACCTGATGGAGCTGTTCCGCATCGGCGGCCGCTCGCCCGACACCAACTATCTGTTCATGGGCGACTACGTGGACCGCGGCTACTACAGTGTGGAGACAGTCACATTGCTAGTTGCACTTAAGGTAATTAAATAGTATTTTTAGGGTTCCGTACCTTTTGAAAAAAGGAAAAAAAAGGCACCCTTATAAGATTACTTCGTTGTCTGTCTGACTGTCTGCCAAGCCTTTATCTCACAAACGCTTGGAGATATCGAATTGAAATTGAAACCGTATATTCAAATCTACGGTCCCATGATTTGCTGAAAACAAACATACGTTTACAAAAAAGATATATGGCCGTTTATATTGCAAAAAACGCATATTTCGACACTACAAAGGGGTGTAAAATTTATAGTGTACTTCCGGTTGACCTACAATTATGAAATTTGGCATCTAGCATCTACAGGTAGTCAGGAAAAAAATCTGTAAGCTATAGATTTGTGATTAAATCCTAAAAATTGCCTTAAAAGGGCGAAATTTTGCACTATCGTCTCTACTAAGGCTACTCCAATTTCAGTACGTAACCCTCGGTAGGCGAGCCCGACTCGTGCTTGTTTTAAAAATTATTTTTTATTTTTCGTAGTTATTCCTTAATAAGATGTATGTTATGGAAATAGTTAAAAAATTGGATTAAAAATGTGCATTGTTGGCTTTTTTTAGTTTTCTTTTAGTATTAATAAAACGAGTCTAGTCTAAAAAGAGTCAAATTATTTGGTAGTAAGACTAACTGCAGTTGGTTATAGTTTCATAAATGAATTCTTACTACTGGCATATAATGGTAGGTGAAAATAGCAGATATTAAAGATCCATTGTGCTATATAATGAATTCCAGTGTTTATTATATGTAAATTGTTTAATTATCATACCAAATGCAGTCGTCATTATGGTTTTTTCTATATTTTTGTTTTAATTAGGTTCGATACGCACTTGAGAAAATGAAATATATATTTTTTTTATTTCTTTGAGCTCTAGGCTTTTGAACACTAGGTTCCATCGGTCTATCCTGCTGTTAGCGGGATACAGCGTGAAGCTAAAAATATGTTTTGTTTAAAATCTTGATCATTTATAAGCATAATATAACAGTGACTACTATAACGTACACTGTAGGACCCATAACTGAACCCTGTGGGATCTCTATTGTATAATACTTGAGATTGTTCATTACGTTCAATGACATCACGTTGTGTAACCGACGTGCGAGGGAGTGACAAGGTTTATTTGTATTCCTACTTACACACCTATAGTTCAGCTTCAATGTGGGCTAAACACGAAAGTTCTCAAATGAAATGCCTTTCTAAATTTAGTCTGTGCTAATAAAAAAAAAATCTTTAGAAAAAAAAAACAGTATAGTAGCGTTAAAAAGTGTTTTTATTTAATCTGTTCCATCACCTACAAATGTATCTTTTCCCAGAAATCGATCTGATCAAAAACGTCTTGTTTACTTCTCATTCCAGTCGATAAAGTGCAGATTGTTAAATGTTAACTTACTGTATGTCTAGACGAATTATATCATTATAAGATTAGTTAATTTCTATTTATATGGATATCTGAATAATACATACATTATAGATATAGCGTTACGAGACGTATCTTAATGGAAAAGATAAACAAGTGCCGGTGTCACGTAGATCATTACAACCGGTATAGATTCTGTTGCACTAAGTTACACAGCAACATTCAGCTACAGTACGATATGATGAGTCGTGGCCGCCCTAAAATTAGATTTTTTAACTTATTCCTTTAAAAAATAATCAAAATTGAGAATAATCCATAATCCCCATTCTGGACTAGACGTGGTGCAAGAAAACAAACATGTGACTAAATGTAAATGCAATGAAATATTTAAATTATTATGTAACATATAGGATATAACTTTTAAGTAAGTCTATTATTTCATTTGTACTCAATTAGTTCATTTGTACACCAACCTAAAATCCTGTGTTCTATGATCTCTTTACTGTAGGGGTTGCCTGGAAGAGATCACCTGCGGTGATAAGGCCGCCCTTACACCAATGCTTTTCTGTTTGATTATTTTTATCTTTTGTATTTAATCTTGTTGGTGTAATAAAGACTTAAATAAATGAATACATTTATTATTTTAATTTCTCCGCTCTGGTGTCGCGGCAAACACCAGACGCGAACAGACAGAACGCGGCGTTAAGTTCTACCACTAAATACGCGATGCCTCCGTAATTAGGCGGAAATGGGAAACGGGAGTCTCTTTAAGTACTAGGTTCCATCGTCTACGCCTAAAAAAATCGTAAATTCAAAACTGCGCAGCTAACGGTTCAGGGCGGCGACGATTCATAGACTGTACTGTAAAAAACAAAATATATTGGAGAAGCTCATAGCAAAACTCTCATTGTTCCCAACATTGCTACGTGAGAGCTCTATCTGTGGTATCAGACGGTATCTTAGATAGACTCGGGTCACTGTTTGTATTACATTTATCTAATAGATTATCTTTAGCTTTACTTTCACTGATGAGATCTTTTATTGTGGCTGTTTTAGAGATGATTTGCAGTGGTGGCTGGCGTCGTTGTGGTACAGTAGTAGGCCTTAAAAAAGTATTGGTTGTGAGGTCAAATCTCTTCTAAAGAGAATTTATATTCGATTTTGTTTCGTTTGTATGACAATGTTGCAGTTTAAGATCTAAAAGTAATGAGGTTCTGTTATATAAATAGGCAATGAGCTAAAATTTTTATTTTTGGTGACATTTTTCATCTCAAGATCCTCAAATGGTCATAGCAGCCATTCAATGTCCTCTAAAATTCGAACATTGTTAATATGTTATTGTTCCTCGATACTGTATGTAATGTATCTTTCTATGATATATAATTAAATTAAAGAAAATACACAGGTAAAAGGGTGAAAACGTTAGTTAAATTAAATAATCTTTTGTTTTCTTAGTACATTTTACGTAGGTATCTGCATAAGTCGATTTAATCTAAATATATCAAATTGTAGTTTATTAGGTCACCAAATAGAATACCTTGTACGATATTGTTATCACGTTTTCTTTTAATAATATTTAAATTATTATTTTTTTATTACTACGCATGACTAGTTGCCGTGAAAGCAACAACTTTATTTATTCACCCCGGACGCTTGAAGGAGAGGTGTTATGAATTTGGCGTGACTGGCTGTTTGTCAGTCTTTGCCACCGAAGCTTCTGAACTAATTTCAGTGCCACGGGTCAAGAATATTTTTTTTTATTTTAAATTTTGATAGATTTCCCTTTCTACTTTTATTTTCTTTAAATGAATCCAATAACTTAAATAATTATTTATTTTTAAATTGGACACATCTCACAAAAAGTACCACAAATTATTAAAACATTGTTCAAACAGCTGCTAGTTACATTGTTTACCATTTTCACACGTGTGTAATCAATCAATCAAAATCAATCAAATAAAATCAACTATAAACGTTGAAAATATGTATAAGTTATTTTACTTTTTTTAGCATTTTTATGTTTATATTGACGCGCCTTACGTTTCTTGTGGAGTGAAAAAATATTTTTCTCTACTTTCCGTCCATATCATTGCTTTTCATTAGATATATACATGTCTTTCGTTTCAACAACACACATTAATTTAATGTTAACTAATTAATGTTAATATTTTATTTATATTTTTTTCCCGAATACGAATTGAACCTACAACCATTGTTACAGTTAGATTTTTCAGAATTGTGCCATGCTAATAGACCTATAATATAATCCTTGATATATAATACTAAAGGGCAACTAAAACGGAAATTGACGTTGTTATCGTTCTAAAGTTCAGATTTATTATGGCTTCATACAAATGTTCTGGAGCATTTCAACGTATTCAACTCCTTGCTTTAGATTGTGTGCAATATTTCCAACTATACACTTTCAAGTTTACTATTCGTTTACAATAGTTGAAATATATTTCAATTATTGTAAACGAATTACAGAACTGAGGCCAGTCGGGACGCAGCGGCACAAAGTGCGATAGTAAAACCAACTGGTTGTGGATTTGATCCCCACTCGAGGAGATGAACTAAAATTTATATTTCTATATCTTCGCTCTCATGTCGAAGCGGTGTCGAGTTCTTCAACACGCAATGCCTTCAGAATTCGGCAGAAAGTGGGGAACGGACTGTCTTAACACAAGGTTCCATCTGCCTACGCCACGACGACTTCTACAAATTCATTTTTCTATCAATATTTATAATGAGACCGATTTCTTCATTACCATCATATATTATGATTAATTATTATGTATCGGAAAGACGTAATTTTGAATGAGTTTACACTGAAGGTCGTATCAGTGCACGTTTTAATAGTAACGCTAATTCTTCGCGTTGGTATGTGAATCACATTTCAAGCTTGTTTATTACATGAGGTGATTAACTAAGTCATACAAGTAGCATCTACGGCTATATTTAATAATTTACTTTCTGAGTTTGTATTGTTTTTATTGAGTTAAATGTGACAAATGATATAATATGTTTTAATGTTATTTACTTTTGCGTCCAATAATGTTTGAATGTCATATTATATTACATATTTAAAGCCAATTAATTTTTAATTGGTGAAAACATAAAGAAATAATAAAATTTCCATGTTATACATAAATATATAATTATAGATACAAAAAATTGAAACTTACGGTACAGCTTATTATAACATTTTAGATTTGGTCTTTAAGTAGTTAAAAGACTACCACTATTTATAGTATGTGTCTGTATTTATATTTACAATCGACTAAGGTTTAACATTTCAATATTTTAAGGTTAGAAGTTATTCTTTGGATGCTATAAAATATTTATTATAATATTACAGTTTGTATGTCTAAAGTGAAAAATAAATTAAATGTCGCTGCCTTTTACTAGAACTGCCTTTGGAATTTTGTACAGAATTTTAAAAACCATTTCTTTTTAGCGAAAATTACTTCGAATTTGAACTGAAAAATGTTCTTTATCGTTACAGGTCAGGTACCGCGAGAGAATAACAATCCTCCGCGGTAACCACGAGTCACGTCAAATCACCCAAGTTTACGGTTTCTACGACGAGTGTCTCCGTAAATACGGCAACGCGTCCGTATGGAAGCACTTTACCGATCTCTTCGACTTCCTGCCACTCACCGCTTTAGTTGATGGACAGATATTCTGCCTTCACGGTGGGCTCAGTCCTTCTATAGATACTTTGGATCACATCCGTGCACTGGATCGCGTGCAAGAAGTGCCCCATGAGGGACCCATGTGCGATCTGCTGTGGAGTGACCCCGATGACAGGTGAGATTGTTTTTGATGTTGTAAATTATTATTTTTGATTAAGATATTTGGTCTGTTGGTTAATATTGATTATGGGTTGCAACCGGATATAATTAATACATGCAATTATAACAAAATAAATATTCTGTTAATATTATATTTATACTGTCTGAATTATTAAGCACACAGTGAGAAAACTTAATTTGATTATTGGAAAAGGAAACAAATTTAAAGTGAATAGAGCTTCACGCACATCTATATATTATAAAGATAGTAGTAATAAAAACATTTATTATATCATAAAACATTGATTAAAAATAGCGGAAAATTCAAACCAACATTTTTATTATGATTTATACATATATATTGTTACACTCTTCCTTCGCACAATTGGACTGAGATGGTATGAACATACTACAGATATACATATACAATATCTTTATATGTCGTTTCGAAAGTAATTAAAATGAAAAAACCTTTTAACTTATTATGAAAGAATAAGTTGTATTGTTATTTCGAAAATTAACTTTACAAATTTGCTAAAACGAACACCTTGAGCTGATTTAATAAATGTATTTAAATAATTAAATCAATTAAAACAGGAATATCTAGGTCATTCGTAAAAACCAATATATGGAAATATCTATATCCAAGATAACTGGTATAAACAGACACTGTCCAGTCAGTTTTGATAGCTTTATCTTGACGATGGTGAATCATTTTGAGTGTTACGACAAGGGCATGCCTCAGGCGTCCCCGGATCTTACAGTTCAGTCAAAACATTTATTCACTGTTATCACTTTTAATATAGATTTTCCGCTAATTTAACAATAGTACGTCATTTTAATGAGCTAATATAAATATTTATATATATAATAACTTTGTATATTATATATATAAAGAAATTTCACATTCATGATCCTTTGTTGACCAAAGCTATTTTCAATTGTTCCGTTCCACGTTCTATTCAACATTTTATATAATATAACTGATATGTTTTTAAATTAGGTACGATTGAATTGCTAAAATAACCTAAAAAAGAGATTGTTTCTTGAAATTTTAGTTATTATACTGTGAGTGGCGTGTTGCACGTATTGTTTACTCGCAAGGTTTTATTAATATCTAGTAGCTTCATTATTATAATAATTGTAAGTACAATATTCAGTTCAACTTGTTTTTATTTTATACTCTATTTATTTACTTGGTATTTAGATGTTTATGATGTGTCATTGATTATAGCAGTGGCGTTATGGCGCAATTAGGAAGTGCAGGGAATAAATATTTGAGATATTTTTGTTAGCATGTTCTTTTTGTAGCATCATGGTACAGGAGTTGTTTGTAGCTACGCTATTTAAAATAATATATTTTACAAATAAAAATAAATGGAAAAAAGAAAAATATATTTTCATTTCTTCGTTCTGCCAAGATAATTCGCGGCGCTGGCGAAATTCGTTACTCAGATTTACAAAAATTGAAAGGAGGTCTACGCTGCTAAAGCTGAAATAAAAATGATTATTGTTCGATGCAGTGTAATGCCGTAATATATTTAGTATACAAGGAAAGTTTTATATAAAGGCATATGAGCATAGAGATGTATTATTACATTAAGTTCATTCTGCGTACCCCGAAAAATGCTGGAAATATCCGTCCATAAAAGATATTAGATTTAACGTACAAGGAAAATTCTTCATAATTTTTTGGCTTGTATATATAAATATGAGCATTTTTTGGTCTTTACATAATGATATAATGTGACCTTATAAGCCAGTTGAGGTCGCACACGTTTCCTCACCAACCGTCGCATCTTAATTTATTCATTTGTGATTCATTATTGTATTTGTTCATAAAAAATAGCAACCACTAATTATACTTTTAATGAAGAAATGTTGAATAGTTGATGATGGTGGAATGGTGATTAATAATGGTGTGTTTTTATGTGTAAAAGCTACACGTTTTTCTAATAAAAATAATATATTTTACTATTTTATTAAATAATAGTTAGCTACGTAATTGTTAACTATTATTTATTACGTAATAGTTGTTTATATTACAATAACACGTTATTGTATAATTGAATAGTGTTACGTAGTTTCTATAGTTACCTACAATTTTACCTTTTCCTTTGTCACCTATTAAAATATACGTATTAGATTGTAAAAGAGAAATATTTAAAAAAATGTACCAATATTTAGTATATCTCTGTTTTTATACATACTGTAATATGTACTTTTTAACGAATCATTTTGATATTAATTTATTAAAGTATTCTTTTTAGTTTGGAAAAACTCTTACAATGATATTCTCAGTAAATATTCTTTTATTTATTATAATATGAATATTCAAAACCAGTACAAGTAAATACCTACTCGATAGTTTTTATTCATCATAAATTTATTTAAAATGTACAGAAAATAATCATTTTATAAAAATCGTTTGTAAAGTTTTTTGTTTTATTTTTCCATTTTCAAGTAAAAAACAATAAAATATTCAATGATAATGCTTAAATAATTACTCGTCTTATCTTACCTATTTAGTTGTACATTAGGAAAAATAAAAATGTTGTGTGTATTTTAAAAGGAAAAAAGATATATGAATGCTGAATATATATATTAGTTTTTATATATATTATTTGATATATATAAAAGTATTTTAAATAATATAAGAGTATTTATTGGTCCTTGAGCTCTGCCATTGAACGTGAAATTTCTTTTATTATCTACTTATTACATTGATAATAAATAGTGTAAAGCTAAGAAAAATGAGAGGCCGTCATGGTGCTTTGGCACAGTGTGTAACTGTAAACGCGACTGTTGTGGGTTTTATTCCACCACGGGGGAATCGATTATTTATTATTTTAATTTTTTCGCTCAAAGGTTACAAAACAAAAAGAGATCAACTGCGCTCAACACGCAATGTACCGAGAATGTGGTGGTGCGTGTGGAACAGTGTCTTAACATTATATTTCCTTTGACTACTTCGCTATATGCGGCATACAGCGTGAAGGTATTAAAAAACTCGGCAAATACGATCTTGTGCACTGCCACTCAACGTGTGGGAACGAGCTCGATTCTTAACGTTCTAATACTGCTCATTCTCTCCTATTTCTCTGCCTGACATTAAAAAGTTTATAAATGTAAAATGTAAATGTAATTTTGATACAACAGAGGCGGATGGGGTATATCGCCCCGCGGCGCCGGCTACACCTTCGGGCAGGACATCTCGGAGACGTTCAACCACAGCAACGGGCTGACGCTGGTGTCGCGCGCCCACCAGCTCGTCATGGAGGGCTACAACTGGTGTCACGACCGCAACGTCGTCACCATATTCTCGGCACCTAATTATTGTTACAGGTTGGTAGACTTGATGAAAGTTAGGGAGTGGAGTGTCTCAACACTAACTTTTATGTGCCTATCCTTTTATATGGGGGGAAAAAGCGGGAATTTGAAAAAAATCTTTTCGTATATCTTTAGTGTGGATGACTACTTTAAAAAGGAATAAGTTATTTGGCGCTGTTGACCATATTATCATATAATATTGAAATAATCTAAAGACCAAGATTTTTAATATAAATAATATTTAAAATGACATGAAAATTAATTAAATGGTAAAAACTTGTAATTATGGATAACATTCACAGTAATTTATATGCAAAAAGTTGTCATATTTTTTTCATAAGTTATATTAATTTTATTTATTATTATAATCTTTTTTTTATATAAATGAGAGAGGAAATATATAAATAAGACACACAAAGTGTGACTGTACAGCTGACTTGTGGGTTCGATCCCCACTCGACGAGATGAAATATTTATTTAAATTTATATTTCTATATCTTCGCTCTGGTGTCGAGGCAAAGCGCGGCGTTTAGTTCTGCCACTCAAAAACGCAATGCCTCCATAATTCGGTAGAAAGTGGGGAACAGAGTATCTTAACACTAGGTTTCCTCTGCCCACCCTGCTATGTGCGGGATAGCGTGAAGCTGATTTATTGGATTTATAATATTTTTTTAAATTGCAGATGTGGTAATCAAGCCGCCATAATGGAATTGGATGATATGCTTAAGTACTCATTGTAAGTTTCTTTTGTTGTTTATTATAGTATCATTATAATGTATAAATATATTTTACTATATTTATTATTATTATACATAAATAAATTTATTATAAATAAATAAATTTTAAGTAAATGAGTATATTTTGTGGAGAAAAAAAATAATTTTAATTATATATGATTGAGTGATATCATGACAAAGAGTGGCGTTGAGTTCTGCCACTCAACAATGTCTTAAAAATTGAGGTGACATTCTGGAATGATTAGCAGCGCAAAGTGATGACAATTTAATTTGCACAAGCAAATTAAATGAGACATATATACATGTATATATTGTCCTTTCCCTGTGGATATTGAAGTTTATGACCTTTACTTGATATACGCTTCGATTGTCAATATAATTTAAACATATAAAAGCAATATGTGATCTGTTACAGCCTTCAGTTCGACCCGGCCCCGCGACGCGGCGAGCCGCACGTGACGCGGCGGACGCCGGATTACTTCATGTAGGCTGCACGTACGTATCTTGTGTTTTATATGCTCTTTACTTGTCGAGTTTATTTGAGATTCATTCCAGTTTTGGCAGAATTTTATGTTTTTTTTGTACTTCATATGTTTAAATATCGTTTGGTTATAATTTGAATAGGATTGATTGTAAAAACGATATATATGCCCAATAACGTATAGGCAATGTTTGACTGTAAACGCTAAGGTTGTGGGTTCGATTCTCACTCGGGAAAATATCGCGAGTTTTGACGATGCGCGCGGTATGAAGTGAACTTAATGTTAAAAATATTAAGTTAAGCTCCATACGCGTGTTACGTAGTCAGGCTACAATAAAGTTTCCAATATATATCAGAAAATGTGTATAATATTTAAAATATACTCAATTATAAATAGAATACTTAAAATACAAACAAATGAGTGTATGTTACGTCCGCAGCGAAGGCGCCCGTGCAGCCGCTGCGGCGCGCGCGCGCCCGCCGCCCCCGCCGCAGCGCGCGCAGCCCCGCCCTCTGCCACGCCGCAGGCGTCAGCCACTTGATATATCGACTTGCTCATGTCATTTCTTTAATCATAATTCTCTCTCTTTGCTCTTTAGTAAGAGAGTTATCTAGATTTCACCAACTGAATAGCTGGTGCAACGAGACAGATTAAGCGGTTTAGTCAGTTATTCACCCTATAAATAAAGCAATCCTAATGCTAATGATGATTTAGAAATTATGTATGCAAGTCGACTTATCAATTTATCCACGCCCGATAAAGATATATAAACAACGTTGGTGTAACGACCTCCGCGCCCGACCGTCACTCACGCCGACCATGTGATAGATGATGGACACATACAACATACAAACTACTGCTGGTAACTGCCGCCCTTGTCATTTGTTATATTACTTATTTCCAAAAATACACCATCTTGGTTACTCGTTAATGCCAATTTAAAAGCAATAATAATATATATTTTTAATCTATATTATGATTTGTACATTTCATTGTTTGCATGACAGTGCAGATGTGTGTGTGTGTGTTGTGTGTACACAATGACAACACTTGAACGTGTAAATTAAAAAAAATCATTTATTACTATTTATTTGTCATACGTATTTATTTTGAGTTGATTTGTTTTAAACTGTAACGAAAATACGATGTTAGCAACATATTGTACAAATCATTGGGCACACTCACATTGATGCATGTCATGTCAATAATATTATATTAAAAGTGCGTTTTTTTTATTATTTTCAACATTGTATTGGTTGTACTTTGAAAATCTGTAACGTGAATTATAATTTTATGAAGTGAAACTGTAGTATTAATGTACGTATCGTATATATTGATAATATTGAAAAATTCACGAAATTCGCGTTCGTTAATCTGTTTGGTTAAATGATAGACAATATGACAAACAGTTGTGGTGTTTTGTTTTTTAAGAATCTGAAGTTTTTTGGTTATAACACAGGATGAGAATGTCGTAAGTTTTTCGTAATTATCAATACTAAAACCGCACACGAATCCATTGATGTAATTTAAATTCGAATGTCGGTATGTTAATGTTATATAAAATGGCGTTACAGTGCTTAGTACTCATATTGTGTAATAGTCTAGTGATTATAATTGAGAAGGAGCTAAAAGTAGACGGAGGAGGTTGTGGCGGTGTAAATGTATGTAAAATTTAATCGTTAGGTAATTTGTTTGCAACAATCAGCGGCGGCCGCTCACAGCAGTCCTAGGTCCTCGCCCCTCGCCTCGCCTGCTCGGGAGGCGGGAGGCGGGAGGTGGGAGGCACCATGCTGGTATGTTCATTGCGGCGCGACCTCACTGTGACTGTAACTTGCGATGTATCAAGCACACACTTAGACCTCATTAAACGGCGTACATTTGCCATTCGGTAGTTTTATTTCCCGTCGTCTCATGGACATACCACCGCAGCGGTGCACCGGCCGTTACAAACCTGTCACTTGAAACTGTGCGAGACACGATTTTGATACTTTTAAAGTTTAGCTTTTAAATATACATAGATTTGATTTTGTTTTTCGATTTTACGTACACGGACGTAAAGTCGCTCACGAGCGACGCACAACACCAGAGGGCGCGCTCGTCGCGCTCCTCGCAGAACAATGGCAAGCATTTAGTCTTATGACAGAATGGTGGAATTAACATAATTATTAATTAATATATTATATTCGCCCGACGTAAAGTATTAGATGTGTGCGTTTAGATTGCTCGTACCATTCTGCCATAAAACGTTTAAGATGTGCATTTTTGGTTGATTACATCTTAGTTACTCCTGTTCTTGTGCCACAGTACCTGTTTGACAGAATAATGTTTCACAAGCGTGGAGCTTTCTCATCATTTTTATATGCTAATACATAAAGATCAAGGCATATTGCATATGTTGTTGGCGTAAGCGCATGCGCATTATATGATGTAGCCTTTCGAGAAAATTATAGATAATGAAATATACATTTTTTTTATCTGTATCTGTTAAATGTACATTGGAATTTTAATTTTTAGATGATGGACGATAATGAGTGGTCGACTTTAAAATGAAATGTTAAAATTAATCAACAAATGTATTGTAAAATTGATTAGTATTGATCAACGGACGCCATTCGTGTACATTTGCAGTGTTTCATTGGTATCGTTTATGATCGTCCATCTTGTAATATAAAACGTACTAAAAATATATATAGTGGCGATGGAACATGTGACTTGTTTTCTTTATTTAACTATTCACTAAGTGGCAATTTTCTATACGAAAGTTAGATACAGTATGATTCCATCTTATATTATAATTTATAAATCGCTTACAAAGCAAGGTGACATTTCCAAATCTGCACTTCGATTGAACGCGTGTGTACTCGATACAAAGACTTACCCACCAATGAGATCGGAAGCCACACGTTTCGTTTAAGTATTAGGTCTGTAAGTTAGGTAAACGAATAAAATATTAAAAACTCAAAAAAATATACGAAATCGAGCTTCGTTTGTGCGAAATTGAGTAAGTATGGCGTGTTTGATATTTGGTTTTATTGCGTCGTGGAAATATTTCGCACGTACGAAGCTCGTGTCTATTGATAAGGCTTTCCTGGCAACCCGCATAGGTCGACGTTCGATTCCCGCAAATATAACAACTTTTGTACGTGAATGTCGTAGTGTTGCGTTGTTGCGTCGTTATTATTATATACACATTATATTATATGGTTAAAATCCAAAGTTGAAGTCGATGAATGCAATAAAGTGAACGGAACGGTTTATTCTTTCAACTCTGTACTATGCCCGATGATTAAAATTAGATAATAAATAAAATTAATTATAATAATGTTTTATTACATCTCCTAACTATTTTTTTAAGTTAAAATGTAAAATATTAGAAATATATTTTCTAATATATCTACGTTTGTTCGTATAACGTATCTTAGTTCATATTTCACGGCAAGCTAACGTCCAATTAGAAATCCATACGATAGTTAAGAGGCAAATATACATTTATCGTATTTGAGGAGAGTATTGAATTCCTCCTAAACACGCGCCTAAATCGAGTTGCAATAATTTCCTATTGTCTCTAGTAATTTTCCAACTTTTTCTATAACACATATTTATTTGTTTAATTTATTGTGAATTTCGTAGTTAACTCATAGGTACTTTAGATAAAATCTTTTTAGGACTAGGATAAAAAACAAAATAAATATTGTCATAGATATAAATTTATTTTCAAAATAAATAATTTCAATTAACAATAACATTACATTATAAGGCATTGTGCTTCTTACTTCAATTCTTTTTATACAATTTTCTATTCTACAATCCAAAATGTTACCCTTCCATTGTAATTGACGTCAAATAAATAAACGTTATGTCTAAGGCTCCAGCATCCCAAAATTTTAATACACAAAAAATATTCCATTTACTTAAATAATGATTAAGAAAAATAAAGAATCGTTATAACAATATATATGTTAAAACATAAATTTTCCTGACAAATTCTATGAGGATTTCCATGAATTATTAAGATGATGAAAATCAAAGTAACATACAAGAAAATAACTCGTTAATATCATATATGTATGCTTATTATTTTTTTATTTTATTTTGGAACAAAAAAAGACCTAAGGTCAAGGAATGTAAAATATAATTGATAGTGAATAAGTAAAAACTTATAATTTGCTGAGAAAAGAATTTAATTCTTATAATTTTTTTTTACTCATCTTACATTCTATACTATTCTTTTATTTACGGATATTGTTTATAGAGGGACTGTGAGATTGCTTTTTGATTGATCACTTGAAAAGTATATAATATTATTTATAAGATAGAAAAAATTCTTTTCAAATAGTAAAATTAACAAAAGTTTGTCGCTGAAAATATAAAAAAAGACGTCTTTAATTGTCAAGTTGATGGTCATGATGCGTTGTCTTTTACAATTTGTACCCTAAAAAAATTCATTCCTTTTTTTAATAAAAATAATTTTATTTCTCTTTTACACATTTTACCAATTTAATTGCTCCAGTAAGGATTCCAAAAACAAAAACCTTAATTATTTTCTTTTAAAAAGTCAAGAGCACATCATGTGCTGTTAAATAAAAAAAGAACATGAAAATGAATTAAATAGGCATAGAGCCTATGAAATAATGTTTTCAATACGTTCTGAAAACTATAGAAAAAACCTTTATTTAATTATACTTTAAAAATATAATTTATTGTCTTATAAAACGTCTAATGTTAATTTCATCAGTTCATCATTTTAAATTATGCATAATGATACTTCAAAAAAGTAAAGAAATATTAAAGTGTAATACTGGAAAGAACAAAAAAAATAAACATCAGAATTTTTTCCTGCATACATTTTGAGCACAAATATTAAAAATGGAAAAATACTGATAGATGTATCCTTACAAAATCTAACCAACTAATAATAAATTAAAATTCGCATTATGACTAAATTAAAATATTTTACGTAAAAAAAACCTAAAACCTGTTTATTACTTATATAGCTATTAAAAAAATATCTTTGTGTAGAATCTGTTGAAAATGTAGCGTTCATTATTCGTAAATAAAACATTCTTTCAATATATTTTAAATTTACTTACATTTTTATTTAATAGAATATTTTTCAGGCAAATCCACAAAATCTTATTAGTCATAACATAGCCTCTAAAGAAAACGGACTACAAAATCCGTTAAATTATATGTAAAGACTAACGCTTTTTTTCGCTAAAAGTGTATATAAAAAATGAAATAGCAACACTGACAACGCTACATATCAACAGAAAATTATTTGTCCTAACTAAAAAAAAATATTATTCTAATATAATTTTTAAGATATTTTCATTCCAGTATCGAGATGCAGCAGTTGTTTCATCAGTTCGTAAGTGGAGAAGGAGGTGGCCACCATCGGTATGGCTCGTATGTAGTTGACGGTCATGCCGCGATACAAGCCTTTGACAATACCGTTGTCACGATATATAAGTGTCAAAGTTTTAACCATGCCCGTTCTGAAAATGTTGTTTTTTGTTAATGAAATAAATTAAATTAATTTATATAGTTCATAAAATGACAAGATGCAATATAATAGAGGCCAGTCGTGGCGCAGGGGCTCAATCAAGTGTTTGATTGTATACGCGACAGATTGTGCGTTCGATTTCCATTCGAGGAAATGGAATATTTAATATTTTCATGTCTTCACTGTGGTCAAGTAAAATTCCCATAATTCTACGGAAAGGAGGGAACGGAGTGTCTCAACACAGAATTCCATCTGCCTGTTGTACATCTGAGTAAAGTTAAAAAAACACTATAATATATTAAGAAAAATATGTCTAACAAAGTGTGGTTTAACAAAAACAATAATTAATAGTTTTATCCTTGTATTAGTAAACAAATAAATATAACAGTTGTGGGTTTAAATTAAAGCAAAATATTAATAAAAATTTATAAATGATTAGAATAACAATTTTTTATTTGAATTAAAAATGAGAACACTGAAACCTTATTATTAGACAAAATAATTGTGATTAGTAATTAAAAAAGCAATTAAGCGTTTCTTTTAGCATTGTCAATTGATACTAATGTACTTTTTATTGATTAATTAACAGTAATTTTAAAAATACAGAAAACAATAAAGCAAAAACGAATTCAAAAGTATCTTGGGTTTATGTATGTATGTTCTTTTAAATTTTAAGCATAAGGAAATTAGTTAAGTTTTAAGCGGTACTCTAAAATATAAACGAATAAATGAAAAGCATGATCATGAAAAATGGCATTATTAAAAAAAAGATCTATTATACTCAGACCTACAGGTAATACCAACCTTCTGTTAGTGTTGCCAACACCAGTGCAAGAAATATGCAATAAAAAATAAAATATTATTTATAATATAAATTAGTAAATAAAAGGACAAGAAAGTAAGCAAAATAATTTGTTAAAATAAAAATACAATATAAGCATAAAGGTAGAATTAGCTATTTATAGGTGCGCTGCTAAAATATATTGGGCTATGTTTAGCTTATCAATTTATATTTTTTTACAGATTTAAGTTCTTCTTCTTTTAACTTTAGCTTTGAACAAATACATTTCGTTTGAATATTGTTTTTTTTTTCAATATTTCGGGGCAAAATATCACAAGATAAGTAAAATTTTTGGGGGCGGGCACCAGACTATTCTTGGTTGGCCACGGACCACCGGCCCGGCTCTCCATCTCTCATCTTTCGTAACAAAAATTATTTACACTCCCAGATTGCATTTTTTACTAAAGCTAATAACGGCTATATCTTCATTTATAATTTTCCTTGTCGTTATAGGACCATAAAAAAAGTATAATTACAACATTACATGTACTATAGATAAAATTTTATACGTATTATATATTATATTCAAGCCAAAAGTTTTTCTACAGAATATTATACCCCTTTTTTCTAAGACCGCAAAAAAAAACAAAAAATAAACGAAATGAAAAACTACAAGTACTTCTAATCTACGTATTATATTCTACCAATCATACTAATATTATAAAAGTGAAAGTTTGTGGTGATTCTATGCGGATTTCTATGAACTTTTACAGTAATATAGCATAATATTTCAGATAAACACATAGGCTACAATTTATGTCATTATTTTGAACAATGTAGCCATTAAATATTAATAAGTTCAAGCGTTTGCGTCGCTAGTACTATGATAAATAAGACTTACCCAAATTTCGCCGTTTCGGGGTTCATACAAGCGAGTTGCATCCGTCGTCGCGTCACATCCAGCGGATATGAGACTGACTGGGCCACTGCACCCGCGAGCCCACCACACACTAACTTACCTGGCACGGTTAGAACTAGACCACCTAGTGATTAAATTTATATAAGTATCGTAAAAGCAACTAACTATATGAGGTACACAATCAAAGGCCTTCGGGCCTTTTAGATCTGCAGTCGGCTTTTGATTGTGTGCCTCGTCAGTATCTGGTGAGCATTGCGATACAAAGGGATCCCTGAGGCCGCTAGAGCGTAAAGTGAATAAACTGAAAGGGTACGCTTGAGAACGATGTTCTTAGACTAAACTTGTCGACAACCGAGTGCATGCCCTGCGGGAGCCCGGACTTAAGCATTATCCATATAGATCCTGAACCAGCCGTTAAGTCGGAAAAGTTCACCTTGTTCAGACCCGTTGTGCACGGGTCTGGAGGCATCGGTCACATCATGATCCGTAGCTGGATAAAGCGCTGCTTGGGCCAAATGGTGGGAGGTCACTAGTGTGGTCTGCAATCGCTGAATACTACCCAAATTCAAGGGGTTGATGTACAAGATCATCATTCGACTATTTCGTTTTACTGCAGCGAACCTAGGTTGGGAACTCCTGGCATAAATGGTTATAGCTATTGAATGAAAGTATGATATAAAGAGAAACTAGTTGAAGAGTCCCTTTTAATTTATATATTTGTACTTATTCCAGAAATATATTTCTGAACAAATATATCTCTATAGTCTATTTTGATTGTGGACTTATAACTTTTCCTTTTAACTGTCATAAAATTTATGCGAGAACTACCGAGAAGTTGCATAAAATGTATACATTTTATGAAACTACAATATTATTAATTAATATAACTACAATATTATTAATAACAATAATATTAAATGTGTTAAGAAACGATTTGAAACGTGCAAATTGCGTGGAACATAAATATAAAGATCATCAATCGTCATTACTAAAACCATAATTTTATAATTATACAGTATATGAGATGACTACTAAAATACTTTATGACCAAAAGTTAAATGTAGATACACTTACCGGTATTCCTTTCACATTTGCGGCACAGTGTGCTCGGAAGATATTTCATGCAAAAGAATTTAAGAGATTCAAAGCAGTAAAAACTGAAGCCCGCGTACGGCACCATCCCCACCATAGTTGGTACGAAGCCACGGTATAACGCGCGTATACCGCCCTCCTAAAATGTACAAAAAAGGAACATTTGCTTCAATGACAAAACAAAAGACACAAATAGAGAACTTGTAAAGAAGAAATATATAATATATAAAAATATTTTTATAAAAACAATCACAGTTCTGGGGCCTTACTCTTGAAAGTAATTTCAATCATATTTTGACGTCCAACATTGTCCAATGTAATCCTGCGGCGACGTTATTTTGGTACTCTTGAAACCAACATTCTCAAAGTTGGATTATTATTCTTTTGACTAATCCTAACGCCGTTATAACTGACAGTTAGTGTTGTGCACTTTATACCGATAAATCTGCGATACATAATAACCATTCATAACTCATTGAAATAATTTATTTAAATGCACATTTTTCGCAAAAACAATAATTATAAATCATATTTATTATGTTTTACTTAAAAAACAATGAAATCTTTGAAGTCGTCCTATAAAAATGGATATATTTTATCTGTATGTCTAATTATTTAGAATGTTTTGTCAAAAAAAGCATTTGACATATGAATTTGTTTATTATGTTAATGCTTATGTTATCAGTTATAATAAATATATTTCTACAATCGATGTGCATTTAGCCTACAACTAAACGTAAAAGAAGGTTGAAATGTAAAATTAAGTAAAGTATAACAAAATAACGAAGGTTAAATGCTTTTGAAGTTCACGCGAAAACTAATGATTGTTTTTATTTGAAAGAAACATACATACATTTTTATGTTAATGGATAACGCTTAAATGTGCATATTTAAAGAAAGAATTGTGATTAGTCTATTATGTTTATAAAAGTGATTAAAATAAAAGTATTAATAAAAAAATGTTTTACTACTGAATGTCTTTTTATTATAATAAGAATATTTATATGTACCATTATCATATTATGTATAATATCATAAAGCTTAAAGCTATATATATAGTATAGTGTCACAAATAAGTACGTAAAAGTTGGTTAATTTTTAATTTATAAGAAAGACCAAAAGACAAACTTTTTTCTTTACCTATAAAAAAAAACTAAAAATAACATATAGTGTAATGGTTTGCTTTCATTTTGCTCTTGTTATATATATATATAATATTTTGTTTTAAATGCCAATTATGTAATTAAACAATAATTAAAACATACATCTTTATTGGTAATTTTAAAAATACAAGTGCAACACAAAACTATCTCTAAACAATTAAATCATTCTTTTTAAAATAAGTTAAATAAGATAATTTACATATTGATACATCTGAAACATTACTCTTTAGCATGAGGTTCATATATCTAATTACAAATTTTCTAAAAACACTGTATTGCACAAAGCTAATACATTCAACCAAATTTGTACTTATTTAAAGTATAAAGATATTTTTGTTATTTATTATATCAAACATTTATATATACATACATTATTCATACATAAATACATACATAGATATTATATATACATTTATATAGAGATACAATTATAGACATACATATATACAAATACTTGATACTTAAAAAAAATTATGACATACAGGAAATCTATTAAACTCTGACCAATCACTCATACTTTTAAGCATTTTTGTAAAGTTTTGATAAATTCAAAATGATTTATTTTCAAAGCTAATATAGTTTATATCATTATTATTTAATTTGTTTCATTAAATTAAACAATATAGTACAGTAGAATATAATTTTGTTACACATAAGTACATATTTACTCGGTAATTGAATCAATCAATTAAATATTAATAATATTTTATACAAGTTTATAAGAAAATTCAATGTCTTACTGTATTGCTCAACTATTTTCAACTTTAAAAGTAATTTTTATTGTATAACAAACATTGTTAGACAATACCTTAATATTAAAATAAAAATATACAAATTTATTTATAAAAAGATTTATATAACTTGTGGACATATTTTCTGTTTCTTTCCTTAATTTTGTAGCTATTATATGTTTTTACTACCTTTCAGTCAGCTGTAATGTTTGGAGACTTCTACTTCTTCTACCTCCAAGTCTTCCAACTCATTTTTAGATAATACTTTAACACATATGTAGTCACTTGCAATATGTGTTATTTATTTACAATGCTGCACCCTGTGTTTCCATTTGTAAACATTTTTGTTTATTTAGGTTGAGCAGGAATGTGAATTTTAGTGAAATATTCTTGTAAAGTTCGTGTAAGCATCTACATCTAGAGGTCATCCCTCTCAACTATCAAACTTATCCACTTTTGGGCCAAAATATGGTCGCCTATAAAATTATAGTATAATTACTATTCTTGCTATAGTAGTTTATAAAATATTTAAGTACCAACTACTATATTGGTATATTGCTACTGAATCATATATTGGTAGTTATTTAATATGTATTTTTACAAAGCAAATGCTCATTCCAATTAAAACTTCTTCAAAAGTCCACTGATAATATATTTAAATACATTTGAAAAATAAACACTCAGTGTATTTGCTTAGCACTTTAATCAGCAGTTACTATTACATATATGTATTTCCTTAGATTAATACTTAACTTACCTAGTATATGTAAGTTACAGTCATTAATTTCGTTTTAAATTTTTGGACTTTATGTGACGAATTTCACTTATTTCTTCGTATCACCTCTATAACAGAATTTTTCATTAAGGCAGTCAGTAGTTTTCAGTTTTCTTTAAAATTCGCGAATCGACGCATGTTTCGTTGCTTTTAAGTTCTAATTTATATGTTTTCCTCAAAACACAGTACATAAGCACTAAACGTGCCATTTTTTTGCCGTTTTCACGAGAAAAATAACAAATCAATTTCTAAAAAGATACACTTTAGCTATTGACTAAATTCCTAATTCCACTTCTAGTTTTGCTGTCATTTTAGCTGTCAAAAACGCGTCAAGAGTACCAAATATCACAATTCTAACGAATTTTACAACAATTTTTAGTTAACGCAACCGTCAACTAGCGGGCGGTAGTGGACTTAGCAATTGATTGCTTTCAAGAGTACGAAATTACATTTATTGACGATTGATCATTGAATATTGTCGTCAAGAGTAAGGCCCCTGTTATCGTTGGGTAACAGAACTGTGATTGTTTTTATAAATTATATACATATATATACATACATATATATTAATAGTTTTATTCTATACTTATCGATACTGGCGTAACGTTGTTAAAATTTGTAAAATTTTAGAGCTCTTCAATAGAATTTAAACTTTGAAACGATCAATTTGGCGTTCAAATTCTATAGATTCCATTTAGTACTGAACCGCCGCAGCCGCTGTCCAATTCCCACATAACTGCTTCAATTTCTTTTATTATACATATAAAAAGTTGTTTCATTCTTATTTATTCAATAAAGTTACCACATATATGAAACCATTGTTTTACTTAAATAAATTATAATATAAAATTTTAATGAAAAACTGAGTCTACTCGTGACCACGGACTACTGCAAAGTATTGGAAACGTCGAGTTATCCAAAAATGTATAATCCCAAATATACAAAATAATCCGGTTAATATATTTTCATTTAACATGTGTAATAATCGTGAAAATCAAAGAAATTATAATATAAAACTCTTACAGCCTTAAATATAGTAGTGGCAGCATGCACGATGCCCGTGTACCGGTGTTCCCCTGTCACTTGGAAGGCTAGTCTAGCTCGAATCGTGTCCAGGGGGTAAGTCAGGGTGACCGCAGTCAACCCCGCCCCGGCGCCAGCCACGAATTTATCACCGTGTTGAACTAATGGTATACTTAGACCACCTATATACTGAAACAAAAAGAAGTCCTTATTTACTTTTTAGTTTTACAATATTCTTATAGGAGGAGTAGAAAATGTAAGTATAACAGTAAGATTATTTGCATGCTTGATCTTGTTGTATTATTATTATTTTTTTGTTTGTCATTTTACTTGTTTTTTTTTCTGTCTGTATAGCAGTTGTATTGTTAAAATAAAATTCAAATAAATAAATAAAATACCTTCTCTAGTTCTCTTATGAATGTTTCTTTAATTGGCTTGCTTAAGCTGCCAGGTATAAAGGCTCAAACTTAAAAAAAATATTTAATTCTATTTTGTTACTTGATTGACTTCAGATAATTGATATCTAAGATAATTGAATTATAATTTTTGTAGTAAAAAAATATTCTTTCTATAAGCAAAATTAACTTGATTTTTTTTTTACATTTTTAAAATGTTATTCCTCACTTAGGAAAGAAAACTTAGACGGTTTCTAAATAAATATTTATATACCTATTTCATGTTTTATTTTTGGTTATCTCTATATAGTGTTCTTGTCAGCACCACTTCAAATGAAACTACAGTTTTAACTATTCTATAAAAGCCTAATACAATAAAAAAAAACCTTCTTTGAAAGTTATGTTGTTAATCTTAGAGATTTCATCAAACAATTTTGGTTTATTAAAACTTAAGCTAAGACACTTATAAAATATGCAGAAAGTAAAATGTTTCTTATTTTTTCACGACGATACGACGATACGATATTCAGAGAACGCAACTCTTTACTTAAAAAAAACTATAATATTTTTCTTTAATTATATTAAAGTGTCACGAGTAAAATACGATAGTACGGCCATGTATGTTAAGCGTATTAAGTATTAAATTGTGATTGTTACATACATTTTTCTAGATACACGCTGTATCCTGCATAGCGAGTTAGGCTGAGACCTAGTGTCAAGATATTCCGCTGCTCACTTTCCGCCTAATTCTGGAGGCATTGCGTAATGAGTGGCGGAATTTAACGATGCGCTTTGCCTCGTCATCAGAACGAAGAAATGAAAATATTAAATATCGAGTGGGTATTGAACCCACAACCTGTCACAGTTTACAGTCTCACTTGCGCCCCTGCGCCACGACTGGCCTCAGAGATTTATATGTAGAACTTAAATCAATGTGTCAATTATTAGAGAACTAACGTAACGAAGAAAAGGTTAAAAATTAAAATGTTGAATAAAATGTAATGACAATAAAACGTGTATCCACATATGCCTTGTGGCTAGACTTCTAACGGTATACAAATGTGTTTTTAAAAGTTCTGTTACATTATTGTTCGGTGACGATCGTGTTTTATGAAAAATGGAAAATGTTTTTTTTTGTTCTAAAGAAAATTATTTAAAATATCTATATATTATATTTATGTACTATATAATAGTACATAAATATAATATTTAAAGTGATAACCCAAAAAGCAATGTCGTTCCGTCTTTGTTACGGTTTTTTACATTCAGTAGTTGAACCTGTCATAGTCTAAAGATAAGTGATTCTACAAACTACTAGGTAGTGTTAAATCTATACTAATATAACAAAGCGGAAGAGTTTGTTTGTTTAATCTCTGAATCTACTGCTACATTTCCCAGGGTACTCCTCAGCTTATAGCACATAAGGTATATTATGGTGTAATTCTTAATTAGCTTTAATAAACGGAATAACAATAATACTGAAACACCATCAATTTTTTTTAAGCGCGTGCGCCGCAAAAATACTTTAATATATGTCAGTACATCTTTTGACAAAGATATTTTATTACACTTTCAAATATAAAATAGAGTCAATTTGTATGTCAGATACATCTTTTGATTAAGCCACTATCGAAAGCAATTGTCTTGGACTTTATATGGGTCAACAACCTCATATAACGATGGAGAAAAATATTGCAATTTTAAACAGAATCAAATGAATCGTCGAAAATCTTTTATCACTTTAGTAGTAGGGATTTAGGAGTTCTGGCTCAATGCCTGGGCGAGAGTTCTGGTTCAGTCATCGCCCAAAAAGAAAAGTTTGGTATCAAAATGGGGGTTTTAGGGCACGAGATTCCTCATCATCCGTTTTTTGATATCTTCTCTCATTGCAGAGATTCGTACTGCATGCTCATTAGTTTGTAATTACCTCATTACACGTTTTTCACTGCATAATACTTAGTAATAGTTTATTTATCAAATACATTGCAATAGGTCATTAGTGATTTTATCACCCGAGATCTCTAATTGCTCTGTGAGTCAGGAATCAAGTAGTAAGGTACGTTAGTTATTTAGATTGTAAAACAACATACTTTTTTTATAGTTTTTTATTAAACTATTCAAAACAATATTTGAATAACTTATGTACTAAGATATCATTACTTCCAAAGAAGAAACTCAGTTAATCGAATTTCATATTGGTAAACTATATATTTAATTAGTAAGAAGTACGAACATGTTATTATATAAGTTATAATAAAATAGCCAGTCCAGGAGGCCAGTCGTGGCGCAGGGGTACAAAGTGTGCTGCAAAATCAACTGGTTGTGGGTTCTATCCCCACTCAAGGAATTGATATATTCATTTATATTTTCATTTCTTCGCTCTGGTGTCGAGGCAATTCGTGGCGTTGAGTTCTGCCTCCCAAACATACATTATATGTATATTAAAAACACGAACATAATTCAGTGTATTAAGTAAATAATTCTGTTTAAGCGGGCGAAGCCGCGAGCGAGTCGCTAGTATTAAAATAAAAAGAGAAAAAGAGTCATTTCTTAAAAATATAATTATGTATTATAGTGAAAGAATAAAAAGAATGCATACACAAGAATGCACCAGAACACGCACTGCCTCCAGAATTCGGCGAAAAGTGGGGAACGGAGTATTTAAGCACGAGGTTCCCTCTGCGTATCCTGCAGTGCGCGGGATACAGCGTGAAGCTGATTGATTGATTGATGAACTTATAGTAGGGCAGTAGTAGTAAATAATATATTTGTATAAGCGTAATGTATTTATTGATAAGAATATAGTAAGTTGCCTATTTAGGCAACTTAGTATATGGACCACCGTCCACTTTCGATTCCTGTCGCTGCTATCGAAACGGCGACACGATTCGAACGAAAGAGGTGAAGTTAGTTACATTAGGTGACCCCGCCTCTCAGTCCCCCAGCAATATTGCAAACGTACTGCCGCATCAGTGTCAGTCAATTTTTGATCGTTTATAAATTTGATAAAGATATTTGGCAAATTATGTCAAAATATAAATATTAATTAATCTTATTTATTTGCTTATAATGAATTATGCATATACTTCAAACATCACAGTATTAGGACGAACTATACATTTTCAAAATTTGATTACAATATAATAATCTGAAAAAGTTATCCTTTTATAATTTGGACTAGTCAGTAATTCCAAAGATTGACCATTAGTCCATATTGTAGACTTTTTCTTTCCTTCATAGATAATAGCTTCTAAATCAAAGAAATTGCCTGCTAGACAGCAGTGGGCTAAAGACTGGATGATTATGGCCATACTAGCCATAAAAAACAAAGAATAAGATCAAACAAATATTAACGTTATAAATATTTAAGGCAAGTCGTGGGGCAGAATCACGAGCGTGTGACTATTGTGCATTCGATTAGCACTCCAGGAAATGAATTATTTAATCATTTCATTTCTTCGGTCTGGTGTCGATGCAAAGCGCGGCGTTGAGTTCCGCCACTGAACAGCCAGACATTCGTCTGTCAGTCATTCAACTGACAGACGAATGCCACCTCAGTCTACCCGTGACCACGTACTACTGCAAAGTGTTGGAAACGTCGGGTTTCCAAAATGTAAAATCTTAAATATACGCGATTAATCCGGTTAAATATATATATATATATATATATATATATATATATATATATATATATATATATATATATATATATATATATATATATATATATATATATATATATACATATATATAAATCAGTATATATATTTATATTGTTAAGGTAATTATTAATACCATAACAATATAAATATATTGAACGTAAAAAGTGTATGCTGAAGGTATTGAATTGACTCAAAATACAGTAGAAAACATAAATAAGTCGTTTTGACGCAGATAGCGGTAGCCGTCAAATACGTAGTATAACCATTTTATTTCAATTTCACTTGCTATGTCAAAATAATATATTTTATAACTATATAATAAAATATAATTACCTACATTTAACGTTCTACGGCAGTTCGACGTAAATTTATGACTTACCTCGTCGTATAAAAAATTAAAAGACGTGTACAATGTTTATAATATGTACATCATTACTTATTACGTATAGCTAGTTACTTGAAATCTATATATTGTCGTAGGTTCGATCCTTACTTAGGGAAATGACTTTATTTAAGAAAACTGATTTTATTTAAATTAATTTATCTATAAAGCAGGGTTTATGCGGCATATTGCGTGAAGTTAGAAAAAAAGAAACAAATAATATTTTCCAGCTCTAGTAAACACAGCGCAGCGTTGTGTTTCGCCACTATTTCACACGCAAAGTCTCGAAAATTATATAAATTGTGTAATACATAGGTTCGATTTACTGAGGGGAAATGCCCATGAATGCTGTTTAAAAACGTATACACAAATAATCCTAAGACCTAATTTAAATAGCCATAATGTGATAACATTGTCATCATGTCAGACTGTTTCCTCTCAATAGGTACCAATCCTATGTTGACTTTGCATCCGAGGTTAAGTTCACGGTCGCGGCTCAATCAGATAAAAAAAACGTTAACGTTCAAATGAAGTAGCGTATTGCTTCCTGAAATAGACGTAACCTGGTTCAATAGTGTAGATTTAACATGAAAGAAAAAAGCTTCCAGTTTTTCTTTTTATTTTTGTTTAGTTGATTGTGTATATAATTTGTAAGAACTTTCTATTTCTATTTAGTCTTCTCCTTTTTCGTGTCATATGATTAGATTACTTAAATTGAGGTTTGCTAATGCTTAGCCATGCTGCCTGCAGCTAGAGTGCCATTGTTTTGTGGGTTGGTCACCTCAGTCACATATTGTTTGATCCTTCAGAGCGTATCTCAATTTTACGAGATTTATTTGCGTCGGCCAAATTGGCTACGTAATCGATTTTACGACTTCCAAGTTCCACTTCCACTCCAAGTGATGGCCTGGGAGTAAATACTCTTAGGGAGGGCCACAGCTACAGGCTTCGGCCCTCCCAAAGAGTATTTAACCTAAGGAGGTGGGTTGTTTTTCTGTCATAACAACTCCCGGGTCCGACATGGATCACAACTTAATGTTGTGGTTGATCTAAAGAAATTAAGGCGACTTTTTAGGCGAGCACGGGGCAAATTATAACAATAGAGTGGGTGCCGAGGATATTTTTTTGATTGATTAATGTTATAAGACACCTATTAAAAGATACTTAATTAATCATTACTAACTCGTGCTTCAAGTCATTAAATCTTCGAGATTATTGTATAAATGTTTGTGTAAAAAACTTCCTTCTTACTCTATCTAATAACGATCTAAAAAGTCGAGTAAAAAAATATATCCTTACATCCAAGTTAACTCGATAAAAGTACTGTTCCTGATATTAAAGTGTTCAAACAAGCAAAATCTTCACTTTTAAAATGTTAGTATAAAAACATACAGATACAAAATACTTCAAGTGGCCATTGTGTGCTATAAATAAAAAGGGTAGATTGGATACGTACTTAAGAGTACTTCGTGCGTACGTAGGGTATGTAGAGGATGTACTTTTCGATATATTTTATCATTTTTCCAATTTAGCTGATAGGATAATCTGTTTGCGACTTGTATGAATTTTGATAAAGATAGTATGAATCCCCATATTAGTTACGAGTAACCGTTATTTGTATTTGAAGAATGTAAAGATATTTCGAAAATATGTTAAGTAAATGTCAGTCTCGATAGTTATAGATATAATGTAACACGTATATAAAAATATAAATTTGTTTAGTGAATATGTAACTTAACGCTGTATACCTAGTAGGGTAGTCAGAGATAACGGAGCGCCAAACGCTACAATCTCTGCATGCCCTCTGGGGGTCCTCATGCTTTTTACGTAATCTTCCTTAAATATCTTTGATACTGTGTTTTCGAAGATCAACCGATGTCTACTCCTATCTCTGTTACCACTTACTTTGCCATCATCAATATTTTTTGCAATCCTTTCATCACTCATTCGTTTGACGTGTCCAAACCAGCTGAGCACGTTCTCCTTCATTCTCACCGTGACATTTTACTAGTACCTGCCATTCTGTTTATCTCTTCATTGCGGATTAGATCCGCTAAATTGATTCCGCATATCCTACGAAGAGAGCATGACATCCACGGCATTCATCTTTCTTTCATTATTCTTCTGTAATACCCACGTTTCGGTACCAACACTTCTATTGTGTACTGCTAAACGTGCGGCTGTGCTGACGTTTCACCGTCTTATCAGTGCAGTTGAGGCTCCGTTGACCCTGTTACTGGCAGCAATACGCCTTTCCACATCCATCCAAGATACGAATCCTCCATCTCTCCTGAACATACTTCCCAAATATACCACTTCATTCACTTGTTCTAATATATTACCATTTATACTGATCTTGCATACCGTCCTTTCTTCTTTTCTTTCAGATATAGTGACTATGTGAAATATAAAAATTGAATGTAGTTTTTTATCACATTAACAAATTGTGTGGTAAATATCAATAAATATCAAAATTTTCAAAAAAAAATTCGAGAAACTTTTGTACTGTCATAAACGTGACAATAATAGAAAGAACCACCTTCGTGATTGTAAGCCCGATATCATGTCTTGTGATATCGCATTTAAAACACAATCCACGCTACATTTAACATTTGCTATTATAATTGTACGTTTAAACAGTAAAAACACTAATATTGACGTGAATTAAGTCAAAATTTAAACTTTATGGCTTGTGAGTATATACATTTTTTATTTTATTGTAAGAAATTTTATTACATTTTGTTTGGTTTTATGAAAATTTACAATTTTATATGACCTATGTCGTAATTAATTTTTTGTACTATTTTTATCACTTGTTCCGCTAGTAAGCTTTAAGTCAGTCGGTCATTGAGCATGGTTTTTTTTTAAATCTGTGATACGAGCACAGTCTCGGTAATGTAATTCCTTTTAAAATACAGTTTGTTGAGACTGATTAACATTCAACTAAGAAACTTCTTCATCTTTATTCTGTGAATACTTTACCTATGAAATAATTAAGTATTTTATATACGTGTAGGAACTACATAGTATATTTATTTTTCCTATATGGTAATGCATTCGATTCCGGATTTACAGGGCACGCACAGTCATAGCGGTCGCGACGCCATCGACCGCACCTTAAAAAACCGTGTTAGTGTGCCACAAGCAAAATCAAATCTTTTTACTGCATTCATAACATTCCTTTTCATCTTTTAATTACTGATTGATTGCGTGGCTGAAGATGATATACCTATCACATTTTTTATTTTTTTCAGTTCTAGGTATAAATTATGGTTTTAAGCGCATTAAAATAATTATGAATAATTGTTACATTATTTGTTATGTTGTTCAAATATTCTTAGTTAAATTAAAAAAAACAAATTTCCTTTGCAAAAAAATGTATTTTTGCAAAAATAAATATTCCAAATTTGAATACGATATTCTATTTGAATACAATATTCAATATTTGAATGCTCTTTTTTAGCTCCAAGCTCTTAGTTCACAATAATGGCGTTTTCAGACAAAGTTTCAATCTAATGACTTAAATTTTCTTTAGCATATACTCCTTTTGTCTATACACGTCTTTAATTATTTTTAAGCAACGTGTAACGGTGTAGTGTAACGTAAACGCAACGGGATATATTTTAAGAACAGTACGCAAACTTTTGAAGGTACAACAAGTCGGTAAATTTTACGCTATGAATTCTTCTTCTGTGTTTACTTTTGTACTTTTTTATTATAAATGTGTTTTTTTTTACTTAAATTAAATACTATGTTTAAATATTCATTATTTAACGTCAACGACTTATTTAATTATTTATTAAGTGCGTTTTACATTAAAATATTTTAATATTCCTTAATTTATTAATCAGTATTAATACATAAACGTATAATATACAAGCTACATCCTTAAGCAAGTCTACGCCGTAACGGCATCGTTACGTTTCGTTTCATTCGCCGTTACATATTAATTTACTGTTATTTTCACATATCTTATTCCACCTTTTGAACAAGCATTTCGAACTATAATTGATTAAACTATTACGCGATATGGAACATAATTTAGGCGTCTTATTTATCTATATTTATGTATTTAAGATGTAAGTTAAAATGACATGGTTTTTCCTGTTTATAAGATGATACTAGTCACGATTAAGTATTTGTAAAATAAAGTTTACTTATTCTGGTAGAGTTCACGTTTTTTTAAAATAATTATGTTAAAGTTTTTATCCACTGAAAACATCGTGACTTTGAATTATATAGTAATTATATTACTATTAATAGAGGATATATATATATATATATATATATATATATATATATATATATATATATATATATATATATATATATATATAGCTAGCTATGATAGAAAGACAAACATGACAAGCAAAATTTAAAATAATACCATTTTATGAATATTAATTTTATTAAATTATTATACAAAATGCAATACTGAAAATAATCTCAACTTTAATTAAAGATAACTAATAAGATAAGTTATATAATGAAAATTTGTAAGAAAAATATTTAGGTATATGTAAAAAAAATATGTAGGATATAAAAAAACCTCTTGGAAATAGTTCCTTATTATCGGGTGGATAATGAATTTTTTATATGCTTGTTATTATTTATTTTTCTTGTTATTATCTCTATACAGAAAATTTCCACTAAATAAAAGGTAAAGATTCCTAAGATTGATCTAGCATAATGCTAGGTGGAATGCAATTTATTTAATATTTTCAACATATTTTTTGTCTTATTTCACACTCTTAAGCATATTCTAATATAATTTAAAATTTTAAAAGTAAGTCAAAAAGCAATCAACATACTGCTTCTTGTCCAAGTGATGGATATATTAATACGAATGCACTAAGTAGTGAGCAAATGTTTTGTAACTTTTCTTAGTGTAAGTTACCTAAGATATTTCAAAATTGCAATTAGTGATATGCACTGTATGTTTAGGTTGTTAACATGCAGTAGGAAGAGGTTGTTGGAAAATAACGTAATTGTCACAACCACAAAGAAAACTTAAATTATAAAGCAGTGTTAGCTTGTTTGTGACAATTCTCATTGAGGAGGTGAATTATATCACTTCCTCACTCTATTAAGAAAATAAAGAATTGAGTTCCACCATCCTACATACAATGTTTTGAAATCTGGTGGAATTTTAAGGATGGAGTGTCTTGTCTTTAAAGTTATTATAAGATATATTTGTAGACATTTTTAAGTCCATTTATTATTTTAAGAAAACATACATATTATACTCACTCTTTTATAAATTTCAAAACTTGTAAACTGTGTAGCTGCATATGGAAAAATTCTGACCATCTGAGCACCATTGCCTTTATATAATGCAATAAGGGATTCCTGCTTCACTATAGCCATCAGTCCACCAAACACCCCATGGTGCTTATAATGAGCCGACTGTGCCTGAAGAAGGATCTTTATACGATCAAGAGGAGCTACAGTGGTCTTAGCACACATTCCTGCAACACCTAAAATAATAATATTTTTATTTTAACAAAATAGTGAATGTACATTAATATTTTATTTGGTAAACACCTAAAAAGTTGCTACTAGCAAGTACCAATAATTTTTAACCATGACGTTAACGTGTTTAATTTTTAATCTTTAACATAATTCAATAAACTTACCTCCAGCCAATAAATTTTTGAGTATAAAATCGAGATCGTTTTTCTGTTCCATTTTAAGAGCCATCTTAAAATAAAATTAAGTAAGTGCAAATAATTTTCCTCGTTGTCCACTTAATACTCGTTTCGACTGACTATTTGACAATTATTATTAATGAGAACCAAGGGACATTTCTTCACGAATTAGCACATAACATAATAAACAAACTTTCACTTTGAACGAACGAAAAACTTTCTTCCCGCATTCATCACTTGTACAATGTCACATTAAAAAAATAAATTCAGAAAAAGGTACGGACAGAAAATATAATTTAGAATTTTTAGATCATAAAGGGTTAACATATGTTTTTAAACTAATAATTGTCTACATTATTCAATAGAAATAGCTACAAGCTCACACTTCCGACCAAGTCGAAAGATTGACGTTCGCCTGACAACTGACACTCGTCAATGATTGTTAATAAGTGTTACTATACGTAAAAAAATTAGAAAGACAATCAATTTCTTGGTTCTGGCAAGCACTGTACAATAATGAAGTAGCTTATTAATATATAATATTTAAAAATAATACCTAACATTTATATGTTTTACAGTTTAAATTAATATTTAAATTTAAATAAAAATTTTTACGAATGTAAGATAAATGGAGTCGCCATCTAGTTCATTTATACTAAACTAGGAAACTCGATCATTATTGGGAAATAAATATTTTATTATTTCAATTATAAATATAATGACTACGATTAACGTTTGAAAAATTGCACTGAAAGTTCATATTAAGTCACAAAGATAACTTAACAAATTTTTTCAATATTTGTATCTTTAAATATTGAAATAATATAATATTATATGTTTTATAGCATTTATACACTAGTATCTAAACTTACAAAACAAAATAGCAATGTTAGTTTCCAACCATGCTGTGAAAGGCCGTGAAGTAGGAGCTTTTGCTACGTGCGCCATTGATCCTCGAATGTATGAAGGTCACCTTGAAAGAGCGCGAAAGCTCAAATAGAAGTAGGGATGGACGCTCTATGAAGTCATTTGAATTTTCGGGTGCATGCCCGTCCGCACGTTGCACATCACACTGTGGTATAAAAGTAAACAAGACGCCGGCAAATAAGATTTCAATATGTTGCGTGATATAATACACGTTCGAAATAAGTCTGTATAGAGTTATTCACTAGTCCAGTTGGTCGCTTACAATACGTGTTGATATTTTTTTTTTTAAATTAATTGATTATAATTAAAAATTTTATATTAATAATAATTTATTTGTTTTAAATTGTTGTAATATATTGAAGTGAAAATGGATGTTCCGGCTAAAGGAAATATTTTGGGGCGTAAGTATTTCTTTTTAACTATTTTTGGTGTACTTTTTTAATAAATGGAAGGTGAGTAGAGTTAATTTTAATGTGAATAAATATAAAAAAGAAATAACTATATTTTTTAAATAATTCTGGGTGCTTCTATATTTTAAAGTTGTTATAAATAAAAAAAATAAATCACAATTAAAAGTAATCAGCCTAATAAGTTAATCCTACCAATTACAATAAACCTACCTACTACCTACCTACCTACCAAGTAAAATAAATAAAAATTCGAAATTGTGTTGCAATTATATTGCATTACATTGACAATATTTCTCACAAAGATTATAAATAATCATCTGCTTATACCTTAAATTATTACAAATTTATAAAACAGTGTTTATCATTTAGAGACACCTTTCTTTAAATAAGTTAATGTTTGTATACATTTCTTCTTTGACCGTAAAGGTCAATGTCCCGATTTATATTAATATACATCAGTATATATATATATATATATATATATATATATATATATATATATATATATATATATATAAATCGGGACATGTTTGTGATCTTTTGAAGTTCTTATAATATTTGTTGTTGAGAATATAACGTCTCTTATTATTTCTTAGCTAATTCCTATAATTGCGTCATTGAATTTTTCCATATTTCTTATTGTATATAATTTTAAAATCATATAAAATAAGGATATAAAAATAAGGATTAAGTTCCCTTATAAGTTATAACTAACGTGACCATTTTTCGGTTGACTCAAAGCGGGATACGGTCTTCGTTTTTTTTAGGGTGGCCTTCGCTTTTTTTAGAGGGATGTTATTTTTAGGATAATTTTAATTTTTTCTTGACATCTAAAGGTGCTTTTAATTTTTTGGGGTATACCTAATTGACACTTTAATAAATAATTTAATACATCCGTTTTTTGAATTTACTGCGATAGTTACTCAGAAACTAGTTTAGACCGATCAAATTTACAAGGCATTTTGAAAATACGACAACATTTGTATGTCCTGGGGGTATGTTTCGGGACACCGGGACGCACAAGCGAAAAACGGGATTCACTACGTCTACGTCTACGAGCAATTTATCTAGAAAAGCTATTAGCTAATTATTATATTATGTAAAAAAATCGGTAGAATATCTAGGAAGTTAAAATTTAAGTTAAATATCATTAATGTTTATTTATATTTTTCTATATATAGACATATTACACGTAACAGAACCTATTTGTTTCCCACGTAGGTAATTATGTCGGTTAGATATTACTCATTGTTATATCTATTTTTAAACCTAGTCATATAGAAGCTTAAATTAGTTATTGTAACAAATGTTTCATAATTATTATGAAATAAATATACCCATGTAATTTATAGATTATTTTGTGTAATTAAATTATATTAATATTAATTTGTGTAATAAATAAAATATTATACGGAATAAGATTTGAAGATATGGAGAAAGTTATGAAAATTAGGTCACAACAAATTATGTTTATTAACTATATATTTAGTGTTTTGCCATTGTCCAAATGTGTTATGATATACGATAAGGGAGAGGTAATGGTGGACGTATAAACTTATTTATAGTAATTACATAGATTCGGTCATATTTTAATAAAATGATAAGTATATTTTTTGCTTCCCGATGTATCCTGCATTTAACAAGGTAGGTGGGGGGAATCTAGTATTAAGACACTCCGTTCCCTACGCAAGCAATGCCTGTAGATATCGGCTGAAAGTAGAACACGGAAGTGTAATGGGAAGTGGAGTGTCTTAACACTACGTCCCCCACTGCATACTTTGCTAGGTGCGGAGCAAAGGAAACAAATAAAATAAAACACGCCATTCTCAGTGCCCTGTCCCACCGCATTCCACATGGAGATGAGGCCAGAGTCTCCGCCAGTTAATAATAAGTACTTCTAAAATGCAGCGAATATATATAATCACCCGGGGGTAACCTCAACCATCGCGTTTACAGCCAGGTAATGTGCCGCTGCGCCATAAGGACTAAATGTGAATAGTCACGTATGTTATTACTATTCAGTTTGTTATTACTTATGAGCTTCTGACAAAGTGTATATATATATATATAATTCAAATATCGTCACTTTCGTTGTATATATAATTCCCTTGAACCTTGAACAATGTTGGCTTGCCTCAACCACCCAACGATATATTCCTTCGTTCTCCAGTTCGTAATATTTATTATCTAAAATTGTCAAATACAGCAACTCGCGCTAAGAATTCAAAAACCGGTTAATGCATTACAAGTACCATGTACTGTAACGTTATTCCTCTTTTCTTATTTTACAGCCCGTAAAGGTTATCTTTCAGAGATTGATTGAAGCACTAAAATCACCTTTGCATACGTTCGCGTTGTGTTCTGCATATAATAGCAGGTTATGCAGAGAGAACCTATTGTTAAAATAATCTGTTCCTGACTTTCCGCTGAATTTTTGGAGGCGTTGTGTGTTAAATGGCGGTACTCAACGCCGCGTTTTGCCTTGTTAGCAGAGCTAGGAAATAAAAATATTTAATAATTATAGTCACACGCTTGTGCCACTGCGCCGCGACGCCTCATATTTAATTATATTATATGCATTTATATGTTTGTTTTTATTTTTATGTGTACAATAAAGTATTTTAGACTATTTTAGTCTATTCTACCCTCTGTATTGATTTGGTTACAGGATTTGTACCCGCGCGGTACATTTTTGCGATCTTGGGCTCTATAGGAATGGCGATCATCTATGGGTTAAAAGTGAACCTGTCCGTTGCTATGGTGGGAATGTTGAATCACACAGCTCTTGAACAAGCCCATGAGGCAACAAACAGAGAAAATACAACTGTTGTTACTGATGTAGACTATGAGCCTGCGGGGAACTCTACCGTGGTTAAGGTAACATTATTTTTTATTTATTATTCATATATGAAAACTGATGAACAGTTAAGAAAATTTGTACGTTTCCAGATATTAAAAATGTTTAATATAGATATATTTTTACTTTATTTTACGGTTTGATGGATTATTCGTAATTTACATACATTTCGTGGCGCGTGCCTCAAAATTGCATAACCTGCTCCTTTTTATCATAGAATTTCTAAGCTTTACGTCGTCCGTACATGATAGAAATTCCTAACCCACGAACGGAACTCTTAGAGACTACATTCACACAGCGAGAATATGGATACCATTGCCTGTATTATCTGTATTTCCTATTACATTTCACTATCTTTAAAAACCGAGGGAAAAGGAATTAATTAGGCCAGCGTGTATCACCGTACACCTTATTATCTCTTAATATCGGACTTGATACGGTGAAGCACAAGCCTATTGAAATAGCATATTCAGCGTAAAAAAAAATAAAAAGGGATGTGAATCCACAATTATCGGGTCGTCGGGCACATTCCTAATATTCTAAAACATGATTCTAAATTGTGTTGATAATTCAATAAAAGCTGTCGATTATTGAAATTGTAAGTTTTATTCCCTTTTGATATGTTTACAAACTATAAACAGGTTGATCATTTACGCTGTATCCCACATACGGCAGGGTAGGCAGAGGGAACCTAGTGTTAAGACATTTCGTTTTTTAAAAGCATTGTGTGCTGAGTACCGGAATTCAATACCGTTCTTTGTCTCGACACCAGAGCTCAGAAATAGAAATATAAATTTAAATAAATATTTCATTTTATCGAGTGGGAATCGAACCCACAACCGTCGCATTACAGTCACACCCTTGTGCCCCTGCGCCACGTCGTTTTTTTTCCATAAAAAAAACGACGGCCTCACAACAAATTGATTCTAATGTATATTTAATATAATTGTGGTGTTTTCGATATCAAAACATGTACATATGTGACTTCACAATTTGTTTATTAGTCGAAGGGAATGACCTTTGTTATCGTGGAAACGTCGTCTATGGCGTACACTGCGTTCCAACATTTTAACAGCCAATAATAATAACTTGATATTAGGTCCTTATACCACCTTACATTTGAAATTGGCGTATGGTATGGCAGGGACAAAAAGTTGAATATTTTTTAATATATATTTTTTTAAATATTTTTTTTATATATTCATTTAATTAAAGTATTTATCTTTGTTATCTATGCACTTTTGACATCTTATAGGTAGTTAATTGATTCCTACACTAAAAAAGAGGTTCGATGAAAAAAAAAACATTATTGGTACAATAATGTAGAGTTTTAGAGGTTAAGTATTGTAACGCGTTTGTCGGTTCGTTTCACTCAATTGGTAATGGTCCCAATTTGCTTCAAGTGGATTAAAATAGTTTTATCATTAACACCGCAGCCTGCAGCTAACTCGGAAATGGTTTGCGATGGATCCGTTTCCACAATAACCTTCAATTCTTCATTTTATTCGGGACTTGCTTGTTCTGCAGTAGCAATTTCTAGAACGAAAACGTTGAAACCCCAAAAACGCACTGTGTTTTCTTTTGCAACACGATCGCCATACACATTAATAACTCTTCGAGCCGTAAATAACGCGATATTTCAAGTATTACATTTTGTAAATTAAGTGACATAAACAGAAAAAAACGAATAAACAACGGTTAACAAAAAACAAATACATGAGTAAACAGTTGTATAAATTTTAATTGGGAATTTCCAACGAAAGAGGAGATTAAGATTATTTTAATTATTTTAATTTGTGATTAAAATGGCCAGTACGACAAAACTCACATTTCATATGTACCTAATATAATATTTAACAGCACTGTTTGTATTTCTAAAACGCTTGTAAAATATAATTTGAAATGTCAGTCGCGACAGGTTGTTGGTTCGATTCCCACTCGAGGAAATGAAATATTTCGGCGGAAAATGGGGAACAATGTCTTAACACTAGGTTCCCTCTGCATACCCTGCTCTGTGCGGGAGCTAAAAAACATTTGTGTATACAAAAACAGTTTGAGTCAATCGCGATTTTATATCTCCTACCCTAATTTATACGTTTAACAGCTTTTGGGTCAAACAGAAAAAAATTATCGCATGAACAATCAAAATATTTTCAATTTTGTTTAAAGGAAAAAACGAAAGTGCAAGCTATAACATAATAATAAAAGATTTAAAATAACTCGTCCTCTGGAAACGTATGCGCAAGTCTATTTATAGAATCAGTATATACAATCATAAAAAACTGTGAGTTATATTAGCATTAAAATAAAAATCTGGCGACGAAAAGAAATGTATCTTATTTTTATTATAGGCGCATATCTTGTAACCTTTTAGTATATAGGATACTAAAAGGTTACAAGATATGCGCCTATATTAAAAATAAGATACATTTCTTTTCCTTTTATTTAATGTACAAAACAAAGATAACTGAAGTCAGTACGTACGTACGTACAATTTCGACTCAAATTCGAGATATTGCGATTTTCATGCCACACGTCACGACCATCACGAGATACAAAAAACTAAAATATTTTAATATATTATTTCTTTTTTCTACTGATGTTCATTCTGAACCATCTTTTCTTTCAAACGTAATGAAAAACACTTTTATCCATCAAATTTCAAAGTAACTTTTAAATTCTTTCACCTAAAAACGAATCTAATTTAGGTTTCTATCTTAATAAATTATCATATGCTTTTGGATTGTTTCCAATAAATTTATGCATACTAAAAATGTATATTGATTTTACTATGGATACAGTGCTAATATTAGTCTAATCCCTAATCAGCTTCACGCTGTATCCCGTACACAGCAGGGCAGACAAAGGGAACCTAGTGTTAAGACACTCCGTTCCCCATTTTTCGTTGAAATCTGGAAGCATTGCGTGTTGAGTGGCGGAACTCAACTGTTCTTTGCCTCGCCCACCTGACACCACCCTGACACCAGAGCGAAGAACTGGAAATAAAAAAATAATTTAAGAATTTTAATTTTTTTATTTTAGCAGGAGCACGTGCTCCATGACTAACATCAACCAATAATGATGTTACCAACCAATGGTGATGTTTAATACGATACAAAAAGGGCTCTATCTAGGAGCTATAGAAAATCATAAAATATAAAAAAGATGAATACCATGGTGCACAAAATGTCTTTCCCGCATTGCAGAGAAAGCGGAAGAAACCTAGTTGTAGGACTCTCCGTTCCCCTCTTTTAACTCAATGTAAGAGACATTACGTGCTAGGTAGCGAAACTCAACGCCGTGCCGTGCTTAGCCTCGTTTATTCGAAATAATTTATGACAGTTTTCCAAATCGTACCAAATATGATCGTGAATGACAACGAACTAAAACTGTAAATAGTCAAACCAATATCGCATGAATCACAAAAGCTCCGTCAACTAGCGACAAATGGAAATTACATAATATTTTGATTCCACCAATTATTCTCATTAAAATCGATTAGAAAGTATTTCAATAAACAGCATTCCAATTTACTTTGACCATAAATCTTATTGGCCTTAATTTTTAAGTACTCAAAAGAAGCTGTAAAAAAAGGTTGAACTTGAATAAGTGCGTATATTGCGGTTATTTTTATGACTTTATTTGTATATTCTGGCTTCATGTAAGTTCAAAGAGAATCTCTCTGGATACTTTGGTTACAGAGGGAACCTGGGAACCTAGAGTTAAGACACTTTGTTTCCATTAAAACACTTCTGTTCCCCATTTTCCGCCGTATTCTGGAGGCATTGCGTGTTGAATGGTTCGCTATTCTGCCATTCGGTGAGTTTCGACTCACCTTGCCTTGCCCCGTTACCATAGCGAGGAAAAAATATTAATTATTTTATTTCCTCAAGTAAGAAGCGAACCTACAACCTATCAACTTTACAGTCGCATACTGGTGCTCCTGTGCCACTACTGGCCTCAACAGCATCACAAGTTACGAATGTAAAACTCGGTTAGCTGGACCTTTTACAATATTCGAGAGTTATACGTTATTAGTGTTAATATATGTGTAAGTGTGGCTGTAAACGCGACTGTATATAGGTTCGATCCTCACACGAGGAAATGAAATATTTAAATTTATATTTTCATTTCTTCACTTGGGTGTCGAGACAATGCCGCCTGAATTCTATGGAAAGTGATGAACGGAGTGTCTAAACAGTAGGTTCCCTCTGCCTACGCTGCTGTGTGTAGGATACTAGATCATAAAGCTAATTTTAACTTACATGTTTCAGGAAGCAGATGGACCTTTTCTTTGGTCGTCAGAAATACAAGGAATAATATTAAGTTGCTATTTCTGGGGATATTTCGTGTCTCAAATTCCCGGTAAGCCTTTCACGTAGTCGATATGGCTTGAAACAATAGTTTTTATTAATTTAGTTATTTAGGTTGTTCAGTATTATGTTGTTGCGGAGGGTTTGAGTTCGAATCATGTTTAGTTTTCTGATCCAAATATAATAATGTGTATAAATGAAAGAAAAGTAGAAAAAAAACACAAATTATATCTATTGTATACATCGATAATTAGTATATTACGGAGATTTCTATTAAAATAAATGAAAGTGATTTATTTATATTATAGTAGTAAGTTATAACTAAATTTTTTTTTTTTCTCCAGGTGGTCGTATAGCTGAATTGTTTTCAGCCAAATGGGTAATGTTCTTCAGCGTGTTCATCAACGTGGTGTGCACTCTCCTCACGCCGGTGATGGCCGAAGCTCACTACGTGGCGGTAGTTGTTATGAGAGTGGGGGAAGGGATTGGAGGAGTGCGTTTTTTAAAAATCACACAAACACATTTTTTTTTGACTTTGCAAAAGTTTATAAATAATTAAAACACTAAATATGTCTAGATCTGCTGACTTATGGAACCTAACGCCGCTCTTTTCGGCCTTTTTTTACACAATTACAAAATTAGCATACTTCTAAATTGTAATTGAATCCACAATCCTGCTTTTATTTAGAAAACCTTTGCTATCGAACCTAGTATATACTCGTATAGAATATATAGTCCGTTCCCAGCTAAAATATTAGTATGGTGTCCCAGGGCGTGACGTTCCCGGCCATGCACGTGCTGCTGTCGCAGTGGGCGCCGGCGCGCGAGCGCGGCGCGCTGGCGGCGCTGGTGTACGCCGGCACGTCGCTGGGCACCGTCGTGTCCATGCTGACGGCGGGCGTGCTCACGGCCAATATTGGTAATACTCTGTTGTCCGTCCGTCTGTCTGCCTGTCGTAAAAAACGTATTAAAATTAATAGGATACTTCAGTTTGAACTAGAATTATGAAATTTGGCAGCTAGTGTCTACGGTAGTACTAGTTCAAGGAAACAATTGAAAACTATACAGTTAAATAAAAAAAATAATAGCCTTAAAAGAGGGCCAATTTTGGTAAAGCCGCTAGTTCCATGTGAGGTATCAGATGAAAGGGCTCTGGCTAAGGTAAGCTTGAATTTCAGTAAAACTCAAGGTCTCCAATTTTTGCACGGAACCCTCGGTGGGTGAGACTCGCGCTAGTTCTATGTTAGGCGTGTATCACACATACTGGTAGAGAAAGGGCTTTACTTTTATTTAGAAATACGTGTTGGCTGGCGGAACTAAGACCCGCATTTTATTTAATAGACTGGTGACATTAATATTTATTATTGATTTATATAAAAGTATTTATAATAATATAATGTTAATAATAGGTTTTTTTATGTTTGTTTAATGTAATAGATTCAATTACGTTAGCGTTCTCTTGTGACTTAAATGGGTTCGTCCAATTAAGTTGATTAAATTTGTTATAAGGTTTGGTTATTGGTTTGTTATAATGGTGGTAACACATAGTAGTTCCTACTATGTGTTCCCACCATTTTATATCTAGATATATAATAAAATTTCAGATTTTATTTTTTTTGTCTGTTTGTTTGTATTGTCGTTTGTGTTCGAATATGGCTCAAACTATTAAAATACAGTTTTAGCAAATGAATTTGGGAAAATTAGAGATTAGTTAAAGCTTTGTGTAAGTTTCATTTAAATCGGTTCATAAATAAAAACCGGTCTGTTTTGTTCATGTTTTATTAAATAGGCTGAAAGTTTACTTTTTCAAAATATTGTTATGGATATTGTTTTTAAAATGTTAATGTTATTAGATTACTGTACTGAAAATATTTCAACTGAAAATAATTCAGATAAGAAAATAAATAACTATATAGTACACAAGTGTTGCAAAAGAACCAGCTCGCGGGTCACTAGCCAATAATATGGACATAATTACAATATTACTAATATTACCAGGATGGGAAAGCGTGTTCTACGTGATGGGTGGTCTATCCTGTATCTGGTGTGTCCTGTGGGTGTGGTTGGTACAAGATTCTCCTCAAACACAGCCTCTTATCAGTAAGGAGGAGAGGGAAATGATAGTGGCATCACTTGGTGGGAGCAATAAAAAAAATAAGGTAGGATCGATTCTTTTAATATATATTTTTTAAATATGCGACTAGACGTGGCGTAGACGGACGTTGTTAGTTCGATCTGCACTCTAGGAAATAAATATTTATAATTTTTTTATATATTTAAATTTCCATTTCTTCGTTCTGGCTTGGAGACAAAACGCGGCGTCGAGTTCCGCAATACCTTCAGGACTCGGCCTCATCCTCTGCTTACTCTGCTCTGTGCAGAATACAACGTGAAGCGGATTTTTTAAAAATAGAATTTCAGTTACTAGTTATACAATTTCTCTCTTGGATATTTTTCTAGATCGAATTCAGGTGATTTGAGAGGATCTAGTTATTGTTTTGCCATTTAGATATTAAAATGGAGTTATTGAACTTAGTGACGTTTAACACCGGGCCGCATCTGTTCGTTACTGATGAAACATCAAACCATGGTTTTCGGCGATGCATACAGAATTGATTAATATTAATTTCGTTAATATTAATCAGCATTGATTAATATTAAATATTATATGCAGTTAAAGATATATGTGTTGACAAGAAGTCTGGAAATCTTGGTTAAATAACTATGTTTTTAAAGGCTTTTTGTAATCTAAAAAGTTTTTTATGCTTCGTTCTGTATCCCGCATACTAAAGGTCATTCCGTTTCCCACATTCTGTCGACCTCGAACTCGCCGAACCCAACTTCGAGCTTTGTATCAGAAAGCTTAAGTTTAGTAACTTATGTATAACAAAAGAAAAATGTTTCTTGTAGAAACTTCCAGTGCCCTGGAAGGCGGTGTTCACGTCAGGCCCCTTCCTCGCCATCCTGGTGGCGCACGCGTGCTCCAACTGGGGCTGGTACATGTTGCTCATTGAACTGCCCTTTTATATGAAACAAGTGCTTAAATTTAATATGACTCAGGTAAGACCTTTTATCTATATATAAGTAAGGAAAATCGATATGTCTGTCTGTATTATTATATGTGTATTAATATGAAAGTATGAAATTCCCACCGGATTGTGATTACTCGGGGATAAAAACCTACAGCCCAAATAAGGTGTCAATTACAGCTTATCTTGTGTATAACAAATGTGTGTTTCCTAAATATAAGCATATAGTTCCTAGAATCCACGGGCGTGCCGATAGCTGTCTAATATAGTACGTCTTTATTCCTATGAAAATATATTTAAAAAAAATACGATAATTTATTGAGTTTTTAAATTTTATTATATAATATTGTATAAGATGATTTAGTAGTTTTTACTACATTTTAAGTGAGCTCCAATATTTAATTAAATATTTTTATTATACACGGAACAAACACATATTATAACATAATATAAAATAAATAATTTCAGAACGCCGTAACAACAGCATTACCATTCCTATCACTATGGATCTTCAGTATTGGGCTCAGCAGGTTCTTAGACTGGATGCGCGGAAAAGCGTATATTACTACTACCACTGCTAGGAAAATTGGTACTTTATTTGGTGAGTTTTTCTACTTAAAAAGATTTTATATTTTGTAATTTTTTTTAAATAGTATGATAATATACCCCCTGTATACGCGATCGACGGATCAACAGTAGTTTATAGTACAGTTCAGTACTTAGCCATTTTCTGCGGTTCAGTAGATATTAGAGAAATTTGATAAAAAAGGAACAGATTTTTGAACAAAATTGGAAAATACAGCCCGATTGTTAGGTCTGCGGTCGTGATTTTCCTTTCCTCAATAGCAAGCAAGAAGTTGTCGGTCTATAAATCTTGGAAATAAAATCGAATAAATAATAGATTTAAAAAAAAATTAGCAAATGTTTCAATGGATTGTAGCAAAAAATTACTTGTTTTTATTCCAGAAGTCATTTAAAAACTACTGGTATTTATAGACAATATGTAAAAAAAATACTGGAATCTTAAAACAGTAAAATATTATTATTTTCGTTATCAAAATGACCTTGAAATCATTTTTTTTAGTTCTTTACTGAATTTTATAATTTTTTACCAGTCAATAATAGTCTAAAAATGTCTGTACTAACCACTACCCAAGTGCATAATACAATTTTCGGTTTGTTCAAGGATAACTTTACAATAACAAAATATTTGTTCTCTACACTGTTCTCTACTGCCTACATATTTTGAGTCGTCGTAGTGCCGGGAACGGCATGTGATTGTGAGCACGACGGTTCTGGGTTCGGTTTCCACTCTAGGGAATGATTCTATTCTCGAGATGTTGCTCTGGTTAACTGTTATCATTGCTGTTGTTGTATTGACAAAGCGTGACTTTGCGTTTCGTCATTGCACAGTGTCGTACCCTGCTTTATACGACATACAGTTGAACTCCGCAGCGTCCGCCGTGCCGGCCGCGTGCCTGCTGTGGCTGAGCGCCGCGGGCGCCGCGCGCGCGCTGGCCGTGGCGCTCACCGCCGTCGCAGTCACCTCCATTGGAGGGATGTTTTGTGGATTCCTGTCTAATCATATTGATATTGCACCTAATTTTGCTGGTGAGTACATTTGAAGACCTGCACTCTTATTTGACTTGCCTTTGCAATAAATTTGCACTGGTACTAGACCTGCATTCTGATTTACATTCGTACTTGACCTGCACTGACATTTAACGCGTGCTTTCATTTATCACACACTCATCTTTGATCTAGATCCTGTAGTTCTCTTTTTGCTCTCCTTTTCACGTTCTTATAACATGGGACTAAATGTATGGAAATGGATAGAGGGAAAATGAAAACCTCGTATTAAGACATTCCATTCCTATTGGGACACTTCCGTTCCCTATTTTCCGCAAAATTCTGGAGGCATTGCGTGTTGAGTGGCGGAACTCAACGTCGCGCTTTGCCTCTGCACCAAAGCGAGGTAATGAAAATAGTCAATATCAAAAAAAATAACTAAAAAAAAGCAGTTACATAACGTATATAACGTTATTATACACTATTTTTTTTATTATCAATTTAAAACAAAAGAAACTGACCATATGCAGGATACAGCGTGAAGCTGGAAGAAAAGTTGATTTATGTTTTCTTACGATTTATAGGAACTTTAATGGCAATGACGAACACCGTGGCGACTATCCCGGGAATCGTGGTGCCCATATTTGTGGGATTCTTGACACATGACAATGTAAGTTGACTTCTTAGGTTAGTGTTTGAAGTTTTAATAATACTTATTTAGTGTATTAGTATATATATACTATGTTATTGTCACTAAATACAATAAATATTTAGTGATAATAATCACCCTTTTTCTATATAAAGTGACAACAATTCTTTACAATGTATTGGATAGCATATTAAAATTAGTCGTGGCAAAGCGGTATAGTATCTGATTGTAAACGTGACGGTTGTGGATTCAATTTCCACTCGGAGGAATGACTTGAATGATTAATTTCCTTGCTCATAAGAAGTTTGTCTTCTTTTTTGGGCGGCGTTGAGTTGCTCTATTTAACACGAGATGTGTCGGAAAATTTCGCAATGCGTGGGTAACAGGATGTCTTAACCTTAAAAGCCTACCGTGCAGCCAAGTTCTATAATAAAGATGAAAAATCGGAAACTCGTTCAAATTTAATAATATAAATTACTAATAACTTGATAAACAATTCCACTAATGACTAACATCAAAATAAATTAATATAACTAAAATCTGTCTTCTTACAGAAAACGATATCAGCGTGGCGTGTAATATTTTATGTTACAATCGCATTGTATATTATAGAAATTGTAGTTTATACATTATTCGGTTCTGGAGAGCAACAGCCTTGGAACGATGTGGCAGAAGATCATCCAGAAGAAACTCCATTGAAGAATGAAAATAAAACTCCTGTTTAATATTGTTTATTATAGCGGGTGTTATTAGGGAGGCAAGAGAGGAGAGTATTTCATGTTACAATACATTATAAAATCAGGATTTACAAACAAATCGTTAACAAAATCTGAAATAACATAAATTGTGTCGAAGAAGAATCAGAACTAATAAATTGTGATTTAGTAAAAACTTTCAATACTGGACGTGTCGTTTAAAGAAAGAAACATATAACCTTAAAAATGATACCGGAACGGGCTGAAAAGGTTAATTATATAATTAAAAAATACATATTATCATATCGTTAATATATGAACAAATAAAAAATAAAAAAAACTAAAAAAAAGTATTATAGTCATAAAAATAAAGTAAACATGTTTATATGCGTGTGCCATAAATAAATATATTTTGCATTTTTGTACTTACAATATTAGTCATAGATATAAATATTATATTAACGAGAAAATATTATTATAATGATACACATTTTTATAAGCATTTAATACTGATTAGACTATATAATAAATAAGTTTTTTATTTTTCTATTCATTTATGACATAAGAATATTATTAATTTAAAAAGAATATCAATAAACAAAATATCAGTTAGAAAAAACAAGCTTTCTAGCCTTTTTTCCAGGGTGTATTGTATTTCACAAATCAAAACCTATTCATTTGATACCCATATTGGATAGGTTGTGGACAAAAAAATCGATTAATGAGAAAATTGATTTATATTAAATTTCATTGTCAAGTGGTTCAAAGGAAGCTTGCAAAATTTCACATATACTAAGCACGGCAAGTTAAAAGCTTGTTAATACCGCTTATGTTGAAATAACAGACGAACGGACGGACAAAGAAACAGAGCCCAAAATGTGTACACGAGTTCCGTTTTCCTCTTGAGGCCGGATCCCAAAAAAAGCACTTTTTAAAAGTCCTGTACACTAAAAACCAGTTTTTTATACTTAATTATAATATGACCTATAATGTTTGTACTTTTATACAAGTAAGACGTAAATTTTAACCTTTTTAAATTATAATTAATTTATTATAAGTTAGTGTGAGCCATACATTATACTAAGATACTATGTTAACTTTAAGTACTTATTATCATTAAGAATAATGTATAATTTATACATTGTTTTTTTAAAATATTTATTTATATAAATAAAGGTTTACACAACAATGTTTAGAAGCATTTTTTTAATTAAAATGGATATGGCTATTAAGGCCTGATAATATTTGCTTACCAAAGACAATTCTCAATAAATAAATGTAACAAACAAAATTGAGTTTCATTTCGCCGTTTTATAAGAACAGCTTCTATGACATGGAATATTTTTTATATCGTTTTCATCGGTTATGATAAAATTGTAATCAAAATTAAATTCTTAATTGTATCTGTTATTTGGTCAATATATATAATTTCTGCCATCATAATACTTTTTCCAGGATTTAAACAAAAATTCCATACCTTATTTTATAGATCTTTAATTATTAAAAAAATAATTACAAATATAATAGTATTTACATTTACATATGATATTCATTGCAGAATAATTGAAATCATGCAATAAGAAGGTGACATTGCATTTTTTCAGAATTTCAGAACTATAAAAATGAATACGTATTACTTATTAAAAATATATGAAAATTTGAACGTAGCGAGATTTGAACCCCCGCCTCTTTGGAAACCGTCCGAATGCTTCGATCAAATAAATAAAATAAAAATCTCCCTACAGAGATGCTAACAACATAAATAAGTTGTAACAAGCGTATAAGAATTTCGACGTAGCTCGATGAGAACGTATGGCAAAGTTGGTCAGAGCGCTTGGACGGTTTCCAAAGAGGCGCGGGTTCAAATCATAATAAATAGGTTATGATAACTGAATGCCACGGGTATTAAATTAGTATTTTACAGTACCTATACGTTTTTAAAATTTGAAACCCAAAATTTTAAATGGATAATTTTCACTAAATAAAATAATAATTAAAAAATAAATTTTATTTAACCCTAACCAGTCTCGCAATGTAGGCGGGTCCGTAGTTAGCGGACACGTCGGGGACGACCAGTTGTCCATACTTCGGTTTACTTTGCTTTGTGCCTAAACACAGTGTACTACTTAAAGCGTTGAATGGCACCGACATGTCTCTGAAAATAGGAAATCAAAATAATAATATATAAATACTTTTTAGGTATTATTTATGTTTAGAATTTTAAGGAAATAATTAGATAGTAATAAAATCAGTTTGTAATAAAAAATATTAATATACCTTAGTCGTTTGAATATCATGTTTGTATGAATCAATAGCTGTGATGGCATGATATAATAACGAATGAGGCTGTCGTGGCGACAGGGCCACAAGCATAGAGAACAGTTAGAGGTTAATTAATTAACACGAAGCCAATACAAACCTAACAGCGGCAACCACTCCGTATTCGTGAAAGGCGGCGGTGAGCGCCGCGTGCACCACGCCGTCGTTCTGCGCCGGGCTGAGCGCGCACGTGGCGTACACCGCCGCGCCGCCCACGCGCAGCACGCGCAGCGCGTTACTGCACACAGCGGACAAGTAGTGATTCATTTACTCTAAATTCGATATATACTTAACGTATATTCGGTAACTTTCTATACGTAACTTTCTAGAAATAATCTGTTGAGCGGTAAAACTCAACATGGTTCCCAGGTTTTTTGAGTATGTTATACGAATCTATATCATACTACACTGGTAAAATAAAATTAAAAGACTGCATAATATACTTATTAAGAAAACGTATAAAATTTTTAACGTAGCGGGATTTGACCCCACGCCTCGTTGGAAAAGTCCAAGTGCTCTGAGCCATACGTTCTCAGCGAGCTATGTCAAATTCGTATACACTTGTTATACTTATTTATGTTATTAGCATCTCTGTAGGGAGATTCTAAATATATTTTTTAATTTACTTGATAAATAAAGTATTAATAAAAAAATGTTTTCAATACAAACTTTCTAGATTTTTTCATGGTGTATTGTACAAAATAGGTCCTTACGTTTGATACGCATTTTAAATGGGTTATGCAGAAAATTGAAATCCGCCATTTCGTAGCGGTGGCCATTTTCAATCAACAACAACAATGATTATATTATGTAATTTCATAGTCAACTAAAATCGTTATCCAAATTTCAGCTCAATTTGGATAACTGAATCAAATTGAATTTGGAAGATTTCACATACACTAACACATATACGGCAAGTTAAAGAAACTCTTCTAAAAATAAAAATTTAACATGAAATAAATAATTTTAATCAACAAATAGCCTTACGTTAGTAACTGTGACTGCAGCTCCGGTATTCGCAATCTCTCTTTGACCCTGTCGGGTCTGAATATGTTATTTTCATCCTCCATTACAGAGTGCCTGTCTGTTGTACACGGAGCATCCACAAGTACCTATAAAAAAGTATAATATCACACAAAATATCTACACAATGAAAGCAAATTTATATTTTCATTTCTTCGCTCTAGTGTCGAGACAAATCCGGGGTTGAGTTCCGCTACTCAACACGTAATGTCGCTAGATTTTTTCGAGTTAATTTACGAGTTAGTTTCAAAGAGAGGAAAACACGGCCCATCTTTCAATACTCACAGTAACCATCAAAAATATGGCTACCAAATTAAACTCTTAAAGATTGGCACGTACAAACAGACAACATTTTAGCCAATATTATATAATATTAGTAAGAATTAGTGGTATTACCTTATCAAAACCGCGGTCGTCAGTAAAAAATCGTCCATCGACACGTGTTATCAACACACGCTCTCGCCATTTGTTGCTCACTTCGTAGTCCATTAGATAGTCGTTGAATATTCTGCTTATTCTAAAATTATTAAAAGTGAATATTGAAATCAAGAATGGTGACTTAAGCAGTTGTCACTCAAAATTTTTATTTCACGTTTGACTGTAGAACGGAGGAATAAAAAAAAATACTAATCTATTAAACTTAGACCTAGATACATCGTTGCACCTCATCACATCCGGCAACGGAGTTTGAGTTTGGGCCTCTCGGAAGGTAACGACGAAAAACATATTTAACAATACTATCTCCCGGGGGCATGCAGGACACCGGATATAGTGACTATAAAACGCGAAAGTTGTGGGTAAAATTTTCCCTATAAAGAATGAATTATGTACAGTTCCAAGGTAAAGCGCGGCGCTTACTTCCATTCAACATGTGATATCTTGAATTGATATCTTGAAATTGGGCAGTACATAGGAAAAGAATGTGTTAACACTAGATTCCCTCTATGCTATTCATAAAAAATGAAATTAAATTTAAAAATAAAAAACTTTAAATGAGTTAACTAACCTATTTGACCTAGACACAGATACATCATTGCAGACCATTACATCCGGAAAAAGTGTTTGTAAGGCAACTAGGGCTTTGCCCCCAGGGGCTGAACACATGTCTAACACTCGGTCTCCGGGGGATAGACACAGTGCTAAAACTGAGAGAACGCTGCTGAGGTCCATTGGATAGTAGTTGAATACACCTGGAATTTGGATATTTTTATAGCATCATGCTGTATCCTGCATAGAGCAGGTAGGCAGTGTTAAGACACTCCGTTCTCCACTTTGGGTGTTGAGTTGCAGAACTCAGAGCCACGCTTTAATAAAAAGTTATCGTCATTTGAATAAACTCAGGTCTAGGGTAAGGAATGACATTCGAAACATGTTGGTTATATGATTGTTGATAAAAATATATATTTTTAAAACAATACCTTATACTATGAAATAAACAAAAATGAATTGTTAGTGGAGATTACCTTCATAAATCATACCAGTTAAGTTTTAGTCGTAATTAAATTCAACACAAAGATAAAGAACGATTTTATCTTCAAAAAATATCAAGTAAATACATAGATTTTTTGGTTCGTGCGTTCGTACATCCTTTCTACGTGTACATTATAATACCTACATATTTACCAATTGCACATTTATCCAATAATATATGCAACTAATTTAAAAACTGTACAGGAGTTAATATCTAATTATTACAGTTATTTTACAAGGAATATTATGAATACTCACCCAAATCAATAATTTAACATTTAAGGGTGTTTCTGACGTAGTTATTAAATTGTCCACTGACATCAGCACATATTACAGAGTTTTAAAATTATGATGAGACATACATAACATGTCAAAATACACAAATTACCAAAAATTAACAACCACAAAATCGACTGAAGTGTCTTGACATGAGGTTCTCTGTGCTTACCTTGCTATAAGCAGAATAACGTGTGAAACTAAAAAATAGGGTATTGCTTTACCTGTTTTACATCTCTTTGGTTCAGGGAACCTATGATAATCACTGTTCATTTCATAGGCCATTACCTTCAAATGCTCTGGATATTTAAACTCAGTTTCAGGTTCCATTATAAGGGGGAAATCCAACTCCTCTGCAATTTCAAAATACACACTTTTAGTAGATAAAATAAAAATTAAATATAAAATATGTACTTTTTTTTCGGTTTATCTCTCTCTGTATGTCCCTTTCTAGGAGGGTACTATAACCTAGTATCAATTTAATCCGTTCAATCCCTCTTTTTGTCTTTCTACAAGATAACCCTTGACTACCCAGCTAAGAAAAAAGAGTGAAGCTAGTATAGTACAAGATAGTGAGGCAATGATGATAGAATAGAAGTCAAAACCATAACTGTTAAGTTTACAATCAGACCCTGTTGCAGACGGCCTAAAAAAGACGCGCGGTGCATAGCAGTGAAATTATAATGCCAGAACATGAAGATAATTTATTTATAGGGAGGGGTTTGAACTCACAACCATTGCATTTATAGTCAGAAGTTGTCACACTGCACTACTATATAATAGCCACTACTACTAGTTGTTAGTACAATCCTCAGTACAGGAAATGAAATTCTTATAATATTTAAATTTATATTTTTATTTCTTGGTGTCAAGACAAAGCGCAGCATTGAGTTCTACCACTCAACATGGATTACCTCCAGAATTTGGCAGAAAGTGGAGAATGGAGTGTCTTAACATTAAGTTCCCTCTGTCTACTCTGCTGTGTGCTGGATACAGTGTAAAGCAGATTTATTTATTTATTTTTAACATTTATTATTGTAGGTATATAATACTTACTATTAGAATGAAATGAGTAATGTAAAGATTCCGGCACCCATTCCTCCAGTCCCTTTAATTTTGTTGCTGGTACATATTGATATAATGCTTCAGATGATAAGCCCATAGAAGGTTGAATGATCCTTGATTCATCAATTTGAGCATTTTCAATAGCCTGGTCTAGTGTTTGAGCTGCTGGATTGCTAGAAATTAATATTTCACTATTAAAACCCATTCATAAATTATGCATGACTTTGTCCTTGTCCTGAATTGAATTTACATGTAATAATGTGTAATACATACTTAATATAATTATAGCATTTAATACTCAAGCCCTCCATATTTCTTCAATTTTGCCATGAATATAAAACAGGATTTTTATTTATATAATAAACTATATAATCTACTTAGTTATATTATATTAAATATTTTATTTAATAAAGATATGTATGTAATTCAATTTTTTATAGCCATTTCCATACTATGGTGCTAAGTTCTGCCAATTCACACATAATATTTAGGAAATATGCAGTATATGGGATGAAGTTAAATAAAAACTTTTCTTTAACTCGCACATAGTAGGGACAGCAGAGGGAGATTAAGAGACTCTATTACTATTAAAACACTTGCTTGGGGAGCAAGTTTCCACTGGATTTTGGAAGCATTGCATGTTGAGTAGTGGAACTCAATGCAACACATTTCCTTGTTACCAGAAAGAAGATATAAAACATAAAATATTTAATTTCCTCCAGAATTGTTATAACTTACATTTCATTTTGTTTTGTCTCAAGATTTTTTTCTTCATCAGAAGTTCTTTTTAATACTTTATTATCATTTATTTCTAATTTTTCTGGGGCATATTCTGCTCCAGGATAAATGTTGGTTATTTCTTCAGTTTGTAATTTTGTTACGTAACTTTCTAATGTATTCCTATTTATTGCTTCAGATTGCTTAGTTTCCACTGGTGGAGAGTATTTATCATTAAAGTTCTTTTGTATTTCCATCAAGTTCTTAAGACAATGAGCTCCTATAAACAAATAAGTATTATAATTATATTTTTATAATTCTAGATTATATTAATCTAGATATATTACTATACTGTAAAATGAAGAAAACCTCTATTTGACAAATATTGCATAGTTTCTTCAGAATCGCTATAGTTATTTACTACAGCTACATATTTGGATTTTCTTAAAAGAGCTTCTCGCATAGGTTCCCATTGATTTCCGAAAACAGACCCATAGAAATCATCAAAATGGTTTAAAGCTTTATACTTAGGCCCTGTTTTTTTCCTTAATTTTGCCTGAAATATGAAATAATATTTTCATTTATATTAACCGTAAAACTACTTGTATTACTTAACCACATATGTATCAAATTACCCAATGAGTTTTCGATTTTAGTCTTATTTGTACAATAAAATGAGTTGTTAACGGTCCATTTTTGATAATATTTGTAGCATTAAACATTATTATTTAACAGAAAAATTGCGTTTTTGACTCTTAAATATTTTTACAGGTTATAAAATTTTGTTATGACTTATAAGCTTATGACATACATAATATAGTTCAAAAATATTTTTTTTATAATTTGCAAAACCAAATATTTTTTATATTTAATATTTAAATAAAAAAATATGTAGTTATACATACATGGTCAAAGCATTCAAATGCTTAAAATTTATTTCTTATATTTATAAAACAGACAATTCATTAACATTGTCTCAATTGCTATTGTTGAACGAAGATTAATTTGTCAGTGTCAACGTTATAGAGAGGGAGAGAGCCATATCCTCTTATTTATTTATGCTCACGCCCGCGAATACCAAATTGAGGAGTATTGATTTGTTTACAAGGAGTGAATTGGGAGACTTTCCAAGTATACAATGGTATAGGTAGGTCGCTCAACCTTGTCAAAACGACCGAGATAATATCCTGACTTAATTACTTCTTTACGTGTTTAAAGTGTTTATCAGTAAATCGTGCCAGTTGAGCTTCGTCCCGAGCAAAGTTTGAGGGCTTTAAAAGCTTAATTGCCCGCGTAGCAAGCCGCTTTATCGATTGCACATCCCTCGTATCCCTTTACGTGAAATCTATGAGCCAGTAATTCGATAGGGATCTAAAAATGCGCGGCGAAGTCACTATGCGTGCTCGTTTCTGTAACGAAATGGTTGGACGGTGAGTTTTGTGTCTTAATTGAAGCTACTATATTTTATTAATAACTATAATTAATTACAAATTTAATTAAAACTAATTTTAAGGGATGATATCATTTTTCAACTATGGAGCAACCAGTGATTGTGCATTGAAGTGTAACTGAAATAGCAACAGTCATGTATGGGATGTTGAATATTGGATGGAATGAAGGTAACAAGGTGGAATGGACAACGGTAGGTTGGAGACAGTCCCTAATGGGACTATGCACTTGGACACAGTAAGATCGCTACATCAAACAGTAGTGTCACTGAGGACCGCGCTCGAAATCTCTAAGAATGAACTTAAGGAATTGAAAGAAAAATATCAAGAGCATTCGCGTTGCATAGAATACGCGGATATTATAGAAAAATTGACATTAGAAAATCATATATTACGTAGAAAAATAATTGATTCTGACGTCGTAGTGGGTGATAATAATAATCGGAAGACTAATTTAGACCACTTGTATAGCCCAAAAGTTGATAATATTGAAGAAAGTTTCGCTAGCGAAATTTTGATAAAGACAGTTACTACTGACAATACAACTGGGAGCTTAGATCCTGATTTTTCGGAACACAAAAACAGATCGACAGACAAATTAGAGGAAATACTCGAAGTCTGAATCAATTATATCAGATAGCTTGCCCAATGCTACTAGTAGCCCAATAATAGACGATCCTCTAAATCAAAGTATCTCTAAAGAAGAAAAAGAAGATAACGTTCCAAGTTTTAAAACAAAATTGGAATTGTTATCTAAGTTTGACGTGAGAATCAAAGTAAAGACTTTGAAAGAAGGCAGTATTGTGTCTAGTACCACTTCCGATACTGACTCTATTATCGACGAAAAAAAGGTGAAAACGGAAAAATCGAGTGATTCTAATAAAAATACAGATATCAGCTTCGAAGAGCATAAAGAACATTTCGATAATTTCGAAAATCCCAAAGGTGATAAGATTAATATAAAAACAGTGTCTTCTGAGAACATTAAGATGGCAGTGCCAAACGAAGCGGAGGTCAAATCTAAAACTGATAAGTTCGATGTTCAGGTTCGTATAATATCGGAAGACAGCTTAGTGCTTCAGGATACCCACGAGAGGACGAGGCGGAAAGAAACCATGAACCTGGACGTGGACAACTTAAGTTTAAAGTAAGTACATTAAACAATACATTTAATAGTTTCATATAATTGTCACTGTTTTGAATAAAACGTAATAATTATATGAATTTGTAACGAAAATACATGTATAACTTGGGTAGATAAGTTGGACCATTTCGCGGGTGCGTTTTTATGTTTTTATTCGTAAAGTTATTTCTTAAACGTTTATAAATAGTTTTTATCCTGAGTAACAAAATTCGTGGGAAATTGGGAAACGGAGATGCGGGATATGCGGGATACAGCGTGAAGCACTTTAATAAATATACATTTGAAATTATGCTACACTTACTCTACGTATTTAAAAAACGTTATTTAATATGTGTAAAATAACACGAAATTTTTAATACAAATGTATTTAAAAAAATATATCTGTTAGTAAGTATAAGTTTTTTCCATGATGTACTGTTAACGCGACAGGTTGTGGGCTCGATTCCCACTCAAGGAAATTAAATATTTAATATTTCTATTTTCTTGCTCTTCTAACGAGGCAAAACGCGTCGTTGAGTTTCGCCTCTCGACACGCATTACTTCCACGATTCGGCGGAAAATGGAAAAAGCTTCATTGGAACGAAGTGTCTTAAGACTAGGTTTCCATGGTTCCCCTGCCTACTCCGCATTGTGCGGGAAACAGTGTGAAGCTAAAAAAGGTGATGAAATTTCTTCTTCAACTTTACTCTGAACAAAAAAAAATTGTGTCGAAGACTCTTTATTATTCGCTTTCTGCCCAAATTCGAAATATTGTTTGTTGTGTGGAATCTTGTTGTGGAAGCCCACCATAACAGAGAAATTAAAATTATTCATTCTCCTAGAATCGAACCCACCATTCGATCGCGCCACGACTGGTCTCAATATTTTCGTGTGAAGATAGAAAATTGACTATAAATTTGTTTCAGACTTTTATGTTTAATTATGTGTGTCAATTTTATGCCGTTAAGGATAGACCTAATAGGGAGCGCTTTTACGCACCACTGAACGGGATAACTAGGAGAGGAAAGTTTTATAAAATAAAATATACTTTCTAACTATATTTTTACTTTATTTTTAATTTGCTCATTGGCAAAACATATACTTTTTACTATATACTATAATTTGTGCGGTAGAAAATGTTATACAGTAAAAAACTGCTTTGTTCTATAACTCTATATCGTTTGCTCATTTTACGACAAAATTCCAAACTCTTTATAGAAATTTAACAAAAGGGTACGCATATACGTATGTTTTTCCAAATCTTAATTAGTTAAAAAGATAATAGCTTTTTTTTACATTTCACGTCGTATTCCGCATAAAGCAGGTTACGCATAGGTAACCTAGTGTTAAGACACTCCGTTCTCCACTTTCCGTTAATTTTTTGAGGCATTACGTGTTAAGTGTCGGAAGTTAACGCCAAACTTTGTATATAGTAGCTTTTGAATAGTTTTTTAAAACTAACATTCGCATTCAGGTCGATGTCTGAAGGTGACAATTCAGTTTTCTCCGAAGGAACTACTCCATTAGAGCAAAACACTGCGCCCGATGATAAAATAGATCAGGAAAACGCTAGCGGCAACGAGTCCGAGGAAGTCGACGATATAGAACTTATATTCACTACGGATGAGTCAAAGGATATGAGCAATTTGCAGGTGACTACTATTTTATAGATTTTCTTTTTATTCATTTTCCTTTTAAAGAAAGGTAGGTGGTCGTGGATTTATGTATTGCAAATGAAAAACGCTAGCGAAAAACATAAGTATGCTTATTTATATGCGCATTTTTACAGTATAATAACGTATACTTTTCAAATTGGAATATTGGTTAAAACACAAATATTTCAATAATGTCTTCATTCTGTGTGTAATGTGTTTTAAAGCTTTACTTTAAAACGTTTTGTTTGATTAAGTTTCTATTATCACTCAAAATCACGATAAAGGGTTGATAAAATTATAGAGAGCAATTTACAAACACAGTATAATAGATTTTGTTCAAGTCTGATTGCGTGTGAACGTCACATCAGTATCGTATTCGAGTAGCCATGTATCGCTCCAATTTGTTATAGCAGTAAATTTTCAGCTTGGAATGCCAGTATTGTTTCAACAATTCTGGATTTTCTGTTAAATCGTACGAAAATGGAATGATTGTTATGTTGTGGGTAGATCTTCGAATGTATTTCATTAATATTTTTAAAATTTCAGTTTAAAATAGTGAATTATTCCTATAATTATTATAATTATTGAAATCTAATAACTTTTTAGTTAAATATTAAAATGTTTCGAAACAATTACAGGAGGATCTTGTGTCAATACAAGAAACCGACCATTGGACGCCACCTTCCGGATCGACCACTCACTCGACGCCCGTTTTGATTAAATTCCACACATTAGACCCCGATTTCCAGCCGGGTAGTAAAAAAAACAGCGGCAGGAAAGAAAACCAAGAAAATAATCCATGCACAAATGAACCATCACTGAGAATGAAAAGAGTGTCTCTTCCTAATGATAAAGAAATAAAACATGTCGGCTTTAATCCAAAAGGCACTCTCGAATTACCTGGAAGAGGAATTCTAAAGAGTTATGATAATAAATCTGATAATATGTTATACAGAAAAAGTCCGAATGCAAGTACAAGAAGACTGGACAGCTCCGACAGCTTGACTTGCGATTATAACAGAGGCCTGAGCTTTGACAATACTAAATCGTCGAGCTATGAACTTGGCTCTAGTTTCGATGTGCTCCACAGAGAGGAAAGTGTAGACAGCTTCCATAGGACGAGGATGGGTCATAGGTTCTCGGTGTTCGCGGAAACTGATATATCGAAGTGTGGCATCTCCGAAGATGATCTCACAAGTAATTTGAATGTCAGGAGGAATACGTGCCCTAATCCGTTTCAGTACAGGTAATGTATAATGATCTAATAAATGCTTAATTAATTGTCTTTAAGTTTGTTTAATCAGTCTCAATAAGTCAAGGACAAAATGTTTTCATACTACGTTATCTCTGCATATTCCGCATATGCGGGATAAATAGTCCATGCACAAATGAACCATCACTGAGAATGGGATATGTAAATTTTAAATCTCCAGGCCGCCACTAACTCGCCCTGGAATCCGATCTGGGTACAAATCAACGGGTCGCCCTCGTCCCGTTTTGTATCAGGGCTTCGCCCCCCGACGTGAGAACTCCGCACAGACTGACGTCTCGGCTTTACCACCGAGATGGACGTCTGATGGATATTTGGCATATAAGGTATTTAAATGTATATAATTATGCTACTAACATGATAATTTAATGATTAATTGAAAATCTGTATTGAAACATTTAATATTATTTATATTTTGTTCTACTTTTTCCATCTGTCCTTGATGATATCATCTTCATCATCATTTCAGATATGCTTTTTTGTCATAAAATTGAAAAATAAAACTTTAGAAACTAAAGCTCAAAAAGTATTATTAAACTTTAGGTTTTAAATAGGCTTGTCAAAAACAAAATTTATTAACCACAAACCGTCGTAACATTCCTTTACAGTTGGATAATTAGAAATATGATTTTAAATGCTATATTTGGAATTTTGAAACATTTATTATGGCTTTGATTATATAATTATTTTGTTTTTTATTATGCTACGTATATATATATATATATATATATATATATATATATATATATATATATATATATATATATATATATATATATATATATATATATATATATATATATATATATAAAGCTTATTCGAGATAGTGTCCGTTGACTACAGTTCAGTCCTTTAAAGGTTGAGGTCAGCTTTAGGCGTATGAATTGTTTTAGTGTTAGCCTTACTCCATATCTGCAATTATAAGCGCTTTAGCATAAGCAAACGTAGAAAACGCTAACTTACCAGCGTCCACAGTGTGAGGAAAACAATCACATACAATAACGCAATTAATACAATAAAGATTACAGTTTAATCTCTCATTTTCACTTAAACTATTCTAACTATTCTAAAAGAGTATAAAACTAATCTGAACTAATGAAATTTTGTCAATTTCCAAAGACGAGCGCGCCCCCGCCGACAGTGGCCCCCACGCTGCCGCAGCGCGCGCCCGCGCGGCGCCCGCCCGCCGCGCGCCGCGTGCTGCTCAGCGACATCGGTACGCACACCGCCACCTGCTATACTATACTATACTATCGATGTGCCCGTGACGCGTGACACGCCCTGACGATGTCTGACGTGCTTCTCCGCCTTGAAGCGTGACGAGTGCTAGGCCCGTATTTATAAACTGCTCTCAGGTCTGAGATCGACCTTGAGGTGCCATTTTCATTTCTTGATTTATAGGTATTTTGCCAGTTTTACTCTCTATTCTAGTTGGGTAGGCAAAATTGGGAACCTGGAGTATAAAAACTCCGATCACCACGCACAGGCCGATCTGCGAGGCATAACGTTTTGAGTGGTGGTGGTCAACGTAATGCAACAATAATATTTTATTTCTAGGTTTTACATCGATGGTACCAGAACTGTCAAGATCTGCTGAACCACTTTGGACTCAACGTCGACAACCATCCACTTCGCAGGACCCTTCGCAGTCACCATCTCGGTAAATACCTCTTTATACCTAATAAGAAAATCGGGATTTAAAATATTATAGTCCCCTAATACGAATTATAAACTTTTTTGTTTCAGCTACCGTTACCGCTCGCCGTGTCTTAGCGTCGACAGAAGCAATGATTGGACTACACAAACTAATATGCACACAGTTAAAAGTAAATTACGTACAATTATTTCTATACTAGCAACCCGATCGCGGCTTCGCCCGCTTGAACCACATAATTATTAATTTTCTAATCTATATTACTTCCGTTTTTACCTAAGGACAGTCGTGGGGCAGGAGCACAAGTGTGCGATTGTAAACGCGATATGTTGGGTGGGTTCGATTCCCATTCGAGGAAATAACATATTTAATATTTTAATTTCTTCATATTAATGTTGAGGCAAATTTAATATTCTCAAATTACGAGGTTGATTTCCGCCATTCAACACGCAATATCGTATATAATAAAGTTGTTTAGGCATATATGAAGAACGGAGTGTCTTAACTCTAGTTTCCCTTTCTTTACTCTAATGCAATCAGGATACAACGTGAAGTTAAAAAGTATAACCAATAGTTAATATAGGATATTAATATATTAAGATATAATTTTTATTTAAGGTGCACCATGGCGTGGGTCGTTGCCTGATGTGCGCAACGACGATACCGACGAGCTGTTACGGGACACGGAAGTGTACTTACGTCGATCCATAGACAATCTGAGGTCTACTTCGTTGGATGGTTAGTATTTAATTGAAATGTTCTTTTTGTTTTTTATTTTTAGGATTCGGTGTCTTTTAAGGAAAAAAAGGAATCCTTATAAGATCGCTTTGTTTTCCGTCCGTCTGTCTGTCTGTCAAGAGCCTTTATCTCAGAAACCCTTCAAGATATCGAGTTAAAATTCAAACTATATACTCAAATCTACATTTATTTTAAAAAAATATATTGCCGTTTATATCGCAAAAAACGCCTATTTCGACACAATAAAGGGAATCACAATTAATAGGGTACTTCCGGTTGCTCTAAAATTTGGCACCTAGCTTACAGGTAGTACTAGTTCAGGGAAAAATATGAAAACTATATATTTGTGAATAAAATATAAAAAAATAATAGCCTTAAAAGATGAGCAAAATTGGTATTAACGCCGCTAGTTGAAGTAAAGTTTCAGATGAAAGGGCTCTAAGGGCTTCAGATGAAAGCTAAGTTAAACTTGAATTTCAGAAAAAGATTGAGGCCTTTTTTTACGGAATCCTCGGTGGGCGAGCCTGACTCGCGCTTGTTCTTTCTTTATTGTTGAAACGCGGCAGCGCGATTCTCAACAAACAAAATCGAACAATCTGAGAACAGATCACCTATCCGTCTTAAATATTATTTACATTTAAGAACTACTATTTATGAGTATTATATAAATAATATTTAAATTCGACGGTTTCAGCGGACTGCCCCACTTCGCAAACAGGGCAGCCGTACATACCGGCGGAGGCGCGCCACCTGCGGCTGGGGCACGCGGTTAAGATTATAACGCCACAAGGAAGATTGGCTATTGGACGTGTCAGGTAGACAAAAATATCCCCGTGTATCTACAGTACGTTCAACGAGTCGTGGAATTTAATATTTCATTTCCTTGCTCTGGTAATGGGACAAAGCGCGGCGTTGAATGCCGCCGCCTTATACGCAATTCCTGCAAAATTCGGCTGAAAGTGGGGAGCGGTGTGACACTAGGCTCCCTTTACCTACTCTTCTACATGCGAGATACAGCGTGAAGCTATACAAAAAGAGATAATCAATTAGTACAATAGTACATTTAATGTAATGATTATTTCCTCAGATACGTCGGCCTTGCCGGTGGTACAGCGGCCAATTCCACCACAGTAGTGGGTGCGGAGTTCCCCTCTAGCACAATACCCGGGGCTTCCCCGCAACGACGGTACATACAACACCAGGAGGTACTTCTTAACACCTCCACAGTTCACTGCTCTGTTTGTACCCTTCTCTAAAGTTGTAATGGCGTGGGCTAATTAGATTGTTGGATTTGGCTCAAAGGACTAAAATTGATCTTTTGAAGTCTAAGACCGTTTATTGCTATTTGATTGGATACTTCTTTTTCCAGAATTCCTTTTTTTCCAATCCAGTAGTCAACACTTCAAAAAAGGATGTAAAAATATTTTTATAACATGGTGTGAAAGACATTAATTCTAAACTTGATATTTTATTAATTTTATTTGGAATTCTATAAAAAGGAAAGAATCTTTTACTGGATTCAGAAATTCCAGAAAAAACTGGATTTTTCGTTGCGAGAGCCTTCTTCTGGGATTTGAATGGTTTTTATTGTATGGCTCGACGGATTAAAGTTGATCGTTTGAGCCTAAATTTGATACTTATTTGTGGTGTTCCCCTTATATATGTAAGGTGGCCTAATTAACTTGCTGTAATTTCTAAATGTTCTCAATGTTTCTGAAATTGACGTATTAAATGTTTTCTTCATAATATGTATATAATCTGTAAACAATTGTTTCAATATTTAAAAAATGGCGCTAAATGACAATGTTGAAATTTATTTTTGATAGCAATCATCCGTAATGTTCGTTTCGTAATGTTTGTACTAAAATTTTTATATATAAAATATATATATATACATACTTTATAACTATGTAGTGGACTTTCTGATAAATATTTTAGTAAATATGGATAAAATATGCTTTTTGCAGAAACGGACTTAAAATGCGTTTATTACATTTTGAATATTAGTAGATGAAATTTGAACTTTATATGTAGAGTTTTAAAGTTAAAAATAACTTGACTGTTCAATGTTACATAGGCTAATTATATACATAGTATGTGTGTAATGTACGCCTTTTACTTCTAAATTAAAGATTTGCTAGCATTGAAAAAAAAAGGAAATCTTACATCTTGTTCTCTTTCCTTCATATTCGCTTAAATATAAAGGTTATAAGAGATAGATAAAAACAACTATTGTCGATTTTTAATATCCAAATAATATGTATCTACTCGTTAGTATGTAATTTATATTTATAACAATTTTTAAATGCTCACTTTTCTAAATTATGGTGCTCTTTTCATTTTACCGTTCATATTTTGGAGTTTTTTCGAACATTATTCTTGTCTATCTCATTTTTTTTTTACATTTATATTGATATCTAGAAAAAAAAATGATTTTCTACGTAATAATTATTGGTTGTTCGTGAAATGTCATATCATTTAGTTAGCTGAGTAGTGCAAAGTGTATTTTCGGATGTTGTATTTATTATCATGCATTAATCGTTAGGATTATCGATTAAAATATATGTATGCTATCGATTTTATATGGCGTTACAATTACAAATTTAATTCTTATAACCAAAGTAAATGTTCAAAGTGTTGTATTTTTAACATTTTATGGTAAAGATTATGGTAAAGATGTTAAATTATAAATGTTTAACCTGAGACTTAATGTTTGGGCTACGGAGATATCGATTTGGAATCGTAAAACACGAAAGTTCTGCAAAAATCGATTTATGAATATAGTTTTGCAACCCACATAAATCGATTCTTGTATTTAGCAAATTGAAAGAACAAAGTCGGCCGAAGGAATTGTATTGGAAGTAGAATATAGAAATTCGGAATTGTATGTAAATTACTAAATGTATTTATCTATGTGTAAGTTTCATAATAGAGGGTTTAGTGTTGTCTGTGGAGGGCAAAGGTAAAAGATAGTACTGGTTATGTAAAATTCAGTTAAGTGGCGGAACTCAACGCCGCGCTATTGCCTCGACACCAGAGCGAAGAAATAAAATGTAATAATATTTAATTTCCTTGAGTGGGGATCGAACTCACAACCAATCGATTTTACAGTCATATTGTGTGCCCCTACGCCACGGCTGGCCTCAAATCTTATAAAATTATACATTACTATTACATATATATAAATATATATTTGTAGTATCTACATATATATTAAAAAAATGAAGTTGATGCGACCAAAATTATTGAGATTTTGAATGTAACTAACTGGTCTGGTATAACAAATACAAAATGACTAAAGCTCGGATCTTACTGTTATTTCATATAGTATCGATGAAATGTCGATTACATTTTTTTTTATGATTGCCTTCTCGCGACACTTTTATAACAGAATCTTTTTACTTTTGCGCTCTATCTCTGCGTCTTGATGTATAGTGTAATATTATAGATAACTTAATACTTACTTCTATATGCTAGATGTTAGTATGAAAATATGATAAAAATAACAAAATACCCTTTAAAAATTTGCAACTGTGACATTTGCAACTGTCAAAAAATATAAAATTGGTAACAATTTTTTTTATTTATGCGACATTTTGCTTTCAAAGTTATTTCTGAACAGATGGGAATTGATGAAAATCGAAAGTGTCTTATTAGTCTTATATTCTTGAATTTCTATAGTGTGTACTAGAAAGGGATAGTTACACGCAAGTACTTAATAGAGAGATTTTGTATTACAAAACTTTAAAAGCTGCCATGTTAAATAATAACGTGTGTGTGTTAAATACTAACATCTTTTTTTAAATAATTAATTATTGTTATTAGTATTTTGAGGCCCTATTTGAGAGTGTGTGACGAGGCCCAATGGGACAGTCTCTGATTGGAAATGAAATGGTATATAAACCTGTTCCAAGAAATGAAGAATTTTACCCAAAGTCAAAGTGCAGCGTTGTGTTCCGCCACTCCACATACAATGTCACCTAATCGGGCCAAGCTCCAATAACGAAGGGTTTTGACATGTTTGATGTGTTGAGTATTTTACGGTACGGTGTAAGACGTGAAGCTAAAAAAATATATTACAAGTCAGAGAAGACATATTCCGTTCTCTCTATTTGAGACATCCTTCTTCTGAGTTGCGGAACTCAACATCACACTTTATCTTACGTAAAATTTAAAATATTATAAACAATCATCACCCTGTATGGGGATCGGGCTCACAATCATAAAGGTTATAGCCAGAAGCTGTCCATATTGCGCCACGATAGCCTCTTTGGTCTTAATAATATTATTATTTAATTTTACAAAAAAAAAATATAATTTTATTAAATATAAAAAAAATGAAAGTACTTGTACGTAACTAGGAGTAGCATATCGATAAGACGTAGGGTGTAAGATTCGGAATGGCTAATAAAAACTTTTTTTTTTCTGTATAAAATGCTGTGATTTTAATTTACCGCTGAGTGATATAATTTAGCACAATGTCATGTTATATTTTTTATATTTTATTAATGCTAATTTATATTTAATTTTTAATAAATAAAACAATTAACAATGTCTGAGAAATATTTTCTGAAATATCCATGAAATCAAAAAAAATCCTAGGTTAATTCAAGAGGCTACCTTAGTTTAAGCCAGTTCGGCGTTGTACTACGTTAAAAAAAATATGTCAGATTTCGATAAACCTTTAGCCGTTTACTCTTAGAAACATAATCAGTTGTCATTTTTAATTAAATATTATTAACAACATAAAAATATCCAGTTGCTGTTAATCTAAATGAATGTAATTTATACAAGTGTAGTACAAATAATGAATAAAAAAATTGTAAATTAATAGATGTTTTGGAAATTGCCTAATCAAAAGAAAACAGTGTTCAGATACTAGTGCCAAACATTGGCTTGTGTATGTGTGACTTAAATATTGTTGTTGTATTCAAAAATGTGCGAAAATATTCTTTCATAATTGTTATAATCATGTACAAATGGAGATTTAAAATTAAAAAAAAACCCTTTTATAATATTGACAAAAAGACATTTGATAATTATAAAATCTTATAACATAAGAAAAAATTATATGCTTTTAAAATTTAATTTCTAAGTAAAATATTGCAACTACCCTCATTTGACGTCACAATTTTTTTGAGCATTATTTAAGTAAATGCTTTTACAACTATATTAATATAATAAAATATCGAAACAAAATGTACATGTAATACTAACAATATATTTTCTGATTATATTTTTCTCTCAATTACTGCCATACCTACTTTTATAAACCAGTAAATTAGTCCAGTAAAATTAGTTGAAAAACTAAAATGATAACTTTCCTTCAAAATTTTAAACGTATAAATATTATTAAGCTTGTAACCAGTATTTAATGTATAATATTCATATAATAAATATAAAATGCTTGTAATAAAATGACTAGTGATCACAATGTACTTGGCAGAACTGTCTGACTTTTTATTAGATGATGTACGTAGCCTCATAGGCCTCATAGACCTCATACATGCATATTCATTACTCTGTTATAAAATAAAGAAATCTATTTTAAATATAATTGTATAAGTATATATGTTATCTGTATGATAATAAATGAGCGAAATCAAAAATGTAGTTTTCATTTATGTATATGATTTTATTACTTGTGTTGCTTGAAAAAAATCTTTGAAAATCATATTTATAAAAAGTATTTAAAAATATAATTTTTGTTATGTATTTAAAGCTCAGATTTATAGGAGTAGGGAAAGAAACAAAAAATATAAAAAAAATGTTTAATAACAATAACAAGTAACAACGATTTGTGCGTTATTCTAATTTGTTCTAAAAATCACCAGGTAGTTCACAATGTATATAGAGTACAAATATAGGTACAATAGAGAAAGAGAGAAATAAGACAAGGCAAGTAGTATACTTGGACAGAAAAAAAATAAGAATATGAAATAAAATAAATTAAAAGAAAGAATATAAAAATAAAGAAAAAAGTACAAAAAGAAAAAAATATAATAAAAATACAAAGTAATAAAAATATAGAATATATCTGTTTTTATAATAGTAAAAGATAAATAGTAAATGATATTTAGTAATAATAATAGAAGTAGAAAAAATATATATAAATATTATAATAAGATAGAAGTAGAAAGAAGATAGAAAAATAGGGGGTTAATAAATACAAAAGATATCTAAATGTAAGATAAGATAACACTATGACTAAAATATATTAAGAAATTTTACATATTGAGAAAATATAGGTATTACCATAATATGATAATTAATTACAAAGTACTTATATATCGTAGTCGGTATAGTGAATCTCTACGGAAATAAAATAGCATCAAGGAAAGCACTGAAGTAGCATAGAAAATAGTGTAGCTAAGAAAGAAAAAAAGACAAAATTAAACAAAAGAAAGAAAAGAATAAAAGAGAAAAATGCGTTGATTTTAATTACCGGCTGCTTAATGAGTTTTAAGTGCCAAATACATTTGTACATGTATATGATAATTGGTTTTATACACATAGTCTTGGAGTTACACTCTAAGATTTTTAAATTCCTTTATCATTTTAAGACTACTCCAATTAAGCACCAAGAGTATCATATACTTCTTTTGTCATCATTATTAAAAAGATATAGGTAATTTTTTGTCATCATTTTGAGTCTATTTAAGCTAAAAAGAATTATGACCAAAAAGGAATATAAGAAGTTAATGTAAGAAAGAATTAAGAGATAACAGAGAATTAGAGTAGAAAAACTTGTTCATAGAAATATAAAATAAGAAGACGTCATAGAATAAAAAAAAACATTTGAAAATAGAAAAAACATTGCAAGGAAACTTTTTAAGAATTAGCAATAGGAGAAGGAAGGCGATATAAGAAATGAAAATATAGGATAGTTTAAAGACGTACTTAATAAGATAATATAACTCAAGAATAGACATAAATGAAAAAGGAGATAGAAAGAAGTAATAGTTTGAAGGTAATGAAGAAATTAAGCTTTGACGTTATTAAAAATGATTTGAAAATTTCTTACAAACAAATGGTAGTCAGATAGAATACAGGTAAAGTACAATAGTTATGATGTAGTTATGATATTTAAAAAATAATGATAGATTAGAAAGAGCTTTGTAAGAACACCGAATATAAGACGAAAAATAAAAGAAAAAAGAATGTAGTAATACAAAAAGATATGCTTATTAAAATATAGAAATAAAAGCAAAAAAGTAATAATAGTTTAATTAATTGTAAATATAACATACAATTAAAAGAAGTGTTTCAGCATAAAAATAGAAATAAGAATATAAAGAGTTTTTATAAGATCATCAGATAATGAGAGAATATAAAGAAGATAGGGAAAAGAAAGAACACAAAAAACAAATGATAGTATTGGCGAAGTATTCAGTGCTCAGCTCAGCAGCAACTTTCAGAACACCATAATCAAAGAACAGAAAAATAGAGGATTAATTAAAAAAGTAAAGTAACGAAGTGTGTTTAAAGAAATGGTCAATAAATAAATAAATATTGATACAAATTTCATTAAAGTAATGATAAAAAGATGGCTGTTTAAGTGTTATAAAATATCAAGAAGTTTAAATTTAGAAGGTTGGGTTGAGATATGTAGAAGTATAGAATGAGTAGAGAAAATAAAATCAAGATAATAAAAAGAAAAACAATAAACAAAAAAAGAAAAAAGGAAATTAAATGTAAATAAAGTAATAAAATGTATTAAAAATAATCAGATAAAAATTTAAGAAATTGAAGAATTAAAAAATAAAATGCTAATAGAAATGTATATAAATTAAAATGCATGAAAAGGTATGAAAAAAATTGAAAGAAAGCGAATGAAAATTGAAATAAGTATAGTAAAAGGCAAAACAGTAGAGAGAACATAGTAGGTGATAAATTCTAATCTTGGATCATTCTAAATATACTTATTAATTGAAATAATAGATCGAAGTAAGTAAGAATAAGAAAGTAAAATGTGAAAAGAAAATAAATGAAAACAAGAACGTGCAGATGATATATTTAAGTAGAAAGTAAGCATATTTTTGTGAGAAAAATGAGTAAGAGTAAAGACAAGAAATGACGATGACAATAAATTAAATAAGAATTTATAGTTTTTTGATGTATAAAAAAATGAAAGAGTAAAGTAAATGAAAAATAAAGAATAAAGAGTGAATGTAAGTATTTGAAAAGATATAAGTAATAAACTAGAAGTATGTGTATAATGATTATTGAAGTAAGGGCGGTTTTTCATATTTTCTTTTTATATAGGCTGCTTAATTTTGGTGCACCTAATTGACTACCTATTTTATTGTAGTATACAGAAGTTTGGTAGACCGTTTATAAATGATAACTAAGAAAAAAAAATGTCATTAGCAAATCACGGACTTTAAATTCTATAAGGTAGCAAATAATATTAGCTTGTAAATTTGACGCTCCTAAAAGTTGAATATCAAAATCCAACCCAGTCTGCTGATAAATTCGCCACTATATTGAACATATTGTAATATAAAGGCATTATAAAAGAATAGATAAAATAAAAATATATAAATACTATGTATGTAGAAAAGAAAGTTTATTGTACAGATACAGATTAGAGTAAAATATGGAATTATCTGTAAGTAATAAATAGAAACATAGTATGAGAAAAGAATAAGAATGAAATGACTTAATGAATAGAAGAGATATAGAGAACGAATGTAAACATAGACGTATAATGTTATGCAAGTGAATAATGAAAATAATGTAATAAATGAAATGAAGATTGTTACAATTTAAAAAGTGTTTTATATAGATATTATAGTCTATTTATAGTTACAGTTCGACAGATATATAGTGTAAGATCAGATATGAATAACAGGATAGATTGGTAGATTGTGTTTATGATAGAAAGAAAATAAGCGAAAGCGTAAAGTAAAGCAAGGGTAGAAGAAAAGCATATCAATAAAAGAAATGTAAAGAAGAAAGAGGAGTGAAGGATATAAGCATTAAGTAAAAGCAATAATAATGTGAAAGTGAAAATATTAAGAAAATAACAATTTGAACTACCCTGGTGCTATATCACAGTGTACTTTGTCAACTTAACACTAATCAAGGAACTTTATAAGTAAAACGTGCTTAGCGGAATTAACCGTTTGAAACAAATGTGCGGTAATTCGGCTTAAATTCAACTCATTAAAATGAGTGCATGAAAATAATACTGTCTTTGGTAAATCAAATAAATTTTGATCCTTCATTGTTGGGAAGAATCAGTCATTTTTCACGTGGTATGTAATAAGTTATAAATTTGAAGTCTATAAAAAAATATATAAGACACCAAATGCATGATCCTAAACCCTGTAATTAACGAGATCCTTCGGATATGATTTACTTTCTGTATCCAGAGCTATCCTGATTGTTGACGGGGTAGTCTGCGTACCACCCAAAGGCTCCATTATCGCCAGTGTGAGCTCCGAAATCCACATATTCTCCAAAGTCTGGTGGCCTCTCGGCTAATTGTGATACTGCCCCAATATTAGAGGACCTAGGGGCTTCATCCTGTTCAGGACTAACTTGCAAGCGACTGGGCGCTTCGGGCAAGGGGGGAGGGGCGAGCGCTACTGCTAAAAAAATAGAAACAAACATTAAAAAAAAGTTAGCGCATACAAAAATTTTTAACTACAGATTCCATCGATGTTTCAAAATATTTGTTGCATTAAATACACTTTTTTAACGAAATCGCAAATTAAATTTATCGCGGCGGAAATCCAGCATTACAAATAACAAAATTGCTGTCTTACTTCATTTAGATAATCTACAAACATGCAACTTAATTCTAAATACCTCGAGTTAAATTACTCGCGGAAGGCTATGGCAAAGGTAGCGTAGGTAATTGAGTCGGCGATAAATCGAAAGCGGTCTACCACTATTGCGCCAAACTAGACGTTTGCATAACCAATTTAAATTCTATAGAGGAAATTTTGTTGCATAATTTTCTTTTAACTCCCCGCCTATTGTGGTTTAGGGACACTCCGTTCCCCACTTTCTGCTGAATTCTGAAGGCAGAACTCAACGCCGTGCTTTGCCTGGACACCAGAGCGAAGAAATGGAAATATAAATTTAAGTAAATATGAGTAGGGATCGAACCCACAACCAGTCGGTTTTACTGAAACACTTTGTGCCCCTGCGCCACTACTGACCACTAATCTCTCTCCATTTTTTTGAGCACATTGCATATGTGTATTGAATATCTAACATGTATATACAAAAAGATTTTTTTTCTGTACATAGTATGAATTATATCGTTTTCTTTATAAATTATGAACAAAGATATAACACCGTAACTGTTTCCACGACAATTCTTTGAATGTGAAACAACCGCGCTAGAAAGCGATCCTTTGTGATGGTGAAAGTGACAGCCGGGACTACGATGATTGATAGCCGCACAAACAAAATGTCTATCCCGCTTTCTTTGACATTTGTTAAGCCGATATTCTTCGGTACTTACTACTTAAAACCGTTACATTAAGTCACGACTGACCTTCAATAACACTTACCCTTTCGTGGTTTCGCTTTCAATTTTGAAATTATCGCAGCATTTTGTGGTGCAGTGCATTTGTTGCTATGTCACGTTTAAAAGTTATTATCTATTAATTTGCGTTACTTTCGTATGAAATGTATGAGTGTTTGATCAATCATGTAGATATTGGACGCGAATTTTGTATGTTGATTATATTCAATTTCATTGCATTATAATATAGTTTTAAGAATTAGAAGTAGTTCATAATTTCTAATTAAGCATTATTAGCTCCATTACATCTTATAACTGTCCTAACAAAACATTTTTATTAAGCATTCAAAAAAATATTTTTTCTACTTACTTCCCGGATGATAGTTTATTAATGGAATCGGTTGGTAATTCTCTTCATACAACGATTCTGGTAGCTGGGGTGGAGGTGGGGCCAGGGTTTGTCTTGGAACTCTTCGAGCTCGTAATGCTGTGAGATCCACAAATGCTATTTGATCCGCCGGAACAGCTATGTAGGAGGGCATCGCATACACCAGAGTAAGGCATGCTCCTAGTATTATTAGATGCTGTAAACGAAACAATAAAGTTAATATACTTATTAAGTAAATATAAACTAAAGTAAGAAAATTAAAATGTATCAAAAAAATCTTTTATTTCTTTGTTATATCGAAACCTTGTATAACATTGCACTAAAACTCACGTACTCTAAACCGAGGTTATAATTTTATGAGCTATAAAACGTGTCTTATCATGTCATTAACGTCAATGCAGAGAGCCGAGAGTGATCGAAGTATGTCAGTACACCGTACAAGTAACGAGATGTAGTAAGGCCGGTCACGGGCCGCTGCGCTTGCGCAACCCGAGTAATTGGAGCTTGCTCACACAGACAGACACTATTGTTGTATACATTCTGTCTCGTGAATACTTAAATTTCATACCATTCAATTTTATATTTGTTTTTATAATTTAGAAAATTCGTGAACCTTTACCGTATTCGCTATTGCAAATGTGGTAACGTCGTAAAGTTTCACTTTCCGGTTACGTTGTGCGTGTAACTGAATATGTAATTGCGCTGATACCGGACTAATATTTACCTAATGAATAATTTGCACTATAATGTAATATAAAATCTAAAAATATGCGATTGGTCCTTCGAGCCGGATAATTTTCGAAATTCAATAGTAAACTATTGAATTAAATTTATACCTAGTACTGTAGTGGGTAACATCAAGAACACATAGTAAAACTGTATGTTAATCATTTGAAACTAACATATCTGTTTTACATCACCGATAGCAAGAATTTCCGTCTCATGTTGATATCGACTGATATAAACACTCGGCCCTTTCACATCTGCAGCCTATTACTTAACGTTATACAAATCAAGTTAACTGCGATATTGTAAATAAATAGACGGACCATGTCGAATCATGATTAATGACTTTTATTATGTAAATGAAAAAGTTACTGTGTTTTGCGGGTACTGTTATTAAATACGTTGAGATTTTATATTTTATTTTTTTATACTGTTATTAAATAAGTTGAAGTTCATTTGAAATAAGTTTATTATTTACTGTCCCACGTTTGTTTCTAACAAAACTGTAAAATGATTTTATAATATATATAAACAAATAAATATTGCACAATAACAAAAACGTCAACACATTACAACGTACGTAATTGTTCCATTATATCCAATTAAAGTTAATTTATTTTACGTAACGTAAGCGGCGATTGAAGCAGTTACCTGTAGCCGAGATCGTTTACGATAGGCGTACTTGTTTTTTTTAGAAAGTAAAAAGCACCGGATGGTAAGATTTGGCAACGCGATACAATTTAAATACAAAGCGGATATGGAGCGTTGCGAATTTGCTGCAAAAAAACTCTTAAACAAAGTAATATATTGACCGTGATGGATATCTCTTAAAATAACTCGATTACTGATAAATATTTATAAATTATAATTATTTATTTATATTTTTATTATGTAATTCACTATAAGCATTTTTTATTTGATTATATTTTCCGTTTTAAAGCGTAATATCTAATGTTATTTACTATTTTCTCAAGAATTTTCATCTGGCTGGTGGAACTCCACGCAACTAAAGTACGATTTTTGTGTATAACAATACTGTTTAAATAAATATATCCATCACGATAAGATCTTAATTAACTCAATATAATTAACTCAATTTATTTCAAAGCGAAACTTATATTTATCTTTCATTAAATTATGGCTCACAAAGTACATAAATTGAGATTTTGCATATAATATTAGTAAGCCCAATCCCGTTAACCTTCGAAGGTTCCGTGTGAGTGAAAGGCGCCAATGCCAGTGGGCAGTGACCAATTGTCTTTTAACTGACAACAAGAGTAACATTTCCGTTGTCAGAGACAGAATCAAGGCCACGAAATCACTTTTACTTGCTCGATTTGTGCCACGTGCTGATTGCTTGATTTGTATGCACTTACGAAGGGTTTTTAAAATTTAAATTTGAATAAAACATTGTAACATAGTATAATTGTAATAGTTATTAAATTATATATGTAGAAAAAAGCAATACAAAAACCTGGACTCTATTAAGAATTAAACACCTAGAGATATTTATATCTAATTCTAAACCTATTACTATAAATAACGGAAAGAAATACAATTAAAAGTAATAATTGGAAAAACTGAAAAAAGGTGAGAATAGAAATTGTCATGTTCAGTGGATAAAAATAAAGTGCGCATTTTATTTTTTTTAGATTTTTGTAATAGAAAACATATTATTAGATTATTGTTGCAGGGTAGGCAGAGGAGAGCCTACATTGAAGATACTAAGTTTCCCAATTTCCGGTCAATTTGCGTGGGAGACATTGCGGGTCGATTAGCATAAATCAACAACGCACTGTGTCTTGTTAACAAAGTAAAGAAATGAAAACAATTCATTTCCTCGAGTAAGATTGTACCTTACTGATTTACGACCTCAGTCGAGGGTTCCCTACTAGATACTCTCTTCTTATTACGAAATTATATTTTGATATTTATTTTTAGTACCTACTACTATCTATCTAGCTAAAGCATATTATGGATAAAAATATTATGTTTTTATGTATTTCACACTTTTACCCATTATTTTCTTTATTATAGTTGTCCATAAAAACAATCTCACCTCGGAATCGATTTGAAATAATTTGTTACGTTTATATATTTTCTTTTTCCTATATAATAGTTTACTTATTATATAATGATCCGCCAATTTCGTAGAAATTTGTAGATATGTTTTTAATATAAAGATTGTTTTAAAATATTCAATTAACATAATAGATAAAGAATAAGCATCTATCTATATATGGCTAACAATTATTCTTATTCCCTTGAATTGGGACAAATTAATAAATTGTGAACAAAAATGTCAGTCGTAAATATAGCCTCGGTTCAATTAGATAGGAGTTGTTGAGTTTATGCATTACAGCGCCGGCCAAGGCTGCTGTGAAATACAAGGGTCCGTTCGAGAAAAAAAAACAATTGTTCAAGAAAAAAAATCTATTGTTCGAGAAATTAACTGATTTTGTTAACTGAAAATGTTAAATAATTAATTATAATGCAAATAATTTAGATTTCTATTTTTTACCATTTATTTTCAACGTGATAATAAATAAATACGAAGTAAAAAGCGATAAAATTTCGTATGTCATCAAAGTGTGTACGTAAAATTTTGAAATATTTTCGAAGAACAGTTTGTAAGCCGTGGGAAAATTTTATTGTAAGAACCTAATTGTAAAAAAAATTCCAAACATGATTACAAAGAATATTTTTAATTACACGATTTGGCCGACATTACATTGTTTGAATTATTGTGAAAAATTACACATTGGCCTTCCGAACTAATTCGTTTCTGCTCTATATATTTACGCAAATCGGTTAAATTAGCAAATAAATGTTAATCTATTAACAAACGCCATTCAAGCGTCAAATTATTAATAATGCTTACACGATCATAAGCTGTTTTAATATGATATACTTTAAACTCTTATAAATACATATAAATTAATTCTAAAATAAAAACTAAACGAAATTAATATTACAATTTAATCGTAATAAAATCGATATAAGAAAAATCGATACCCCATTCAATTAAACATTATATATAGCGAAAAACAAAATCCTACATTTAACCCCTAAAATACTTTTTTTATACAAAAAAAATCACTTACAAAGTAAACAATTAACACAAAATAAATATAAATAATCCGTATAATAAAGAACACTGACCATGGTGCCCCGGGAACCTCACAACTAGTAGACAGGCGCGCTCGCCACAACTGAACTGTGCGCCCGCGTCGCTACAATTTTTATAGCTGGCTCACAAAGTTTCACTTTCTACTCAGTACTTGCCCGGTCGAACGTGTTACAGTTTTTTAAGCCTTTAAAGCACAAAGAGACCCTCAGGCGGTTGTGGATAGATAGGGCAAAGGCTAACTGTATGTCAAACGGCTAGATTATCACGATATTATTATGTAGAACTAGCTTTGTGTAGAACAAGCATGAAAATAGAAACAGTTTCTATTATTATTTTTTTCAGTTTCACGCTGTATCCCGCGTATAGCAGTCTAGGCAGTGTAACGTAATGCTAAGACACTTCGTTCTCTACTTTCTGTCGAATTTTCGAGGCATTGCGTGTTGAGTGGCGGAACTGAACGCTGCGCCTATTAGTAAATAATAATTCGTTTCTCCCAATGGGAATCGGTAGGTTAGGAAACCCCGGTCGGGTTTACAGTCACGTCACAGGTTACGTCTTTCACATCTCGCTATTTTATTTAATTCCTAATAATTCATATAAGTATTCTGTTTCTTGCAATAGCCTCAGGAATGGGTATCAAATCTGCAATGAGTAATGAATAAATCTAAACTAAATTGTTATATTAAATTAATCGAAACTTTTAACTACGTCAAAATGTCGACAACGTGGTCGTTGTCATTTTTCACAAAATACTCTACCAGCAAAAATAAGAGAGTTTAGATAACTAAAAACAAAACAATGCTTTCCTTTTTGTTCTTAACAGTATTGTCGAAGTGTTAAAAAAATCATTAAACGTTTCGAAAATAAGAAACATTCGTAAAACAGTAAGGCAATAAATAAAATACTCATGTGAAATTTGTAAATCATTATTAAAATTTTATCATACCCTAAGTTACTGGATTGACCTCCGAAAAAAATTTAAGTATACTTACTTGAAAGTGTAATGCAGCTTTCGAAAAATTACGACAATACTATTTGCAACGGCATACAAATTTGGTCTTAATTTCCCACATAGTAAGGATAACAGGGGGAACTTGGGAACCTAGTGTTAAGATACTCCGTTCCATTAACGTTAATTATTTTTAAATAACTATAAATAATAAAAAACTAATAAATTAGGAAGATAAATTATAATAATAAGGCCAGTCGTGGTGGAGGGGGACAGTGTGACTGTAAAATTGACTGATTGTGGATCCACTCGAAGAAATTAAATATTTATTTACATTTATATTTTCATTTCCTCGCTCGGATGTCGAGGCAAAACGCGGTGTTGAGTTCCGCTACTCGACACACAATGCCTACGGAACTCGGCAGAAAGTGGTTAACGGAATGTCTTCACACTAGGTTCCCTCTACCTACCCTGTTGTGTGCGAGATACAGCATGAAGCTGATTTTTTTAAATCATAATTTTGTTATGAACACACCATCTTAGAATATGGGGAGGCTACTAAGCACATTCAAGAGAATTTGGAGCCCAGTTGAAAAGTAAAAGTAAAAAATATAATGGTATTCAGGCCACCCGAGGCACGTGGAACGGAGTCCTGGTCTTTGGCCCCGTATGCCTTTATGACAACAGAAAATATAGTAGACCGAGGTCTTACTTCTCTCTCTCTAACTCTTATTACTCATAGTTTTTTGATTTCTAGATTACACCAGTGTCAGTGCTACTCAACAACGATTTAGGTTCTTGGGCAAGTTTATTGTTTGGCACTCATCTAAGGTAAGTATCTATAATTTTATTACGAACCCTAAGGATTTATGGTAAAACTTTCAGTTATATAGCTTATATTGATTGAAAATATAAATTTTATTGATAGGTAAAAGCGCAATATATTTGTTTAAGAAATCTCTAATATCCAGTTTTAAAAATGTGTTATTTCATATTGGAGGTTAATGATTATTTTTTATTTTATTGTAGATAGTTCGTACGTACAAAAGAAAAGCACCTACAGTGGTTTGCAAATATGCATTTGACTTCGCAGGACGTCAAAACATTTTAAAAACATCAATAGAGAAGTTGGAATGGCTTGTCAATGTTGGTTCCTTATGATAGGATTCAGTGCCCGAAAAATGGTACCACGAGAATGTGCCGATGTAGCAGGTGGAAAAGGCCCGTACATGTTTTATTTGTGTGTTAGTCATTAATATTGATCTTATTAATTAGTAATACTTATTTAGAAATAAGTATTTTTCTTTCCTAAGTATGGACACTTTGAAAATGTTAAAAATACTTATTAATTTTTTTTTTTGATGATTGCAAAGCGTATAATGTTACAAATGTAGAATTTACTTACTATAATTATTTTTATTTTTTTTTGTATATTTTTACTAAATAGTTTCATATAGTATGCTTTAGTGTGATTATCATATTTTCAAAAAAATGATCCGATTCGCCTCAGTTCCACTCTATATATAAAAGGATATAATGATACATTATCTCTTCTATCCTGACTTAGTTGTAAATTTTATAGAGCTTGAAGCTAGAAGCTTTAAAAAAATTATAATACATAAGTTATTTTATACAAACCATATCCTTGAAAATAAAATATACCTACATATTTCATTTTTAAACAAGAGTCTGCTTATATTTTAAATATAAATTCTATTAACGTACCATTGAAATTTGAATTTAATATTCTTAAAAATATACTCCTAGATTTCCTTACCTCTCAATATATATTAAATTTATGTAAACTGTTAATAACTAATAACCTGTTTTTTGCACTTAACTGCGTTCTGTTCCATTATGAATGTATAATAGAATACCTCTAACTACTGTAAAAGTAGCCACTTGCGGACTCGCTCACCGAGGATTCCGTGTGAATTTAGATTATAGGTCATCTATATAAAGATTACCAATCTCAAGTTTGCTTCCTTTTATATGAAACGGGTTTTATTATTTATTTGTTGTTTTGTACTGTAAGTACCTTCTTGTCAGATTTCATAACTGTAGGTCCACTAAATATTCTTTAGGTTTTGATTACGCGGCGAATGAATTTTTTGTTTGTGTTGATATAGAAGCTTGATTTTGACTGTGGTCCAAGGACCAGAGGATCCGGATATTTGATATTAATTTCAGCAAGATACCTTCAAACGATTTAGAAATAAATGATGTTGACAGACGTCTGTACATAGATGGACAAAAAGTCATCCTATAAGGATTCCATTTTATCTTTTCAGATAGAGAACCCTAAAAAGATTACTATTTATCGTACATTTCTATTAACTATCACAGTCTCATTTGGCAAAGGTTTTAATTGAATTGAATTATTGTTTATCTGTTAAACTGTTCTGTTTTTCTTACTTTCGAAATTGTCATGGGTTAAGCGAAACTACACTTAAAAGTCAGGAATTATGACAGAAACTATAATACATTTAAAACTCAGCGAAAAAGATAAATATTTATTCGTCTTGCACTTTGGATAAAATATAGAGTGGCGATTTCGGTGGTGTTAGATTAAGATATAAAGAGACATAATTTATGGTAGGCGTGAGTTGTTTACGCCATCTCATAAAAGTGATTTAATTTTCTCTAGTCTAGTTAGTGTCGGTTTAACAAGTAATATCTAAATCTTGCATAGTAGTAAAACAGAACAAGACTTAGCAAACTTTCGAATACTGTCTAATATTAAAATAAGTATAATAAAAATTAAATCAAATCGCAAAAAAAAAACATTGAATAATTGATTGATAGATAATTTTATAGAATTAATTAATAAAATAATTTTCTTTGAATATTTCTTATTCCTATAGTGAAGGCTAATTGCTATTTTAAAATTGAAATAACTGTAAACATTATGCACTCGCACTTGACCGGATTTATTTGTCCTCAAAAAAGAATTATCCGATATAATAGTATGTTCTATAATTAGTTCATTCAGCGATTCAATTATATTATCAGGTTAGTACCAACATAAAAGATATCAACCTTGACTGAGTAAGAAATGTTGCAATACATATAACCTGCACATTATTTCTTACTAACTTCCGTAAGCAAGCCCACATGGAAACTTGTGGACACTTGACATTTCAATAAAGTTAAAAGCTTAAATTACTGCGATATTTTCAAATATCAAGGACTCACTTGAGATGGAGACAAGTTGTCAATACTTACTTCACTTGTGTTTTAAAATAAAGAAAATTTTAGGCCTTGACGTTGTAATTTTGTTGTTTTTGAATTTTAGTTAGTGATTTACGCTACAATAGATTTCAACTAAACATATTTTATAAATTTTACGATTCAACCCGCTCGCCGCTTCGCCCGCTTATAGATACTACACAATTATTATTTTCTTATCGGAATTATTTTTGTGATCTAATTATCATTTCAAAATATATGGCAATTATATTTACAACTTAAGCCAATTCAATTTAACACTTATTTTATAGCAATAATGTCGCAATATTTTTTTTGTTGCAGACAAATCGACAAATTAAAAAAAACTCATTGTTTCGGGTTCTACGACAAAAATGATCCCAATATATTGATAAATGTCCTCAATAATAAATTTTCTCTTTCCATCCATGTACAGATAGCAGTGAATACAGATTTATTATATGTATAGATGTAGAGAAAATCCGATGCATCGACTCTCAACTTACCTATATGTATATGAATATTAAATTATGTATCCCAATTTCACAGTACGCAAAATCTTTTTATATAATAAGTATAAAAAAGTTTAATGTAGAGGCCAGTCGTGGCGCAGTGGCACGAAGTGTTACTGTAAAACCGACTGGTTGTGGGTTCGATCCCCCTCGAGGAGATGAAATATTTACATAAATTTATATTTCCATTTCTTCGCTCTGGTGTCAAGGCCAAGCGCAGCGTTGAGTTCTGCCACTCAACACGCAATGCTTCCAGAATTCGGCAGAAAGTGGGGAACGGAGTGTCTTAACACTACATTCCCTCTGTCTACCCCTGCTGTGTGCGGGATACAGCGTGAAGCTGATTTAATTTTAATGTAAGTGATTTTTATAATATAGTAGTGTGACATTGATTTCCTGAACAGCCTTATACATGAGGAAACAGTGTCGGAAGTAAGGATTCGTAATTCAGTCACCCAGATTACGGATTTATGTGAAACCAAGATCATCGCGTATGGTAAAGCACTATGTAAAGGTGAACTATTAAAAAAATATATTTTGCGTTCCATTCTACAAAAATTATTATTTTTATTTGACAAAACAGTAGGGTTAATTAATTAAGTGTCTTTACACTAGGTTCCCTCTGTCTACCATGCTGTGCGCGGGATACAGCGTGAAGCTGATTAATATTATTTTTACTTCATTTCTTGTTTGAATTACAAAGTGTGACTGTAAACCTATCAAGTTTCCAGTCACACTTTGTGCCCCTGCGCCGTAACTAGCCTCAGTGTGAATATGAGGACGTAATTTAACTACGGCTGTATCATAAGGCTCGATAATAGACAACAAATAGCATAGTCCCCGTATTACGGCTACCGTTATTCGATAGCTATATCAGCTTTCAAAAACGAAATAATATACTGTGAATTGTGATTAGAGAAACAAACAGACCGTTTCCACTTAAGGCTTATTTATTTAATAAGAATAACATTCATACATTTCATTTTATATTAGGTACATTTATTTAAATAATTCATATCAATATCGCACATGGTAATGATATATGAATTCTGCGTAACTAAAATACAAGGTAAGCTAGAAATTTTTAATGATAATTTTTTGATCGTTGTCCTTATATATTTATCAGCCTTATATATTTACTTGTTTCATCACGCTTTATTTTTTTTTACTTATTGTAAAAAGGAATATATTTTATATTCTTATTGAAAAATCAAAAAAACACTCCATTCTCCACTTTCAACGAAATTTTCAAGGCACTACATGTTGAGTGGTAAAACTCAACGCCATTCAAGGATATAATGCTTCATTCTTTATATTTTTACATATTTTAAATGTTAGAATATATAAGACATTTTCTTAATATACTTTTAATATATATTTTTTGATTAAATTAATATCATTAGAAATCATTTAAAGGCGCCTGGACTCCACATCTCAAATTGGAGGCAGCTGTTGCAGTAATTTGTATCTGTCAATGAGAGCGATGGAGCCAGGTGGCGACCAGCTGGCCTGATGCAATACCTTATTATATCGTAAAGGACAAAAGCTTTGTATGAAGGAAAGGGTACTGATATGTTTTTTATATCTGAATATATTTTATATTTATAGTCTTGGAGCAGTTTTAAAAATATCAGCTGTACTCGTTAAATAAAATCAGCTTTCGGCTTTATCCAGCACTAATATTTTAATTTCTTCGCTCAAAGCGTGGCGTTAAGCTCCGCCACTCAACATGAATTACCCGGGGTAAATATTTAGTTATATGCGGGATACAGCGTGAAGTATACTGCATATAGCAGGCTGAAATCTGACTATAAAAACGATAATTGTGGGTTCGATTCCCACTGGGATTAATGAATTATATAATTTCTATATTCAGCTGGAAAGTCCAGGTCCGCCATTCTACATGTAATATTTCAAAAATCGGTAGAAAGGGAACGAGTTCAGTTTTCCCGCAAATTGCAGAGTGTTCTCTTACTCTGCATCATGCGGAAAAAAGTGTGGAGCTGCAAAAGAAATACTAAAAGCGAGTAAAAAGCTGAAACAGGCCATTTTTAATATACTATATTATTATATACATTATATACACATGTTTAATATGTCATAGTTTGGAGTGTCAGCTTTTTAATTTATTATGATTGACATTGTATTACAACCTAAACTAATTTATATTTATTATTTATGTTAATTTGATTAGCGAAATCGGAATAAGCGTGGCAATTGAATGTCGTGACTAACGGCTGTGCTTCGTTCTATTTATTACTTGCATTGGTTAACCAAAGAATTAAGTCTTTGGTTGAGAAGGCTTGTCGGTATGTTCCGTTGAGTACATTTCAGAAGAGGAAATAAAGGAAAGTACTCTCTTCCTTATTCTCGAATTCAGTAAATTATTGTTTTTCGCTTCACGCAGTCACGCTATAGCCCGGGTAGGGAAAGGGAAGCTAGTGTTAAGACGTTTCCCACTTTCCATTTAATTGTAGAGGAATTCTGTGTTGAGTAGCGGAATACAACGCCACGCTATGTCTTGTTCAGATAAAGAAAATAATGAATATTTCGTTCCCTCGAGTGGAAATCGAACCCACAACCGTCTCGTTTACAGTCACACGCTTGTACTCTTGTGCCTGCCTGGCCTGATAATAAAGTATCTAATTATGTAACATATATCAACGTATTTGATATTACTTTGATTTATTGATTTCACTGCCTAAACTTGTTTTGACTGGAGTCTCTAAATTTAATAAATTATACTTATTAAAATTAAAAGCCAACAACATGCTACTACTTTGGAAAAATAGGCTTTACTTATTAGTATAATATTTGTGAGAGAATATAAATTGAAACGGACCAAAGTGTCCCATATAAAAAAGATCATGTAATTCGGTTAATCTTAATATATTATTTTATTATTTTCGTGTTCAATAAAAAAACATGTTATTAATATACGCAAGTTAATAAAGTAAGGCGTATGTTAACTCTTAGATTACGTAAACTACATTTTATTCTAGTCAATTGCGTGGGTTTTAAAAACTGTGTGAAACCGTGGGCGGTGCATGGTGTTGACTATAAACTTTAGATTCAATCTAATAACATTTAAAAGCTCCCACACTATGCCTCGTCATAGATTTTCCAGCTTATTCTCTGAGTGACTATTTAATAGCATAATCGTAATAGAAATCGTGATAAACATTAAAATATAATAAGGAGATCTTTATGGTGTAGAGGCACGTATGTGCGACGGTTAGCGCGATGGTTGTGGATTCGGTTCCAACTTGGGGGAATGAAATATTTAATATATTAATATTGTTGTGGCGTTGTCTTCTGGCAATAAACATACAATGCCGAGACTTCGGGGGAAATGGGAAACGAAATCATTAAAACATTAATGGAAGCGAAATGTTTTAAGTCTCGGCTCCCAGATTCCCTCTGCGTACCTAAAAAAGAACTACAGAGCCTATTAGGAAGTAATATAATTTATACATTTTCGTAAGTACGATTTTTTTTATGTAATGCCAGTGCGCCTTCTGCAACTGGTTTTTAATCGAACAGTTAACGTTAAGCGTCACCTTTTATCCAATATAACAACTTCACCAGTTGTCACAACATTGTTAATGTTAGTACTAATAACTACGACTTAATCTATAAGCACACCATATAATAGATATTATTTAATAAAATTTCAATTAAATCAAATCAAATTGACTTCACGCTGTACCCCGCACACAGCAAAGTAGGCAGAGAAAACCTTGTTATTTAATATTATACAAGTATATATATTTAGATTATTTAAAAAATTAAGGATGTTCAAAGATATTATTTTTCATTACATACTTTAAAAGAATTTTTGCACAGAAATTTCGATATTTAGATTTAAATCGCCTTGACGTTACATTGACCTTAATTACCTTTAGAATTGTGAACACAATTGAAAAATTTACAAAATCCCGTATCAAGCTTACTTCGAGTCCTCGATACCATCCATATGTGGCGGTAAGTGCGCTTATCTTATATTTTATCACCGTCTGTGTGACCTTCACTCGTTACCATTTAAAGGTGTAAAGAATATACCTCGTTTCTTATAAAACTCCAAAAAAATTTTAAAAGCTCATGCTTGCATTGTTGTCTGTATATTTTTTTTAGATTCACGCTGTATCCCATATGTATGAGGGTAGGCAGAGGCCAGGAACCTGGGGACTTAGTAACGACACCGGACCCATCAAGGCGCTTCCGTTGCTTATTTATCGCTGAAATCTGGAGGCGTTGCCAAAGCGAGATAATGAAATTATCAAATATTTCATTTCCTCGACTAGAAATCGAACCCACAATCTATCGCGTATACAGTCACTTATTTTTTCGCCCCTGCGCCATGACTGGCCTCAATACGTAATTATTGCCCAAAAATACATTTTGCTTAAACAAATAGTAAGTATTTTTAAGAGTCACGAAATATTGAATTTAAAATTTTTGTAAGCACGTCTACGCGAGCGATGTCGCGAGCAATCACTAGTAATATAATAAAGCACACGTAGGTACATATATTTATCACGAAATTAATAAGCGCAAAATATGTGTGGGTGTGTGGGTTCAAATTGTTTTCGGGGGCGTGTTTATGTAGGTTTCATCTGGTGTGAGGTAACTTATACGAACTGCGTGTGAAACTATGTAAAGATACTTAATATTGTAAGATATTTTCTTTGTCTAGGCCAGTGGCTCTCAACCACTGTGCCGCGGCACTTTTGTGTGCCGCCAAATTTTGCAAATATATTAAAATTTTTGTCATAAACTATTTATGCAGTGTGTTGTAGTAAGTAAAGAATTTTTATCTTTTTCTTTGTGTGCCGCCAAATTTTGAACTCGTTAAATAAACAATGTAACAAAAAAAATATTGAGAATCACTGCTCTAGGCAATATTGTGAAAAACTTTTATAATTTTAAAAGAGAAAAGAGAATATATATATTCTTTCCTCAGGCAGTATTCCACGCACACAGTAGACAGAGGGTATTTCGGAGGCATTGCGTGTCGAGTGGCCGAACTCAACGCCGTGCTTTACCTCGACACCAGAGCAAAGAAATGACAATAATAAATACTTCATTTTGTCGACCGGGAACCCACAACCTATCACGCTTACAGTCACAATTTATTCTCCTGCGCCACGATTAGCCTCCAAAAAATAATGAATATAATAAAGTCTTCTATAAATAATCAGCGCAAAGTTTTAATCGTTATTTAGTTATGAGGTAACGATTACTTCTAGGTATTACTCAAAAGTTAACAATAAAGACAACTGCGTAGCGAGGTGAATCAAAATGATAATTAATTTTTCTTACACCATTGACCAAGATATCTGAGAACCGAAGATTGAATTTAAATTGGTCAAGGAAAAGTTTTTTTTTTTTCAACTATATAATACCTACATAATACTTGAAAAGATCGCCTATTTATTGTTTGTATTTAACTACAACGGTAAGAAAACATTATGATATTTTTTTAGCTTCATGAGCATGTGCATTTAGAATAAAATTAGGCAGGGGGAACCTAATATTAAGGCACCCCGTTCCCCAATTTCCATCATTTTTTTCCGAAGCATTGCTCAACGCCCCGCTTTGCTTAGGTATTAGACTGAAGAAATGAAAATATTCATAAATAATAATTCATTCCTCCGAGTGGGAATCGAACCGACAACCGTCGCATTTACAGTCGTACACGTAAACGTTTGTGTCACTGCACCGCGACGCCCCCCTTGTACTAATGAAAAACAGTAATTTAATATTAATAATAACATATTATTAAATCGCAATCAATAACACGAGTGCTTATAAATGCATTTATTTCAAAGTGTCGGAAATGACCGTCGTGAATGCAGCGTGTTGGTAAATCGTTATAACTTGATATGTAGTGACAGCATTCGTCAGTATTATGATTATTATTAAAAATAAGTTTAGCTTTTCCAATACACGCTTTCCCAGCATATAGCAAGGTGTGCAGAGAGAGCCTGTCCAGAACTCCAAATATTCCGCTGTCCACTTTCCGTCCAAATTCAAGTGGTAGAAATCAACGCCTTACTGTTTCTAGTAGGACGGGAAAATTAAAATAAATGAAAAGGATGGAAGCCACAATCATGGCATTTACCATTTTCGATACTAATCGGTAGTACCACTTGTATTATTTAAATAATATTAATTTATATAACGTTCCGTGAATTGTTGTCCGTTGAATTCCACAAAGTGAGGAGCGCAGTGTCTTAACACTAGGTTCCCTCCACTTATCCTACAATAAACGGGACAAAACGTGAAGCTGATTTATTTATTTTTTAATATTAATTTACTTAAATAGAAAGACTCATTTAGAAATTAACAATTTTAAACGATCAGAAACTCTTCTTTCGAGGGTCCAATTTAATAAAAATATAATATTTTTAACATTTCCTCCGAAAAGAAATCAAACCCACAGCCATTTCCACAGACAATATTTTAAATATAGCTCAACAATCCCTACAATAACATAAGAAACCAAACACATTACAGCAAGCCTAACTAAAAACCAATTTTAAGATGAAGAAATTGTAATACTAAATCCCCCTCCCTCCTTTACTTATCTTATTTCTCGATGTTGATATTAGTATGCCAGTAGGATAGCCGTGTCGTAATGATCTACAGTGTATGTCGGTACTTGAGTGTAATAGCTAGGTAACGAGTGTAGTGCTATTTAGAACACCTAGGCCTTACTAAATCTATTTGCAACTATATCTTGATGTATTTATACTATCATTCTTAAGTAAGCTTCAATTCTTTAGCCATTGCGTGTTGAATGGCAGAACTCAACGCCGCGGTTTGCTTCGACTTTTGAGCGAGAAATGTAAATTTAAATAAATATTTAATTTCTTTGAGGAGAGATCGAAGCCACAGCCAGTCGCGTTTGTTGTCACACTTTTGCCTCTGCCCCTGCGCCACGACCTCAACAAACATACATAGGTTTATTTGCAATTATAAATATCTTGATGTATTTACTCGATTCCTAAGGAAGCTTTTTAAGCTTTTTAAGCTATAGAGATAGTTGTAAGATATTTTTAATAGGAACTGAATTAAAATTAAAGAAATTAAAAGTAAGTATTTAAGCATCAGGATTTCTTTAAATAAAATAGTATTATGTATTACAATGTACAGATTGGCTTTAGTAAACGCGACGCGATATAAAGAAAAGCTCAACGTAGTGTTCCACCACTACAACATATAACATCTCAAAAATTCTTTTATGTTACTGAATCAAAGCCAATAGTTGCAATAACAGTTTTCGAAAAAATAATATTATGAATGTATGATGCAATTTCTCTAACAATTGTCACGCACAATACTGTGTAGACAGCGTGTTATAATATTTAGCATATTCGCAAATGCCATTTTAAGTGGTGAGTATTATAACAGCTAGGTGTTTCAGTATGTGTGAGTCACTGGTGACATTAAGAAACTTTTCACGTACGTAACATAAACGTACTATTAAAGTATATATAGATTTCTTTCGTTTTGCTTATTCTATTATGATGTATAAGTATATCTTGATATCAGTATGATGTATAAGGCACAAAGTATAACTGTAAACGCGACAGGTTGCGGGTTCGACTCCCATTCGAGACAATTAAATACATAATATTTTAATATCTCCGCATTGGTGTCGAGGCAGGAGTGTCGAGGTAATGAGGAACGGAGTGTCTTAACATTAAGTTTCCTCTGCCTCCACTGCTGTGCGAGACGCATCGTGAATCTAAAAGCAAAGTACCTATAAATTTTGTGGTACAGCAACGTTTAATTGTATCAGCATTAATTATCAACTCTTTATCGATTTAAATAATATATATTTTAATACAAAAAAGACAACGAAAATCCGAAATAATTGTTAAATAGATATACCTAAGACCTATATGTATACGTAAGTGGTAATGAGTTCGATGGTGACTAAATGAACAGAAACGAGTCTTGCGATGTTGATTCAGTTAGCGCTGATGTAATAAGCTAAGCCAACAAAGAGATTTAGAGTAATTAAATGTACATAGATTTTACATATAATTTGCATGTAAAATATGTTTATACAGTACTGAATATTTTTCAATGAATTAAGCATAGAAATTGCTATCCTGTTCGTGGAAAAGAAATATTTAAAATTTTCCCTAAGAAGCATTCTTCTTAAATTAGATATATATATATATGTATGCAGCCACCATGGCCTTATTTACGGTTTTATCTGATTGTTACGGACTTGTGATCCGAATTTTATGAGCTTTTCTGAATTAATATTTAAATGTGTTTTTTTTTTGTTATCGTTCTTATCTTTTTTTCTGAAAGTCTAATAGGGAATATATCAGAGATGTGTTTGTGTCGTTGTGAAGTTCCGTTAAGTTAAAATAAGTGCAAATTCATGAACTTACACAAAGAAGGTGTCATATATTTAAACTTAAACTAGATATATTGTATTAAGACCAGATTATTTCACTAATATAAATTTTATTAATTGATGTGTTTTGACTATAAATTACATTTGGAATTAGAAACGGCTATAACTTAATGTTGAAATATAACTATTGTAGCTTATCTATAGCCCTTTCAAAGAAAAAGTGATCTAACTCAAATTTTATAACATATAAAAATTAATATTTTTTTGTCTCACAAATTAAATGCGAAATATTAAAATAAATACTGTCCCTAGTAAATATAGTTTCCCATTTTAGTTATATAACATTCCGTGAACTCTCTACATTCCGACCTTATAGGGAACCTAGCGGTAATAACATTGTGCAATTTTAAATTAAAATTCATATAACGTGCACTTTGTGTACCGCAAACATTGGAAAACAATCTTTAATTTACAAAAGTAGGTTAATAGATTTTATATTATATAAAAGATCGTTGATTATATTATGTTTATTAAAATAATTTCTTACATTATTGTGGTAGTTGGTATGGAATGCGTCTGACTGAATATATTTAAGAAATATTACAATTTTAAACTTCACATTGTATACCGCAATAGAGCAGAATATGTACGAATACAAGAAAAGTAGGCCCCCGTAAATAGACCCCCGTCCCCCACGCACCGCCCATTCTTCGAGGCATTGCGTATTGGATAGTGGAAATCACCGTCGCAGCTTGGTCTTGTTATCAAAACGAGTAATTGAAAATTCATTGCATGGAGTGGGAATCGAACCGACAGCTATCGGCTGCTATTACCTGCGATTTTCTTTTTCTAGTTTGTTTCGTTAAGATATAAGCGCGTGAGTAGCTTCAGTCATTTCTCATTTTTAGATAACAATATAATATTTAATGGCATGCCATCATTTCTTTACTACGTTGAATAATTAAAATAACTGTAGCCATATGAAGCAAATTCTGTATTTGTTCACAAGTGTATGTTCTTGTAGTCTGTAAATACGGCACTATATACATTGATTAATATATAAATAAAATATTTTCACGCTGCATCTCGCATGTAACGGAGTAGACTGAGGGAATCTAGTTTTAAGACACTCTGTTCCACATTTTCCACCAAAATCTAGAGACGTTACATCATATGACAGAGCGAGGAATTTCAAATATAAATTTAAATAAAAATCCAATTCAATATCCATGAGTTGGGATCGAACTCATCGCGAACCCATATCGCGATCGAACCTATCGCGTTTACAGTCAGCGTGTGACACGACTAAATAAAATAGATCCTTTTCATTTCTCCTCTAACATCTGAGCCATAGATATATATAATTTAAATAGAACAGGCTGCTATGAATACCACATTAAGTTTTAAATTTCGTGGTAATAATAAGCACAATAGTAACAGATATTCACTTTCGCAAGTTTCGATATATTTCTCGCCCCGACCAAGGCGCGCTATCCAGTTAGGTTTTGTGAAAGTACGTCTAAAACATACATTTAGGGCTGTAGGGCTTTACTTTGAATGACAATACAATCTTCTTTTGAAAATTATTTAATATTTATTTAAAATATTTATTTAAGCTTCTACATATAATAAAATAAGAAAAACATGCACATTAAAATAAGAAATAAAGAAATATTTAATTATATCATTTAATTATAATAATAATTTAATAGTCTCCATTTAAATATGTTTAGTAGCCTAAACCTAAAACTGCCTTCACTTTGCTTTTCAAAGCTCAAAGTAGGTGCTATAATACAAGTCGTCCGTAGTGGCGGCACAAATGTCTGTAAACGCGACAGAATATGGGTGGGTGGCCCTCAAGGAAATGAAATATTTAACATTTTCATATACTCGCTTTGGTAATGAGACAAGGCGCGAAGTTGAGTTCCCCTCCTCAACACGCAAAGCCTCCAGAATTCGGCAGCAAATGAGAAACGGGAGTGTCTTAAAGGAAACAGAGGTGCCCTCTGCCTACTATGCTATATGTAGATACAACGTCAAGCTAAAAAAAAAATAAACAACGAGAAAAGAAAAGAAAATATTTTATAGTAGTGTATGTATATGAACTTTTGATAACCCTATTTTAAGTATCCGATTATAGTATTACAGATTATTAATCTTAATTTCGCCGGTCTACTGTGGAAAGCCTTTACAAAGGGAAAGTACATGGATAGGGTTAGTGGCGTTTCAAATTAAATTTGTTTATTTTGTTATTACATAACGTTTGTAACGGTGTTTGCGCTTTAATAACTATTTTAGAAAGGAAATCAATCGATATCCGGTCATTTGTATCGTTGCTTCTTTAAATAATAGTGGAAATTTTACGTTTTTATTGCGTGTTCATATATGGCAGGAAGATGATAACAATTTAACCGTTTCTTACTTTTCGTTAAAAATGTGTTGAATATTGCATATTTATTGCCGGAAAGTATTGTTGTACTTAAGACATTTTTAGGGTTCCGTACCTCAAAAGGTAAAGGTAACCCTTATAGGATCATTTTATTTTTTAAATATAGACAATTTTATAAACGTAATGCGCTCCCACATTTATTTGTATGCAAGTCAAATGGTCTTCAATTTGACGTAAGTAGTGATTGTGACGTGACACGTGATGTATCAAAGAAAATGAAAGCCTTATGTAACTATGAATCGATAAGATAAGCGATGATATTCATATGTAAATTGAATATAACGTTTAGAATACAATAACTTTCCACTTACAATATGATATTCAACTATGTATTTATTATATTCTATATCCAATACAAAACTACTATTTAATTTAGCTTTTCGTTGCATCTCGCATATAGTAGAGTACGCAGAGAGAACCTAGTGTTAAGACACTCAATTTCCCCACTTTCCGTTGAATTTTCCTTTGGTGGTAGAGCGAAGAAATGAAAATAGTAATCGAGTGGATATCAAACCCACAACCGTCGCGTTAAAGTCACACCCTTGTGCGCCTACGCCGCGACAGCCTCAAACAAACAAAACAAAAGCTATTCTTATGACGTGTCATTTTGCCTTCGAAATGCTTTCACATCATCATGTCCCGTTATAGTATAATTAATATCTTACATTTTTGTCATTTGGCTGTCATTTTCAAAATCCGTTTAGTTATTTGCGCCTCACTTCAATGTGGCCTCGACTAATCAACCGTACTGTAACTACTAAGAATTTATTTATTAAAATTTAATATGATGAAAAATGTATGTATATATAAATGTATATACATACATTTTTCATATACATACAGGTAACGTCGGTTTACATATGTAATGTATGATAGTATAAATTTATTTTTTTTTTAGCTTCCAACCTTATGTCTAACGGTTAGGCATAAGGCTTATAGCTGAGACAATAAATATATATAAAAAGATTTATAGAGGCCAGTCGTGCACAGTGTGAAAAAAAATTGAGACTGTTTCTAGATTCAATCCCCGCTCGAGAAAATGAAATGCTTACTTAAATTTATATTTCCATTTCTTCGCTCTGGTGTCTATTATAATTTCACTTGTGTTATCTATATTAGGTTTTGTTAATTTTTAACAATAAAAACAATAGTCTCGTTGGTTTAAGATATAACTACATAAAATTATATCTTAAATCTTTAAACACAAAGTAAAAACAGAAAAAAGGAAGGACAGTTTCACAGTCGATTAACAGTTTAAGCCGCGGTTAGCTACTTTTTACCCATTTTGCATAACACTTTCGTTTACTGAGACGCCGTGACAAAAGTACATTATAAATACAGGTTAGGTCACAAACTTTTATATTTTGTTATATTTTTTTTTAGATTCACACTTTACCCACAGAAACAGAAAGAAACGCACGTACAGAAAATCTAGTGTTAAGACACTCCGTTCGACACTTTTCGCCGAATTTTCGAGGTATTAAGTGCTGAGTGGCGGAACTCAACGCTGCGCTTTGCCTCGTTAGCAGAGCGAAGAAATAAAGATATTAATAAATAATAATCACTTTACCAGAATGGGAATCTAATCTATCACCGTCACGTTATAGTGCCACTGCTCCACGACGGCCTTAAAACGGTAATGAATGAATGAATTTATTATATTTTCACAATACACAACAAAATATGTGATTTAATTATTTTTTTAGGAAATAATTAAATATATTTAAACAAAACGCTGTATTTATTTTACTGTTTGCTACAAATCTATCTGATAATTGCTCTAAAAAAGTTGTTTTTCAAAGAACTAAAAATAAGAATGGCGGTAAAAAATGTTACATAACGTAATTTAATTCATTAATTATTTTTTATTGCGCTCATAAAAATGTTATGAAATATTTTCCGTTTATTATCGCCGTTATAGCGTAGGGACAGCGTCTGGTTGTAACTGCGACATTTGTGGATTCGATTCCTACTCGTGGGAATAAAATGTTTTCATTTCCTCGCTCTGGTAACAAGACGAAACGCGGTAATGCAGCATGCAGTCTCCGAAATTGAGTGGAAAGCGGGGAACGTAGTGTCTTAACATTAGGTTCCCGCTGTCTAGATACGCTGTTATACGGGGAAAAAACGTGAAGCTGTATGAAGTATATTCGGTACATAAAAATCAATTGGGTCGTAGCGTAGGGTTACAAGCGTAAGTTCGATTCCCACTCGAGGAAATGAAATATTTTCATTTCTTAATTCTGGTATCGAGGCAAAGCGCGGCGTTGAGTTTCGTTACTGAACACGAATTGCCTTTAGACTTCGGCGGAGAGCAAGAAGCGGAGTGACACTAGACTCTCTTTGTTTTCCCTGATACTTGCGGGATACACCGTAAAGCTGAAAATAAAACCGCTATCTCTTAGAATTTGGACATCCAAATATAATTTCAGATCGTCACCGCGTTGACCCGAGACTGCTTTCGAAGCGGATGGATAACAATTTGCGGCGAGCGTTTTCCGCTTTGCTTGTTTCAACAGTCGTGCACACTTTTAGAACTTAAATGGCGGTATTATTATGTATAATGTATGGTTATTTAGTAAGGTTATGGTCACGATAATGATGACTTTCGATATTTTTTTGTTTATTACGGTTTGATAATATGAAGCAAAGGCGTATCTAAAGATGTTTTGCAGAGCGAGAACTCGACTTAAGCATTAGTACTACTACTAGATTGACGTTTTATCCCTAGCGGGGTAGTCAGCGAGAACTCTCGAGACTCTACATTTTTTTTTATGGAAAAGACACGGCAAAAGGGCGTCCGGATCACCTCATGGTAAGTGACTACCGCCGCCCACGGCCCCGTGCAACCCCAGAGGAGCTACAGGTGCGTTGCCGGCCTTTAAGGTGGGTTGGGCGCCGGAGCCTGGCTTAAAGCCACTTCACGCCGGTTTTAAATGCCGGGGTTGGTAATGATCCGGTCGAGTCTTCCCATGCGTTCCAGTGCCATTGCTGGCGAAGTAACTCTACTACACATACATACTTCTTTCGCCTCGTCCACTGTCATCAACCTCTTCATACATGGATTCTTCATACATACATAGTCATGCTTTTTACGTGACTTTCTTCTCATATCCCGCACACAGCAGGGTATCAGGGAACCTTGTGTTAAGACACTCCGTTCCCTATTTTCCCCCTAATCCGGGAGGCATTGCGCGTTGAGTAGGGAAACTCAACACCGCACTTTGCCTTGGCACTAGAGCAAAGGAATGAAAATATTAAATATTTTCTCAACAACTACAAATATAATTAGCTCGAAATTAACAGAAGATAGGTATATACCTATTGCAATATCTGTCGTTTGTTATGCCTTTAATATTAGAAAACTTACTGACCGGTCTCTGTTACGTATATCCTATCTTCTGTACATTAAAGTTAATTATGCTGAACTAAATGCTATAAAAGAAAAACAACAAAGAATCACAATATAATGGAAAGTGAATTAAATAATACCTACGATTTAAGTGCTACGATCTATAATTGCACTTGAGAGACGACTGTGGATTGTAATCTTACTATGTAGAAATTTTCGTAAATATATTTTGGTAATCACTTATTTACAAATTATTTAGTATAAAGTAGATTGAGGCCAGTTGTGGTGCAAGGGCACTATCGTGCGACTGTAAACGCGACAAGTTGTGGGTTTGATTTCCACACGAGGGCTGGTGACGAGGCTACATGCGGCGTCGAGTTCCGCCTTTTAACACCCAATGCATATATAAGAGGGGGTGATGTCTAGGTTCCCAGATTTCCCTCTTCCTATCCCTGCCGTGTGCAGGATACAGCGTGAAGCTAATAAAATGATGTATCTTAAATGATGTATCTTCAAAAAACCATTAAAATACAATATTCGTTTATTTTCTTGCTTTATTAAGAACAATAATACAAAAAATCTACAACAGGTAAAAAAAACAATAACTAATTACAATAGTGAAAAGAAACTTTTGTACCAATGACTATGGCACTTCTAAATAAATCACCATAAATCAATCAATTAATTATGAAAATAATTAATTTATCATGTAATCAAAAAAAATGTATAGTTTCTCTTTATATATTAAACTTAAAAATAATTTGACAACAAAAAAACCAAATTTAGTCATATTATAACAATTAGCCCTTGTGACCTTTATTTAGAGACAAATTTCAATAGAGGATTCACAACCTACAATTATTTAAGTGTCAGCACCACAATTATGATAGAATACTTTTTAACCTTACCCTGCTTTATGCGGGATACAGCGTGAAAAAAAATGAGTTCCCTGAATACTCGCCAAAAGGAAGCCACATTCAGTGCAACCTCGATTAAACAATAATGAAGGGAATCAGAAAATAATTCACGTTGTTTTTAACGTTCATTTTACACAATAGAATAAAAATGTAGAAAAAAGCTAAAAAAAGATTGGCAATAGTCGTTTTAAGATAGTAAACTAAAAAGAATTTTCTACATATATTAAAAAAACAGGAAACCTATACATTATATTATAAAAAAAACATTCTTTTATTTACATTTTTTTACACTGGCAACTTTAAAGCGGGAATTTGGAAGGCTACAAATATTTCTATAATAATCACAGATAAAAAATATTTACTATCAAGTTTTTTTAAAAACGTAATAATTAAATATATTATTAAGTTTTTTTGTATTTGCACACAATAGTGTTAAAGACTTCAAAGAATATTACCAAAGTGGGGATAAATCCATACACTTCTATTACGTATACACATTATATCAAAATAAAAAAATATAACAAAATTATGCATTAAGAGATAAATAAGTCGCTCTGTATGAAGTCAAAGCTCGGCGTTAAGCTCCACCATTCAACACGCCAGAGTGGGGAAAGGAGTGACAAAAAATTACGTTCTCCCTGATTATGCCCCTATATGCGGGATACAGCGTGAGCAAAAAAAATATACACAGATATATATATACACAGATACACTATAAGTATGCAAATCTATTCAATATTACCACGTAATTAATTACAACAGGAACTAATACAACATTAATATTGATTAGTAGCAAATAACGCTTAATAACTAATTAAGTAATATATCGAGACTCAAAAATAACTAAATGAAAAGAAATACAACGTACATTCGTAATAAATAATTGACATTTATCAAAAACATTCACCTAATTATTAAAAGATCCATTTTTACAATAGTCTTAGTAGAAACTACTCTCTTCTCCAAATAAGCGTAAAACATGTGCTGGTCTTTCTTAGAAGTTTATTTGAACCTGTGATCTCTGAAACCAAAATCATTATGCATTAGTTTAGTAGAGGCCAGTCGTGGCGTAGAAAAATATGTATTCTATAGAAAAGTTCTTTTCTCTCCGCCATCCCTACTATAATCGGGATGCTGTATGAAGCTCAAAAACCATGTATATAAATAGTATAATAATGTCTTAGCTTTTCGCTGGTAAACTCTTTACCAAATAAATCTCTTGACCGGATTCATCGCATATAAATATTTAGAATAATATATTTTTATTTAAATATATTAACTACCAATACCAAAAGAGTTTCATATAAAATAATTTACCTCATTGTCTCCCTAAAGCCTCCAAATTACTATGATGCGAATCGATTCTATTCATATTCGCTTTTTCTTTCGAGTTATTCGCTTTTAACAAATCGTTTTCCAAATTTTGTTTTTCTGATGAAATGAAATCGTGGGAGCCATTTATTTTGGGACTATCTTGATTATTTCCCGAATAAGATAAATCGAAGTTAGAAACCGATTTAATTTTGTCAGTCGATTCGAGGCCGGATGCGAGTGATCGAGATGTTATGGCATCTGTAAAGAAACGGGTAAAATTATATAAAAATAATTAGAATCCCAAAATCTTATTACGAATTTCACTTACTACTCAAAAGTAAAATATACTTTTTCATAAAATGGTTGTTTTTTAGTTTTAAGTAGATACAAATAATCTTTATTTTGAAATAAGGAGTCCAATAACAAATATAAATATTTTTCGATGTAAAAATAATTAATCATTCAGATTCGATTGGAAATCAAATCCAAAATTCTTATGGCCAAAATGGTGTCGAATAAAAAAAGTTACTGTATTAAAAAATCTTTTAAGTTCATTATTTATAATATAATTGCAATATCATTCATGAATATACCTTAGTATAATACAAAAAAATACCTTTTAAAGGATCAACAATATCCTTAAGTTGTCCGTCGCCTTTATGGTCTTTGGGCATTGAAGCAGCTCGTGTGCTCGGGCCGAACATACCAAGTACTCTGGAAGTTTTGTTTATCTATACTTAGTATCCCATTCTTTTAATAATAATAGTTACAATCATGCCTTACTATTTATCTTCTGTTACTTACACGTATACTAAAACGTGTTGCCATAGCAACGTGTATGTCATTACAATAAACAAGTGTGTATTGTCAAACGTTATGGCAGTTTTATTTATATATAAATTTAATGTATTTTTGGGCATTATTTAAAAAATATATTACTATTCTTATTTCAATTCTCTATATAAACTATGTGTCAAATTTCCTAATTCAACTTTATAGATTTTTTTGTCTATTATTTGATTCAAAAGTGCTTATAAAAGTTTATTTGAATAAAGAATATTTTGAATTTGAATTTATCCTTTTAATCCTTTCATGGAAGGAGTACAAGGTTTTTGTTTCACGTATTAATATGTATAGATAATTAATAAAATTGAACTTACCTAGAATTACTTAAATCTCCAAACGGTGTTTGCGGGTTGCTGACCCGCGGCGGGGACGAGCGCGGTGTGACACTCGCTTCGGCCCACCCCTCTGCTATTAAGGCTTCTCCGATATCTACTGAACCTTCTAAAACACACGAGACTGAATTGATTTTTTTATATTTTTATACATTTTTGATGGGCCGGATACAGTAAAAAAGAGTAAATAAAACGTTTTCAATACTACAAAAATTGTTTAGTTTTGGATTGAATGCATCCATCATGTAGAACCTACAACTGTCACGTTTACTTAGACCTACGTCATGATCATTTCAAATGAACATAAAATCAAATTATATCTAATAACATGCAGTATCTTCATCTATGCATAATATATGCATGATATTTTCTAGAACAATAATAAAGTATGTATACAAAAAAAAATAAGTACAACAAAAAGCAAAAATAAAAAAAATCCCATAGTTTTTTTAATTACCTTCCGTAGCATCATATAACTTAATACCGGGGACTTCCTTTTCCCTGTCGCCAACTAACGAACTCTTTTTGTACGTGCACGTTTTTGATAACAGAGGTTTCCACCGCGCCACCTGTTTTCAACAATTTTATTTAATTTGTTATTATTTATTAATCTTGATATATTTTTAGCTTCACCGTTTTAGCGGAATTCAATGCTGCTATTTGTCTTGTTATACCTTTACCTGATGGTTGTGGATTCGATCTCACCCGGAGGAATGAAATATTTAACATTGTCATTTCCTCGCTCTGGCAACGAGACAAAACGCGGCGTTGAGTTTCGCCAGTCAACACGCAATGCATTGAAAATCAGGCAGCGCGTGGAGGATGCAATCTTATAACTCTAGGTTCCCGCTGGCTACTCTAATCTATGCAGGAGTAGCGCGGAGACAAAGAAATAAAAGTTAGAAATGTAGTAAGTAAAAACATGTTTTCAACACGATAAAAAACTAACCTGTGTTAGTTCTTCAAATCGTTCTATGGCTTGTGGATGCCATTTTCGTACACCAGATGCATGTTTCACTTCTTCCTTGTCCGAGGGTTTCACTCCCGCGAGGAAACATTCCATAGCCTGATGATGTAATTAAATTAAAAAATCTAAATATTTAGATTAGGATTGATCAGCTGATTTTGGTTGAAAGAAAATATTTGAAATCTAAGTGATAATCTATATATGCATGGGCGTGTATAAAGAGGTCTATATATATAAATCACTTATGACAAATTTATTCCTGAAATTTATATAAAAAATATAGAATTCAAATTAATCAGCTTTCAGCATGACATTAGAGCGAAAAATGAAAATATAAATTTAAATGATACATTAATTTCTTCGAATGGGGATGGAACCCATAATCACTCCCGTTTAGTCACACACCTCTGCATCACGACTGTCCTCAATGGAAAACATTTTTTAAGTTTTACAAAAATTGTGCTGTTTCATAAATGAACTGATAACCTCTCAATTTCAGTTACCACTGGACTAACAGGTAAGTTTCTTTCGTCTGCATTTAAAATATTATAATGAAAGAAATATAGTGTCGTAGTGAGACAGTGTCTAACTGTAAAAGCAACTGTGGTTGTGGGTGGGTTCTGACTACCCTGCTAAATGCGGGTTAAGGCGTGAAACTAAAACTGTCTTAAAAATAAAATATACATATTTTTTACCTGAAACCGAAGTCGTAGCAAATCAGCCCGAAGCTCGCACAGGTCGTGCGTCGCTACATATTCACTATCGCCGTAGTCCAAGTAGAACACATCGGCTACCTGAAGATATATAACACATATTATTTGTAAGCAAAAACCCCGTTGGTGAGAACACTAATATATAAATAATTTGACTTTGACCATTTTATTCTTTAAAATTGACAAATAAATTGTGATGTGACACTTTAATGAAGTGTATATCTACAATTTTATGCCTACAATCTAGTGTTAAGCCTCTCCGTTACCATGCACCGTCCAATTTTCGAGAACTCAACGCCGTACTTTGTCTTGATACCAGATTGAGGAAATGAAATTAATTTATCCTCCGCCGAGTGGAAATCTGTCGCGTTTACAGTCTCACGCCTGCGCTCTTGCGTCTTACTCACATATAAAATAGCATACCAAATATAAAATATAAGCAAGCACCTGTTGTGTAGCATCGAACTCGTTGGGCCTCAAGTCGTCCACCCGCGCCCTGTACCAGCGCCCGTCGTGACGGAACACGGCCGCCACCACTTGACCTATCGACACTTTCTCCAACTAAATCAATTACAAAACATGTATTACTAAGATTAATTATTTTTTAAATTATCTTTAAATTGGGCTACAGATTTTGTTAAATAGTAAAATATGGAAGACCTCACGATGTCTTGTCATATATAAAAAGAAACAATATATATACAATATATAAAGACTTTTACTCGAAATTGTGCTACTCTATACAATAGTAAATCTTCTTCTTCTTCTACCTGGCATTAGTCCCGGCTTTTACCAGGGTCTGCCTTCGGCCTTTTTTACCTACTCTATAGAATAGTAAATATGTAATCTTTTTAAATAAAATAAATAAATATTTTATTTTATTTATTTATTTAAAAATAATATTTATTTTTAATCTCTTTAGTTTTACACGGTATCCCGCACATAACACGGTAAGCAGCCCTCTGCCTAGTGTCAAAGTACTCCATTGCCGTTAAGAAACTTCTGTTCTCCATTTCGTACCAAATTCTGGAAACATTACGTGTTAAGTGATAAAACTCAACGCCGCACTTTTTCTCGTTACTGGAATTAGGAAATGGAAATATCGAATATTTTATTATCAAATTAAAATATCAGAAATAAATTTAGTTGTTAATTATAATACAGGTACAAAAAATACTAAAATATATGTTTAAAAAAACATATCAAATAAACTAACGGCATGATTAGCTTTATTCTCCTTGTTTCCATAATATTCTGTCATATTGGCGACCAATTCATCCAGCTGCACCACCTGAGGCCCCACAAACTGTACCCAAAATCTGGACGGTGATGACACCGCCGACACGTAAACTTCAATAGCCGATGTTGTAGCCTCTGTAAACCAACAAATAATTATACATTTTTTTTAAATAATATCCAGTACGGTCGACGAGTCGTGGCCCTAATGTTAAGCTTTCTGAACATTTGCACATTGTTCACTCGACGAGTCGTGGCCCTAATGTTAAGCTTTCTGAACATTTGCACATTGTTCACTCAGGAAGAAGTAAGGAAACACCAAGTAACAAATCTGCGCAGCCATCTACAGCTAACTTCAGGGCAGCCACGATTCGTCGACCGTAGTATACCGATAAATTAGCAATTAAGCAAAATCAGGGGCTTTTAATAAGTAATAATTGAATTGAAGTCAAAACCAATGTTACATTTGTATCGATCTGAGTTAGTGATAAAACTCTAAACTCAACAAATATCATTTAAATTAATTAATAATGGTAAAAAATCAGTTTAGTTTAGATTATATCAAATATAACTTTTATTTTTTGAATGATTATTATTTGAAATAACCAAATGAAACATTTCAAAATATTTTGACTTTGATGACTTCTCTGCAAAAATCAAAAGGTGCATTACATTTCGAAATAACTTAGAAAGTATATTTGAATTTTTTTTTTTACAATAGCCTTAATATATTTTAAAATCAATTCAAAATATTTTCTGTGCTTTTTCCATAATTATTAAATATTCTTTTTAAATTTATTTCTTATAAATTAAACTTATGGTGTTAATTTAATTTATGTCATAATAAAAACAGGATACAAGCAAAGAAATAGTGCAATTATGCTATCTTAATTGCATATTATGCTATTTGATGCTCTAAAAAAAACAAGAAAAAAATCTATATAAAATCTGTAATAGTGCAATATACTAAGTGCTTCAAAACATTTATAAGGTGCCAAAAATCCCCAAAAATAAATCAGAAAACACAACACACAAAAACCGAACACACACACATAAAAACTAAGTGATAATAAAAATATTTTTGTAATATATGCTATATTCTCGACCTTTAAAACCCAACCCAACAAACATAACGTAATAATAATAGCAAAAGCAACGCCATTTTGTCCCACAGAAACGATTTGGCAATTAAAAAACCTCTTACTTTATATATTTTATCGCTTTTTATCTCTTGTAGATAATAAATATTTTGGTCTTATTAAATTATTTTTATTTATTTGGTGGAACAAATTATGAAAAGGGTGCTATGACGAGAAAAGGTTGAAAATGACTGTTATAAATGTTTCTATTCATAAATTCTTAAATCGTCCCTCCCGTATAAAAAAATATGTTTGTAAAAATTATTGTTTTTTCTATTTATTTTTTTATAGATCATGTAAAATGTCGCGTGACTGTAAACGAGATTGGTTGTGGGTTCGAGTTCCACTCCAGGAATTCTTTTCGTCGAGTGGGAATATATGTAATATTTTCATTAATTCGTTCTGGTGTCGTAGCAAAAGTTCCGCCACTCAACAGGCAATGCCTCCAGAATGCAGTGAAAAGTGGAGAGCTTCTTAATATTTGGCTTCCCCTGCCTACCCTGCTGCTGCAGCCACAGCGTGAGAATGAAAAAATGAATTAAATGTAGTAAAATGATTTCCTACACCACAGTAATTTAATAATACGTCATCGTGTACGTAAGGTGCAAATTTTTCACTGTGTCCACCAGACGCCATCAGTGCCGCCATTTGGAATCATAGATTTGCAATTATTATTATTTTGTTTTTCTTGTGACTAATATTTATTAACTTTACCTAAAATCGTTAAAAATTCTTCCAGAAAAACCTGACCTAAAACATCTACAATAAAAAATAAATTTAAAAAAAAAACTAAATATTTTAAAAAAAGAACACCGCAACGTCCGCACGACCAATCACAAGCAAGCATGCGACATCTTACCACGCGTGTACACAAGCTTGGTTTCACCTGACGTGTCGGCGGGCGCGGGCGCGGGCGTGGCGGGCGGCGTGCACACGCGCGGGGGCTTCGACTGCTCCACTTCGCGTCTACAACGCTCTTGCTCCACCTGGAACGTGTTCATTTATTTCATTTAATATTATTGTGCCTAGGCACAATAATAATGTTGTGCCTAGGCACAATAATAATGCAGATTGAAACAAAATAAAATGTATTTATTCTGATTGCCTAATTAATTATAGGTAGACATTACATAATATTTGAAATTAAAAAAAAGACATCTTCCTACTGTATTCCGTTGGTAGAAGAAACTGTAGGCTGAAAGAATTTAACGCCAAGACCGTAAGTCAAGCACTGTCCGAATACCACCTCAAAGCCGTGTTTTCTCTTACCGCTGTATTTTGACTTTACCATCTTAATTGTCAATTGTTTTATGATATAAGAAAGTTTAATGTTTTATAATTAAATAAGCAGTTTGCCGCCCCTTAATCAATAATTGCTTTCTAACTGTTAATGAATCGACACTGATTACGGGTGAAGTGAATTGAAAGTGAATCAGTTTCACGCTGTAAAAGTGAATCATAATAATAAATTAATTTGGTGGTAAAAAGTGGCTAAAGGGGTGACTTAACACTAGGTCCCGTCTGTCTACCCTGCTATATACAGGATACGGCATGAAGATGACAAAAGAAAACATTTAAAAGTAATAATAAATAACTATTTTCTCTTACACATTCATCAATCAACTTCTTGGCCATACTAATCTGTTCTTCTGTACCGCGGAAGCTGACCTGCCTTGACGTGGTCATGTCACCGCGGTTCCCTTCTATCTTTACCCGCGCACCGCTTCTGTGACTTATATCGTGTATTGTATCTCCACCTGTACCTGTTTGAATAAAGATGGATTTTAACTGTTTATATTGATGGCCGTAGAAGAAGTTAGTCCTAACTAGTTTTCCTTACATCGTGGAATAACAGCACCATATCTGCCTGTAAAACCGACGTTTGTAGAGTCGATTCATACTTAATGGTATAAACTACGTTCATTTCCTAGCTCTGCTAACGTGACATAATAAAGCGTGACGTTGAGTTTCACCACTCAACACGCAATGTCTCAAAAACTGGGTGGAAAGCGGACGCAGTGTCCTAATTCTACGTTATGCCTACTCAATTAGAGTAGCAGAAAGTGGAGAACTGACCCAAAATAAACATTTACACAAAAAAATAAAGATCTGGATCATTTTACGATAATAGTCCAATTAAATTAAAAGAACTAATAAAATGCCCCATAGAAAGAGTCAAGCTATTGACCAATTAAATCGCGCTTATTTCTGCACTACAGAAGACTCCACTGACGAAGCAAGGAGTTGAGTTACGCTACTCCACATGAAATATCATCATGTCAATGTGATTATTTTCTCTCTACCCTCATATTTTGTAAATAGCGAGAAACTGAAAAATTATTTATACTCACCAATAATCCTGCCAACTGACCATCCCGGCACAGATATATTCGACTCCACTATAAGCGGTTGTTGCTTAATAAAATCATGCACTAACGTTTCGGCAATTTGTGTCGCGTTTGATCGCCCTCGTATAATACAAACGTCGTAGTCCTTCTCACTAAACTTCTTGAAGTGAATCATTGCACCTGACTTTTCTTCTATTTGCTTTATGTTTGATCCGCTACGACCTATGAAGAATGACAAAAAAAATAATAAGGAAAGCTTTTACATGGATGTACATAATTTAAAGTTATTTATGGATAAGATATTACACATACTAAGTGCACAAAAGTCCTCGGTACCACCTATTGTAGTATAGTTTATAGTATTTTTTAAAAGGCTTACTTAAATGGTCTGGCAATTTTTACATTATTCTTTAAAATATGTTTAAATACGGGCGTTTCTGCTTTAACATAGCTGAGCGTTTACGTTAATTTGGTGCTACCTCTAAAAGGTCCCCAAAATCCGTCGGAAAATGGGGAGTTGCGTACTTAGCTTGCTTGTGTGTATATTTATATGTATAAATATGTTATGTATATATTTACTATATATTGCATGATACTACTTAATATTAAAGATAAAGGTAAAATAAGGACATTTGCATACTAATAAAATATACATATTATGAGACATTGATATCTATATGATCAGGAAGCAGTAAATAAGTACTTGATTCCTAAATATGAATACTTTTTTTTTATTAGTTTATTTCTTTAAATTTAAAGCATTGTAATGAATTGCAGCCCATCTTGACGCAAGGGCATAAGTGTGTGACTGTGGACATGACTGGTTGTGAGTTTGATCCCCACTCAAAGAAATATTTTAATAATTTTTTTTTATTTTAATTTCTTCGCTCTGGTGTGGAGGCAAAGTGGGAAACAGAATGTCTTAACACTAGGTTCCATCTGTTTACCCTCCTGTGTGCGGGATACAGAGTGAAGCTGATAAATTGCAATATTCAAGACTGCTTTTCCCCATCGGTGCAACAAAATTAATATAATTTAAAATAATGTAATGTTCAGTTTCAATGCATTTACAATGTAATATACACTCATAGCACTACAACGGTCCTAAAATTTCACTTACTTATTACAAATCCAAAAATACTAATTTTATAGAACAATTACAATTTTAAAATTAGATTTTAATATATGAATGAAGCCTTACTTATAAATTATAATGTCACATATGGAATTTCAAACTTGTCAAGTAAAGTAACCTTGAGTTAAATAATTTAATATGTATCTATCTTGTGCTAACATGATATCATGATGTCATTATATTTAAGGATAATATAAGATAAAATATTATCTATGAGTAAAACTGAATGATTTATTTCACACTGTATGCTGTGTGTTGCTTATACCAGCAAAATAATTTATCCAAGTGGAAATCAAATTGAGGACCATAGTATTAACAGACTGCTACAATGCTGTGCTGCTGCACCAAAATTGCCATAAGTTTTATTTATTATTAAAAAAATATTATGTTTGAAAAGCTATAAAAATATTAAATAAAAGTAAGAAATAATTGAAAAAGAAAGAAAATAAAAATTAAGAAATAGTAAGCGAGTATGTGGATAATGCGGTGTCCGAACACTAAGTTTCCTTTGCCTTCACTGCTATGTGTGAGACTTGGCTTTAAGATTAAAATATAAAACTTACCAATTAAAGCAGCCACTATACTTTTTGGTACTTGTACCTCTATTACATTTACTTTCGTAGATCTCACTGGTTTGTCCTCTTCTTCATCTTTCTTGAAGACATAGTACACGACAAATGCTGACACTGAGACCAGAGAAAAGCCTAAAGCCACTGGCACTAGAAGTTTGGAATTGAAAGGCATTTTCTGAAATAAACATTAATGTATCTGTTCATTAAATTATTATTTTTTTTCCATTGCACATAATAAAAATATGAACATGCACAAAGAGTGGGTAGAGAGAGTGCTTAAAATATGAGAGGGCATTCATTACAAAATAATTCTAGCAATAATAATTGTAATAACATATTACTATTATATCTTCTTATAATATGATCCGTAAAAACTATAAAATATTATTAGAACATCAGCAATATTTATTGTTCAATAAGTTACAACTCTGAGCTGACTACAACATTTTATATTGTACTTATAAATTCTTAAATAAACAGTCGACAATAACAACATTGAAAAAGCTAGTGTTATAAAATTCAAGTTCATACTAGAACACATTAATAAATTAAAAAAACTCTTACCGATTTAGGGAAAGCTATGGGAATTGATTTTTATAATGACCGAAGCTATCATTAAATGATTATTGTGAGATAATGATATAATATTCTATTCACAGACATGACATAATGAAAGTTACTTCACATGTAACTTGACACCTTGATGGACGTTAAATCAAATAACGAGAACATACCTTAATTTTTTGAGATGTTTAAGTGTAATAAAAAGTTCTTTTGCTTAAGAATTACAACACTCCATTTAAAATCAAGTTTAGGCGTTCAAATTTTCGTATTTTGCATTGGAAAAAAAAAACAACATAAACTAAATGTCACATGTCATTGTCAAAGTAGCAAACAAATTTGACAGCATTTAAGTATTGCCAGCTTAAATATATTTCGATAAAAAACATAAATGTGAAATGAGAGTCAAGTTCAAAATTGAATAATGTATGGCAATCGAATGGAGCTGAAGATTTAACTTCACATTTATAATTGCAACTTTGTACAAGTAAGAGTATGCACAGAGCAATTTAATTAATACTTAACTTAACTTAACTCATGTATGAAGAGGTTGATGACAGTGGACGAGGCGAAAGAGGTATGTAGAGACCGTAGCGTTTGGCGCTCCGTTCTCTCTGACTACCCCGCTAGGGATAAAGCGTGAAGCTAAGTTAAGTTAAGTCAATTAATACTTATTTAGAAAAAATATAAAAAAAAAAAAAAAAAATAATATTATGCCTATATACCAGTTGCGGCCACTCGTGGCGTGGCTCTGGTATCAAGGGAAAGCGCGACGTTGAGTTCCGCCACTTAATAAGCAACGCCTCCAGAATTTGGTGGAAAAGTAGAGCGATACAATCACTCAATAAATTGTCTATTAGACTAACAGAATTTTTCAATCTGATCCTGTAGTTTCCCAGATTATCACATTCAAGCAAAAAAACTGTGAATGTGTTTTTTTTTCTTCTGATACATAGGTTTACCTTTATAACCATAGTATAAACCTAGTAATTATGTAGCAGAATTTGGTGGAAAAGTAGAGCGATACAATCACTCAATAAATTGTCTATTAGACTAACAGAATTTTTCAATCTGATCCTGTAGTTTCCCAGATTATCACATTCAAGCAAAAAAACTGTGAATGTGTTTTTTTTTTCTGATACATAGGTTTACCTTTATAACCATAGTATAAACTAGTAATTATGTAGTATAAAAAAATTAAAACAAATCTATTTTATCCCATTTAGTGTCGATTTTTTAAACTTCGTGTCATATGCCAAAAAGAATATATTATTTCACATATTTAGTGAACATATATTTAATTTGTGTATATTATTATCAATGTATTTACCATAAAAAATTACTTGATAAATAAATAATCAATATGTTAATTTCGTATTTTTTTGTATACAAAATTAAAGCGGAACATGGAAGGTAAGAAAAAATTATAATATTATTTGCATAATTACTTTCTTGTTATTCTAATAACATAAAAGAATATGAAATGTAAAACAAGCATTATACCTATGATTTGAAGATATTGTCTTACAACTATATTACGTCTACAAGAACATCTATTTTTTTCTTTTTTTTTTCAGATTTTTTTATTTTAACTTAACTCATTAGGGAACAACTTACTTTCCTGATGACTTGGGACGTAACGTTGGGTAAGGTATATTGTTTATATTGATGTTTTTTCATTATTCAATATGACCTTGGTAATTTTTCATTTCTACCAATTTCGTGTCCCTACAAAGTGACATTCTCTATATACGAGTAGAGTGACCATATTGAATAAAAGATTAAATATTGTTTTATTATTTTCACCAGCATATATAGCGCAATAGTAACAGGTTGGTATAACTAAGTTTTCAATACAGACGGGACCCAAAACTGCGCTTTATTTAACTAGACTAAGAAAAGAATATTATAATTATCAAATACAACAAAAAACTTATACTTCAGTCGTGGACTTTATTATTCATATTGTTGCCTTCTTTTGTTGTTGTTGAATATTTTTTTTATCTTCATGCTGTATCCCGCACATAACAGGATGGACAGAGTGTGCCTACTCTGGAGGCCTTTCGTGTTGAGTGGTAGAACTCAACGTCGCGCCTTGCCTCGAGCAAAGAAATTAAAATATTAAACATTCAATTTCCTCCAGTGAGAATCGAACCCTTACCCTCGCGCTTACAGTCGTACGCTGCCGCCTGCGCCACGACGGCCTCTAACTATTACCTAATAACCGATATATTATTAAAATAGTCATTGGCAATTTGGCAATGCTTTTAAATATTTCTTTTCAATATGATGAACAATTACCATTTTTAATAAAGTTATATTTAAAATAATTATATCTAGAATTATAATTATTTCAAATAATTATAAAAAAAAGCTTTTTTTATTAAATATCATATTTAATAAAAAAAGCTATACGTACAATGTTAATTATTCTAATTGAGGCCAGTCTGAAGTGTGACTGAAAATGCTACTGGTTGTGGGTTTGATCACTACTCAAGGAAATCAAATATCGCGGTGTTGAGTTCCGCCACTCAACATACAATGCCTTCAGAATACGGTGGAAAGTGGTAAGCGGAGTGTCTTAACATTAGGTTCGCTCTGCCTTCCCTGCTGTGTAGTACGGGATACAGCGTGAAGCTGATTTTTTGTAATTAGGGATCAAAAACATTTATGATAATTATTAATAACTTTTATATTTTGTATTAACACTATTTTAAAAATTTAAATCAATACTACCTTGCTGCCTATATTACATTTTATCTAATATCCAGTTACGTTAACGTCAGTGCTTTTTGTAATACTTATATAACAAAAATTGATATACCACACTTCCAGTCCTCAAAGAGTCCCACCGTAAATAATTATTTGTGCACACTATAAGCGAGCGTGCGACCCAATACGGCGTAATAGTCGGATTTGTCGTATTTTTTTTATTATCGTTAACAACACGAAAGCCTTTAGAAAGTCATCTGGCTGGCAGTTGTTTTGTGAACTTTGACAAACATGCAGCGGCCTTACCAGCGACGGTACCTCCGACCGAACAATATGCACGAAGCTTCTTATGGCGGTAAAATTGCATAGGAATTACATAAATCATCCTATAATGTATAAAATTCAAAGTGAATATTTTTTTTTCTATATAAATTTTAATTTTGGCTCTTCACCTGAGCAGCGTCGTTCGATTTAATTTTTTATTGATAAGAATATGGAAAGTTCGATACGGAGTTTTATATCACTCAATATCTTTCATCTCTTTTATTCGTGACGGGCGAAGATCGAAGATGTTTTAATATGGAATGATTGCAGTGTGCATTTTATTGTATTGTTTAACTTAACAGATTTTGAATACGTTGTGACAAAGAAAAAACCACCGAGAGTATGTTTCGGAACAGGCTTGGATCGGGAGGTATTACCTACGAAAGGGCCTTGCTTAAGCCCATTTATGAGACGAAATGCACCTGAAATAAAACCAAATTTGGGACCTGGCAGTTACGATAATGACCGTGATGCTTTTTACGAACTCACTCATCGGGTATATCCATTAAATAATATTAAACAGTAGTAAACAAATTACTGAAGTTTTTAAAATATCTGAATATCACAATTTCTTTGATCTGGTCAGATGTTTAGCGGAGTTTCAACATTAAACATTTTTTTAGCGTGATGCTGTATCCCACACACAGCAGGGTAGGCAGAGGGAACCTACCATTAAGACACTCCATTCCCCAATGAGGCCAGTCGTGGTGCGGGGGCACAAGTGTGTGTCTGTAAACACGACTGGCTGTGAGTTCGATGAAATAAAATATTTAATATTTTCATTTCTTCGCTCTGATATCAAGGCAAAGCGCCGCGTTGAGTACCGCCACTCTAGAATTCGGCAGGAAATGGAGGTATTAAACATAAAATATATTATATCATTCGTCGTTCGAAATAAGAAAAATATATTTAGTGTAAATTATATTATATGTGGTAACAATGAAAAATAGTAGTAAAAAAGATAAAAAGTATATATGTAACGTTTTATTCAGATATATAGCAAGTGCTGTTATGGCCCGAAAACACCAAGATGGATAGTGAAACATGAATACCAACCACCTCCGAAAGAAATATCTCCTATAGGACCAGTAGCTCAGAATTATGCTCCCTTTAATTCGAATTCGAAAAGAAAACAGTTTTTTAGGATTAATGAGTTTCCTGCGTAAGTTATACAAATATATTTTGTACATTTTATTAGTAAATATATATGACAATTAAGAATTTATAATAATTATTTTATTTTATAGGGCATGTGACTACTTTCCGGAATATAAAAAGAAACAAATGCGATATTCATATAGCTTCTCGGGTAAGAAGGTTTTAAGATGCGCTGTTCAGGTAAACTAATTTTTCTTACTACTTATTTTCCTTTAATTTTCATATGTAAGTAAGAAAGTAATAAAAAAAGTAAACTTCAAAGAAAAAAGAAATTTGTTCGTAATAAAGCAAAATACCTACGCTTCTTCTGATGATATGTTTAGAAAAAAATACTATTATGTTTTTATTAAACAGATAAAATGTGTTCCATACAATTTGGATGCATGTGGATTCTGCGGTTGTTCATGTTCAGCGCAGGGTGACTACTGGCAATTTGAAAATAGAATATTTCTATGTAGAAAACATTATACAAGGCTTTTTAAGCACTGTTTATCAAAATTTCAAGGTGTGAAATTGGCGGAATTTAAAGTAAGTTTTATTTGTTCCTCATCATATAAGCTTCAAGCTTTATCCCTAAGAGGGCAGCAGTTAGATTATACAAGATATTTTATTTAGCTTCCCACTGTTTCCGTACACAGCAGATAAGCAGAGGGAATCTAGTGATACTCCGTTCCCTATTTTCCGTTGAATTTTTGAGACATGTCGTATTAAATCGCGAAAGGACCAGAGCGAAGATATAAAAATTAAAATATTGAATATTTGATTTTCTCGAGTGAGAATGGAATTCACAAACCATCGCGTTTATAGTCGCGCTTCACGCTTTTGCCGCTGCACGCCGACTCCCTCTGGCTTCCCTCCCTAGATATTATATTATATTAGCATACGAAGAGGAATTAGGTTTATAATTTTAATTTAAATGTGTTTATTGCAGTCGGTAAGAGATTGTTTCTTTGCTCATTCACACAACAGTTGTAAAGCTGCTGTAAAAATTATGAAGAGTGAAGAAATAGAAAAGAAACTTCGGAAGGAAGCTTATTTAGATTTATATTTCCCACAAAGAAAATTTTGCAATAACTAAAATGCTTGTAATAAACTTAATTGATCCTAAGGTAATATCAGAATAGCATGTTTGTAGCTAATAAATAAGAGATGTATTTAAATAACAATTGAAGCTATAATTTATTTAGTAAGACTTACTTGCTAAAATTATTTTTAATTTATTATTACTAATTACAATCTATTTAGTAAGACTTATTTGGGAAAAAGTAAATATTTATAATTCATAAGTAATATCTTTAGCAATCCAGCAAATATGGCTTTTAGCAAATCGATGGTAGCTAACTAATACCCTGTACGTAAAGTTAATCAAATAATATTGAAGTTCTTTTATTGTATTTAATTTTTATTATTGGATATTTAATATTATACATTGTAAATATATTTATATATTAATATATTTATACATATAAACTATATTTTAATATAGTTTAACAAAATTTCTACACTTTCTGTTTCATAGATAATAAATATAACAAATATCTATTACATGCTACCATTATAACATTCAACTGGCAACCCTTTAATCATCAATCATCTGACTACGACAACAAGTGCCCTCTGTGCTTATTTATTATTTATTTTGTTCGCGAATCAATAATTACGTTATAGAAAATAAAGTGAAATCATGAAGTTGGAGTCTAATAATAAAATGATCAATGGTAATAATGGAGCAGAGACACCTGATGACGTTGTTGATCCGAGACAAAACGCAGAAGATATTATTGATGAGATACTCGCAGAGTTTACAGAATCCCGAACCCCTGACACTTTGAGAAATGGAAATGGTATACCCGAAAATTTGTTTAATATTATACAACCACCGCGTACGCGAACTCCGGCGAATTCCTTTTCGGAAACTGCTACAATTGATGACATCGACCCAGCGTCAGATCTCGGCACTTCCATACGAAACAAATGCTTAGAACTTGAAGAAATTCTTCAAAGTCTCAAATCGCGGCTTAATCATGTTGTACTGGATGAAAATATAGTGCTCAGTCCGGAGGCTAACTCAATGGAAGCTCAACTTGAGCATGATTTGGACACTGATTGCCAGGAAGAACTATCACTGCAAGAGTTTCTTGAGCTTCTGCACTCACAAAACAAGATAGCGCCTAGCGGTGTACAATGATTCCTTCGACCATAATTAATTATAAGATATAATAAAGAATTTATTGTGTGCAAATTTAGACCATATTATGAAATTATTGAATATTAAACATTTAGACATTGATGGTTGTTTCTATTTTAAAAGAAAAAAGTATAGACATAGTGCAGGTATAAATAAAAGATTTCTCATTTCAAAATATTATTAGTTTATTAAACGTGAACAACAATAATCAAATTATATCAAGTATCAAAATAAGCATTATTTACTTATAAAATTAACAAAGTTTAACATCATTAAAGTAAGCATTTATATATATTAACTTAATACAAATCTTTATAACCTAAATGTTTGTTTCATGATAGATACAAATAAGGCAAATTTTTTGTCTCATTGTATACTGTACATTGTTGGGAACATAGTGTTGTGAACATATCCCTCACTTTCTGCCCAATTTTTATGACATGACACAAGTTCAATGGCAGAATTCTGCTTTGTCCTGCCAAAAAGAAATGAGAATAATGTATCTACCCCCCAGGTACTTGAATGTCTCATTTTAAACATCATGATATTTTACATATTATCAAATAAATCATCTACTTCTGAACTTATACTGACTTCAGTCATATTAGGCACTGTATCATTTTCATACAGTTGACTTTCCTCACTTATTTCTGTAACTATATCACTCAATGAATTTTCATTTGCCAAAATGTAGCCTAATTTATTTTCATTTATTATATCAATTATGTTATGTTTTTGACGGTTTGTAAAGATAATTTTAATTTTTTTAAGCCAATTGTTATAATGTGAAGGCTCCGATTTTACACATTCAGCCCGAAAATACGACATTGCATCTAAGGCTTTTGTATAATTGTTATCAATGCTGCAAAAAAATATACTTTCAATTGCATCTGCCAGTTGTGGAAAAATCTCATTACTTTTCAACTTTTGCTTTAAATTTACAAAATCTTCTATTGGGTTTATAGTTCCAACTCTTTGTATATCAGGTTTCTTAAAAATGGTGACATTTATTTTGGGTACATCTTCCATAGTTACATCATTTATTGCTGATGTTGATTGCATAGCATTGTCCATTTCCATTGGTTGGTCTGTTTTTTTCACTCTTTTTTTAACTTCCACTTTATTTAATGTGAATAATTTGTTCAGCTTTTCTAGTGGCTCTTTAGCCCTTTCTTCTATCTGTGGTACTACATTTAACAACCTCATTATTTCATCCCTGGGTGGAGGTAATGGTTTGTCTAAATTTAAAGCTCGAAAGGCAATGCAATCTAGAACATATTGTGCTGAAGGACTGCACATTTTAAGTATCGGGAAAGCATCAGTGTCTTCAAAGTTCTTGTCATCAATAGCTCTCGATAATTCCATAGCTCTAATTAAATCCTTAAAAGCATTCACTTGTTCATTGGTACACTCGTATTTTTTCGTATTCGTGACTGGGAAGGACATGTATTTAATTTCATTTTTAAAACAAATTGCAGCCATTGATAAGCAAACAAAATTGTCTGAGTCTACTACAGGCATAAGAACAAACATTTTGGGAGCATTGCCATTGTTGTAGACTCGTCGTACAATTCCAACCAGATCCAATTTCAGTAGGCATTCCACTAAGCAATGTATTGCATACTCTGCTTTTTGATCACCTTTACGTCCAAACACATAAGACAGTCCATCACCATTTAGATTTTGATTAGTGATATTGCTAGATTTTGTGAAGCCATACAGTATTAATGATTTTTGTCCAGGATTATATAGCTTGCTTTTATCAAATTCTGAAAATGGAATGACTTGTCCACCATAAACATAACCTTTAATGATCTTTTCTTGTTTATCATCCTCATTAATTTTTATTATATTTTCATTTTCTGTGTTGATAAAAATTTTTCTCTTTTCTATGGTGTCTGTAGTACTTACAGATTGTGTAACAGGATCTCGAACTGCTTTAACCCACCTCTTTACAACTGGATCATCTTTAATTCTTATATAAGATGAAACAGGTATTTTAATATTGGGCCCAATACTTAAATCAACATTCCAGGGCACTGCATTTACAATTCTTTTTCTATGGAAAAGTAAATGAAATCCTAGAGTATGTTCCAAAGTTGCTGCAGCCCCATTTGTAAATTCAACAAACTGTTTTATTAATTCCAAATCATCATTACAATTTGTTTCATCATATATATCTGGGCCTAATACACTTATTTCAATACCTTCTTCTTGGAAACCATGGATAGCCTAAAAATATGTATTATTTCAATATGTATCTACAATCTTGTGATTAGAACAATAAGAACATTTATAAAAATTAAGTATAATAAATATGTAAAATACCTGCTTAATATCATTCTCCTCTAAATCAGATGGTGCACCAAAATTGGATATGATGATAATCTGCTTATTAGTAATATTAGAAGTAACACCATATTTGAAATGCTCAGCAGCCACTAACAATGCATCAAACCAGTTACCGCTAACTTTTGATGGCTAGAAATAAACAATTAATAAAAGTGAGATATGTTTGGAGGTTTGAAAGTATTTTTTTATAAATCTCAGTTTTATATTTTAGCTTATATCAGTAAGATAAATATAAATAAAACTTACATTTTCTGGCAAGTCGCGAATCATTTGCCAATTTGGCGGTTGTAGATCGGCGAGCATTTCAATATACTTACATGTTCCTGGAGACTGAGCAGCCAAAACATTTTCAGTTTTTCTTGAGCCAAGTAATATTATTCCAAGTAAATTTTTAGCTTGACTTATTATTTTGTGTTCAATAAATCTTACAGCACAACTTCTAGCGGATTCAAAAAAGCTTGCTTTTTTATTTTCTTCGAGTTCCGCGGCATTTCGACCAATATCTAAAATTATTAAGGTACCTTTATCAATTCTAGGGGCCATCTGTTATTTTTTTTGTATCAGAAATCCAATCCTAACAAAATAGTTTGCCTTGAAAATTGAAATCACAAATTGAACAAGTTTAGACAAGTTTGAAGTTGTAATATTTACATCACATATCATTTGGTTGTAAAAATACAGACAAGAAATAAATAATAGAACATATCAATATCACGCAGAACGTCAACACATTATATCATATAGTGTTTTTAATATGATGCATTTTTTATATCTTATAAAAATATATAAGCAATTTCCATTTGATATTTAAATTTTTTAAAATAATGGTCCCAAATTTATTACCAATTTTTTGTAAGGATTCCTTACAAAAAATTTTGGAAAATATATATTTTTTTATGAATAAAAAAAACCATAATTTTAATAATAATCATAATTTTTCGCTGAATATTGGGAGCTTAGCTTTTTTTGTTGAATTGCTTTGCCTCGTTACCAGAAATCAATATATTAAATACTAGCGACCCGCTCGCGGCTTCGCCCGCTTTAACCACAGACTTATTTACTTAAAACACTAAAGTTATATTCATGTTTTAATATACCTATAATGTATGTTTGCAACGCACTAAAGATTTCTAATGTGAAAATTATTAAAACCTTAGGTCGCATTTTCCTACCTCCCATAAGAGAGATGCAGCTGTCAATATATTAATTTCTATAAACTTTTGACTTAAGGTGTCTTTAGGGCCTAAGTTATGGTTATAGCTATATAGTTATAGTTATATCGATACTTACAATAAAATCCTAACTCACTGGTGTCTGTACATGGAAGATATATTAGAAAAAAAATTATTACGGACATTTAAAAATGTAATAGAACTTGGTCAGTTTGTCTGTTTATCTGTGCGTTCACGATAATCTCAGAAAGGGCTTAACCGATTTAAGTTTTGTAATTTGCCTAACTTCCTTTAAATATTTAGTATTAGTTTTAATTGGTTCACACAAAATTAAAACCAGATTCACGCTGTATCCAGCCTATAGCAGGGTAGGTAGAGGGGACTTAAGTGTTAAGATACTGCGTATGATATATGACTGACATGCGAAATGCAAAATATGATTAAATTACAATTCAATCCTCCAAGTGGGAATCGAACCCATAACGTCACGTTACAGGCACAATTTTGTGCCCCTACGCCACGACAGCCTTTAATATTTACACAGAATGGAAGCGTCAGCGCTTCTTTTACGGGGACAGTATATAGGATAAAATATTTTAAACCCATACCTAAAGAAATTAATCAAGATACCTCCCTCAACAGTTTAGACGTAGGAATTTTTGATGTTTATCCAAACCTATATTTCGTGTGACGCAGTTACGCATAGATACCAATAACGTAATCACATACTACTACAAAATATTACTAAAGATTAAGCAACTTTGAACTATGCCGCCAATACCTACGACTCGTATGTGGCGGTTTCCCCTTGATAGGCCTATGTCTGTTTGCGTCTTTAATGACAAATAGCGTTTTATTTTAATACCAACGATAATATATCATTTATTTTGTATAAAAAATAACTTTTTACAACAATTAGTTTTGGGATTTTTTTAATTGTATTAGGCTTTTATAGAGTAGTTAAAACTATGGTTTCATTTAAAGTGGCGCTGACAAAAATACTATATAATTGAGCATATTTAATATCTAATTAAAATCCATCTAAAGACAATATCAACTTTTATAAACTATAGCAAACAACTCGCGGGTTCACCCGCTTAAATTTGTGAATTATTTGTTTGTTTCGGTACAGGGAATTACGTTCCTGTTTTAATAAATAATGTATGCTTTGAGCGCACTTATGATTTCTAATGTGAAAATTATAAAAACAAAAAAATATTATTAGGAGCAATTAACGAAGTAATAGAACCAGAAACAATAATATTTGTAAATTTTGTTTGTTTGTTGGTTTTTCTGGTAGTCGACGCTTATCTTAGAACCGATTTAAGCGATTTAAAGAGCTAAGACGTGAGTGCGGTGCGGGAGCGGTAAAATCGGTTTAATTGTTTTTATTGTAACATTCGTCATGTATGAATGGTGTTATGATTAAATAGCTGACCTTTATAACTATTTATATATATCCTCATAGAGAAATGATAGCTTTTTTGGTCACTGACTGACTGAGGTAAGACACACGCAGAGCCGTAACCGCTGATGGGAGAAAGGTGAAGTTTGGACAGATGTTTATTTTAATACTCTGGATATCCACTAATAAGGGATATTGAATTTTTTTTACCCTAAACGCATGTAATAGGGGTTGAAAGTTTGTATGGATTTTTTTTAAAAAAGCACCGATTTTTATAAAATTTGAAAGTCAGCAGACTCTTTAAAATATTTCATTGAACACGTGTTTCATGGTTTTTAGATTTCATCCCCTAAGGGTTCAAATACGGGGTTGAAAGTTTATATGAAAAAATCTTTAAATCGCCACCGATTTTTATAAAAAATTAAATTCAGACTGTTAAAAATATTTTATTAAACACGCGTTTCCTGGTTTTTTTAGAAATCACTCCTAAGGGTGCTAATAAGCAGGCGAAATTGCGTGCGCCCGCTAGTTTTAAGATAAAAATTAAAATAATATATAACATCTTATATATTATATTGTTATATTGTAATAACATATATGTAATATATTTATAAAAATGAGAATGTATTGTTTTGTTTAATAGCTCCTGATAGTTATTACAACGCATGCAAGGAAAGATCATTTTAGAAAGTTGTTTAATTTATATTAGAATTATAAAAACTACATAACTACTACTAAATTAGAATTATATAAAATATATTATCAAATAAAATATTGTCTGTGTTTTCCACCTGAAAAACACTAAGGGGAGAAAAAATATTAAATATATATAAAAATATAAATACCACATTAGTATCGATACTATTGTACTGGTAAAAATAAATGAAAAAAAATGATATACTACGTACGGGATACCTTTGTATGCAAAGTTTAAAGCTATTCATTATGACGGAATATAAAATATATATATTTTAGATGTCCCTCAGTACTACCATGACGGTTCTGTTCCAGCTTGCACTTTTTCCTTTGAAAATTAGTTATTGTAACATAACTCTAACACATGGTATCGTCAACTTTTTGTAGATATTGATGTCTTCTATGAAATTGTAGTACATCACTTTGCTCTATTGTCAATAATTTCCACAGCGTACACGATATAAGGTTTTTTTTGGTATTTTTTTACACCTTAATCGTTTAATTGTAAAAGAATTTTCCAAATCGGTCTTTCGGGCCTAAGTTTCGGGGCCTATTCAAATCAAATAAAGAAACAAAAAATCTAATCGATTGTCTTAATAATTGTAGTGATGCACCTCCCCCTCACCCCCACAGAGTTACTCGCCACGGTGCGCGAGGCCACACGACACACACTCCGCATTTTTTATTATTACATGATTTTCTTTAGATTTATATTTTTTAATTCGTTATATCTTTTGAATGGGATGTCCGATTTTATTAATTTAAAAAGTATCTTACAGGTATTGAAATTATCTTTAATAAAATATCACTTAATAGGATAAGGATTAATGCAGAGGTATGAATAATATGGTTTGATTATTGTCGGCACTTTTGATAACTTATAAAATATAAAAAAATGGTTATATTGTCATAACTACAGTAGTTGGACATATGCTATCGCGGACTTTTTTATAGATATTGATGCGCTCTATAATACTGTAGAACATTGTTTTGTTCTATCATCAATAGTTTTCGCAGCGCATGCGATGATAGAATTGTTAAGATCAATTTCTTCTCACCTTGGGTTACATTATTACATTTTTATTAGGGATCTCTATTTTTTTTGAAAATGTAATATATCCTATGCTGGTCAGTAAAGATGCAGCTTTCTAATAGTGAAAAAATTATTGAAATCGGTCCAGTAGTTTTTGTGTGAAAACTCTACAAACATACACACATACATACATACATACAAAAATACAAATCTTACCTCTTTATAATATTAGTATAGATTACATTCATCTGAGTGGGAATCGAAGCAACAACTTGTTGTGTCTACAGTAACATGCTTGTGTCCCTCCGTCATGGCCCATAATGGGCCTCATGGACTGTTTTATAATTAGGAATAAAATTATAATTATCAATTTTATTTACTAATATGTACGATATTAATAATATTTTTTTGGACCTAAATATGTTAAGTGTTAACTGAATACAGTTTCTAGACGAAAGTCTATGAAAATATGACAGTGACTTATATTTGTTGATCAATAATGCCATAACTTGTGAATTTCCAAAAAAAATTTAAAACTTGACAATAAAATGTGAAATAGATATTTTTTTATTTCTTTACTATGTTAATTAAAAAGAAACAGTAATTATATATAACGTATTTCGATACAATAAGACAGAATGAAGTTTTCTTTTCAGCACAGGGCTTTTTATTGTTATCTTGGTATGAGTCTTTGGATATTTTTTATGATTACAGGTAAGCACTGAAAATATAAGATTTAGCTTATTCATTTATTGTTTTTTTATTACTTATTGTGTGCCTTGATTACCGTATAAAATACTCAATACATTGGTAATATTAAAAAAGTGTATATATGTACAGTATTTGATTTTGTCTTTCTTGCGATATTATTAATCAAGTTATTTTTATTACACAAAACTTATATTTAAATAAATTCTGTTTTAGTTGTTTACAAGTTCATGTCAGTTACAGAAGAAACAGTAGCTTTGAAGGTTCCACAAAAACAATATGTATCAAAGAGTGATTCTAAATATAGAAAGCTATTTCTACGAGCATGTAACCCTCCTGACAGCATTGTAAGAGGCTCAGAAGGTAACATTAAAAGCAATTAATTTCCTAAAAAGTTTTTAAAACACAATTTTCATTCGTGTGTTGCAAAGATTATGTGTTTCAAAAATATTAACAAAACCCATTTGCAGTATATATATTTATTTTAACAAATGTCTAAAATGTAATGGAAGCAGGACCTCTTATAGATGTACTAGTGTTGTACTAATTTTACAGCTGTAGTAGATACAGATTTATGGTTACTGCAAGGAGTCTTAGTCGTAACCAGGCATGGTGACCGTGGCCCGCTCACTCATTTGAAGGGGGGTGACAAGCTGCCTTGTGATACTGTACCTGTTTCACCTTTGCTTAAAAGGTAAAAAGCATTGTTTTTTTTGTATATTTTAAAAATTTTTGGGTAACCAATCACATTCTTTTATTGTGTATTCTTTATGCAAAAGGATAGGCAGAGGAAATTCTAATGCTAAAGCAGTAACACTTTCTGTTCAAATTTGAGACATTGCAAATTCAGTAGTAGAATCGAACACTGCACTGCTGTTAAAGAATATGTAAAATATATATTCTTTAACAAAAAGTCTTGCCAACCAGTTGGACCTGTGTCCCAAAGCAAAACTTCAAGAAGACCAGGCTCATTTTGAACCCAAAGCATTTTAGGTAAGAGCACTAATATTAAATGTAGTATAATGTTATGGTTGACAAATTTTGGCTGCCCTGAAGTTAAGTTTTCTGAACTTTCCACTATTTCCCACTCAAGGGGAAAAATAATTAAGAGCAAAAGCACTTTATACGCAATATTATGGTAATTGAGCGGAGAATGGAGTTTTTTTGAGATTTAGGTTATAGGTTTCCACTCTGATTCGCTATACAGTAGAGCGTCGATTATCCGAACTGATTGGGGGACGTGGGTGTTCGGAAAACCGGTATTTTCGAATAATCGAACTAATGTACATATATTAATTCCGCTATACAAATTTACGTACAGGTAAATGAAAACCATATTATTCACATTTATGAATATTTTTAATGACAAATAGGAAATAAACAAAAAAAGTGCAGGCAATCTTGTAGCCAAACTAGTGCTTACTAATTACAATTAACACTTAAAAAAATCTTGAATCTTCGTCTGCCGAAGCAAGCCTACCCGCTTACGAGCGGCTAGATCACGTAATTTTTTGAGAACAGATATTTGATGCATTGACCCGCGTGTTCCTACGTTCGGATAAGCGGTCGTTCGGTTGAGCGACGTTCGTATAATCGACGCTCCACTGTACGTTACTATGAAAATCTTATCTAAAATTTCAAGTCGTCGTGGCGTAGGCGCTCAAGCGTGGAACTGTAAACGCGACAGATATAGGTTCAATTCTGTTTCGAAGGAATGAAATATTTAATATTTTTATTTCCTTGCTCTGTTAACTAGGCGCAGCGTTGACTTCCTTCGCTCAACGCAATATAAGAAAAAATTGTGTGTAGTGAAAAAAATGCACAAACTATCTCTTAATTAGCAATTATTAACGACATTTCATTAGTAACAGTCTCTACATACAAACAAATTTCTAAATAATACCAAAATATTAAATTACAGTTACGAGGAGTTTGTGTTAAACGCAAGTGTATCAGGGCGCGCGTGGTGGGTGGCGGCTCCGGGGCCTTTCCACAATTTTCCTTCGTTACCACGAGCGTCGGCGACACACTGCGCTTTAGGACAACTGACTCCGACTGGTGTTCTACAGATGATAACTGTTGGTGAGATTATTTATTTAAAAACATAAGAAAAGAAAAAAAAAGATATTTTGACCCATTCATGCTGTTTTCTCCACAATTCTCCTTCTCTGTATAAGTAAGTTGACTTCAATGTTATTTCCAAAATTTATAGATCGTTGTAAACGATTCTACTTTATAAAAAGCCTATTATTGAGCTTTATTAAGGATAAAACTACAAGTACAGAGCCAACAGTGGACCTAACACATTCGCAGCTATTGCTGTATTTTATAAATATTTTATTATATATATTTTTTAGCCCCACGTCCTATACCGGATATATCAGGTTAGGCAGAGGCAACCAAGTGTTTAAGACACTGCATGCCCCACTTACTGCTGAATTTTCAAGATATTTTTGCATGTTGAGTAACAAAGCCCAACGCCGTGCTTTTAAATTCTCACCTCAGTTAAGAAATGAAAATATTAATAGACAATAATTCATCTCCCTGAGTGGGAATCGTACCCACAGCCGTCGCGTCCAGTTACAGTTGCAGTCCTGTGCCACGATGGCTTCTATTGGTTAATATATGTTGTAAATAGTAATCCTATCAGATGTGATTTACGCTATATAAGTGTAATATTTAAAATTTTCAGGTAACATATTAAGAGAAGCATACGGCGAAAAGTTGGGCTTAGAAAATATGGATTTGACGGGAAAACACGATACAGGTGTGTGAAGTATAGAAACAAATTAATAATATTATCTATTTATTTCATATATGAAATGCGTAATAAATAGTTAACATGATTTGTTTGTTCACTTTATCATTCATCATTATCACTTTTTCAAACTTATTAATTATTTTTATCATATTGTAAGCAAAGTCGGAAAAAGGAGGGTAGTAGGTGAAAAAGACTATAAAAGAAATAAATTTGTGTCAATCGCGGGTCTCAAAGAAATTCCTAAAGAATCTTCCGACTCAATTCATTTCTTTGTTTGTCCTAATCTTCAACGCTTTTCTGGCAAGCTGCTCCTTCCCTACTGAGTAGAAGGAGGCGACATATAGGCGTCATAGGCATTCACAAGCCTAAAACTCAGTCAACCTTCCATCCAGCTACAGATCCATCAGTTTCATTAGCAGCTTAAGAAAAATATACGAGAGAATCATTCTCAATAGATTAAAAGAAATAATCGAGACAAAACAACTGTTCATCAATGAACAGTTCGGCTTTAGATCCCACCGCTCGTCCATTCTCCAAGTTCACAGGCTAATGGAACACATCGCTAAATATAACATCCGTAAATAGATTCGCAGCGACACGGCTGCCATTTTTCTAGACATATTTAAAGCTTTCGACAAGGTTTGGCAAAACACCCTGCTCTTCAAGCTCCGTCGTATGGTACTGCCAGACTCTCTCGTTCACATCATTCGGGAAATCCCGTCGATTCGCACGTTCCTATATAGATTATAAGGGTCACTATCGTCCCTCTAGACCCGTTCGCGCCGGAGTCCCGCAATTCTCCACATTTCACCAATGCTATACACGCTTTACGCTTTTTTCCTCAGTGTGACGATACACTCTGTGCCGCCCCAAGAGGCGCTGAAAACAGATCATATCTCACGGCACTTCGACGGAGCCCAATGGTCCAACTCCCTCTTGATTAGCGTACGTAGGGCAGTCACCTGCGATTGCCAACCTCAACGAGCGTCCATCAAAGCTCGTATATTTTCTTAAGGGTCTACCTGCGCCTCGTTGGGGAATGAAATCTTCATTTCCTCGCTCTGGTAACGAGGTAAACGCAGCTTACTTAGCTTCCCAGGTTCCATACAACTCAACATCAATGTAGTGTCGGCGGTGTAGTGTTAGTTAATTCGCTCCACCTGTGCTACAGGCGGTGTGGCGTACAGCACTCGCTACCGGCGCACGTTCCAATCGGCGCAGGCGCTGTCGTTCGGCGCCACGCGGGCGGCGGCGGCGGCGCGCGAGGCGCACAGCGTGTCGTTCTGCTTCAGGCACTGCGCTTGTGCCGCCCATCATACTTTGGCTAAGTGAGTATTGTTTACTACACATTAGTACTTATTTAGAATACGTATAAAAATTTGAACGTAGCGGGACTCGAACCCGCTCCTCCTGGAAACCGACCAGGCGCTCTGACCACTAAGCCATACGTTCTCTCCAAGCTACGTCGAAATTTTTATACGCTTGTTATTACTAACTTATTGATGTTGTTTTCTAAATAAGTATTTTTCTTTCCTAAGTGTGGTATAACACTTTAAAAACGTTAGAAAAAACAATATACATTTGTTTAATTAGTTTTAATGCTTTAATTTTAACTTTTTCTTCTAGGATGTTTGTTGACCTATTTATGTGTTTTATACACATAAATAGGTCAATAAACAAACTCCGAATATTATCCAAATCTATTTGAACATTGTTAATTTTAAGCTTATTTAAAAGATATTTTGATAAACCGTAACCTTTTCGTTTCTATTTCATATTTCTATCACTCTATTCATATTATAAATTCACAAAATATAATTATTATTTATAGAAAGTTAAGCACCCAAGCGAAAAGCCGTCTCGAATCTCATCCCGCCATAAAGGAATTGATCAATAAACTATCTAAAGCGTTGTTCGAGTCACAAGAGTATACCGATGCAGATGTTGTACGAGACGCGTTGTTAGCATACATGTGTCACGATGCACCATTGCCCTGCGCTGAGAAACCTAAAAAAACTAGATCAAAATTGTCTATAAATAAAGAAAAAAAACTCAGAAAAGAACAGACGCCCAATAGACATTTGCTCGACGTTGATATAGATACACTAAATATGGAACTCGACTATATAAACAATCAATTGGATTTTAATAACGAAATCGGTAGGAAAGCACGCGATATTATAGGTAAATATGAGAAGAAACCGCCATTAGATTTCGATGCTCAAATGGAGAGGGAGAAATTGTTGTATTATCAACAGAGATATATGGATAACGCGTATGAGGATGTAGTGATCGTTAAAAAGAATTTAGATGCTGATTTTAATTTTCCAAATGAAAGAATGGACGATTTTGATGAAGATTACAAAGAACCGACGCCCGAAAGTGATGATTTTTGCATACAAAAAGAACACGTAATGTCTGTTTTTGCGTATCTCGAATGGAGTTATAAGCAAGAGGTCAAAAATATTTATAATAAACGCAGGAGTCTGTTAATAGCGTATGGCCTAATACATAATATAGTCCAAAATATGATAAGAATGATATCAGAAAATAAGCCCAAATTTGTCGTTTTTTCGGGCCATGATAAAACTTTACAGGCTCTTATATTGGCACTTGGGTTAAATAGCTACCAACATTACAACATACAATACGGTTCTAGAATGATCTTCGAAGTATATAGAAAAAGAGATTTGAGAGACGAATTTAAGTTTACCAAAAGGAAAGCGGTCGCTCAAGATTTCTTCTTCCGCGTAGTTTACAACGGGGAGGATGTGACAGACAGACTGACATTTTGTAAGAATCCCGACAATTTTGTCATTATGAATGTTGTTGATCCTATAGACGATGTTAAAGCGTATAATACGTATTTGTGTCCCATTGAGAATATAGTTAGGTTTATACACGATGATTATTTCGCTGGTTTCAATGTTAGTAATTTTAAAGATGCCTGCGCTACCTATGGCAATGATAAACCCTTTTAAGGTTCGCCGTAGATAAAGAACAACAACAAATTTTTAGAGGTTTTTTTAAAGAAAATATATGTGTATATGATAAAACAACATCATGCCCTTAAGTTATTTTTTTTGGAAAAATATATTGCAATAAATTGTAATTATTTTTTAATCAAATTAAAGAAGATAGCAATAGAATTAATTATATACCGCTAAATCAATGGACAGAAATATGTTAGAGCAGTACGGGCACGAGCAGTCGTGGCCGGCCTGAATTTAGCTGTAAATGGCTGCCCAGATTAGATTTTATGATTTTTCTTACTTTTGGTTATTTTCTTTCATAATAATTGACGTAACTTAAGAACGGCCACGATTCGTCAACCGGACTCTATAATGATTTTTATATTATATATACTCTAAACACACTATAATTGATATATGTAAGTATAGATGAAAATAATTCTTTATCAAAATCAAATTGTATAAGTATTAATTGTGTAAGTTGTGACGGTATTTAAAAAATATTTTCTAAACTGGTCAAAATCATATCATGAAATCAATTAATATTTATAAACATAAAAATAATTTTATAATTATTTATCAATTTTTTAAAGATTTCTTATATACTTTCCTTTTAATAAGATCTCATATTTATTTGTTGAATTGTGCATTTTAATTTATTTTTTATATACTAAATAATGGTGACAGCTAGATTCGATTTTTTATCTGGTAACCTTACAGTGATAAAGTATCAATATAATTTTTTTAATTTTTATACAATTCTTAAGCACACAGCATGCATAATTATTAAATTATTCTTTGAATGTTTTGTCAATTTATTGACAAATAACGTTCATTAAATAATAATAACATAATTAATTAATATTATGTGATTTGTAATATTAACATAATTAATTGAAAAAAATATATTTATAAAACTAGAGTATGAAATTCTTAATTTTCCATTTCAAATGAAAATAAAATGAAATTAACAGTTATTTTTACACTAAATATTCAATAACAATATTTTTAAGTTATTACTTTGTTTTTTTTTAAATAATTTAATTTAGAACCGTCACGTCTTTAGCTTGCGTTTCTCGGTGTCATCAAATTGGCATCGGAACGTAAAACGTTTTTAATCGTTTTTAAAATAGTGCGTAGCTTTGGCCTGAGGAGTCACGTTTTGCCGCCGCGTGGATCGCAAAACAAAATTGTCAAAAAATAATCGAATAAAATAATCTACTGAAAAAAATTCAATCACCCAATTTTTTGGCAATTATACCTAAAAAAAACTCAAAAGAATAAGCAACAAAAACATAATTTTATAAAAATTTGAGCCACATTAAAAAATACCTTTTATTTCAGTTTAATGTTACCTTTTAATACAATAGTTAAAAATAATTGAAATTGCTATTTAACAAAAAAAAACAATGGTGTCTCGTTTTAAATTGAAAAAAGAAAGGATCACGTTACTTATATTAAATAAAGCAATTTTGAGAGAAGTGGTATATAATTTAACTTAATTTTTAAACGATACTTCTTTCAGTGACCTTCGGTAATTAAGCATTTATATATATGACTAGATTTTAATAAATAACGACTATAATTATTTATGGCATATTAAAACTACTAAATTTAGAATAATATTTATGTTTAAAACATATCAAATAATGTACTTAATGCTGTTTTTTCTAAAAAAAATCTCAAAACTTAGACTGATTAATTATTAACTTTTTATATTTATTAAATTGTATTTCTGTATTCATTATGCTTTATTTTTTTTTAATAATATGCATTTTATTTAATTTAGTAAACACTAATAGTACCGTACGTTATATTTTATAAACATAGATTTAGGCCCTAAATATTAATGTACAATTGTTATATCTTCACGCTGTATCCCGCATATTGCAAAATAAGCAGAGGGAACCTTGTGTTAACACATTGCCATTCATGCACCGCGAAATTTTCAAAATGATTCGTTCCCCCTAGTAGAAATCGAACTAACAACTTGTGTTTATATCATTTCTAAATTTTAAAAACATTTTAAAGGCCGGTAATGGCGCAGTGGCACGAAGTGTGACTGTAAAACCGACTGGTTGTGGGTTCGATCCCCACTCGATGAGATGAAATATTTACTTAAATTTATATTTCCATTTCTTCGCTCTGGTGTCGAGGCTATGCGCTGCGTTGAGTTCTGCCACTCAACACGCAATGCCTCCAGAATTCGGCAGAAAGTGGGGAACGCAGTGTCTTAACACAAGGTTCCCTCTGCCTACCCTGCTGTGTGCGGCAGCGTAAAGCTGATTTATTTATTATTTTATTTTATATTAAATAAGCAAGGAATGTAAAAGTACTGATAGTACTGTATTAATGTATATCAATGTACGAATACAACGCAGTGGAATTAATTAATCGTAAACGCGTTGGTTTTCGGTTTGATCTCGCTTAGGGGAATGGTTTTTTTCATTTACCCATATATACATTTGGTAGGGAATGTGTGGCGTTATCTGTCACTTTCACACATAATATTAAAAATACGGAGTAAAGCTAAACAAAAAATATGTTAAACAATTCCCGAATTGTATATTATTATTATACAGAACGCCATCTTAACTTACCTTAAGTGTATTTTTTAATGTTTATATCTATAATTTTTATTAATTTATTTTATATACATAAAACTATTACGAAATATGAAGAATTCTAAAATATCTAATAGAATTTGTCGAAAAATGGATCTTAATTTAATGTAATATAATTCAGCAGCTACTTTGTATTTACTCATTAAGGCCTATGTTATAGAATAAATATCATCTATTTTATTGATCTCAACATTGTATGTAAAATAAAAGGTAAATGTTGTCATACAAATGAAGAAAATAGTTGTATTTTACAATATATATTAAGACCCTGTTATAAATTTTAATTGGCATATAGTTTTTAAATATTATTTATTAAGATAATAACTTAATTTAGTTCCTTATGCCCTTATTCGTCTCATGTTAACTATTTTGTTTGATGATATTTATTTGATTTTTATGTACATGTCTATATTATAATGCTGAAAATGAGAATTGTCCAAATAGTCTAAGTTATAACTGTTCAATGTTATATGAACTACAATTAAGTTAATTCTGCATATCTGCATATACATATGTATATCTATTTTAACATTAATTGATAGTCCGAAAATACAAATTTTGTATGTTTATTCGAATTACTTTCAAATATGTGTAATAATAGGTAAAACTGTATATTAATCACAGCAGATACCAGCACACAGCAGGGTAGGCAGAGGAAACCTAGTGTTAATACACTCCGTTCCCCCACTTTCTGCCGAATTCTGGAGGCATTGCGTGTTGAGTGGCAGAACTCAACGCCGTGCTTTGCCTCCACACCAGAGCGAAGAAAATGAAATATAAAATTTAAGTAAATAATTCATCTTCTCGAGTGAGGATCGAACCCACAACCAGTCGGCTTTACAGTCAAACTTTGTGCCACTGTGCCACGAATGGCCTCAATGTTTTATAATATATATTTTCAGAATATACAATTATTTCCTTTGTGTAAATTTTTTTTTGTTTTTCCTACATTTTTTATACACATATATGTATATATAAAATTGATGCCACTCGTTGCATTTAAAGTATTAAATATTATTAAGTGTAATTTATACTATTGACAAAGATACTTACGCACACCATCTATATAAAATATTAATTTTACATATCCTTTTTGTAATGTCTGTATAGAAATGTATCATATCAAGCATCAGTAATAAAATGTTGACTATTAAAATGCTGTCATTTGTTTTTGTTATTTTCCACATAGGGGTTCGTACCCACCCGGTACCCTACAATAACCTGAACCGAAAAAAAAATACGCGAACATTTGTTCCAAGCTAAAAAGTCCAGAAAAGAAATAGCTCTAGATACGCTAATAGGTGCTGCCCACCCGGCCCCGCTTATTTTTACGCCTATGACTGCTGTCCTGTTTTACCCTGAATGCCTGTATATCTTTACTATACACTGAAATTAATAATAACGAAAACCTGCCTGATGTCTACGTAAAATAGAAAAAAAACCACATAATATCTAAAAATCGAGGCCAGTCGTGGCGCAGCGGCACGAAGTGTGACTGTAAAACCGACTGGTTGTGGGTTCGATCCCCACTCGAGGAGATGAAATATTTAATTAAATTTATATTTCCATTTCTTCGCTCTGGTTTCGAGGCAAAGCGCGGCGTTGAGTTCTGCCACTCAACATGCAATGCCTCCAGAATTTGGTAGAAAGTGGGGAATGAAGTGTCTTAACACTAGGTTCCCTCTGCCTACCCTGCTGTGTGCGGGATACAGCGTGAAGCTGATTTATTTATTTTGATTTAATATCTAAAAAACACATCAGTTTAAACACTTGATCTGACTATACTTATCCCGATATATACGCGATTTTGAGAAAAATTTTCTTGACAACAAAATAAACGGAACCCTTGAAGGTTACCGTTTATTTCTTTTGAGGTACGAAATCCTAAAAACGGCGTTAAGCTCCAACACTCATTGAACGTCTTTAAAATAAAAGGTGTATCAGAACGGAGGGAATTATAACAAAATGATCACTTAGACTGTTGCGCAAAATGCCATAGACGTACAAATACAACAAAAATCTTAAAAAGGTGAACATGACGTAATAATGAACTTTCTTGCTTCATTGTGATTTGTAATAACTATTAAAAACAATATGTCAATATTGATAATTGTTCACCTTTGGATTAAGGGGTCATTGGTATTGTCATATATATTTAAAATAGATATGTAAACAAAACGTTAACTTATTTTTAACAATTTTAAAGTGTTTCACATTTAGGAAAGAAAAAATACTTTTTGTAGAAAAGAAAATAAAAATTTGAACGTAGCGGGATTTGAACCCGTGGCTCTTGGAAATCGAACCGCTCTTATCGCAAAGCTATACGTTCTCATCAGAACTATCTCGGTAAAACAGCAGGCAAAAGTTAGTCTTATATAAATTTCCTGTGTATTTGACATATTTAATTTCCTCTCCCTGGTGTATAGGCAAAGTGCAGCATTGAGTTCCGCCACTCAACGCGCAATGACTCCAGAATTCGGCGGGGAATGGTTAGCGGAGTGTCTTAACACTAGGCTCCCTCTGACTACCCTATTACATGTGAGATACAGCAAGAAGCTGAAAAGAAATATGTATTTTATTATTGTGATTACCACGTGGGCGTGCTACTCGGTTATAATTCTGTAGGTGTGTGTGGGCACCTGTTACTAAGAATTTACTGTTATGATGTCTATAATGAAAACTGACACGTTCAACAACATTTTATTTACGTCCATACACATTTTATATACGTACATATAGAAGTATATACATACATAATAAAATATTTAAAGATTGTTATAAAAAATCTCTTTTCTCTCTCTCAAAATTTTGCCTTTGATAGGTTTATGTCTGCATGCATCGTTCTTGACAAATGGCGTTTTATTTTACAGCGATAATTTTATTATTTTGTTTCTTTGAAAAAATATTTTTTTTTATTTTTGGGATTTTTTTTAAAAATTGTATTAGGCTTTTATAGAGTTCTTAAAACTGTGGTTTCATTTAAAGTGGTGCTGACAAAAACATCCTGTATATCGGAACATTCGTTATCTGCAGTGATGATTGTGGATTCGAATCTCGCTCGTGTTAAATGAAGTGCTTTTTGAGGGCTTTGTTTTTGAAGTAAGTGAATCTGAGAGATGATAAACTTTAGTTAAAGTTACATATCTATTTACACTGTTCACTTCACTTCACGTGTTACATGCGTGACGATAAAGCAGCAATTTGTTTTATTAATATCGCAAAATTTGCTTGAACATACCTAACTAGATACAGAAAGAGAGGTATCACTCTCCCACTCGGGGGATTGAATTATCTTCATTTTCCCGTTCTGGTGAGAAAAAAAAGTGCAGTGTTGAGTTACGTCACGAAACACTAGCAATGTATAAAAAATTCGGCGGAAACTGGGAAAAATCAAGTGTTTTATTCTCTACACTAGGATCCCTATACTCTATTATATATATACTTACTGGAATTATATATATACTTACTTACATAAAGCTATAAAAAATATATATATTTATTTTTCATTTGGCATGTACGAAAACATGGTTCATACTTTGCACTTACTTTTTGTTAACAATGAGGTATCCCAGTTCGTTTTTGTTATTTTTTAAAAGAGCATAAAATTTAAAAATAATAAAAAAAACATAAAAAAAACCATTTGAGTAATCAAATGTAATCAAAAATTGTAAAAAATTGTAATTTGTGGGTTGTGGGTTTGATTTCCACCCGGGGGAGCGAAATATTTATTTACATTAATATTATATTTACATTTTTATTTCTTCACTCTGGTGTCGAGGCAATGCGCGACGTTGAGTTGCGCCACTCAAGATCAGATCAAATCAGATCTCGGCGGAAGGTGGGGAACGGAATCTCTTAACACTAGGTTCCCTCTGCCTATTCTGCTGTGAGCGGGACACAGCGTGAAGCTGATTTATTTGTCATTTTAAAAATACCAGAAAATGAAATGCGATTCAGTTTCATAAATATTATTTGTTATTCGCTAAAATTTAACATTCAGCACGTTGTAGCCTTGGCAGTGACCAACATCGAGCATTCGTCTCGCATTGCCAATGCGTCATGCTTTTACTGTGAAAGTATGCGGCTTACATCATTATAGTTTATATAACGTGTCTCTTTAAACTGAACATGAACGAACTTTCCTTCAATTCGATTAATTTATCTAGGTGTTTTTTTTCTCTATATTCAATATTTATTTTATATGATCACATATAACAAATCATTCTCGAATTTATTTATTTTCTATCAATCCTTTTTGAGGCTCATACTTTAGTAAAACAATTTGTATAGCTTTTAATTTTTTTTTAAATATGTATATTGAGGCAACCGTGGCCCAGTGGCACAACGTGTGACTGTAATGCGATGGTTGTGGGTTCGGTCTCCACTGAAGGAAATGAAATATTTATTTGAATTTATATTTCCATTTCTTCGATCTGGTGCCGAGGCAAAAAGCGGCGTTAAGTTCCAATACCTCCAAAATTCTCAGTGCGCAATACCTACATATATAATAAGTAGTGAATGGAGTGTCTTAACACTATGTTTCCTCTGCCTACCCTGCTGTGTGCGAGATACTGCGTGAAGCTGATTTTATTTAATTTTAGACATTTTATTATACAAATATGGTATTAAATTGTTAAATTTTAGCCTTTTAAACTATACATTCATACGCTTACACTTGGAATTCGTTTTATAATGAAAGCTGAATTTGAGCAATTATTTCATAGCAGTGTAATGCGTTAAGGATTAATTTGAAGAAATAAAAATTAATGTTGCGTAAAAGAATGTATTTGGAGTTGAAACACCATATTACGATAATATTTTCCATAGATTATTCTAACAATTGCTAGAAAACGTCAACTTCTTTTTATAAATAACCTGTCCCGATGTAAAATCAAATTTTATAATTTCTAGATACATTTATAGATATTGATATTTCCGTTTCTTCGCTCCGGTGTCCAGGCAAAGCGTGGCGTTGAGTTCCACCACTCAACACGCAATGCTTCCAAAATTCGGCGGAAAGTGGGGAACGGAGTGTCTTCACATTGAGTTCCCTCTGCCTACCCTGAAATAAAATACTATATATACAGTTAAAAAATTATATAAGAATTACTAAGATATATCCAATCTCAATATGTGCTACATTAAAAGAGTGCGACGACCTGTTTGTTTTTTTTTTTAATTTATGATGTGTCATAAGATAAGATTCCTTGTCACAATATTCACTGATGGATTGTTTTGTTTACGCGAACTACGACAGATGGCTAGACTTTTTTAATAGTACATAAAACTATTAACTAAATCTAAAGACAATTATTAACTAAATCTTAAGATTTAAATAAGTAGTTACTTCCAATAAAATTTTAAATAGGTACTAATTTATAGGCTTGTTTACAAAAGGTATAAACGGGTTGCGCAGGCGCATCTCAATGTTGTGTGTCGGAATGTAAACAGATATCACGCCACCTGTTACGTACCTTCTGACTGTCCTTCTTGTTTATGCAATACATTAGTAATTATTTCATCCAAGTAAAAAAGCTTTTTTTTTATTTTTATTTTAATTAGATAGCATTTTTTTAGTTTCCCGCTTCACGGTCCAAGTGAAACTTTGTGCTGTGGTCGAGTGTCCGTTCCCCATCTTCCATCAATCCACAATTGTCGAGGCATTGCATGTTAGGTGACCGGACTCAACGCCTTACGCTGTGCGTTACCGGTTACAGAGGAAGTAAGTAAAAATAATTCAATTCCCGATGTGGGAGTCGAACTTACAACCGAGTTTACGAAATTATTTAAATAATTTATATAAGTTATCGAAGTTATTGTTTACATATGGGAGACTGTAAGTATAACAAAATAGTATTACTAAATAGTATAATATTATAAAATCTGTGCCCATTAAGGCACTTTCGTTTCCCACTTTTCGCCAAATTGTCGAGGCATTGCAGGTAGAGTGGCTCAACGTCGCCTCGATACGAGAGCGAGGAATGGAAAATATAAAGTAATTCCACCGATTGGGAACCGAATCGGCAACCATCGCGTTTTACAGTTGCACGCTTATGCCACAACCTTATAATTTGCTCTATTAGTTATAAAAATTGGTCATTATTCGACATACTTCATAATTAAGTAACGATATACAATAATAATTAGAAACGTGTTTTCAAAATGGAGGTGTGTCTGCTCATTACGACTTGACGCATACAAAGCAAAGTAAAAGTAAACACGTTCAAGGTTTGTTTATAATGTATTGGTATTTTTAATGTTATTCACTCAAATGAGGAAAACGTGACTGTTTTAACTTTATTGTTAATAATTATTAAAGATGCTTTTCTGTTGATGCTAAGATTGCTTTTCTGTGTTTAATGATGGTATTGTGGTATGGCGGTAGGTAGGAAGAGCTCGGATTTTTATTATATATATAGAATGAAAAAAGTAGAAAAAAGTAAAACACGTAAAATAAGTATACGTACACGTTATATATTTATTACTGTTTTAAGACGAAATAAAGAGAACTGACTATTTTGGTCTATCCTTTTAGACCAAAATAAGTCAAGTAAACAAGTCTAATAAGTATTTAAGTTTGTCAAAGAGTGAAATTTTTATCTAAAGTATTGTAAGAATTAGCTTCACGCACACAACACTGTAGGTAGGGTAACCTATTGTTAAAATTATGACTAGGCCACTTTATAGTCCGTTTCCTACTTTCCGCCGAATTTTCGGAAGTGTTACTTGTTGAATAGGGGAACTTAACGCCGGGTTTTGCTTTGGCGTCAGAGCGAGCCAGAACGAATAATAATCCATTCCTTCGAGTGAGAATCGAACTCACGACTTGTGCTCCTTGGCAAATATTTGCTTATTTAAAGTTTACAATGCAATAGTAAACCATGATAACAGGTAATTAAAGATAATATTAATTTTATTTTTATTTTAATACGTGGAACTCACTTAAAATTCAAGATATCTAAATAAGGCGAACAATTGACATACTGTATTGTGAATAACAAATATCAATTGCTAACAACTTATTATTCGTCCGTTGCCTGGTCGCAAGTCGTCTGCCGGAATATATTAGGTTTAATGTCTTTACTCATTCATTTAAAGCTATTTTAAAACCAAATAAATATTAAGAAAATATACCGAAGAATCTTCTTTTTTTTATTTTATTAAAATTTCTATTTTTTAAACATAACTATCATATCAACTTTAAATGGAATTGCATTTACGTTCACACGCGGATAATTGGTAATTTTTATTAGCTTGTAGGTAGAGGGAACCCAATATTCAGACATCCCGTTTTCGCTTAAGAGATTTCCGTTCCCCACTTTCTGCCTAATTCTTGAGGCATTGTGTGCTGAATGTGCTGGCAAAACTTAGCACCGTGACTGTCACTCAATACCAGAGTGAGAAAATAAAAATATAAAATATTTCATTTCCTCAAGTAGCAACCAGTCTGTGGTGTTTACAGTCGCAGGTTAGTGCCACTGCGCCACGACTGGCCTTTTTTGTTTAAAAATGAGGCATAATATTAAATATAATAAACAGAGAATTACTTAATATTCTTTTGTAATGTCTATATACCTAAACTTTTTAAATGTTATATAACTTTAAAAGCTCTTGTAGGTATTATAAAATATATAATACATTTTAAAAGTAAAATGCAAATAATAATAATCTTAATTAACTATTTTATCACTAAATGTTGTTACAGCGTGTTATTTTCCTAACTAAAGTCAAGGTCAGGCTCCTCGTGGCACAGGCACACAAGCGTGCGACTGTAAACGTGACATTCTATGGGTTCGATTCTCAATCGAGAATTCGTCACTTTAGCAACGAGCGCGGCGTGGAGTTCCGCTATTCCACACGCAGTGCCTTCAGAATTCTGCAATAAGCGGTGAACAAAAGTACCTTAATGGCAACGGAGTGTTTTGACAGTAGGTTCACAGGTTCCCTCTGCTTACCCCGCTATGTTAGTGATATAGCGTGAAGCTATAAAAAAAGTCAAGGTCACAAATGAATTGCCAAGTGGAAATAACGAATTAATGACTCGACACTCGAGTCGTGCTCGTGAACACCGAATCTGGTTAACTACTTGAATATTTGAAATATTCATATCGAATCTTGTATTCAAATGCCTTGTTTTTTCTGCAACATTGGTTGCGTATTCAAATGTTATGTTTTTCTTTAAGTGTAAATAGGAAAAATTATATGCTTATAGTAAAAAAAACAGGCGTTTGTGCAATAAATGTTACAGAGTGTGCTCTAAACTGTATGGGTCTTAACTATAGTGATTTTCTTGTAATTGTAACATGTGAAAAATTCGACTATTAAGATCCTGGCTCCATCATCAGACCAGTTTGATGATTCCAAATTGTTTTATTATTTAAGCTAGGCATAACTACCAAGTATTTATAATGATGCTATTTTTAGAAGTGGATCAAATTCAGTTTCTTAGATCCTATTACATAGTTTAATCGTTACTAGTCTACCTAACAAAATCGTGTTATTAAATAATAAATTTTAGGTAACTTAGGCACTAAATTTGAAGAACTGGAACACCCTGGTGTTTTGTTAAGCATCTTATTTATTTATTTATTCAGATTTACATAAATTTTGCAATAATATAGTTTTTTTTATTTATAATATGGAGAAAATCGGGAACGGAGTGTCTTAACACCAGTTTCCCTCTGCCTAACCTGCTACATGCGGCATACAACCTGATTAAAAGTTTGAAAGGGGATTTTGAATCTATTATTATTTTGTATATAAACTACAACATTGCCAGCATATAACTTAAACATTGTATAAGAAACATATTTACTTTGTACATTCTTAATTTGCAATCGGTGCTACTTAAATGTGTATGTGTATATATAATAAATATTCATATGTATGTGAACAACGTTTTTAATTAGTAGCGAGCTGGAAGTGAGCGTTCTTAGTAAAAATTTAATATAACGCGCCGACGAGATACCTATTTGCACATGTTTTTGATGAGAAAAAATTCTATTAAAATTGTATGAATTTTAGTTTAATTTTAATGAAACTTAAAAATATATTAATTTTAATTGCAAGAAACTTGATAAATTTGGTAAATTATGTCGTTTGTATTTGATATAATTAAATGTATCTGATCTTCTGAGATACTATATTTTTGGTACTATATTTTTTTATTTTTAAATACTTTGACACTGCCACTGTCAAAATTATTAAAAGTTAACAAAACATAACATTATGTTTAATTTATTTATCAATCCCCACTTGGAGACTTTTGAACTTAAGATATCTTACAGTAAATAAAAAAAATCATATATTAACACAACAACTATACAATATTTATAAACACACACGCACACACACACGCTAGCACGCACACACACACACACATACACACATGTTCAACAAATTTCTTTAAATTATAGCTGTTTTGCATTACAACAAAACAGTTATTATGTGTATGAAGAAACACACAGCGTTGATTGAAGAAGCAGTCTCCTAATTTTGCCTTTATGTTCAAATAATTTGTGCAACTTACCGAATAATGCTCGTTATACTTTCCTCTTTCACTTCTGCAGTGACGTACGTCATCTATTCTCTGTGGCGACGTGCTGTCATCTGTCACTCATAGAAGTCTTCAAAACTCACCAGTGTTCACCAGCAAGAACCTTGCTGCAACGCTGTGTGTTTCTTCATACACATAATAACTGTTTTGTTGTAATGCAAAACAGCTATATTATGTTACTTCGAAACACACAGCGTTGATTGAAGACCTGTTTGTTTACTGCTGGTGAAAGAGAATGGATAGTCTAAGGATGCAGACGCTATGTGATCTTCAATAAAAATAAAAACTTACTTTAACATGATAGTTTTATTTAGAAAAAAAAAAAAAAAAATGTATAATCACCAATTCTCTAGTAACATAATTTAGTATAATGAAATCTTTATCTAACTCTTTATAACATTAAACATTAACAATGTTTTCCCATTACTCAAAAAAAAAAATATATATATATATAAAACTTAACAGTCACAATTTCTTTGCAACAATTTACTCTAACAAATGAAAATAATATTTTACTCTTCCTATTAATTACATGTATATCTATATTTATTTACTTATTTATTTATTCACTTATTTATTCTTCTAATTATTTATTTATACTTATTTAATCACTTATTTAATCATTCATTCATTTCTGATTATTATAATTTGTTGTTTTTAATTCTTAAGGAATCAATATATCTAGTAACACTCATGAGATCAAATTTTAACCATCATCTAAATCGACTAGAATGACATCTATCTAATGAACTTAGTAATTAGTATTAATCTATGGCTTCACTATACACCACAAAAATTATCACACAATAAATCTTCTTGAGCTGTAGACTTCTTCTTTACCTGGCGGCAGTAAAATTTTTTAAAAGTTTCATAGCATTTCCAGTTACCTTTGCTTAAAATCTCATCTAAAGGTCTGTTTTCTAACCAACTTTTTGATGCTACAGCTGCTCTTATACTACCTGGAGGAGCTCTTACATCTGCCTCTTTAAAAATAGACTTAATCCAACCTGAAATCATTGTCTTTGTGGCTGCCTTAATTAAACCAGTAATTGAAATAAATAGGCTTGTCAACTCCGGGTCCTCACTCCGCCTTCCTTGTGAAGCCTGTATTAGTTGGCTAATATGTTTAATGGGACATAATTTAGGATCCGGGTGACTCTTAAGTAACCATCCAGATTGTCTAAAATGACCTGAATCTGTCTTTGATCCAAACTTGGGCCACAAAATCATTGACTCTTTCTCTTGGGTCAAGTTCTCTACTGAGATATCTAAAAGCGTTAAATCATGTAAACGTCTACCTGATGCTAGTAGTAAAATTAAAGCTGTTCGCCTTGATAAGTCAAAGAGTGTATTAGTTCCATGTGATTTCTCTAACCAATCAAATAATGACTTTGTATCCCAAATAGGGGACTTTTTTGAATGTGGTCTATTTAAGGAAATTGCTTTAAGTACTTGATGGACAAAGAAATTATTAGATATAGATTTATTTGATGTAGCACAGTATGTGGAAATTGCTGATTTGTGTAAGAGAATCGTATTGTAAGCTAAATTATCCTTTAGAAATAGTTTAGCTAAAAATCTTGCAACATCCCTGCCTTCTGGAGCTCTCTGGTCAATGTGATATGTCTTACACCATGCAATCCACCGTTTAATTGGAGCTTTATATGTATTAAGTGTAGACTCCCTCCAACTTGACTTTAATAATTCTTTTTCTTCACAAGTCCATTGAGCGACTTGATCTGCCCACCCCCAACTTTCCAAGCCAGGAGTTGTAACTTGTTCACCTGCGGTGGAACCCCGCTGGTCGTCAGATCTATCAGGTTTTTGGATAAATTCTTTATGTTCAATGGATCCTCCAAGGCTCTGGCCCTGAGATCGGGCATCCAAGCGCACTTTGTCCAGTACGGTGCTATCACTATGTATGTGCCCTCTGCTGAGTTCAAGTGATTGAGTACCTGTGGTATTAGGTTGGGTGGAGGGAACACCCACGCTAGCCGAAATTGCCACTTTCGACTGAATGCGTCGCAGTACTCTGCCAAGCCATCTTTTGAGTCCCATGTGACGTAAGGTCGCACAACGGCCGACCTTTTTGAGGCAAAGAGATCTACGTCTGGGACACCCCATTTTTGAAATACAGCCTCCGCGGCCTGGGGTAACAAGTGCCATTCTGGTACAGGTCTGTTTCTTGATAAGCGGTCTGCTATTCCGTTGTACCTCCCCGGGAGGTATACCGCTGTCAGAGTGGCGTTCAGTTGATCTGTTAATTCCAACAGACGTGTCGTCAATTTCAGCAACGCTAAGGATCGGGCCCCCCCCTCGTTCCTTAAATAAGCTATTACTGTTCTGTTGTCGGACTGAACTAAAATGTGCGCACTCTGAAGGCTTGGCTGCTGTTCGCTGATTGCTCTGTATACAGCAAACATCTCCTTTAGATTGGAATGCCATCGCATCTGACTTGGCTTCCATTTTCCTGATAAATGAAGCCCGTTTAGCTGAGCACCCCATCCGGTATCTGCTGCATCGGTAGTTAAAAAATGAGTTACTGGGGGCTGGTGGAGATTTACTGCACTGTGATCTATGGCTCTTTTCCACCAAGAAAGTTCCTGGACAACAATTGCTGGTATTGGCTTTTTCTGTCTTGGACTGCCCTGATGATATGATTTGAGAAACCTTTGTGTTCGACGACAATGCAAACGCCCCCGTCTTGTTGTTAGGCTGGCAAAATTTAAAAGACCTAGCAGTCTTTGACACTGTTTCAGGGAACAAGTTCCCATATTCAAAATTGTTGAAATCAGAAACTTTATTTTCAACACTTTGTTTATTGGAAGAACTTTTCGATTTTTCTTGGTGTTCCAGAGTAGTCCCAAATATTCTAGCTCCTGAACTGGCTCCAACACTGATTTCTGAAAATTCACATGCCAGCCGAGATTTACCAATAATTCTACTGTCTCCGAGACATGGCTGGTTAGTATTGACCTGTCCTGATGAACTATCAGAAAGTCGTCGAGGTAGACTAATACACGAACTCCTCGCGCACGTAGTCTTTCTGCTACCCAATTTGTGACCGCTGCAAATGTCTGGGGGGCTGAAGACAGGCCAAAAGGTAAAGATGTGAGTTGTAGAACTTCTTTGTTGTAAACAATTCTTAAAAATCGTCGGTGAGGCACTGATATAGGAATGTGGAAGTATGCTTGATGTAAGTCTATCTTTGTGAGCCAATCCTTCGTTTGTAAAAACTCCACCACATCCATCTGCGATATCAGTTGAAAATTTCTTACTTTGACATGTTGATTCAAACCCCGTAGGTCGAAAATTGGCCTTTGAGTCCCGTCGGACTTTTTCACTAAAAACATCTTGGAATAAAAACCTGGATTCAGTATTTTTGGTCTCTCTAAAACTCTCTGTTCTATTAATTTGTCTATCATATTTGTCATCTGCGTAGACTGATTTGTTGAAAACTTCTTTCTTATTTTTGATGTTAGATATAGCATAGGAGGCTTTGTCCTGAATGGTATATGGCTTCCTGTAATTACCTTCAGTATGAATATATTTATCCCTAACTGCTCCCAATTCTTTACAAATCCTCCTAGGCACCCCCCCTGAAATTTCAGTTGTATGGAATAGTCATCTCTGTTCAGACTTGTACTTGTTCTGTCTATATTTGATGTTTTTGTTTCGAAAGGAATTATTTTTTCTATATTCATTTCTCGACTTCCTTTCCTGTCTAACTCTTCTTGTAGGTAAGGTTGTATTCCTTCTGTAAGGATTTATTGGGTACTTACGTTCCTTTGTGTTATTCTTTAAATAATCAGGGGTATTTAACCATATCTGTGAACCTCCCAAGGACTGAATAAGTGGCTGAAGCCCCTCTCGGCTAAAAAGATACTCTGAACTTGGCGGTATAGCCACCAAAGCTGTTTTCAAATTCTCATTTTTGATTTCTTTTAAAATTCTACTTCTTCGAATCTCTATACACTCACTTCTTCTGCCACATAAAATTTGCATTGTTGTATCAAAACACCGTTGAATTGAAGAATCCGGGCTAAAAAGAGTTGTTACTTTTTCAAAAAGTGAAGAAGGATCTAACTCTTGTGGGTTTATAGCTGCCCAGTCAACTAACTCTTGTAATTTTACTTTTAATAAATGATTCTGTTCTAAGCTAATGTTTGAAAGCCCAGCTAGCACTTCTTCCGCAGAAGCTAAATAGTCTTTGGTTCTGTTGAAATGGCATAATTCCTCATTTATCTTTAACTGTATAAAGCCTGGAGCTGCCATAGCCGATCTTAATGCTGCCTTATAGCGAATGCCCTTCCAGGCTGGTGAATCAAACTGTTGTAGACGTGTGATTTCTTGCAATCTCTCTTTATTAGCTTTGTTAACTATGATTTTCTCATTAACATCTACGCTTATATCACCAAACTGTATATTTGTGTTATTTTGACTAGTAGACATGCCACTACCTATTGGCACTTTACCACCGGTAATATTTGCTAAGTATTGAGGTAATTGTGTCATATATCCTGAGATGTAGCTCACCTGCCTGACAAGATTATCAATACGTGGATCTGGAACACAGGTGTGACGCTTTAAACGCTCCCTCTGTGGAGGGCTAATCAAGCTCTCATCCTCCGATGATGAAGTTATTTCTTCGAAGCTAGCCAGGGAAGACACAGGTCTAGAAACATTGGGGACAGCCGATCCGGCTCGGTTCGTAGTACCGGCATGGGCATTTTCGTCAACCTCTGAGCTCTGCTCGCTCATTTTATGTGACACAACACAAATATACAGTCAAAACACTTTAGAAAAGTTTGCACGCACTTTAAATTGTAACATACACAAAAACTTCAGTTCAGATGAATCCTATAATTATGGATTTCGTAAACTTAGATATTTTACATGCGTTCACGGCAAAATTTTAAGACGCTATGAGTGACAGATGACAGCACGTCGCCACAGAGAATAGATGACGTACGTCACTGCAGAAGTGAAAGAGGAAAGTATAACGAGCATTATTCGGTAAGTTGCACAAATTATTTGAACATAAAGGCAAAATTAGGAGACTGCTTCTTCAATCAACGCTGTGTGTTTCGAAGTAACATAATAAATAAAAACATAGGAAGTGAGTTTCGAGACCTTGACTTTGATGATATCACCGTCGTCGCCCGAAGTTACACGTAGGCGTATCTTCATAGAATATAAGAAATAAAAAGTAAGGGTCGATGTTCATAGGCTTTTCTAATATATCTTTTTATTAAGCGGAATTTTGGAGACATTGCATGTTGAGTGGCGTAACTAAACGTCGCGCTTTGCCTCTACACCAGTGCAAAGAACTGAAGATATAAATTTAAATAGATATTTCATTTTCTTGAGTGGGGGTCGAATCCATAACCAGTCGCGCCCCTGCGCCACGACTGGCAATAAAAAGAAATAATATGAAATAATCTAAATATGATTTATAACTGCGTTATGAATTTTAGGATTTTTTAGAAACTAGTTATTCACGTTAAGCTTTAATTACTGGTGTAGATGTATATTAGAGCGTTTTTATATGTGTGTGGACTATAGCATGTTATGGTCGATTTAAATCCTATGTCAAAAGATATAAATATTTAAAATTTATATAACAAAATATATAATTAAATCCTATTAGACATACGGTTGTGGCGTTCAGTTTCGGTTCTCAACACCTGATGCTTCCAGAAATCGTGGAATCGTGGAATCGTTCCAGAGGCTAGTCAAAGTATAATAAAGAAAATTTCCCAACGCTGTATCCCACATGTGGCAGGGTAAGCAGGTGGAGCCTAGTGTTGAGTTACTCCCCACCCCCGCCGAGTTCTGGAGGCAGTGACGAAACTCAATTCCTCGCTTTGGCTCCAGACTAGAGCGAAGAAATGAAAAAAAAAATCCTTGAGTGTGAATCGAACCCACAACCTGCCGCGTTTACAGTTACGCGCGTGTGCCCCTGCACCACGATTGGTCTCACTATACTACTTTTTCGTATACATTTAAGAACATTAAACAACAGCACGTGTCGTAGGCGACTGTCTGGCGCCGAATATTGTTCCAATTCCATACTTGGTTAGTTTCTGACCACGCTACGTAATACTTACAATTTTTTTTATTATTTAATAATTTAATATAATATATTTATTTAAATAACTGACGTCAGTCGCGGCGCAGCGGCACGAAGTATGACTGACCGACTGGTTGTGGGTTCGAGCCCCACTCGAGGAGATGAAATATTTACTTAAATTTATATTTCCATTTGTTCGCCCTGGTGACGAGGCTTAGCGGCGTAGAGTTCTGTCACTCCAGAATTAGGCAGAAAGTGGGGAACGGAGTCTTAACACTAGGTTCCCTCTGCCTACCTTGCTGTAGGCGGGATGCAGCGTGAAGCTGATTATGTATATGAATTACTTTAATATAGTCTAGACTCTAGAAAAATTGTTATTTAGGTTAAGTTTCATAAAAAATATATACATCTATTTCGTAACGAAATCAAATAAATAAATAGTTTTTTTAGATAAAAGAAGATTATATTTGTTATCTATGTATATTGTGTTATCACGAATGTTATTTTAGAAAACTATTTACGGATAGTTTGAAATATGTCATATCATAGTTTTTTTTCAGCTCTACGCTGTATAACGCGTATAGAGTAGGTAGAGGGAACCTAGTGTTAAGAATTTAAAGGATACTTTTGCTTCCCTAGGATAATTAGATAAAGCGTAAAGGTGACAATATCTAACACATCCTTTACTTCCCAGTAATAAGATTTATAAATAAATTGCGGCGTTGAGTTCCGCCACTCAACATGCAACGCCTCCAGAATTATAATTCGAAACCAACGTGTTTTAGTGTGAATGGAGTGTCTTAATAATGGGTTCCCAGTATTATCTGCCTACCCTGCTATGTAGGGGATACAGCGTTAAGTTAAAAGAAAGTAAGAAGTAAAAAAAATATATATTAAATTAATTATTGATGTTACAAAATGTAATAATATAATTTCCATAAGTTATAATTTGCCTTGTACTAAAATCACCATATATATATATATATATATATATATATATATATATATATATATATATATATATATATATATATATATATATATTTGTATATTTTTGAAAATATTTTTATAGCTAGTTAATTAAAAATAATAAAAAAAACAGAGCAAAAACATAAGATTTCAAACTGTAAACACATTTAAAAAATATAATATTTTCGTATGATTTATGACATCACGAAAAAAAATATCAAGGCCATCCATTTCATACACATTAAATATATAATTCTCATGTAAATATTAAATTAGAATACAGGTTTAATGGCGGTAAAATGAATAAACTAATAATAATTTCGGCGGCCATTTTCGTTGCTGCGCACATTGTGGATTATCTTCACTTTATTTGATAAGTTTGTACTGAAGTTAAAACGAGATACTGTACTAGTTGGAACTGGTGTTTGTGTAAACACGTGACTTTACGGTTCCTCTTATTATATAATAATATTAGTGTATTATTATTATTGTGTAATTTTTTTTTATTAGGTCTTGTTTATAGCAAGACATTACGTGTTGAGCGATGGAACTCCTATACTACCTGTTAATACATTTCTGTTTCTGTTTCCTTTCTGTCGAATCCTAGAGGCTTTGCTTGTTTAGTGGAGAAACTAACCGCAGCGCTTTGCCTTGTTAATATAGCGAAGTGATGAAACTATTAAATATTTCATTTTATTGAGTGAAAATTAAACCAACAGTCTGTCGCATTTACAGTCACCTGCTGGTGCCCTTCGCCACGCCTCAATTTGTTTATTTAAAATTAATTATAAATATGTATATTAAAGATGAGTTATTATTTGGCAAAATGTCTACATTACCAAAATGCTACACGAAACACAAAACTTTATATAAATCTATCTTTCCGTATCAAAAGAAATCAAATCAAATAAGAGAAGGTTATTCTAAAAATAAATATTAAAGTGACATACCTCTACTATGAGCACATATTCGTTTACTGTAATCTTAAATCTACATTATATACTATTAAGTAAATTTTGTCATATTCAAAGACCTTGAAAATGGATTTTTATATTTTTTTATTTAATCTTGTTTACTACAAGTTTAACTGCGTAGTAGCGTTTGAAAAAAAAAACAATACACTGTAACATATTGCATATCTATTGTAGGTACTGAAATAGACATTTAATTGACAAGCTTGTAGCGGTTTAAGTTTTTGACAGCTGTTGTAATATCTTGTGCGCTTGAAATACACAATGATATGGACAATCTATATATTAAAAATTACAGTTATGGTTTCAATGAAATAGTTATGTTACAGCAATTCAGTCAAATAATGTAGTTAATGATGATATCATTTTATTATTTGTGATTTAAATAAAACAAACGAAATATTAAGGGAAGTTTGTCAAAATACAATAATGAAAAATGTCTTTGAATCGGTTAATCCGTTACTTGGATAAGCGTGCACAAACGCAGAGATAAATAGAAAAATTATAAAAATATATATTGTTTTGGGTACTATAACAATGTGAAATATCCCCAATAACATTTGATTAAGTTTAGTAGATATAGCTGTCAATTAAAAAGGAATATCTTTAAGTGTTATACTTTGTTAGTTTATCTATATTTAGCTTCTATTATTGCTTTCTAGCATTTGGGAGCCATTGCGTGTAGAGTGACGTAACCCAACGCCGCATTTAATATATTAATTTTAGCTTTTTTATTCTTCTAAATCTAATATAAAATAAATCGTCTACACTTATAACTTACACCCTCACCACAACCTACTGTAGATATCAGCCGTGTTTAAAACACGTGAGTTGTGAGATAAAAATATATTGTGACACCCTGACATATATTACATGAACGACCCGCCACATTAGCTAACTTCTAGACTAATAGAATATATATGAAGGAAGTATCTTGATTTTGTTATAAATTAATTTATGTAGATCTGACCTTGCTTTTGATTAGAAATGCAAATTCTGAAATAGTGGATTTAGCTTCATTTCCCTAAAGAATTGTAAATATTTACTTTGGTACCATGTCTTCGTTTGTAGGTACGTATAAAAAAAATTAATAAAATATTAAATAGACATTTTTAATACGAATGTCACGATGATCACGAGAGAGTCAATAATTCTGACTCTCAGAAATAATTATTTGGCTTGAGTTTATTTTTGTTTGCTTGTTTTTATTTTTGCTATTATAATTTTTCAAGCATCAAGTTAATATTAGAGGCCAGGCACAATGTGTGACTGAAAAGGCGCCGGTTGTGGGCTTGATCCCTACTCAAGGAAATTAAATATTTACTAAAAATTATATTTTTATTTCTTGCCTCTGGTGTCCAGGCAAAGCGCGGCGTTGAGTCCTACCATTCAACACATAATACCCCCTAAATCGACAGAATGTGGGAAACAGAGTGTCTTAACACTAGGTTCCCTCTACCTACATCGATTCTCCGAAGAACAAATCATATCTGAGAACACATCAACAGTTTTAGTTAACATTTACTAATGTAAAAAAAGCATCATCTTCTTCTCTCTCTCAGTTTCACGCTGTATCCTGCATATTACAGGGTACATGAAACCTTGAGTTAATACATACTCCGTTTTCCATATTCTCGTTTTAAATTAATTTATAATGTTATAATGTCTAATTGTGGGTTTTTTAAACTATTTTCATGTCCTCATTTTGGTAACAAGACAGAGTGTGGTTTACCTCTACCACCTCCACACTCAATGTCTCAGGGGTGCATGGCGAATGGAATTTCTATAGAAGCTAATTATTTTATACGACCTTTTAACCAAATTATAAAAAATAAAATAAAAAAGAACTTTAAGACTCTTATATCTATATATACTCTTATATCTTATATATATACAACAGACTCTTATATCTTATATATATACAACCTAGATAAACTTCTTTTCGTCGTTTGAATAGTTTTTTTAACCAGCGTTTTACCTTGTTGTTTCTATCGTATGACTAATGTAACACATGTTGTCGTAGGTTCTACCCAATGCGTGAACTTATGTAAGTATATCAAAACACATTACATTATGTTTACACTTTGCCTTCTGAATTTGTAATACAATGATTTACTTGTCTTTATAAAATGACCTTGCCCACTGTTGTTGTTGTTGTTGACAATTAATGTTGATTCATATTTTATTAATATTGTGATAATAATCATTTCTTTGGTGATATAAAACAATACATAGTAAGGGGTTATAACATTTTAACTATAAAGCCATTTTTGAAAATGTTTTTTAATATTTTTTATAGAAAATTGTTTGTTTTCATCATAGTTTGTGTACCTAAAAGACTATTCAGCTTTTGCCTTTTTATTCTGCGGTGGCTGCCCACTCAGCTCTAGAGAACTTGGGTACCTAGTGTTAAAACACTTTATAGTTCATTCCGAATTCTAGAGGTATTTCGTGGTGAGATATCAGATTGAGGCAAATAGACGTATTACATAACCTTTCCTCAAGATGGATTCGAACTGGCCTCTACATTCGTCGAGCGGGATGTTTTGTAGTATTGAATCTTACATACCAGTTATTATTATAATGTTTATTTATTTATTTAAATATATTCCAATCTTTAAAAAAACCACGAATTTAATACTTTCCTTACACTTTTATTATTGATAATATCAATCTACAAGAATACTATCTAACGATAAATGTTGGCATTATTGTGATTTTAGTTCAAGGAAAAAAATAAAATTTGAATTGGAAACTCTAAACATTCGTTTCTACGCACTGCAAGGTTGTTTTGAAATAACAAATAAAATTTGAGCTTTTATTTTAAGTATGCTAGTCGTTACGATGTTTTTAATTAGGTGACGATAGATGGGACGTAGAGCTGTTGACAATAGAAGTTGTAAAAAAATTGAAAAAAATATTCAAATTCTGACTTTTGGCCAATGTGTTTCTTTTTCCTCGAATTTGTAATAAATACAACTAAAAAGAAAACCAACTTATACAACGAGGTACATTTGTTTCTATTTGTACAGCAAATACATAAAAAGAATATAGGAAATATATTTTTAATGTTCTCCTGAAGCATAAAGACTCCTATAAAATTTTAAATAATGTGATATATTAACAAAAATATGATTTAGGTAAAGTTTATCTGAGGAAAGGAGACGGAAAATCGTGGTCCTAAATTTAAAGAGTTGAGATATGGCCTAAATATTTGTTATATTTTTCAATTTGAAAATACTAAAAATCTGTTCAATTCGAGAGAATCTGGTGGCGGAGAAAATTGAGAAAATAATTTTAGATCCTTAATCGATATAAATAATCTATTTACGATCGATATAACTATTCTATTTCTACGAAAATAAAACATTTGTTCATCTTAATTAAGTTAAGTATTTTATCGCATATATTTATGCATATAATTATAGTATCAATAAAGAAAATGTTAATTAATTACTGAAAAAAAAACCAAAAGGAATCCATTTTGAATCGATTAAAATCTATTCAATTCAATTCGATATCATATTTTAAATGACAGATGTATAGATATGTGTGGGTAATTCGGAGTTGTGTTCCGCTACTCGACACATAATATATCAAACAAATGAGTGACACTGTTTACAACGTATTATGCAAGATATAATTATGTAAAGAAGATTATTCACTGTAACTGTAATACGGTGTTTACAAATCGATTTTTTTCTAATTCCTTGTGAACTAACTAGTCTACAATTCCTATGTTATTTTTCATATTTAACCTCTTATGTAAAATATTTGTTCGGGACCTTGATACTTTGAACTTACAATATTTTCTTGGCAAAAAATTGTTGAACACAAAACAAGTTAAAGCTTATTTATGTTCTTGTAGTATACTATAATATTTCTTCACTTGTATTTTCTATTTCTGTATACAATTCCTTCGTACCCTACATAAATCTGTCAATAATCAACTGTTTGGAAATTTCCGCAAATTCGGTAAGGTCTTGTTTTTCAATATATATTTAATAGACATATATCACTAAGAAAAAATAATTCATGCTGTTCCTGTTATGATGGTTAGGAAAATATAATATAATAAAGAACGATATATATATATACATATATACATATACATAGAAATAAAAACGTTAATTATAAAGGTGACAACAATCGTGCTCTACTTTTAATGATTGCTTGTTATTTGATAGCCCAATAGTCACGACAACAATAAAATAATACGCCTATATCTTTATACGCCTATAACTTTAATAGCTGTATCTATATGTATGTATTTATATAAGAGATATTTATTTAATAAAGTCAAATTTGAATTCAATAGTTGTTATGATATTGCTAATTTATATTATTGGGAAAATTCCGCGACCTTTTCGAGATTATTACCATATATAGCTGGAGTTCCCAATCTTTTCTTGATCAGGGACCACTTTTATAGAATTCTTGTTAACAGGGACCACTTTGTAGGTATAATAAAAATAAATAAATAATAATTAAACAAAAATTTTAATATCAAAGTCAAAAGTTTAAAAAAAACCGATAATTGATTGAAAATGATTTTACTGAGGAAACAACTTAACTGTAGGCAGACTTTGCCCAAACACCAAAATTTTAAGTCATTCGCGGACCATATTTTAGCTGCTGCGGACCACTACTGGTCCATGGACCACTGGTTGGGAACCGATGATATAGAGCAACAAATATGTAAAGATTTTTTTTTTGCTTTATAGTCACACTTCAAAAAAGTTCTTAAAATTTCAACTTTCTGTTATCCGCAACAATATAAAAAAAAACAAAATTCTTAATTGTAAAACGTCCACTTCGTCTACGCTAAAGTACAATATGTAAAGGTAATAACACCACAATTTTAAAACGCAAAGGCGCCATACTTTATTATAAAGTCGCTTCTTACTTTGCAATTTATATGGTAATATGTCTATAGTGCTCTGATAGAACAAAGAGTGGTTTAGTCGTTCACATCGTATATTAAACGTTCGAAACGTCTCAAGCATATCAATAACCTAACCCTATTTTTTTAGTTTCACGTTGTATCTCATAGCATATGAGGGTAGGCAGAAGGAATCTGGGAATCTCTCTTTCCGCCAAATTCCGGAGGCGTAGAGCGTTCATTGGAGAATGAGGAAAGTTAAAATATTTAATATTTCATTTCCTCGAGTGGACACCCAATCCACAACCTGTCACGTTTACAGTCGCACGTTTGAGCTCCTGCGCCACGACCGACCTTTGTTTAAAATTAAAAATCAAAATAAAAAATAAATAATAAATCAACCACTTGCTGCTTAATCCGGGACATCAGGAGGGGGGCGGACCAAGTTAATAATAAAATCGGGCTTACATAACTAGAAAAATGTAAATATAATGCAAACTGCTAATAACGTAATTTACGACCTACTTCTTAAATAGCTTACCCTTTATCTATACTTATTAAGAATGTGGAATAACATTTTTTTTAATAATGTACAAAAGTTGCTTACCTATATCTCTCTCAGGCCGTCGTGGCGCATTGGTACAAGGATGTGACTGTTACGCGTCGGTTGTGGGTTAGATTCCCATTCGATAGAATGAATAATTATTTATTAATGCTTTCATTTCTTCGCTCTGACAACAAGACAAAAGCCCGGCGTTGAGTTCCTCAACTAAACGTGAGGAACGGTCCCCTCTACCTATCCTGGTGTATGCGGGATACGGGGGAAGCTGATTTATATCTCTACTTGCCGTAACACGGCATTCACTCTCAATAACAACTGAAATAGGTGGTTTAAACCAAAGAACCAATGATAAGAACTTCAATCGAATATGGTTCTTGTTGTTTTATTGTGTATTCGTGTATATTTAATTCAACCGTTATAATTGAGACCTTATATGTCCCTTTGGCTTGAATATTTGAAATACTAACAAAATATAACAAAATGCGATCGTTAAATTGCGTTGATAATGTATTTAACTTAAATTGAAAATTTCTATTCTATTAAGGTTGGTCCAAATATTTTCTTTTGGTTCTATTTGAAGGAAATTTTATACTATTACATGCACCTAAGACCATCAGATAAACTCGCTTACCATTTAATGAAATATTAAAATCAATACATGTCTCATATCTCCTCTGCTGGTAACAAGTTGATTGAAATGACATAATGAAGTTGAAAAGCTATTAGAATCAATAAAAAATATAGTAGTCAAAATTATTAAATAAAATCAGCTTCACGCTGTATCCCGCATACTGCAGAGTAGAAAGCTTTCTTTTCACAGGGAATATAGTTTTAAAACACGTTTCCCACGTGCTATTGAATTTTGTTGTTTTGTTTGCGTGTGTTGAGTGGCGGAACTCAACGCCGAGCTTTTGCCTTGGTGTCAGAGCGTAGAAATGAAAATTTTACGAAATAATAATTCATTCCCTCGAATGGAGATCGAACCCACAACCGTCGCGTTACAGTCTCACCATTGTGGCAGGGGCACGACAGATAATATAGATATTAAAAAAAAATCAGCTTCACGCTGTATCCCGCACAGAGCAGGGTAGGCAGAGAGAACCTAGTGTTAAGACACTCCGTTCCCCACTTTCTGCCGAATTCTGGAGGCATTGCGTGTTGAGTGGCAGAACTCAACGCCGCGCTTAGCCTCGACACCAGAGCGAAGAAATGGAAATATAAATTTAAGTAAATATTTCATTTCCTCGAGTGGGGATCGAAACCACAACCAGTCGGTTTTACAGTCACTCAATAATATAGATATAATTTTATTAATTCGAAATTATTCTGAAACCTTCATGATTCAACTTGTTCTACGGACGATGCTCTACTTTTGATTGTTCGTGTACCTTCAGAAATTTTCTTTAGAGGTTGCGAAGCTATCAGAGTTGCGCTTGCGGCGATGTGAAAAAAATTCTTAGCGTGTTTTCAAAATGTTCTTTTTGTGTGTTGGCTTAAAATATCTATGCCTTGATCATTTCAAATGTTGTAAACATGTAATATTTCTTTTATTTTACGCATTTTTCTTTTTATTTTAAGGCCCATCGTGAACACTCAGTGACACAACGAGAGAGGATGTGGGTTGGATTCCCGATTAAATATTTTATGTTTTCATTTCTTCCTTGTGGTGACGAGGCCAAAATCCGCCATTGAAATCCGCCACCCAACAGGCGATGCCTTCAGAATTCGGGGAAAATGTGGGGAACGAAAGTGTGAAATGAGAACGTAGAGTTAATGTTCAGGTTTCCAGATTTTCTCTGCCTATCCTGCTAATGCTATAATAAAAATAAATAGCTGTGTTTTATTTTTGAAATATGCTATTAACGAAATAACAAAATTGGTTTATTTCTATCGTTTTCACGGTCCCGACGAGTTTCCGGATTCGTTCGTAAACAATTCGATTCAAATGATGAAACATCACTGTATGTTGCACGACTCCTTTAAACATTTAAAATTTTCCACGGTTTATTGTAAAAAAATCTTCTTGTACGCCTTATCTTGTTTTTTTTTAATTAATTTTTGAAAAATGTTAAAATCTTTTTAATTACAACAATCGACATTTGAATTTTTGTTTTAATATTTAACTTTTTAATTTTATTTTATAATCTTATGTCGTTATACATTTGCGCTAGTACTGTGTGTAGGAATATAATTTAATAATAAAAAAATATATAACTTAAATAATAAACTAAAACTTGAAGAACAATAAATTCTTAATAATAATAAATGCGGCTCAACTTGGCATATAATGCCTATTCGGCGAATAAAGAGAAGAGGAAGTATCATAATATCTCAGAACTAGGTTCCCAGGTTCCCTCTACCTACCCTGCAATTTACCGGATAATCTGTTTATTGCTCTACAAGTATCAATATGCATAAAGCACTTCTATAGAGCTACCTACTTACATATTTATATATAATATTGCTAATATATTACAAGATCAATAGCTTACTGTTTGTGGCTTCAGTGGAATACGAAATTCTGCTTTGCTTTTTTGCTTTTATAATTAGAAATATTAAGTCATAGGGGCACAAAGGATGTGGGTTCGGTCCCCACTCGAGGTAATGAAATATTTATTTAAATTTATATTTTAATTTCTTCGCTCTGGTGTGGGAACGGAGTGACTTAACACTAGGTTCCCTCTACCTTCACTGCTGTGTACGGGATATATATATATATATATATAAAAACATAAAAGTGATTGAAAAATAATATGTATATATATATATATATATATACATATTATATATATATATATATATATATATATATATATAATATGTATATATATATATATATACATATTATTTTTCAATCACTTTTATGTTTCAATATTTCTATCAAATTATGGTAAACATTGACCAATAGTGAATGAAGTTTATTTCATGACTAGTCAGTCAATTTAATAATTTTAACTTATTTACATAAATAAAATAAACACATAAATAAAATAAAATCAGGTAGGCAGAGGGACCTTAGTTCTCACTTTTTGTCGAATTCTGGAGGTATTGCGTGTAGAGTGTATAAATAAAATAGTGAAAATATGTACAGTAGTAGTACAATAGTATTTTTGATGGAATGTTGAAATCAATCTGTTAGATTGTATTTCTTAAATACATGATAGCTATAGATAACTTGACCTTACTTTTTTCGGACATCGTCTTAGTTTTTAGTTAATTGACAATTTTATTTATTTTTTAACTACTGTAACATTAACTCGTTTATGTTTATTTTAGTTTTTTTGAATCCTTCATATAATCTTTTGATAACGGCGTTTCGCGATAATCGCGGTGAAACATGGTTCGACCGTATAAATTTAAGTGCCATTACGAAAAACGGGATAATTGTACGTCCCAGTGCTTGGGGACACCGGGATACACTAATGATGCCATGGGATAGTCTTGTTCAAAATGGGATAGTAAAAGTATTATTAATTATAAATTCACCTGTTATTTTGTAATCACCACGTGTGTTTGCTATCTTATATCTACTAATGATTATTGAAAAAAGCGATGACATGTGACACACACACACCAACAAACTTAAAAACTAGGCAGGAAAACATATGAATAAAAAATAGCAAACAGTTGTTGTAAATTAAACAATCGTGGCGCAGCGGCATGAAGTGTGACTGTAAAACCGACTGGTTGTTGGTTCGATCCCCACTCGTGGGGATGAAATATTTACTTAAATTTATATTTCCATTTCTTCTCTCTGGTGTCGAGGCTAAGCGCGGCATTGTCTTCTGCCACTCAATACGCAACGCCTCCAGAATTCGCCAGAAAGTGGGTAATGGAGTGTCTTAACACTAGGTTCCCTCTGACTACCCCGCTGTGTGCGGGATACAGCGTGAAGCTAATTTTTTTTTAAATTAACCAATAAACTAGTTGAAGCTAGACTGGAAATGTATTTATCACGGTTCTAATATCTAATTGAGATAAATTTTGTCGCCATAACAACTAAAGTGTTTTTGAACGTATAAAAATACTACGCACATGGTATCCGCCTGTACCGTGAATGTTTATTAGATAAGCTTTATATGTATGGGTGTTGAGCACAGACTAAAAGAAATATGTAATGATATAAAAAATAAGTGATTATTTTTGTTTTTTTTTTAAATTTAATGTTATTAATATAATTGTCCGTTTCATCTGTCTATTTAAATCAAAAGTATTTGACTTGTGGGCTCAATGGCAATTCAACGAAATGAAATATTTAATATTTTCATTTACTCGCACTAGTAATAAAGTTACACTGCTCATCACACATTGCATTCAGAATTAGGCGGAGAACGGAAGCTTCTTCATAGGGACAGAGTATCTTAACACTCTCAGGTTACCTTTGCCTACTCTGTTATTTGTAGGATACAGCGTGGCGCTAAAAAAATATTTTAAATAGTGTATTTTGATACTATTTTTGTTTTGTTCCTGTCATCATTATCATCAACAGCCTGTCCTTGTCCATTGTTGGACTTAGGCTTCTCTAATCGCTGCCGAGCTCGATCTAGATAGACGATGTCCTATATTGCCTTTCATCAGTACTGTGATTAATGTGATCAGCCCACTGTGACTTTAGCAAATTAATCTTTACAATTGCTTAACTTAACTTAGCTTCACGCTGTATCTCTCACGGGATTGTCAGAGAGCCCGGAACTTCCTTCATGACCTCCACTGTCATCAACCTCTCCATACATGCCCTCCGGAGGGTGCTCATGCTTTTTACTTGACAATCTTCCAGTATCTTTGCTACTGTGTTTTCGAAGGTCAACCGAGGTCTCCTCCTATCTATCTTACTGTTTAATACCTGTTTAAAAAAATATATATAGATTTGGTTTTATGATATCAACCGATACGATATCGATCTCTCTTAGATAATGGCTATCCCATTACGATGTTTCGTAGTATCAAATTTATCTTATTTCAATAGAAAAAAGATATTTTATAGCGAAATATTTCTATTATGTTATTTTCATTGTTATCCGACTCTCGTATTTCTCAGAACTGGCAAGATGTTCTTAAAACTTTTTTTATAAAGATAATATTAAGGATTGTTTCCTCAATTTGTTTTCGTTTGTTTATTAGATTAAAGAAAAAAGGTCTTTCATGCGATGTGTAAGTGTAAATTAAAAACCAAGACACAGTTATTAAAAAAATAGTATTATTTAGGCGGAAAAGACACTATAGTGGGAGGAATATACAGTAAAATAGAATATCTACAATCTATTCTACACCGTCTCTCAGAGTTTCCGCGGCTCTACCTATAAACATAAACAATACTAAACCTCTACATTATTAATATATGAATGTTTTGACACACGTATACATGTTTAACGCTATCGATATCTGTGTGCGTTCGAGGCCGTATTTATTTTAGACGGCGGCGTGCCTCGGCTCAGTTCTCGGTCCTTTGCTGACTTGTGTAAGTGATTGTGATTGATAATATTAATAATAATAATAATAGTCGAAAATGTCTGCTTCACCAATTGCAAGACAGGCCACCCATAGCCAGACCATACCGTCGAGGAGGGTTCTGATCACCGATCCGGCTCAAATGCCCGATGTTTACTCCAGTACACCGGGTGGCACCATCTACTCCACCACCCCTGGAGGTAACAACCCTTAGCTTTGTTAATTTAAGTATAATTATTTTTGGCAAAATAAATTTAGTATAAAGTAGAATCCCATATGTGTTATTTGTTATTGTTATTGACCATGTGGTTTTATATTCTATGTTTAAATATTAAATGAATTACTTAAGATTTTAGAATAGGATAAAACAGGTAAATATATATATATATATATATATATATATATATATATATATATATATATATATATATATATATATATATATATATTCTGAAGAATTCTTTTATAATACAAAAATAATCTTCTGTCAATCACATCGAGGCCACTGTTATCAGTTCCAATGTCAACAAATATTACGTAACGCCGCGTGACAGACGTGAAACAAAACTAGGTTAGGACACCGCGAGGTGAACAACCTTTTGTTAATCCAATCATATTATCCCAATAAGAGCTATTTAAACTCGCTACGAGTACTGGGAAAGTAAATTTAGACGTGACAACGACCGCGTGTCGATTGCGAAGTGAGGCCTTGATATCGTACTGCGCAGTACGAACATTTGATGTTTCGATATGATTTTTTAATACTTTTTCACGCATGTTGACTGTACTATGTGGCGAAAGCTTCACGCTGTATCCCGCACACAGCAGGAAAAGCAGGGGGAACCTAGTGTTAAGACACTCCGTTCACCATTATCTGATGAATTCTGGAGGCATTGCGTGTTTAGTGGGAGAACTCAACGTGCCTTTGCCTCTACACTAGAACGAAGAAATGGAAATATAAATTTAAGTTTATATTTCATCTCCTCGAGTGGGGATGGATCTCAAAATCAGTCGGTTTTACATCACACTTTGTGTCCCTGCGCCACGACTGGCCTCAAAATATTAATGTGTGGAGAGCCTAATTAAAATCTTAATTTTTTACGTCGTGGCGCAAGGTCACAAATGTGCGACTGTAAACGTGACGATTGTGAGTTCTATTCCCACTCAGGGAAAGGAAAAATTATTTTTTTTCATCTCCTCGATCTGGTAACGATGCAAAGCGTGGGGATTGAGTTCGCCACTCAACACGCAATGCTTGAAGAACTTGGAAGAATGAAAGTGTCCTAATGGTTACCGAAGTGTCTTAACACTACCTACATTCTCAGATTCTCTCTGCCTACCTTGCTATGTGCGGGATAAAGCGTGAATCTAAAAAGATGGAAAAAAGAGATCGAATCCACTATCACCATACAATATAAGAGCTACATAAATTGGTAATCAAAACGTCTTTCGATAGAGACACGTGTTCGACTCAAAGTAAATATTTAAATACGATAAATTGTCCGATTTTAAAATCATTAGCATGCAATAAGCAATATTTTTTAGCAAAATGTAAGCGTAATTTCGAATGAGATTCGGGAAAATAAATTATTTTTATTTTCTCGCTCTGAACACAAGAAGAAACGCGTCGTTTAATTCCGCCAGTCTTAACATTTGGATCAATCTGCCTCTCCTGTTATATACGGTGGTTAAGAAAAGATATTTATCTAATAAGATTTTTTATCTATTTTGACTAATTTTATTATGTATATTTTAGTATTCGAAAATACATTTTAGAAACAATGTACACTTTTTTTTAAATTTATTAACAATTTATTGCTGTCGGTTACAGGTGATAGAATTTTCCATAAAAACAAGCCTTCAAGCCTTCAAGCCTAAAATTTAATTTATTAAATTTAAGATATTAAAAAATTTAAAATATGAAAAAGATTTAGTTATAAATTATTCTATGACTTAAAAAATTAAGTTTTTTATTGGCACATGTGAGAAGCCAATACCGTTAATATTGAACAATGAAAACATTGTAAATAGTTCAAGGTCTTTGACTTCATTTATACTAATAGTGTATTATGATAAGACAGCCATATATACAAACTTATAATTAATGAATCGAGTTAATTCTAATCAATGGTTATCTTTGCTCAGAAAATATTAATATTTTTTATAAATATGGAAGAACTTCAAAATTTCCTTTTAAGGTATCAACAAAAATGTATAGTATTTTTAACATTTTTAAAATGTTAATCCCCCCCACTTAGGAAAGAAAAATACTTTTTTAGAAAACGTATAAAAATTTTAACGTAGCCGGACTCGATCCCGCGCCTCCTGGAAACCGACCAAGTGCTCTGACCACTAAGCCATACGTTCACTGGTCAGTTTCCAGGAGGCGCGGGTTCGAATCCCGCTGCTTTTTATACGTTTTCTAAATAAGTATTTTTGTATAGTTCTGCACGTAATAGTGATTAATATTCAGTTTCCATACATATTATTCCTCAGTTATTTAGTATTTTTTTTTTTATTCAGAAGCGTTATTTCCGTAATTGTAAAGGGTCGCTAGGTTCTTATATTATAGTAATATATTCAAACATATTCAAATAAGGCAATTATACTCTGCGTAGGGTTGTGGCCTCAAACACACGAGGGAGAATTGCTGGTTTTCCATAAAATGAAATAGTAGTTCTTATATAAGTTCAACTATGCTTGTTATCAAAAGTTGTTTACTATAATAATTAAATAAATCAGCTTCACTCTGTATTCCGCATACAGCAGGATAGGTAGAGGGAACCTAGTGTTCAGAAACTCCGTTCCCCATTTTTTGTCAAATTCTGGAGGCATTGCGTATTGAGTGGCGGAACTCAACACCGCACTTTGCCACTACACCAGAGCTAAGAAAATGAATATATAAATTTAAATTACACAAACACGTTACACGCCTTAGAAGTATCATAATACATGACTATTCATTATATAATCTATTGACGATACATTTATAACAATGTTTATTGACATTTTTATTTTATCTTTCAATAACAATAACAAATTAACTATGATAAATCGATGTCTGGTTTAGATAAATTTGTAAATCTAAACAATAAGTAACTATTAAAAAAGAATTGTGTTTTATTATTCAAAAAATACACCATATAATTTTTTTTAATAAAATAAGTTTAAATCAGATTCCACCCAGAATTTTTACTGTCAGACATACTTTATGTGGTAAATAGAAAACTCTACTATACAATCCTACTACGTTTGAAATTTAAATAAAATCTAATTTAACTGTAGAAACGAGCACAGTATATTCATTTTTATTTTAATATATTAATTTTCAAAAATTAAATTAAATAAAATTTTATTAATTTCCGTTTCCAGGTACCCGTATAGTCTACGATAGGTCATTTATGATGTCTCTACGACAGTCGCCGATATCACAGACACCACCGAAGTGTTCACTGCCCGCGGCTCTATTAAAGAACCCAGGCCTTGCAAGGGAAGCACCACCTTCTGCCCAGAAGCCACGTTCTAACTCTATCTCCTTTGACGAGTCCCAGGAGACGTTTAGTATGGATCTCTAATTAGTTTTAATATCATTTGTGCCTTATAAGCAATATTCAACATATGTTTTACCTTTTTTCATATCTAAGACTGTAACGTAAACGTTAAATTGATAATTTTGAGTATTTTTTTTCTGTTTTATATGGCTTAAAAGGCGCAAATAATGGCTTGGCCTTAAATAAACATTTTTCTAGTCATATAGCTCTTGTTATATAAAATTTGATTGATTCATGTTTATTTTTTGGCAGAAGCTGTAGATTATAAATAGTTGTTAGTATATACGTGTGACTGATACGTCTACTTTAGCGTTGCAAACGCGTTCCTTTGCCAAATGTAGAAAAATGTCATAAAAAAAAATTGTAAAATATACTACAGTAAATCCAAAAAAAGGTCACAATTTTTTAATGGAATGGATGAAATATTTATTATGAACTGAATATTTTATTGCAAACTCTGTATGGATTTTGATTGTTGACTAACTATAATAACAAAAAACAATATGGCAAAGGACTTTGTAAATATTAGTTTTGGAGTTAAGACGCGTGTGACGCACATATTAGTATTTTTTATGTATATCTAAGCAAGTGCCATTATAGAATAGAAGCTAATTTTTATGTTATAATTTTCTTCTTTTAATGGTTTTGCTATAGTAATCTCATTATATGAGACATGAGTAAAACTAGTTATATTTTTCAGTTGTTATTTTAATCTTTTTACAATCTATGGTAGATATTAAAAGCATGATATTATAAGATCTCTTTATGTTTTATATTTTTTATCGGCTTTTATGAATTTTAACATCATTATTTTGGTATGCCTATCTAAACTGAACGTGGTGCTTAAATGTTCGGGGTTTCATATTCAGGAGGACTTTACATATAATATTTATAATATAGACATTTCTAATTAGTGAAAATGAGTTAAAGGAAATGAAAACAGAAATCAATCTAACGTGAACAGTTGAATCTGCATATTCTAAGATGAAAATAATGTTAGTACCCATCGTCCAAAAACAAAGGGTAATCCAACCTTCATACAATTATATTAATAAAGGGTGCATTCATTTCCACCCTTACACGCTCTTTAATTATCACAATTATTATTACTATTAATAATGTATGAGAAGACAGTATATTTTATAGGTATATACCAAAAATAAATAAATGGCAAAAAACAAGTAAAAATAAGTTAAAAATACGCTATACTATTAAAATTGTGTTTATAACTAATGTCACAGTAACTACTTACATTTGAGGCCAGTCGTGGCGCAGGAGCAAAAAGTGTGACTGCAAAACCGACTGGTCGTGGGTTCAATCCCCATTCGAGGACTTTTTTTTACTTACATTTGAATCATGCTGCCACTTGAAGATAAATGTGTAAAAATTATATATTAGTGATAGACAGACTGTCTCGTTTATTCTTATAGTTTGTAATATTGTTGACATATTGGTTAGGGTTAACTAAGTCCAAACGTTGTTCCAAAGCATTTATCTCTTTTCGTATCAATATGGCTCTCTTTTAACTGTAGAGCGGTTGTTGTTAGTAGATTAAGCTAAACTCTACTTGCTTTGGTAAAATAAATATATTTTCAGATATGTTTATAAAATGCCAGTGAAATGAAATAAATGATATATTATTATTTTTCTTTTTTTATTTTTTTTCCTTTGACATATGTTCTAGGACATAGTTATACAGAAATTTGATTTTTTTTAATTATGACAACCACATTCTGACTTATTTAACTAAGTTCTAAGTTAGAACTAATATATAAGACGATGTAAGATTAAGAAATTAAGGGAAATCCTCTCTTGGTGTTTGTTATTCTCCTGCACTCACTAAGGAACCTAGGTACATGCCAAATATCAGCCTCTTGCGACTGAACGTTTTCTGTCAATCACTCAGTAACGGGAGTTGTTTTTATATATGCTGTATATACATAAATAACATACATATAATTGAAAGCATAATCGAATTTAATATTTTGAGTAAATGTGAATAATAGAAATATATAAAGTTTTCAGTTATTACGTATTTTTGGTCAATCAGAAACATTCTCTACATGAAAAGCTGTCTTAGAGTATCTCTCAAAATATAAAATAGGTTTGATAGTTATCGACAGTAGAACCAAGTTTTTTTTGCCATAAATCAGAGAAGGCAAAGGAGAACTCAGTGTTAGACACTCCGTTTATCAGGCTCCGTGCAATTATCTCAGACATTGAGTGCCGAATGTAAACGTGGCGCTTTGAATTATTACCTAGGGGATGATAAAAAACGTTCACCGAGTGGCAATCGAATCCAGAACCTACATTTAGTTGACGTGCTCATCTGCAATTAAAAATAAACTTCTTAAAATATATAAACGAAATAAAAAAAAGATAAATTTATTAAAAAAATAAAATAACTCATTGAAACACACACATCATATGACGATAGCAAAAACAACACGCAACTGTATCTAAAACTAGAACTAGAAAACTTATTAGAAATGCATATGAATTCTCGTCCCGGGGGAGTGAGGGTCCTCCACACCACACCTCGTCAATTGGACCTACAATATAGCTACAAATATACCTTTTATATGGACAGCGCTTTACTTGCTTTTATTTTGTATATGTTTTTATTTATTTGATTTTTTTTATTTTTTTTTATTTTTCGCTTTTCGTTTTGTATTCGGTAGTAATGGGTAGGAAAAATCCTTTAAAATTTATTATGTGTGTTTTAACGGCAGTTTTAGAGATATTATTGAAACAATATTCGAACGAAGAAGAGACACATTAAATAGCGAAGAAGAACCCAATTAACATACTTGATTCTTAAGGCAAAAAACCTGTACAAATTTTAAATATTTATATATGATTTATATATGATATGATATAAAATGGCGGTGAAACTTTTAAACTAGGACTAACAAAAAAGAGTTGTGTGTATCTTTCATCTTCAATTGAAATTTCAATAAACTTTTATTCTTTCTTCGTTCGTTTCTTTTCATTTAATTTTTATGGTTAGTAGCCCTTATGATTCCACCTTGGTGTCTGTCTTTCAAGACCATTTATCTCGAGATCGTTTGGAGGCGTGAAGCTGAAATTAATATCAAATATCACAAGTCTACGGTCCATTAAAGAACAGAAATAATCAAGTTTCTAAGTAAACTCAATAAACTATACGAGCATTTTGTGCATCTTTTTTGCTAGATTATATAAATTTATTGCGGAATGAAAAACCAATAAGATTTTTCCTGTGGATTTCGTAGAAAAAAATAGTTATAAACTTGTTAGTTGCAGTTCATTTCATACAAAATAAATATTTACTCCAACATACTTAAGCTTGTCAATTTTCCCCTAAAGTCCCTTAACCTGATGTTGACCTACAAAACTGAAATTGGTACGGAACCCTCGGTAAGAGATTCTGACTCGATCATCGATTGTTTTATAATAAAATGTAGCTAGTGCACGTAAATGGCACGTTACATGATTAAATTTTGTACAGAGTTCACTTCCACACGATTCCACACGAGACTCCTAGAAACAAAACTTTCTCAGTGATATTAGGACTTGGATTGAACAATAACTTAGTTTTAACTTTTATCTTCCTTATTCAGTGCAATTTATAATCAAATCTATGATTTAGACAAGTTCATTGGCCTTGTGCGTGGTGGTATACCCGTAACTATGACATTTTCGTAATTTGCATTACATACGTTAAAGCGTAAGGCACAAGGGTGATATTAACTAGAGAGAAATGCCATTGCACCCCTCGGTGCACCCTCGCCCTTCCTCAGTAATCTGTCTGGGTCCTAATCGTTTGATATTTACTACTGTTTGGTTTACATTATAAGATTACAATTGAAATGTCATGTTAATGTAACATTTTAAAAGAAATGAAGTATTATGGGTGGTAAGTCTTTGACATTTTATATATAGAGTATGGAAAATTGCACTTAAAAATTACGTGTTTTGCATTAATTTGATATTCTGTATATACATATAGAGCGAGTATAATATTGTTTGGTTCATAAATTCCCTTTTTTCCCTTTCCCTTTTTTTAGATTTGCGTTTTATCCAATTTGATTTGAGAATTATGAATATAAACATTTGTTTCAGTTGAATTTTCACTTATATTTATAATGATTAGTCAAAAGACGGTGGTAACGGCGCAATAGTGGCGCTTGTTTATAATTTTTTTATGCTTCACTCTGTATTCTGCACGTAGTAGTTTAGGCAGAGGGAATCTAACATTTAGACACTCCGTTTTCTTTGAGATACTTCTTTTCCCTAATTTTTCGCAAAATTCAAAAGTCATTGCGCTTTGGCTCGTATCCCAGAGCAAGGAATATTTCCTCGTGTGGGAATCGAACTCACAACTAGTCACGTTACAGTCTCACTCTTGTGCCTGTGCTACGTCTCGCCTTAATGTGTACAACATATTCAACATTTTAATGAAATAATTTACTTTATTAATGTATTAATATATAATAAGTATAAATATATTTTTTATAAAATAAAACGAATAAATATTTTCTGCAATTTATATAAACTAAACATTCGCTTACGTGAGAGCGAAGCGTCGGTATGCACTTGACCTTTAGAAACTTTTATCTAAAGAAGCTAACCTATCTGTAAGTATTAAATTATAAATTTATAGCATTGTTATATTAAGCCGTTAAAGCCATCGTGGTGCGTGCGACTGTAAGCGCGGTTGTAGGTTCAATTCCTGGCTTTGGTAAGGAGGCAAAGTGTGACGTTGAGTTTTACCAATTAACACGCAATTGGGGAACAAAAGTGGCTTAAGGGTTACGACTTATATGTTTTGAGATTTTCATTAAATTAAAAAATTACTTCAATATTTTTTTTTAAAAAGTCATATAATTCATATGACTTTTAAATAATATATTTAGTTTCTGTCCCTCTCATGACCTTTTTAAATATTTTTAGGCAATTTTTTTTCAGAATATGACTTTTTTAAAATATTAACATATATATTTTTTAATTTAATAAAAATACCATATAATCTCAAAAAAATATTGAATCTAATATGATGAAATTTTTCCACTAAATAACTTCGTACATCCAGACATTTACATTAGGTATAGTAGTATAGTTCACTCAGTCACCCTACGGCGAGAAGAATGAACAACCTATAACATAAAAGACCGCCCTATAAAGGGGAATCTCAGACGCTATAAAGATAGGATCGCGAAGTCATCACGCTTTGTGGGAATGTTCAAGTATTGGGATTAAAAATGACATGGGGCTTGCGAGAAAGAACTCTTCAATGGACTTAAGTGGTTAGTACATTGATTCAATTTTTTTTATTCATTTTTGTATAGGGAAAAAAATGATTTCAGCTGAAAAGGTGAAAGGAATAGATTTTAATGAAAATATACTCTATAGCTATAAATATTTATTAAGTAATGTGTTTCCATAGTTTGTTTACTATATTAACATAGTTAATAAACAACGTGCGCAGGCGCATTTGCATATGTACCTAAGCGCAGATACTGGCATATTAGAAATCGAATTACAAATATAATTATTGATATTTTGTTCTGTTTGAGTAAATAAGGGGAGATTTCGGATGATATTCGAGAACACATTATCAATGTAAATAAATATTTCACTTCCCCGAGTGGGGATTGAAGCCACAACCAGTTGCGTCCACAGTCACATTTAGTACCCCTGCGCCACGACCTGCGCCTTAAAAAAATGACATACACAAAAAGGGTTGATTGATGTGAAAGAATCGCCGTCACGTGACCAAGACGAGGTCACCCCTAATGAGTTTAGTTGAAACCTCTCAATTACGAGGCACCGCACGCCAGCCGCTACTACTGAACTAATCGTTTCAAAATACTATTGCAAATGTTTATTCTAGTGTTGGATTATTGTATTTGATATTGTAATTGTATTTAAATAAGCACTATAGTGGTATAAGTTGGGAAAACTGATGCCTTCATAAGACGTGGGTGCGAGAGTGGTACTGTATACGTGGTGGTTCTGGGCGTTTTCATTTCCTCTCTCTAGTAACAAAGTAAAGGGCGTGCAATGCCTCATGCATTCAGCGGAATGTAGAACGGAAGTATCTTAATGGAGAACGGATCATCTTGATATCACGTTCCCACATTCACTCTGCCTACTCTGCTATGTGCGGAGTATACAATTACGGCTAGCATTGACTCTATGTTTCATTATATTGTTATATGTATAGCATTATTGTAATCTTTAAACAAAAAAATGAAAAGCGTATAACACACAGAAATTTTCTTTAAAAGTAATTAACGAAACAAATATATCTATATATTCATATTACGTTAGTTATTTTAAGTTTTGATAGTAAATAATACCTAAACTTACAAAAAATACTATCCACTATTACTATTTCACACGCAACAATAACTATGTATATAAAGAAATTGTATGAGAGAAATAGGTCGTGTCAGTTTTCATTGATATAAAAACGTTCGTGAGCTGACCTGCTATGAAAAGTTAGAACATGTGGGGGCTCTCACAGACTATTTATATTTTTCCTTATTATACAACATGTTGAGATATAAATACACGTGATTATAAGGGAAAATGGAAAACATGTTACGAAAGCCTTGTTTTATTTGTATTAGCAACCTTAACGCGGTTTTGCCTGCTTAAGTTATATTTAACTTAGCTTCACACTGTATTCCTAGCGAGGTAGTCAGACAGAACGGATGTGCAAACGCTACGGCCTCTACATACCTCTTTCGCCTCACCCACTGTCATCAACCTCTTTACACATGCTCTCCGAGAGGCCCTAGTCAAGTATTATTTGTTATATTATTAGCAAAATTATACAATATATTTACATTAATTATAGCCTATGTGTCATAATGTGTAACTTTTCTTCTGTAAAAGTTATATAACTAGTCGTTTTGTTCGTTCGTTTTCTTCTCGTTCTGATGTATAAGTTATATATCTGTAGAGTTTATTCTTATCTGCTGCTTCTCCAATGTGGTGGTCATCAAACATGTAAAAAGAAATATAAAATTGAAATATATTTTATATATAATTATTTTTATAACAGTAGGAAAAATAAATAAATTTTTGAAATTGTAAGAATCTTTTGATTAAAGAAGTGCATTTATCGTTTTTTTCTAAATATTTTTTTCTATTTTAAGGTAATTTGAGCACAGGTGCAGTGGGCTTGAAACGATAAACATACGAACCAGTAGTTCCTGAGATTAGCGATTCAACATAACAACTTTAGAGCTTCATAATGTTAGTATAGACTTTAATGGTATATACTATGTTGAATATTTATACACACTATCGCAGCGCAGTATGGTTTTAGGTTCGACCTCACAGGAAATGAACATTTTCAATTTTTTTAGATTAATTTATTTTACGCCTCTTCAAAAGATAGAGTTTGCGTTTATACAGTGAATTAATCAATCTTTCCATTCCTCACCTTTTCTGCTCACTTAGCCTTACGTTGCATAGTGTAACCATATTCTAAGAAAAATTGGAGTTCTTTATTGAATACATAGAATAAAAATATTATTAATTTAATTTTTAGCAATAATCTGTATTCCTAGAGTATATTTATGTATTTTTATAATTTTATAAACGCAACTGGTTGTGAGTTCAATTGTTACTTAAGAAAATGAAATACTTATTTAAAATTATACTTCCATTTCCTCGCTCTGGAGTCAAGGCAAAGCGCTGCGTAGAGTTCCGTAACTCAACACACAATGCTTCCAAAATTTGTCAGTAAGTGGGGAAACGGAGTGTCTTAACACAAAGTTTCCTTTTCCCCTGCTGAGTTCTTTTTTTCTCTGCTGTGTGCCAGATTAATTTGAGGATATATTCAAAATTAGCATAGTGATCGATGCTACGAAGCAGTTATAAATATAAGCAATTATAACGCCCACCGTCCTAGCCTCTGACGCCAGATATGTTTTATTTGTTAATATAATATGCTAAACTAACGGATTTGCGGCTGTCGTGGTGCAGAGGCACAAGCGTGTGACTATAAACGTGACGGTTCCGTGTTCGATCCTATGTCGCGCGTGATCTAAAGGGCGGCGATGAGTTCCGCCACTTCGGCATTCACAGTGCCTCGTAAATTCGGCAGTGGGCAACGGAATGTCTTAAAAACTAGCGTTCCTCAGCCTATCCTACTAAATGCGGGATATAGCGTTCAGCTGAAAAAAATGTTTTTTTTGTTGACCACGCTTATCTCAGTCTAATGGTTCCAATTTAAAAATAAATTGAATTCTTTCATTAATGAAATTAGATTTTTATGAACGGAAACCACCGCACCTAAATTTTGATTTATTGTTTTTTAGGATTGAACTATTGACGGTATTAGAAGTTGGTATCATTTTATTGATTAAGTTTTGCTACGCAAATTATTAGTCAGTTGTAGAACACATTTGTCCCCGACAAAAGCGACAGAGGGTACAGGTTTGAGTTCCATTTGAGAAAATAAACTGTTAAATATTTTATTTTTTTTGAAACGAGGTGCAGCGGTGTGGCGTTGAGCTGAAAGTAGAGAAAAGAAATGTCCTAATGAGAACAGAGTGTGTTAACACTATGTTCCCAGGTTCCCTAAAAAAATAACACGCATAAAATTATACAAATGTACTCTTATTTATATAATTATTATATATTACGTCATAGAATTTTAAATACAATCATTAAGTCCTTACAGAAACAAAGAAGTGAGGGTATAATTGGGTATCGTACACAATAGTGGAACTTCCAAGACTTGTATAGGGCTGTTTTGAGCTATATTTACATTTTGCTTACGAAACTTGCTACGACTAGCGCTTGACCTCATACCACCACCACTGGTACCAAAGTTTAAGGGTTGAAATGAAATTAAAATAGTATTTCGGTCAGGGACAGGGGTGGCTTAATTTTTTTTTGCTTTACTGTATACGTTTTATATTCGCATGTGACAGGGTAGGGAGAGGGAACCTTTGAAAGGATATACCGTGATGGGTGGTGGAACCCGACGGAACGCTTTGTTTGTTCAGGCAGGGGAAATACCACCGTGCTGATTTACATTTATTCCGAATGTGCTAAGATGGCACCAACTCTATATTGCTTTATATTATATTTTATGGTATCATTGTCCTACCGTACACAGTGGCTATTTTGATAATTAATTTCCAAAAAATATTATTTCTTCTTATCATTTTAATGTCTTGAGATTGATAGATAAAATAAATAAAATTAATTTTCAATAATATGCTACGGCGTAGACCTTATTAGTAGGTTCTTACCATTAACTTTTTTTTAAGAAATTTTATTACTACGTAATTAAATGCTTATAGGTACATTACACGTACACAGCAAAGTGTACATAATGTTTTTAATTTTTAATGATATATACATTGCAGCAAAACTGCCTTCCGAACCGGTGGTAGCTTTTTGTTTGTATGTTCATTCGACGATTCAAAAGTCCTTATAATAATCTATGAATAAAGAATATTCTGAATTTGCATTGGTAAACCAATATTGACTTCTACTGATTTACATAAACTATACCTACACAAAATAATTTTCAATACACGCACATATTTGATATCTAATTATCGTCGTAATCAATAAACGCAATTTAGCTCGACGTCAACCGTAACTAGAATATTTAGAGCAAGCTGCGCACTTGTGTGTGTAAAAACACATATAAATACGTATCAATTGATAATTCCTCTGATGCTGTAAATATTTTTAGGCAGCTCAGTGTTAACTCAGCACCGCTGCCTAAGAATATTTACAGCATCAGAGGAACTATCAATGTCTATTTATTGATACGCATCTTAAAAAAATCTATTTTATAATGATGAGAAAATTAATTTAGTATACCGGGTAGACAAACTGATTTAGGTATGTGGTACAGGTTTCAGATGATATTGCGTATTGTGTCGAGCAGTATGGTTAAATAATTCATATTACAGCTATAATGATTCATAAGAAAAAATAAAAAAAATATTTTTAACTGTCAAGTAAATGGTGTTTAGGATATTCGAAAAAAAATTAAGCTGATGATTGCAATACATCATAAATATTTCGAAGAAGTAGTAATTTTCATCGGAATTTCACATTTACTCATTTTGCGCTTCAAATGAACAGTTTATACAATGTTTCAATATGAAAAGTAAACAATATAATCGATTTTCCAAAGTTCAACATTCAAAGTCGTTTGAGGACGTTGAACGCACCGTGAGTAATGGAGCACTACAATGAACTTAAATGGATCCCTGCAGATTGTCATATTTATAATACAAGGCTTATTGTTCCAGTGTCTGATCACTTTGGATTGCCTGAATTGAGAGTTATCTCCAAAGTCTCTCCTGTATTATTTTGGTTCTAGTCTATTATTGTAAAATTATGTCTATATTTTGTAGGCTTTTGAAACTTTTGGTACTTTTCATTATCTATTTACAATATAGTGAAAAATGAACATATATAATGACTTTTAACAAACTTGGCAACTATTTATTTTTGTCTTTGTAAGTTAAAAATTGTTCTAGTTTTATGAACATACAAATAATAATGTACGGTTAATGAGAAAATAGGAAAAAAAATGAAATTAACATTCTACTTTATGTAAAAAGGGAATGTACTCGTAAATATTAATAGCGCATTAAACTTCTGTATAGATATGATAAGCTTGTAATTAATATCTATCTATACTTATAATACAATCGTAACGGTGTCTACGCATGGAACATATATATAAAAAAATATTGGTGGCATTTAATGACGTAAAAAATAAATTGAATCAGCTTCACGCTGTATCCCCCATACAGCAGGGTAAGCAGAGAGATCCTAGTGTACAGGTAGTGGACACTACGTTCCCCACTTTCCGCCGAATGCGTATTGAGTTATGTATTAATAAATCATAATATCAAATGTATTGCGTATTGAGTGGCGTAACTCAACACCACTCTTTGTCTCGGCACCAGAGGAATCGAATAAATGGAAATATGAATTTAAATAAATATTTCATTTCCTCGAGTGGGGATCGAACCCAAAACCGTCGCGCTACAGTCACACCATTATGTCCTAGGATCACGACTGCCTCTTTTGGAGTTTCGGTATTCAATGACGTAATAGAACAAAAACAATGACTTTTAAAAATTTGTCTGTCTCTTCACGTATATCTAAGAAATAGCTTAAGAGATTTAATTGCAGTTTTCACTATTGTGTTTTGGCAAGCTACCTTTAAGATCTAATAAGGAACTTAAACCTCGATATTAGATATTAATTTAAAGTCACGCTATCTTGGGATAAATGTACTAGACAAACGGACATCTCAGCGACCCTATAAAAGTAATATTATATTCCTTTTGAGGTGCGAGACCCTAAAAAGAAAAATATTAACACATTTAAAACTGGTTACATTGGTGTACAATGTAGGGCTTAATTATTAATAATTGATATTAATAACGTATGAAATTAGGTACCTACTACTATATTTGTATGTGGGCAAGGACACTCAAACAAAAGCTAAAGTGGTTTTGTTTCTTCTGATTAATTACACGGTATTGTGTCATAGAACATAGTATTGTGTCATAGAATCCATTAGGGAGCTACGTACGTAATATGACAGAATGATATCAATTTCAAATTTGAAATCCAAGCTTTAAGACCAAAAAAGGTTAAATGGTTCGTACGATATAAAATATTGAAATATTTGTAATGTACATAGTAACATCATAATGTTCATATGTACTGGATGCACATTTTATTATTTACAAATATTATTAAGGAGACAGGTTGTGGGTTCGATTCCCGCTGGAAAAGATATGACAATTTAATGTTTTCATTTGCTCCGTCTGGTAAAAAACACAAGCGCTGTGTGATTCCACGCAATACCTCCAGAATCCGACGGAAAGTGGAGAACGGAAGTATCTTAATGGGAACAGAATGTCTTAACACTGTGGTCGCAGGTTCCCTCAGGCTACCTTGCTGTGTGCGAATATCAGCATTAAGCTAAAAAACGCATTTTATAAAAAATAAAAGTTATTATTTTATAAAAAAAAGACAACAATAACAGCTCTCAGTAACACGCAGTATATCTGCAAAATGTCAATTGTAACGCTTTAAAGAAGGTAATATTAAACTCTTGAAGCCGATGGAAGCTCCTTTCATCTTGTGACGAGTTTTAAGTGCGACGCGCTAAAAGTATTATTCTTTCACTTGAAAATGCGACTAAATATTTATTTCTTTCTTTCTTTTTCCTATTTTTTAATCCAATTCAAGTAAACAATGCGGAAATTTAATAGGTGAATCAATATTTGATAGAGAAACGCCACTATGAGTTGAATTTGAGGGTTTTTTAGCAAGGCACTACTTACTAAATAAATACTTAATAAATCACTTCGGAAAAATTATTCATTCAGAAAAATTATTATTAATGGTGTTAAGATAGTTTGTCTAACGTTTCACGTAACGCTTTAAAGGAAGGTAACAGATTAATATGTTAGCATATTGAAATTTGAATTCCGGATTAATTAAATAATGTTTTAAAAAAATATTATGCAAAAAAAAAAAAAATACCGATTAGATATAACTAACAAGAAACATTAAGCACAATATTTAATCAGGAGCAACAGTAGTTATGGTGAATTTTGATTACTGTCATGTGTTTACTGACACTCGTAAGGTTTGGATAAATGTATTGTCGTAAGAATCATCCAATTGGCCAAGGCTATTGGTCTCTGCCTCTCTTTCTCTTTTGCCAATTGGGAACACATATTTAGACAAATTAATACATTACCCACTTTTGTGTCGCATTGTCGGGTAAAAAATAACAATGTTCATAATACACAAGGTGAAAGAAACTAAGATAGTATGCAACCAATAGCAATTACGATGAATGATATTTAGTAAGTTTTTGAAAATATTTTGGTGGTCATAAATTAAATCAGCTTCACGCTGTATCTCGCACACAGCACGGTAGGATTCCACGCAATAAGTGTTAAGACACTCTGTTCTCGACTTTCCGCCGAATTTTGGAGACATTGTGTGGTGAGTGGCGGGAACTCAATGCCGCTCTTTGCCTCGACACCAGAGCGAACCAGTGGAAATATAAAATTAAATAAATATTTCATTTCCTCGAGTGATAATCGAACCCACAACCGTCGCGTTTGGTCATAATTAATTATAAATCCTTTTAAATCTAAATATATTTTATTTATAACAACTTAAAGTGTACAACAACGTAAAGTGTTGACAAATGGACATATTTTATGTAATCGTATGCCCACTTTATGGAGAAAAAGGAGACATGACATTGTAATATTTAACTTTAAAATTACTGTAATTAATTTTAAACCATTATTTTTTAATTTTAAACTTCTTGTACATTAAATATATAAAACGTTGAACATACTAATGCTGATGTTATTGGCAGCTAAATATCACGCGAACGCAATCAGCCAATAGGGACGTCCGGTGGGTTATCGGATCACCCTTCCGTTCTACGGAAAATCATCTTTTTATGTAGGTAGTTCTGTTGTTTTTTTTTATTAATTAATACAGCCAATTACAGCCAAATTTTATTTTTCAAACAATGTGTTTTGTAAATAACATTTTTGCTTAATAAATTGTGTAAACACTGAATTTTCAATATTAATATTTTTTTCGTCTTTGTATAAATTAACAGAAAAAAATCATTTTCACACTGTATTTTCCATATAGTAGGGTATACAAAGGAAATCTATTGTTAAGGGACTCGTTCACTCATTCCACCGAATTTTTCCAGGCATTGCATGTTGCATACGCGGAACTCAACGCCGGGCTTTTTGCCTTGTTGTTTGCTTTGTTGCCAGACCGAAGAAATGAAAATATTCATAAATAACAATTTAATCCTTCGAATGAGGATCGAACCTACAACCTTCGCGTTACAGTCACACTTCTGTGCACCACGACGACTTCATTAATAGTACGTTACACAATAGTATTTTACGCCTACATTTTAATCAACTCATTAGCAATCATATTGATTTGGCAAACCAAGTTAGCGTCGACCCCTCAGAGGCCCCTCGCAGAAGGGGTCTGGCTCCGACGCCCAATACCGAGGTGTATGGAATTTGTGTAGGGGTAATATAATATGACGTGATGAAAGCGACGGTGCGTACGGACTGCGGGATATGGCGAACGACGAACTGTTCATTGACATGTTTCTTATAAATATTAATATGAAAATATATGTGTCGGTACGCACGTTTTCGTCTATAAAAAATCGATATATTTTTTGATTATAATGACATGTGATTTCGTTTTTTTTTTAAACATTGCACTATGATGACAGAAAATTTCAGTTAGTATTATAATATTAATTATTTTTCCATAAAATGTATACTTACAAATTTGACAATAAAGATTATTTTAAGAAATTATATTATATATAACTTATTTTTTTTTATTTACATAATACATGCGTAAGGAAAATTTTCATTATTAGTAATATTGAACCCACAATTGGCATGGCAATAATTAAAATAAGCAACGAGTGCTGCGGCAGTCGAATGGTTCTAGGGTACGTGGAATAGCGATACTTTTTTTAATGAAAATTGTATTCAGGTCAGGCGTTGCGGATGTCAGCGGAATTTTGACGACGAAAATACTACGGGAGAACTATTGAAAAGATTCGATTATAGGAAGCGAGTGGGCCGAGAGGGGTTGCCGCATTATTATGTAACTAATGTTGGACAATCATATCAAACAACACCTGTCCGATGTATCGCCGCTGTGCACGCCGACTCGGTCGGCGACGGGCCGCGCTTAATTGGAATCGAGTGGATTCTCGATCGGTAATTCCGTGATTTACTGAGACTAGGGGGCGGGCGGGCGCGGGGGCCCGGGGCGCGGGCGGGCAGGGGCCCGGGCGGCGGCCGCGGTCAGCTGGGCGCGCGCCGGTCGATAGGGCCGCGCCTGCGCGGCGGGGCCCCTCGGGCGCGCACACGGGCCGCCGCCGCCGCCCGCCGCACACGCCCCGCGATGCATGCGGGCACCTAGCGCAGCCACGCGCGCGGGCCTCATGGGCACCGTGCTGAGCTTCAGCCCGCGCGAGCGGCGCCCGCCCGCCGCCGCGCCGCCGCCCGACCGCGCCGCGCTCGCCTACTCCTACGAGCGCCTCAACAACGCCAAGAACCGCGACGAGCGTCGCGCCACGCTCGACGACGCCGCCAAGATCATCTCCGAGAAGACCGCGCTGGAGAAGAATCTGAAGAAGCACTCGCTGTTCATCAACGCGCTCTCCTGGAAGAGGTTCTCCACCGCCAACAACAACAAGAAGAAGCTGGAATGCAAGAGCAAGAGCGTGTCCGCGTTCCGCGCGCCGCTGGCGGACAACGCGCCGCTCGACCGCAACAAGAACGTGCGCGCCGCGCCGGCGCCGGCCGCGGAGGTAGCGCGCGCCAACGCGCTCAACAACAACGTGTGCTACGAGAAGCCGCCGGCGCCGCTGGCGCTGCCGCTGCCGCTGCCGGCGCCGCGCAAGACCGTCATCCAGGCCTCCACGTCGGAGCTGCTCAAGTGCCTGGGCCTGTTCCTGCACGCGCGCTGCCACCGCCTGCACGACTTCCAGGCCGGCGACGCCGTCATGTGGCTACGCACCGTCGACCGCTCGCTGCTCCTGCAGGGTTGGCAGGTAACCATACCACCATACAGCTGTACTGTTTGTGTACTAAATATTTTTGTTTACGTTTTGTATTTTAATTGTTATTTTGATTTTTGAATTAATTATTATAGATAAGCCCCAAGCTTCTTATTTTGTTATCTTTTCTGTTTGTTTTTTGTTTTGTCCTATTTTTTTTATTTTTATAAAGCATTTTTGAAATTTATAAAAATATCAATATATAATTTTAGGGCATGGTGCAGTATATACCTATACGCATTGTATACCTAAGTTGCATACGTAAGAGGTGAGTGTACCTACCGAGTACCTACCGCGTCTGCATCATGTCTATGACACACGAATAAAACTTCGGAGACGGCGTACAAGTAAAATTTTTTTAAATTTTTTTTCGTATATTCACGATTATATTATGAAAATGTATTAATATACATAAAACTTCCTTTTATAGTTAATTTTTATTTATATGTATATACCTCTATAATATTAATAAGAAAAAGATTACCGGTGTTCTTTAAAATATTGGCGATGTATATTTTTTGCGAAGGAGGCTAAGACAGCATAGAGATCAATCTCCCCGTCCTTCACGTTACTTCATTTAACACCACATTTTGTATAACGAAATATAAAAACGACAATATTAAACATATAAATAACCCCAAAGTACTACCTACAGACACAATCCTGATGCTTGGCTAGAAACATACCAAGGCTACAGCCGAAACATGTAAAGTATTTACAAATTACAAAACATTTAAAAAAGATACTTACATACCCTAATAATGTGCCCAAAAACTCGTTAAATTTTAACCAAAGGGATTCCTGCGCCTTTTCATGAACATTGTCGTCAATTATGCGGTAAAAGCCGCGTCCCACGCAGGGCGAAAGCTCGAGATAAAGAAAAGTTTTGGCATAGGCTTATATAAACTTACCTAAAAGGCACGAGAGCTTGGCATTTAAAAGACTATTTTTACATTTTTTATATTATTAACTGTATAGTGAGGCCAGTCGTGGCGCAGCGGCACAAAGTGACTGTACAACCGACTGGTTGTGGGTTCGAGATGAAATATTTATTTAAATTTATATTTCCATTTCTTCGCTCTGGTGTCGAGGGAAAGCGCGGCGTTGAGTTCTGGCACTCAACACGTAATGCCTCCAGAATTCGAAAGAAAGTGGGGAACGGAGTGTCTTAACACTGAGTTCCCCCTGCCTACGTGCGTACTACGTGCCTGTGTGCGGGATATAGCGTGAAGCTACTATACTAATATATATTATATATTATTAGAAAAAAATATATATTTTAATGTCATTTTCAAGTAATATTTTGTGGGGTAGGCAAGGAATACTTAGTTAAAGATAAGATTTTTTTCGTCCATTTACAAACATTGTGAGATAGGCAGCGTACATATAAATCCATGCTTTGTTTAAACAATCAGACGGGAGTAAGGCTTTGTTATGAATCACGACTTTCTTTTTATATGGTCTAACCTTAAGTTGTAATACAACTTCTAAGCATTAGTAAAAAATATAGTACAAAATATTTGGTAGCGGTAGAAAATGGAGTGCCTTAACTCTTAATATTTCAAATTTTACAATGCCTTAACTAAAAAATACATAAAGAAAAGCCTACCTTATCAACTATTAATAAATTTGTCAAATATTTACGCTACATTATACCTTCCTTTAATATTGAAATTTTGATTTAAAATATGGAATTTCAATAAGTCTATAATATTAACTAACGTTGAACCCATATACTTTATGAACAGCGTAAGGCAACGACGTTGGCAAATTTATAATATTGCTTTGATAAATGTCTATTTATAGGTTACTGGACCATAGGACAGTGATCCTCGGTTCGATTTCAGTAAAAATCTTTGAGTTATCACTTAAAAATACATTTCGTACGTTTTCCGTACAGTTTCTCTCATTCTACATACATACTTACGTATTATATAGAAACTTCCAACAGTTTTTCTGCATATTAAAATCAGCTACTTACAGTAGCTGATTTAGACTTTACTGTAATTGCGGTTTCGATTCACACTTGCGAAAATTAAATATTTAATATTATCATTTCCTCACTCTGGTAAACAACACGAAATGCCTCCAGAATTCGGTGGAAATAGGCAAAGGAAAAAGGCAGGTTAAGCTTAATTAGGTTCCCTGGTTCCCTGTGCCTACCCTGATATGTTCAGGAAACAGCGTGATATGAAAAAAAAAAACTAGAAGTACAAAAATACTTACATCAATAGGGATGCTGACGTACTAGTCATTATGCGGGGAGCTAGACCCGCAGCGAGAGCGATTTCACGCCCTCATTTGTTAGTACGCGGCGCTCTGAAAATAAATACTGCCTCTAAATATAGAGGGCTATTAAGTAATAATTATTTTGCTATTTATAGAATGTTTTAATTCAGCTTTTTTAAATTGATATTTAAATCTATTATATATAAAACTCTTTTATCATTAACTGATAGACAACACACAGACAAAACGAAACAACAGATTTTTTTTTTAATATATATTTATATGTTGGTTTACGCCATCGAACTGAATAATTAAGTTGTACAGAATTAAAAAATGGATCTAGGTAGGTAGTGAGGGTAGAAGAGCTCTAAGAAATTATTTCTTGAAATTCTAACCGCAACGGTGAAAAAATCGCATTGGATAGTGGAATGTATCATGTAAATATATTTTTTGTGTCTACTCTGTCAGTTATATATATGGGGGTTATATAATATGGGAATATATGTGAAGATGAAAATATAAATATTAAATTAAGATGAGCGGCTACGTACTTTCTGTTTTAATATAACGCTTGTCATTCAAACTGGAATTAAACGATTTCTTTGAGGTAAATAAGAATTTTCTTTTATATTTTATTAATACGTATTTGTATATTTTTTTGCTAAAAGTGAGCTTTCTTTCTTCGTATTTAATATACTTAATACATCTGTGCATCATTTTGCCTCTACATATATATTCACCATATGCCAGGGGGTTTTAAAAATGTGCAAAATTTGCTTGCATGTAGACTAATTGGCTTATAAGTTATGAATGGCTCAAAAATAATTTCAAATGGTTCGTGTAAAATCCAACTTTTTGACTTGGCTGGACACGCTGGTGCGTGTCTTGATTTCGAAATTAGCTAAATATTTTAATAATTTTTTCCAAATGTAAACGATAAAAATGATGAATTTCAAGAATAAAGAGGGAGTGGCGCAGGGACACGAGCGTGCGACTGTAAACACGGCAGGTTTGTGGGTTCGACTCCCATTGGAGGAATGAAATATTTTATATTTTAATTTCACCAGAAGTGTCATGTCATGTTTGAACGGAAGATCTTGACAGATTTTTCCCACTATACCCTGCTTTGCGAGATACAGCGTGAAGCTAAAATAAATAATTATAAAGCAAATAAAAGGTTTATTTGTACCAGACTAGGTACTGCAATGTAAGTGTACTTATTTTAGCTATAAGTCCAGTCGTCCACAAATACAATGCTCACACTGATACATAGGTTATAACTTGAATATTTTAAAGTTTTTAAAAAATATAAATTACTAATACTTCATATAAATACCTAACACGACTTCGCTCGCCCAAGTGTTATATTATGGACAAATATTATAATTTGTTTTATATAAATTGTAACCTATATTTTATTCTAACGTATAAGTTATACAATTTTTTGCTGTAAAATTTCACCAACAACCGTTTCGTAGTTTTTGCACGAAAGTCGAACAAACATACATCCTCAAAAACATTCACATTTATAATATTAGAAAGATTAAGTTGTATAACGTGAAGCTTGACATACTGACAAGTATTTAAAAATGCAAAATTGTAATACTGTATATATGAAAAAAAAGTAATATAAAATAAAGAGGGCCGTACACTAAACGCGTCCTTCAAAGGAACTTAATGTGGTGTCCTAGTTTAAATTTAGCTTTCCCCTTTACAACAAGCTTTACTGACATAGAAAGGTGTCTTTTACTTTGAAATGTATATATATTTTTTAATTTTTACATTTGTATGCACAAAATTATGAGTAAGAGTTACGATAGAAACACTAATGATAACAATTAGCCTAGCTCAGTAGTTTCTACGATTTAGTATCACTGAAAGAGTATTTTTATGTTTCATGCTGTATACTGCAAATAGCAGGGTAGTCAGAGAGAACCTAGTTTTAAGAATCATCCGTTGCCAAGTTTATATTCAATTTTTGAGACATAGTGCGTTGAGTGAATGCAGAACACAACGCCGTTTTTTGTTTTGTTACCTGAATGAGAAAATGAAAATATTTAATTCTAACGAGTGGATTTTGCATTTACAATTAGAAGCTGTGCCGCTTCTATATTTCAAAATACGACTTGATTTCACGGGATTTACGCAGATTTAGCCAATAAAAAGAGTCTATGGATATAGACGATGGGAGATAGTAATAATAATAAATATTTGTATTATTAATAATAGATTTACGAAAAAATACTAAACACAGCAACAAAATGACGACCAAAAATATTTGAATAATATTTATATTGGCGAAGTGTATGAGATAGGGGAATAACCAATCGAAATCTTATTGTGCCAAAATATATAAATTATTAACTATCTTCTATTCTATATAAAGACAGGAAATATAATACGGTAAGGTTGACACGTGGAGCTCTTAATTGTGGTTTCATTTATAAATACACATTGAATAGTCCGAATCATGAACTTAGCTACCTACTTTACCATTTTCTTATTTTAGAGTTCCGTACATTTTAAGGAAAAAAGGACCCCTTATATAAGATCACTTTGTGGTCCGTCCGTCCACCTATCTGCCTGTATGTCTGCGTTCCCTTGATTTCCTAAAAATATCGTATTTCTACATTTACTTTAAAATATAATATGGTCGTCTTATATTGCAAAAATCGCGTATTTCGACACTAAAAAGGATGTAACTTAATAAGGTAATTATTATATATTGACCTAGAATTGTAAAATTTGGCAGCTAGCATCTACAGATATTAAAACCGCTAGTCCAAATGAGGTATATGAACGGGCTCTGGATAAGCTAAGCTTGAATTTCAAAAAAAATCCAATCCTCCAATTTTTGTACAAAACCCTCGGCCCGGTTTTTTAATTTATTTTTCATTGGTATTGTAGCCGAAATTTGTCGAGTCGAAATTCTTGGAAATTTTATTGTTTTTTAATCTTTTATTTTGGTTTTTATTTTCATTGATAGTACTTACGACCTTTAATGTATGATTTGGTATGATTGTACCATTGCCTTAAATCTATCTGTATTTACATCAAGTTACGTTAGCAGCTACGACAATGTATTTTATTAATATATTTATTAAACTCCTTATTAACGTCAATCATATCTTTAAACCTACTTGGGTGTATCCTTGTGTACGTTATTTTGTCTATTAGGTGGTGGCGCAGTGGTATATGTGTGTGACTGTAAATACCATGGTTCTAAGTTATATTACCATTTAGAGCAATGAAAAAAAAATACTTTCTCTGTTTTTTTTCTTTCTAACTGTGAGCTTCGCCACTAAACACGCAATATCTCTATGATACTGAGGAACGAAGTGTCTTAACATTAAGTTTCCTCCACCTACACTGCTATATTGTGTATACAGTGAAGCTGAGAGAAAGTATTAAATATAATTAAGTATTCATTTTGAAGGATGTCGTGGCGCAGGGGCACAACGAGTCACACCAAACCATTAACATATTTCTATAACAGCTTTATACGCATTTAATGCGCGTGATCATGCAAATAATAATAGTTTTTGTTTCATCAAAATCGGGTCAGCATTTCTAAAGTTGAGAAGTTATAAAGTCTCTCCGCTTTTTTTAAATAATATCGCTTCTTCGCCCAGCCGCTGCGTGACATCACGCGACGACTCTTATGTCGGATTACGGGTGATACGGATTGTTTTATTTAACCTTTTTATTATTTTTATATTATAATTAAAAACAATTGAATTTATAGCAAAATAAAAATATTTGGTCTGTACATTTAGTATTTTTGACTGAAAAGGATAGAGGGACATTTAAAAAGAATAATAGATGTCAGTATGTATTTATTTTGATTACTCAAATATTTTCTCTAATATTTATATTTTTATTATCCTTACTTATGTCTACTTACTTAGGGTTTATTTTTTCTTACCAATCCAATCGAAAATTGAAAATAATATCATACATATATTAAATAAATATTCGTTTATTAAATATATATGTGATATGAAATTATTTTCAATATCCAGTCATTTTTGAAGATAGGAAAAAAATATAAACAGATTCTTATTTCTCGAGTTACTTATTTTTTAATTGGTGAAAACATACAATTTGGTGTCACTCATTGTATGACTGTAATACGACGCTTGTCGGTTCGATTCGAGAAAGTGGAATATTTGATATTTTCTTTTCTTCGCCCTGGTGCTAAGACGAAACGCGGCTTTAAATTCCGCCATTTAACGCGCAATGCCTCCAGAATTCGTTGGAAAATGAGGAACGGAGTGTCTTGACACTAGGATACCTGCCAACTCTGCTGTGTGCGGAATACAGCACTAAAAAAATATAAATTTTGGTAGTACACTTAAAAAATCGATATATCCATAGATTTATATCATAAGAGTTAATCGTCATAATAAGAGTTTTATATGCCGCGTTTTCCTCTTTTCTTTTTTTAATATATATGCGAATAAAGCCTTAGGCGGCGATTGTTAACATAGCGATTCTACTATCTAGACGTTAGGGAACAGCCCCAAATAATAGACTATGATATATTTTTGTTAGTATTATACGGCGATGGCGTCATATTGATACATATTGATGCCGTCGTAGCGTAGGGTCACAGGGTCTTTGACTGTAATGCGACGGTTGTCGGTTCGATCCTCACTTATTAATTATTAATATTGTCATTTCTTTGCTCGGGCACAAATATCTGGTGTTGAGTTCTGTCAAGCAACATGCAATGTCTGGAAATATTCGGCGGGGAACGAAGTGTCTTAACACTAGGTTTTCTCTGCCTAACCCGCTATATGCGGGATACAGCGCGAAGCTGATTTATTTCTTTTTATTTATTATACATGTATGATTACTATTTTATTAAAAAAATATACAAACAAGGTAAATAGATTGTTATATTGTATTATTTAAAAATGTCGTTTTATACTGATGGTGTACCTAATTAATGTTTACAATTCAGACATCACAAAATGTATATGATAAAATTTGAATTGCTTTTTATATCCGAAATGACCGATAGTTCAGAGCACGATGCTAGGTGCACTGTATACAACATAAACTATGTTCTTACTTTTTTAGCTTCACGCTGTATCCCGTACATGGCATAGTTGTCATAGGGAACTTGTGAACCTAGTGTAAAGGCACTCCGTTTTCATTAAGACACTTTGTTATGTCTCAACAATGTGTCAAAGTGTCATGTGGTAATAAGGCTTTGCCTTGTGCGAAGAAATAGAAATATTAAATATTTAATTTCCTCAAATGGAAATTGAACTTACAACCTATTGCGGTTAACGGTTCTTATCGGGCACGCTTTCACATAGTATACATTTAAAATACATAACGATTTCAATACCTTTATATTTAAAAAGCTAAGCTTACATATATTTTATTTATATACTAAAAATAATTTAACTAAATTGGATAACTAGATAGAATGCTCACAAGAGATGCTGAAGTATGCGGATATTCTGCAGTTGCATGATGTAATAGGCAGCGGTGAATTGAAAAATAAAGAAATAAAAGACGCAGAGCTACTTTCTTTTAATCTAAATTTTATTTTTAACCTTCATATATGTAGGTATATCTCCTGTATGCTTATAGGTAAAGGGAACCTTATTTTTAGGACTGTATTTTCGTTACCTAATTACACCGGCGATATGATCCAGAAGGACGCCAGTCGTGGCGCAGGGACACAAAGTGTGACTTTAATTGTCGAGGTTGAGGTTGTCCAGGCAAAGCGCTTTCATATATAAATTTATCATAACCGTAGCGCTTGGTGCTCCGTTCTTTCTGACTACCCCGCTAGGGATAAAGCGTGAAGTTAAGTTAAGTTATATGTGTTCACCACCTACCACGTTCGAGACGACAAGATAGACGGTCCAATTAGATGGTAATTAACGTTTACCGTTCAGACACCAGAAGTTAAGATGACAATTTTAATTGCGTTCTATAAACTGCCTTTCGCATTTTCTGGGTGAGGGCAGGATTTATTTATTTTCCTTTTAACCGACTTTTGTAAAAAAAGGAGATTATTGATTAGACTGTATTTTTTTTTAATTTCGGTATTTTTTTTAATATCGTTTTTTTATTTGAAAGCTAGTGCTTCCCGTGTAGTCCTATTTTAATCCATTTCTGACAATGGTATCCTTGACAAAATCGCATAAGTCAATTTCGTCAAATATTTTTCTTCGAATGCGAATTGATCGAAGATAACCACTTCCGCAATAGTGTCAATATGTAAATAGATACGTCATTTTTTTATCAGCTTCACACTGTATAGGCGTAGAGAATTACTCTCGATACCAGAATATAAATTTTACTAAATATTATATTTCCTCGAGTGGGGATTGAACCCACAACCAGTCGCATTTACTTATACGTACCTCTACGTTATATTCAGTATTATGTATAGCAAGTATATAAATTAGCTTCAAGCTGTATCCACAATGGGTAGGCAGAGGAGAAGGAGAACATACTGATAAGACATTCTGATACCCTTGGTGCTAGAGCGAAGAAAAGAAAATATTAAGAAATAAATATTCATTTCCTCGAGTGGGGATTGAACCCACAACTGGGCAACGACGACCTGACGCATAAAAATCGGAATTTAACGAGCTATAGGATATATCGTATAATTTATCAGGTCATACAATCGTTAAGGTAACATGTAATAAAATAGAACAATAAAAGTAACAGGTACAACCAGCCCTTAAAACGTAGTCTGTGCTGTTGTGGAAAAAATATCTTATATTTAATTCAGACCTGACGAGGTACAGGGGCACGCGTGTGTGACTGTAATCGCGACAAGTCGTGATTCGATTTCCATTCGAGGAAATGAAACATTTCATTTATTTTCATTTCCGCGCTCCGGTAACAAGGCAAAGCGGGGCGTTGACTTGTACCACTCAACACGCACGACATTCTGAATTTGTCGGAATGTGGAGAACGAAAATATCTTTATGGGAACGAATTGTGTAGTAGCTTATTAGGTTAAAAAACACTACACATTTAAAAATCCATAATCCACATAAACTACGTTTCGAACACTTCACAGTAGAAGTATCCGTCGGGATTTCAAAAGGATACATATATATTTAATACAAAATTTTGGTTTGCTAATAAAAAAAGCTATATTGCCCACATAACTTATGTGCCCACGGAATACGGGCTTATATTTTATGGGCACCATTGCTGTAATTTTCCAAGTCTGACGGTGTGGTACTCAGGGTGATAGCACATTCTTCACCCTCGTGCGTTCATTCAATATGGATGGAACGGCGTCAGATCGATAGCGCTCCGTGGATTGGAGTGGAGTGGGAGGGAGAGGGGCTAAGGGAAGCCGTTAAAAAAGTGTGCGGGATAATAATCAATATAACAATTATTGTTCTTATTTCCTTTATAGAAGTTGCATTTTTTACGTATAAATTATAGATTTCGTATAGTTCATACTTATATAAAGATATGCTGAGAGATTGATTGCTTTGTTTTTTCATATTCATTATAAAAAAAATACCTTAAGATGTACATAATGTATTTTTTAATATTTGTATAATACAAATACTTATAAAATATTTTTTTTATTAATATAATACTTCAAGTTCATCAAATCATCAATGTGTTGGCATAAAAAAATGTATTATATGATCATCACTTTTCATTTTCTATCATTTAGGTAACATCATCGTCAGCTATTTCTATGTTATGTTAAGTTATCATAATATATGAGCTTGTATACATATATAGATGTGGGTAGAATACAAAAAAAAAATGTTTTGGGCATTTTCATTCTGTATCTCGAATATAGCATGATCAGCAGAAAGCGTGTAAAATATGAACGCACTCGGCACATTGAGTATTGAGTGGCTCTCGACGCCCCGCCTTGTCTTATAAGGATTATATGTTTGTGTTTGTATAATCCATTTTTACAGTACGAATTAAGTAAAGACTTAATTATAGAATTACATCATACGATTGATAGTGAGTTCGATCCCCACTCGAAGAAATGAAATATTGATTTAAATGTATATTTTCATGTCTTCGCTCTGGTGTCAAGGCATAGCGTGGCGGTGAGTTCCGCTACTCAACACGCAATGCTTCCAGAATTCGACTGAAAATGGGGAAGTGAGCTTCTGACCGTGACCGTTGTAATGATAAAGATGAGTGAAAGCAATACAATTAATTTAATAAATTAAAAAACCAATCGGAGGTCATCGAAGCATTGGTACAGCGACGTATTGGAGAGTACGAGAGTATCTTTTTATTTCCTTATAAGACAAGGCGGGGCGTCGAGAGCCACTCAATACTCAATGTGCCGAGTGCAATGCAAGCAATACTGTAAAAATGGATTATACAATTACGTCATACTTTCAATAGATTAATATTATGTAAGGTTGCATTTGTATGTAGATATCGTATAAAAAAGATTAATTACTATTAGGTACATTCAATTTATTTCAGCTTCACGTTGTATCCCGCATGTAGCATGGTAGGCAGAGGGAGCTTAGTGATAAGACACTCCGCTCTCCACTTCCCACAGAGTTCTGGACGAATTGCGTGTTGAATGGCAGAACTCAACGCCACGCTTTGCCTCGACACCAGAGCGAAGAAATGAAAATATTAAATATTTCCTTTCTTTGCTTGTGAATCGAACCCACAATCTGTCGCATTTACAGCGCTATGCCCCTGCGCCACGATAGGTACATTTAAAAATGTTTAAATCCTCTTTTTTCCCTATTTATATAAGTATCGTTTTTCTTATCCAAGTGAATCCTTGCAAAAGCTTCCTTTGTTTACATTAGGCAAGCTCTAAGTTGGCAAATTCGAAAGGAGGGGTTTCTCATCGACCTCCGGCCTCCGGCGGCCAGAGTAAACATTGCGCAATATGTTTGTGTTTGTTTCACTCTACTTGAGTATTTTTGGGAATTCTTATTACTTATATTATATTACGCTATCGAATACTAATGTGAGGAACTAGAATATTTTATTACAAATAATGTAAATTATATTGTTTGAATTATTAAATAACTATTCTGTAGTTCATTGTAGCGCAGTGGACAAGCGTCTGACTGTGTATGATGTGATTTGATTCCACGCTTCCATGAAATTTTCATTTCTTCGCTTTGGTGTCTGGAGGCAAAGCGGCGTTGAGTTCCGCCACTCAACACGCAACGTCTCCAGAAATCGGTAGAAAGTGAGGAACGGAGTGATTCTAACTTAAAAGGTTTATATATTGTTTTGTGCAAAGTGATGAACATAAGTCATGTGTTGATATTAATTTATGTATTATTTTACTAGACGCCTACAACTTTGACGCCCACAAGTTACGTGGCGGGTGAAGTTTTTTGCCGTGTGATCCCGGCCTAGAATAGGATCATCCTGGTACTAGTGGTGTCGTAAGAGGCGACTAAAGTACGTGTGGTAGAGTCACGTCGCCAGCAATGGCAACACGCATGGGCAGACTCGACCGGATCATTACCACCCGCGGCATTTAAAACCGACGTGAAGTAGTGGCTATATGCCACTGCGTTTCGCATCAGGTAATGCCGGGCCCCAGCGCCCAACCCATCTTAAAGGCCGGCAACGCACCTGCAGCTCCTCTGGGGTTGCACGGGGTCGTGGGCGGCGGTAATCACTTACCATCAGGTGATCCGCACGCTCGTTGGCCGTGTCTTTTCCATAAAAAAAAAGAAGTTACGTAACATCCCGTTATTGCCCATTCCCTTATGAATTTCGGGGATTATTCCCGACCCGACCTTAGGACCATATTTTTAACTCTAAGATCGATTTTGAGAGTGAACTTGAGATGCAGTATTAAAGTATCATAGATTCAATAGATCGTTGTTGGATTGGAGTCGTTGTATCGGCATTTGATCGTTATAGAGTAAGTTTTGTTCAGCTTAGGGTCAGATTAACAAGTTGTTCAAATACTAACAAACATTATCATTGCCTCTACAAAACTTTATTATAGGAAGATTTTAGATATTATGTTTTAAAGTCATTGTAAAAATATTAAATTAATATTTTTTTTTCTAATATTATGAATATAATTGAGGCCAGTTAGTTGTAAACACTTAATTTTTTAATTTCTTCACCATACAGCCTGAAAAGAAAATATATAAATAAAAAAAACTGTTCTTCAAAAATAAACTTTCGATTGCAACAGGGAAAACAACTACAGCTCATTACGGGAACTTCTACACCGCAATGCGTATTTTTTTATTTTATTTTGCTCCCGTTGGCTTCAACAGGTTTACAGTTTTGTAAAGTGACTAAAAATTATTGTAGGTTATTGTTGGTGTTCTTTTTCATATAATAACATATTGATATTCGGCGTTGAGTTCCGCCACTCAAAACGCAATGCTTTCAGAATTCGGCAGAAAATTGGGAACTATCTTAACACTAGGTTTCCTCTGCCTAACCTGTTTTGTGTGGGATATAGCTTTTAGCTGAGTATCTTGATATTTTTAAAATTGTTTTTAACATTTAATTTAAAAATTTAATTTAATTTTAAAATAATTACAATACATGTTGCAATCATATCACGTACAGTTTTAAATGTAGATATTTTGTTGTATATAATTGACCGGTGAGAGCATGTCTAAATAATCTATTTTTTAACTGTAACACGATTGTTAATGTTATTTAGATTTTTTAGATAAATTCTATATATTTTAGGTAAATTAAGAAATTCGAGGAAAAAGAATAAGGACATTTTTATTAGAAAAAGAAACTTGGCGCTTTAGAAGACTTCTATTTGATTATTATCTAGAAACTGGGGCACTTAACGCAATCAAATGTTGACTTTTAAATGATAATTGCTTTCATAGTCACGTGCTGAACGATTTTATCTTTTTACAATTAAGATTAAAGTAGCATTTTTTTATTTATTGTTTCTTACCTCGCTTATCTTTACTTACTCCGAAACCTAGTTTTAAGCCACTCTGTTCCCCATTAAGATATTTTCGTTCCCCAGTCTCCGCGGAATTCTAGAGTCATCGCTTTTTAATCGGAATTCAATGCCGCGCTTTGCCTCGCTACAAGAGCAAGGAAATGAAAATATTAAACATTTCATTCTCATGAATGGGAAGGGAACCCATAACTGTCGCGTTTACGGACGCACGCTTATGCTCCTGAGCCACGACGCGCAATTGCCTTGTGAGAAAATCATTGAAAAATATGACTGAAATATGTATCTTCTTTCTTTTTCTTCTTTATTTTTCCTGCCTTAATTCATTGAACACAATCCATGAAAGTGAGGAACGGAGTGATTCTAACTTATAAGGTTTATATATTTTTCTGTGCAAAGTGATGAACATAAGTCATGTGTTGATATAATTTATGTATTATTTTACTACTTTTTTTTTTTTTTTATTTTTTTTTTTATTATTATTTTATTTGTATTTTTGAAGCGTGACAACCCTCGCTGGCAATTAACTAAACTATTTTAGGACTCAATCGATACTTGAATTTGGTGATTTACGTACTTTAACAAGAAAGTATACCTACAATATAATTTAGACATTTTGACGTTTATATGAAATAGGTATAAAGTGTGTTGAGGCCTGTGCTGTCGCCGGGAACTAGTGTCCAACAATAGGTAGCTAGTTCGATTTCTAGTCGAAGAAATTAAATATTTTTATTTTCTCGCGCTTTTGGGTTTCGCCACTCAGCACGCAATGCGTATGGAATAATAATGGGATTGGAGTGTCTTAACACTAGATTCTGCCTATCCTACTATGTGCGGAATACAGTGTTAAGCTAGGGTTCCGTCATCGAGCTACAAAATAAGCGGTAAATGAGGAGAGATGCCATTAAATTTACTCTACCTTCCTTACAAAATTCTGAAAATAAGCATAGATTTGAAATGAAACAAAACATTGAATTGAAAATAATGTATGGCAAAATTTATTCTATTAAAATTACTAAAACCAAACGAATATTTAAATTAAATAAATATGTTACATAAAGAGTTAATGTATTTAGTTATGATACGTTCTGTTATTTGATTTGATATCAGTCGAGCACTAATCACTTTGCCAATGTCTCGTTCTATGGAGAACACAAGAAAAAGGTGATACGGTAAAAAAGAGGAGAATGCTTGTTAAAAAGTTACAAAAAATAGAACAAAGACACCTTCAGGCTTAGATTAAATTCAAATAAGCATATTATTATTATAAGCTGCTCTCAAATTTGAGATCGATCTTGGACTTGAGAGCGGGTTTATAAATACGGGTCTATATTAGGAAACTAAATGTTAATACTGCTTAAAATCCTCCTTTAAAAGCTGTAACTACAGGTTCTTTGCAGTATTTCTTTTGTTTTCCGTCATTTCAAAGAATATTAGTATTAGGATTGGCTACGAGGAATTTCCATACCTGTGTAATGTAAATTTCTAAAGAAATCAAAATGAAAGTTTCTAGTGGTGAATAAAAAAAATAGTTTTTACGTAGTCTTCAGTGCTAGTTGGAGCTGTAATATTACAGTATTTTTTTTGTATTTTCAACTATTCTATTTTCTCATGTATTTTGTAAGTAGAATTAGAGCATCAACTTAGTGAAGTCATGTGAAGACAATCCATTTGAAGTAAAAGAAATTCTTAGGCGAAGTGACACGTGTCGTTATAATGCAATTACCATGTCGATCAATATCAACATATAGGTCACTTCAAGGTGAACACTCATTATTATAGAATGTATTACAAGATATGACATTTGTAAAGCTCAAAGTAGCTCAATAGTTTCATAAAAGAAGATCCACCTTCCTTTTGTATCTATCTATACACTACTATTAAATATCTGGATCACCTGATTTTGTTGTTTTTGTTTTCATTTAATACATATGTAAGTTTTTTAAGTGAAAGTCTTTTTTTAACAATAAAAATTGTCTCATTACAGGACGTGGCGTTCATCAACCCAGCGAATGTAGTTTTCGTGTACATGCTGGTGCGAGAGCTGGTCGACGGGGAGCGGATAGCGCGTCCGCAGGAGCTGCAGGCAGTGGTCCTCACATGCCTCTACCTCTCCTACTCATACATGGGCAACGAGATATCCTACCCTCTCAAGCCTTTCTTAGTTGAAGACTCGAAAGACAAGTTCTGGGATCGATGCCTTCTTATAGTCGACAGACTGTCCTTTAACATGTTAAGAATCAATTCCGAGCCTGGTTTCTTCACTGAGGTGTTCACAGAGCTGAAGGCGTGTGGAGTAGTTGACAGTCCCCCGCCAGCGCCGCCCCACCCCGCCCCGGCTCCTCCACACGCCCTGACGGCTGCCTGACACACAGAGGTCGCTGTGCTCAGACTAGCACTGACTGACCGCCCTAGTCGTGTTTGATGCCGGCTTTTATCTACAGAAGCCCTTGGTCAATCGTCGATTGTAAAATGGACGACTAATCAAACTTATAGGTAATTTAGGAAAAAATTGGATAAATAAATTAGAATAATGTGTGATCGTTTGATAGTGTGAGCAAAAAGATTCTTCTTGCATCTTATTGTTCTTTCTCTATATTTCTTTGAATATGAATCTAATATAAAATGTGCGTTTGAGATTCACCTTATCGTTACATACAGCCAAAAATTATAAATATTTAAATTATTTAGCTCAGCTGAAAAAAAAAACGTGATTGACCAAGGCTTTTTGTTAGACCGTAGCCAATATAAGACGACGGGTTTAGATGATACTAAATACACAGGCGTATTCCAAAGATTTTAACATGTGATAATTACACAATTTTACACGAAAAGACAAGATTCATAATATGCTATGACCTGAAATGTATACCAATATTGTCCTTATATAATATTGAGCTGGTGGATACTGTAGACGGCTGCCTGTCGTCGCTCGATTGGAAGTAGCTCGTTTCAAAGACAAACAAACATTAATTTGTGGGAAAACCACATCGAATAGTCTACGATGTATTTTCTGTGTCTGTGTTAATGTAGGTAATTGTCTGATAATTAATTAATTTTCAGCTGCTGACTCGTAGCGGCGATCTAGTCCAATAGCGCAGTGGTTGGTTAGGTAGTAAGTTAAGAGTTCGTAATGTAGTGAATGATCGTAAAGCCATATAGTTAGATGATAATAGCGAAATGCCTGGCAGGCGGGAGGTTGCAATAATGCGGTGACACCGACGCATGTCTGTCTGTGTGTATGTAACCGGTAAACCCTTCTACATTGTGTACGTACGAATGACCGGCTCAAAGCGGAATGTTCAAGGCAAGGAAATATATAATATAAAATAAAAAATAGGTAAAATTTTGCGGACGAGCAAGCGTTTTGTACAGTAATAACAAGTAAAAATAAAATAAGTCCTAAATATTAGACTAGCTTAGACAAATGACGGCGAGTATTTAATACGCCTGAGCGGCACTCGGTCTAAATTTATGATTTTTCGAAACACATTTTTAAATAGTGAAGCTAGCATGGTAAACTAAAATATTAATATGTCAAATTTAAATTGTTTAAAATTAATTTATAACTATTTATTAATTATGTAATTTTAATGCAACAGCAAAATTGAAAAATGGCTAAGAACAAATTATACAGAAATAGTTAATTATAGCCCATAAGAAGGACTGGACTACGTCTTGCTACAAGTCATGTAACACAGGCGTAGCGTAAGGTTTCGTTGCGGTATATTACGCAGTAAACATAGTTTACTTTAAACATATTTTTTTTACGATCTCTTAATTGAATAATTAAGATAAAAAAATCACGTCGCTCATGTATCTTTGAAGATAACAATTTACATACAAAATATTTGTTATTGCACTAAAAAAATTAAAAAATTTGATACCACACCATATTTTAAAAGTTTTAGGTACATGTAAATGTCAATATTAACTGGTTAGATTAATGAACAATGCAGATATAAATATTTGAAAATAAAAATAACCTTAGTGATTATGTGTTCTTTAAAGGTCTTCGCCAACTTTTTCTTTTCGTCTTTCAAGCTAAATAATATATTAAGAAAAAACTAATGAAAAATTGAAATAATTACTAGATTACTTTTGAAAATACATAACAAGACGTATTTATTCATACATGTTTCGAGGTAAAAATTCTTAAATAGATTTTTAGTAGCACCGAGTGTCTTAGTGTAATAAGGAACATGTTTAGTCAAGTGAACGTCGTAAGGATAGAAAATATTTATTGATAAAATTGAATCTCAAAAAAAAAATATTCCATACTCATTAACTTTCGGGTACAGTAGATGTCTGTGATGTTAATTGAATTTATTACTTTTGTTAATGTTAAAATACTGTTATGTTACATTTATTTTTTATGTTTCTTATTGATTGTGGCAAAGATTACGATTAAAAGTAAATTAAAAGTAAGATCTTTATAAGTTGTGGTAAAAAAAAATATATCTTTATCTAGAATTAACAACAAAATTGATGCCGTCTTCAAAAATAATTTTCATTTCAAATATTTATTGTATACACATTGGTACATCGCAATTTGTGAATAATTTTGTTTGCAGGTCAGCCGAATTTTTTTGTCCGTATATTATTGTTTACACAGTACATTTTTGTATTTACTAGATTCGAACATAAAATAAGTAATGATATGTACATTCCAGTTGTAATGATTAATTATATATTTAATGTAAGTCCTGAAGTTCATTAAGGTCCCAAGATCTCTTTTTAAGTGTAATAATTGCAAATGTGGGAGTGCAATATTGATGGTAATAAAATTCTGGTACCTCTTCTTATTATTATTATTCATGTAACTCACGTTTGTTAATTAACCTACTGTAAATATACCTTATTATTAAAAAAACGTTTCGTATATACAATTGCTGTGTTTCATTTGCTATCCTTAAAATATCCCCTAGAGAAATACTTATTTAGAACACGTATAAAAATTTAAACGTAGCGGGTCTCGAACCCGGAAACCGATCAGGCACTCCGACCACTAAGCCATACGTTCTCATTTATGTTGTTAGCATCTCTGTAGAGAGATTTTTACAAATATACCCAAAGAGTGTTATTCCATACTTAGGGAAGAAAAAGATTTGAACGTAGCGGGACTCGAACCCGCTACGTTCAATGGAATAACACTTTTAAAAACAATATAAAAAATCCCCTAGAGAATTTTGCCAATGAGTTTATAAAATTGTGAATAATAGAATAAATATAATAATATTTTCTGTAAAATAAATATTCAAAATGTTCGGCTACTGTTTTGCATCGTGCTTGTTAATCCCTGATTCGAGAACAATGTTATATTTGTTTAAAATTCTAAAAAAACTACACGTGATTAATAATACACGGTCTCTTATATAGTGTACAATGCAATAGATTAGGCGGAGATGCAGAGTGAGGAAGGTTGGTAAATTTAAGGAAACTATTAAGTAAATATTTATATTGAGGCCAGTCGTGGCGCAGTGGCGCAAAGTGTGACTGTAAAACCACTGGTTGTGGGTTCGATCCCCACTCGAGGAGATGAAATATTTATTTAAATTTATATTTTCATTTCTTCGCTCTGATGTTGAGATCAAGCGCGGCGTTGAGTTCTACCACTCAACACGCAATGCCTTCAAAACTTCGGCAGAAAGTGGGGAAAGGAGTGTCTTAACACTAGGTTCCCTCTGCCTACCCTGCTGTGTGCGGGAAACAGCGTGTAGCTGGTAATTAAGTAAATATAGCAAGACTTTGCCACGAAGGATGGAGTCGGCTAATTCGGAAAATTTACACCATTGACAAGGTATCACATTTTACTTTGAAATAGGTCAAAAAGATATTGTCGGCATATAGAAAGAGGAGAATCAACACACAAATAGATAAGAAAGATATTATCGGAAGATAGAAAGAGGAGTATCAACACACTCTATCTGCTGTGCGTTAGTGCGAAAAATACTCAATACACTTTGAATAATACGATTTATATTATTATTAGATATAATTATATTAAGATTTTCTGATGCTATTTTATTAAAGAGGTCTAAAATATATAAGCAATCGACAATATGAATAAGACTTATATTATAGCTATGCAGGGTTATTGGAGTAATTTTTGATTGTAACGGTGCGCACTATGCACTCCTAACATTTTTTGCTGAGATAGTCCTAGCTTTAGTAATTTTGCTTAGTTATTATACCTTAAAAATAAAAATTATCCGAAAAATAGATCTTTTTAGTAAATGCCAATACTGGACCTTTTGAATTTACCCAATGCAGTATTGGCAGTTTCCAGCTATCGAGCGCAGCGCCGGCTTGTGATTACTTCTCGAGTATTCGGTCGTCGAGAAACTAAATTTAACCATTACATATTTAATGGCACATCTTCGGCGGAATAATCAAGGGGCGGAAGAATCTAAAAAAACTTGATAATCTCTTTTGGAAAAAGCTTGTCGAATGTCTGTAGTTAAAACGCTAATACTATCCGTGGTACCTAATCCCTTTCTAAAGTCAAATTAAAAACGCGCTACGGTATTTCTGTTTTCTAACATCCAGTCTAGACGAATTTTAAGAAGGTTCTTTTAAATTGATTTGATCATCAGCTATATAAAGACTCAGCCTTTTGCTGTTACTTGAGACTGAGGCGTCATCACATTCATACATCTCCTTGTAAAATTCTATCCACCGCTGCAAACTGTTTGGTTGTTGTGTTGAAATTCTACCATCTTACGAAAGCATCTACCTTCATTCTACAGGTTAGCGAGCAACCTCGAGAAACACTAGCTTCTCCCAGAAAAGTTTTTGGTTTCTCTGAAGTTGTTAGTAACCTTTCTTTTCCTTACTTTCGTTTGATGATTTTGCAGTTTGTACTTTTCGTTTTTATCTCTCTCATACTTCTATCCTTACCTGATGCTTTATAATTCAGCCATACTTTCTTCTTTTTTTCTACAGCATCTTGCAATTTACGCTTTTTGCTAGACTCTTAGCCCTTTACCACATATCCCCGTCGCTACTTCCTTCATACATTCCCTAAGGTTCTGGCAGCATACGTCAATTTTTCTCTGGAAAATTTTTCTTGATGTTCCTCTCTAATCGGTGGATCTCCTCGTGTAGCTGTGCCAACCTGCAAACAGACTCGTTATTCTAGCGATGACTAGATAGTGATCTATTCGTAGCTTAGAATTCTTAAACACTCGCGTGTCCATAACCTGGCTTCGCATATGCTGCTATTAGAAATAAATCATACATACTTTTCGGATGCGTTTGCCCATATATACCTGAGAATTTGTTTGAGGCCAAGCATCGTGTTTACCACAAAACAAAATCCTTTCTTTGTAAATATTTTATATAAACTTTCTAGCCTCATTTATTTACTTATCATCATACTAACCTAGCACACCCTCGTAATCGTACAGTTCCGACCCATCCGTTCAAAATCGTTACATATTATTAACAAGCGGACGCGCGCAGCTTCGCCTGCTTATTTGCACCTTTAGGGGTGAATTCTAAAACACGAAACATGTGTTCAATAAAATATTTTTAACAGTCTGAATTTACGTTTTTATAAAAATCGGTGGCGATTTAAAGATATTTCCATATAAACTTTCAACCCCTATTTCATCCCTTTAGAATTAAAATTTTTCAAAATCTCTTCTTAGTGGATGTCTTATTATGAAAATAAACTAAAAGATTATGAAAATAAACATCTGTCCAAATTTCACGTTTCCCGGTTTCTCACAATAAAATCCAAATCCCTGTCATCCATCACATGTAACAATTCAATGTCATCTAGATTCAATCATCTTTTCTTTCATCCCTCATCTTACATTCCACGTAGCTTCTGGACATGACGTATTAGATGGCACTTATATTGGACCGTCATGTTGTGTGGAAAAGACACGAATGCGGTAGTGCAGTAAAAAAATAAGGTTACACAGTAGAATAATGCGTGTTAAAAATTGTCTTTTAGAAGGTTTGTTATAAGAAATATATAATGCAAAGATGTTAGCTTACATTAGCTTAATATTGTTATATATAATATATTTAAATAGAAATTTAGATAGTGGACTAAACACAAACATTAACAAACATTTCAAATTAAGGGACGGGAGACTTTATAAGAAAGGACATCGTATAAGGCCCTGATTAGGCAACAGACGTATGGTTCTTTGATTATGGCGTTCCAAGCGTGCCAGTAGAGCACATATCACTTCGCCAAAGTCATGTTGTGTGGAGAAAACACGAAGGAGGTTGTACGGTAAAAAAGAGAGAATGTAACACAGTAGGAGAGGCTACAGACTTTTTATTTTCAATAATCTGTTTATTTGACAGCTATCAAAGTCAGTGTCATAACTTGGCGGTATTTTGGATTTTTATTTAGTTGTTTTGTATTTGTGTTTTCATTTAACTTTTTCGGTTTTGAATACATATAATAAATAATTGAAACTTTATTTCATACAATTTCATTACTAAAGTATATACTTAATTTATTTATGATCTTAGTCTTGACATTTTGTTTTAGAAGGTTACATTAATTTCTTTATTGTTAAATAAGTGGAGAAGTTCAATAAAAAGACAAAATGAGTGATTATCCAGATCCTGATGAAGAATACGAACTTATGTATTCTGATGATTTAGATTTATTACGTGAAATTGAAGATGATTCAGGTATTTTAAATTACTTAAATACTGTCTATTTTATAACGTTATTAGGCTATGTAAACATTATTTACCATTAACGTTTTGCCAATATTTGTGTAAAGTTTACTTAGATTGTAAATGATAAAATAAAAGTGACCATAAGTTTTCAGCTGAGTTGCTTTATTAAAATATTAGTTACTAATTTCCAGTACAAAATGCAGGAGGAAAGATTCAAAAATCATTCCAAGCAAAAAGAAGTCTTGATTTTTCAAGTCCCGTTGCTAAAAATGTACCTTCTCTTGATCAAACTGTAAGTCTAGAGGTTCCTTCGGTTCATGATAATGACACTTCAATAAGTTTGACACCCAGTTTACAAGCACTGGATGATGTTCTTACCCCTAATGTATCTAATAAAAGAACTGTTGAAGACTTATTTGGAGATATTAATGATTTAGAATTTGATAATATTGAATTACCAAGTAAAAGACAGAAAACTGATGAAGAAAATGATATGGATTTAATAAATAAGATTATAGAAGGAAGAAAATTAAAGCAAACATTAACTGAACCTTCTGCTAGAGGTTTTCAAGAAAAGAAATCTAATTATAATGCAAAGGATAATATCACATATAATGCACCTAAGTTTGTATTCTTTGTTTTTATTTTATATATATTTTAATTTTAAATTAATATTTGAATAGTTGAGACTAGCATCTGTCTGGAATTGTGAAGATTGGGAGTTTAATTCTTACTTAAGGAAATTATTTATTTTAATTTATTATTTTTTTCCCTCTGCTAAGGAATTGAGGAGATCTAAGGAACACTGTTGTGCTTCTTAACATGTTATCATGTAAAATCTTAAATTTAGGCAAAAAATAGAAAATGGAGTGTCATGACATTATTTTCTGCCTAATTTGTATATGTATTAATTATATAATATAGTGTAAACTTGCTTACTTTCTCTTTTCTTCTTCATTTTATTCTGAAATGTGTTTGAATTACACTTTAAGTGTAAAAATGACCCACATTGTTTATAGTTTCATTTGTCTTGTAATTTAGGTTAATATTTTTTTACCTTCTTTCTGTATATTTTCTACCCTGCTAGGCAGAGAAAATCTAGGGTTGGGTAACAGAAATTTAAATCATATTTATTTAAACTACAGGTGGCCATTTATTGCATTTACAAATTGGAACGGAGACAGAGTGTATGTTAGAATAGAAGCAGAAGATGACTGGGATAATTCATCAGATTTTAACACAGAAAAAGTATCATTGGGATCAACATATTCATCAGTGTGGGAGGAAGCTAGAAAAATTGTAAGTTTTTTATTTTGTTAATTACAGTATGTACATGAGTCATGTACTGGGCTTTTCATAGCTTATCAAAATTAAATATATTTTTCTTGATACATTATTAAAACAAAGTCACTTCTTACTAATGTCAACTTAACTAATAACTTTCAACTATGCTACAGATTATAGTGTAGGCTATGTTAATTAATAAGTATAGGCAGAGTGATTTCAAACAAAACACAATCTATGAGATGCATGTTGAATGCACCTTTGAAGGTAGACATCAATTAACAAATAGTCTTATTTGTCACAATATAGTAAAACAATATCAATAAAGTAATGTAATATTGTTTAAATCATTTGATTTCAAAATGATGCTTGACTTACAGTATTTTATTGTGATTTATATCTATACTTCTACTATCAAGCTAAAAACTATTTTTAGTTGGCAGCTGATACCTCAGGAACTACTTGAATAACCATTTCATTCTAGTGCCAGTCTGTTTATCAAGGAAATCTATTAGCTATATTACATCACATATATAATTTGAATTTAACCCACTTTACCTGCGGTCAGAGTTACCCACCCTGAGGTACCAGAAAATTGTAATACATTCTATTGCAACCAATCCTTCTCTTATATATTATTAAAAACTCCTAGTGATTTCCATTTTAACCACAGGGTAAAGGCTAGTATTATATAAACCTACACTTGTGAATTGTTGTGAAAAAATGCATGTGATTACTAAATTAATATATTTACTTTGCCTTATTCCAGCTAGAAGCGAAACAGCAGCAAAAAGAAACAACAGAGCTTGTACAAGAAGATGTCACAGACAATGTTGTGAGCGAATTATGGGTTGAAAAGTATCGACCAAAATGCTATGTAGATTTACTATCTGAGGAACCGGTGAACAGGGCTTTGTTACATTGGCTACATTTGTGGGATAAGGTTATTTAAAAAGTTTTACTAATTTATTTTTTATTACTATAAAAATGTCAACAGCATAATGTAAAAAAAATATTGTCATCATTTTTTTTCTTCAAAACAAATGGTGGAACTTACAGTTATATTTTGTTTTACCAACAGCCAGGAAATGAAATTAGTTTGTTCCTCGAGTGGATTTGAACTTCCAACTTTCATATGGATAATTAGGTGGTGGACATGCCACAATGGATTTTTTAAAAAACATAATTATATATTCTTGTATATCTGGGTCTTTCTTTCTGGGATATTTTTCTTATACTGACCTTATAAAAAAAGGAAATTTATATTAATATTATTAGCATATTCATAAAATGTATTGCAGATAGTGTTCAAAAAAGAATATAAAATTAAAGAACCGCAACAACGCAACACTTTCATAAAGAGAACAGGTCAGTTCCAACTTAGTAATAAATGGAAGGGAAAGAAAGAAAATGAGTCAGAACTAGACGAAGATGGCCGTCCTCATCATAAGGTAGCTCTTCTTGGACTTTTTTTTACTTATATGATGTATAATGTGTATGTTTAGGTAGATTTTATATGATTTCTTTTTACATGTGATTTACAGCTTTTCAGGATGAAGTTTTTTTAAGGCTAATTATATAAGTAGGTTTTAATAAAATAATTTATAATTATTTTTCTATTAGGCTTAGAAATATCTATCATATATTGTTATGTAATAATTCATATTCATAAGATGGTCTTTTTTTACTTTGTTTTTCTTTTAGTTCACATTACTGACTATAAATTACATATAATTTCTTTGTTACATAGAAATTAGACATATATATCTTGGTATCTATATAAATTTAATTCCTTTTTGTTTCAGGTGGCTTTGTTATGTGGACCTCCGGGGGCGGGGAAAACTACGCTTGCCCATCTACTGGCTAGATTAGCAGGTTTGTATAGTTAAATTTGTTAATATATCGTCGTTTTAGAGTGTAATATACATATTAGAGAATATCTATCAGTGTAACTATCTTTGGCACTGTAGCTCCTGACTTAATGAACTGATTTGAGTGCAGTTGCTTTTAATTGAAAGCCTTGTTCATCGCGGTGGTTCTAAGCTATATTTTATGAAAAAGGAATAAATAATTTAAGAGCTACAAGCACTTGGCCAAAATGAGGTAGTGATGTATTTTGTTGTTTTTTAATTTGATTTTTTTGGACATGTAGTAAGGTACTTAAAGAAAACGTAATGTCAAGAAGCTACTTTTCTAGTGCTTCCTACTGCGTTTTTACTCAGAAATTGTAGCTTTGTGTATGCCACTATGGAAATGATTTTACAGTAAACAAAAAGCGTTCTTGTTAAACGATTTTGTTTTATTGCGTAACATTTTTACCATACAACCATACATAGTGTTTTGGCCATACAATGTGACATTGGCGAAAAGATTATTGCTCGAATGGTACGCTCGGAATAATCTAAGAGTAAAATAAAACAAAAACGAAAAGTATATTTATGCATCCTTAAGCTCCAAGTCTAAGGTTCCTTATTCTGTTTCTACAATATAATAGTTTAAATAATTTCAGGTTACAGGCCAGTGGAACTGAATGCATCAGATGAACGCAGTACTGAAGCGTTTCAAACTGCATTACAGAGCGCTACCCTGATGAGATCAGTGTTGGATACTGAAAAACGACCTAATTGTCTTATTTTAGGTAAGATTAGGGGAGTACACCCGGTTAAAATTTATCGTTAACTTTACCCTCTACCATATGTTGTGGTAATATACAGTGTTTTTGTCTTCACCACATTAAATGATACCATAGCTCTAACTACTTTATAAAAACCTAATATAACTAAAACAAAAGAGATTTTAGAAAAATGAAAAAGTGTTTTTTTCAAACAAAATAATTAATACAATTATCGTTATATAATAAAAATTATCATAGCGATAATGCGCTTTATTCTCGAAATCGAGTCTAAGGCAATGGCGGCGATGTTGAATTGTGTAAAATAGAACCCTTATTTAGTTATCCCTTTCTCGTTGTAGTTGTTGTAATATGTTTTTTGAGAATGAAAAAAGGTAGATTGGCAACACTAAGTAGTATTTTTTATAGTAGTAGGTTTTTACGTTATTTGTCACTTTCACACTAAATACAGTATGGATAAACATCGTCAAATGAAAAAAAATCCTACGTCTAGACTGTTGAGCTTAATTAGTATTTTTAGGTACGGGCTTGAAATATGTTATCTTATATGCTGTTCCCGTACAGGAGTGTAGATAAAGTTTCTTCGAAATCCGTTTAGTAATTTTTGTATTATTTTTAGGTACGGGCTTGAAATATGTTATCCTATATGCTGTTCCCGTACAGGATTGTAGATAAAGTTTCTTCGAAATCCGTTTAATAATTTTCGTGTAAAAGTGCAATAAATATGTATGTCAATATTGGTGCGTTATTAAGTACAGTACTAGTACACTCGCACTCCTTGCATTTAATAACCAGCCATCACCAGTGCTGGTGCATGTGTACTTAATAACGCACCAATACTTAATGACGTACTAATAATCCACCAATACTATTGCATGCGTACTAAATAAGGTTCTAACGTATACTTAATATTTACTTAATAATTCTCTCTAGTTGTACAAGTACTGGAGCGTACTTGAGTACGTGTGCATTAATTAATTATTTAATTATTTATTCTGAGTGCCTACTGGTGTGTTTTTGAGTACTCGCAGTGGATACTGGTATTAGTGCGTCTTTTTGTGCCCCAAGTGCTTGTGCACCACTAGTCTTAGCATTATTAACTTAACTTACAACAACTTAAACTTAACAAACCCCATTTTAGATGAAATAGACGGTGCTCCCATCCAAACAGTGGAACTCTTAGTAAAGTGGTGTACAGCAGCTAGTCATAAAAAGGAAGATGGCAAGAAAAAGGTGAAATCTCAACCATTAAGACGACCAGTGATAGCTATATGCAATGATTTGTACGCTACGTCCTTAAGGCCATTAAGGTATGACATTATTTTGTTTTGTAGGATATAAAATTAAAAAAAAATAAAAATATTGAAACGTTGGTAATGATATACAGACTTAATAAGCGATGATTATTGGTTCAAGTTCATTTTAGCAAATGTTTATATTTTTAATGTTTTTTTTAATAAATTAATAAATTTCTATTAAAATTAAATTGAAACTTTTAAATTTAATTTAAAAAATTAAATTTAAAAGGGTTGGTGTTCGTTGGCAGGCCCGTGGCGCTGCAGGTGTCGGTGGGGTCGGTGGCGCCGTGCCGGCTGCTGCGGCGCCTGCGCGCCGTGGCGCGCGCCGAGCGCCTGCCCGCGGCGCCGCGCGCGCTGGCGCTGCTGGCGGCGCGCGCGGCCGGCGACGTGCGCGCCGCGCTGCACGCGCTGTGCTTCGTGACGGGCGGCCAGGTGGGGCTGCGTTCGGAAACATGATTAAATTTGATCATATGTATACATATTTTATATAATGGCAATTACAAATACGTTTTGCGTCTCTCTCCGAATTCCTTAAATTTTTCTATCACTTAAAAAAACACTGTCAAATAAGCATTTACTTTAACCCACTTTTTGCCGTGCAATATATCTTTATACAAAAATACATATTTTAGAAACTTTTTTGTTTTGTTTGACGCGTTTTCTACATATAACAAAACAGGGTAGGCACTTATTTTCCTAGTTGAAACTATTGAGTTCCTAGACCATGTTAAATAAAAATAAATCAGCTTCACGCTGTATCCCGTACACAGCAGGCAGGTAGTCAGAGGGAACCTTGTGTTAAGACACTCCGTTCGCCACTTTCTGCCGGATTCTGGAGACATTGTGTGTTGAGTGGCAGAACTCAACGCCGCGCTTAGCCTCGACACCAGAGCGAAGAAATGGAAACATAAATTTAAGTAAATGTTTCATCTCATCGAGTGGGGATCGGACCCACAACCAATCGGTTTTACAGTCACACTTCGTGCCACCGCGCCATGACTGGCCTCAAGCACTACGTTGAGTTACGGAAATCAACGCCGCCCCTTATTTCCTATACTGATTGAAATATATTCATAAAAAAATAATTTCATGAATTAAGATATATTTTGTAACGTTTTTCAGATATCAATAGAGGATATAGAGAAAGTGCCGGTGGGTACCAAAGACCACACTAAAAGTATGATGCAAGCGTTGCAGGCTGTATTCACTATCAATGATAGTGTCACAACTGATATAGTGAGAACTATACAAGCTGCAGGGGAATATGATAGGTCGGTGTTTATTTATTGATTGCGTAACATTGTAGATATGGTTTTTTTGTATATATAAATATATTTTAGTGCTTCTTTTTTATATTGACAAAACATAAATTTAGTGATAAATAACTTCATTCTAATACTTAAAGTATAATTATTATTAAATAATGTTAAATAACTTATATATATAGGGAAATGAGTGACAAGTATTTAAGGCAAGGCCGTCTATGTTAGTCTAATTATACCAGAGAATATAAACACTCCCCAAATGGAATTCGAACCCACGACAATCGACAGTTATCCAAATCTGAAATATTCCGATAGTGTTATATGCAATATATATATATATATATATATATATATATATATATATATATATATATATATATATATATATATATATATATATATATATATATATATATATATATATATATACATTTTTAAGAATTAAAAAACTCATTAATTGCAAAGTAAATTCCTGTTCCTGATTGAGTTTTAATTAAATTACATAAAAATTTTAAAACAATTTATAAAAAAAATGTTTTTTTTTTAATTTTTTCCCGTCAGATTAGCAGAAGGAATTTTCCAGAATTATCTATCAGCGCGAGTCGATGCGAGATTGCTTATAGCCTGTGAAACGTTGTCTTGGTTGAAATTTTACGATATTGTCAACAGTTGGATATTGAGAAATCAAAATTATAGCGTTTATTCCATTTTGCCTTTATGTATAGCAAGGTGCCATGCAATATTGGCTTCGAGACAAGGGTTGAAAGTTAAATTTCCTATGCAGGCGCAAGAGGTATGACTTTTTTGCATGAGGAATTTTTTCATTGCCATAGTTGTGGGTTGGATTTCCGCTCGGTGTTGAATTGTTTTCGTTTCATCGCTCTGGTAATAATGCAAAACACGTGCCTCAAAAATTGGGTGCATCAGGAATGGAGTATCTTGATTCCAGATCAAATGGAATGTATCCTCTGTCTATCCTGTTATATGCAGGATTGAGAGTGAAGCTGAAAACAAGAAATATTAAATAATGTTCTAATTTTTTTTTATGTATTCACGTTAATTTTATAATAAAAAATACAATAGTAATTTTCAAAATTAAAAGTTTTTTCTCTAATTTTCTGTCTTTCGTCTTGCTTATTTTTATAACTTCAAGCTATATACCGCACACAGTCGCACTTATATGTCTATGAGCCACGACTGGCCTCAAAATTGTTTACTTTTAATACTATAACATAATGTTAGACAATTCATACTAATAAAATGTAAAGCATTTTTCTTACTAAAAATATAAAAACAATATAATTTTCTCAGATGTCACGTAAAAAGGCAGAATTGGACAGCATATTGCAATCGGTGTGGAGAGGAACCGACCCCCACATATGCACGTCCCGCGCCGCGCTGCGCCTCGACGTATTACCGTTACTACCGTATTTACTCAATCCGAAGCTTAGATCAGCTAATGTACAGGTAATATTAGATATTTTTTATGTTTCTTGTGTTTATATTATTTTTGTATTAAGGTTGTTATATTTATGTATTAAATTAATGTAAATATGTTTTTTTGTGTATTAAATCAGCAAAAGAAAGGTCGTAATAAGTAGTAATAATAATTAAATTGTAGTATAATTTTATGTTGTAACTTAGATTCTCTCAAAATATTTTAGAAACAAACAAATTTCTAAATATGATTGAAATGTAAAACATAAAAACCAAAATAACTATGATTAATTTCAATACATGATGTTACAGTTGTGCAGTGACACGTGATTACCGCGATTACCCCCTATTACCATAATCACCACGATTACCTCAATGACCAAAGTTTTAGTTATAATATTTAGTTTTAAGTTGAGCTTAAAATATTATTTCACATAATGGATAAAAAAATATTTTAGACAATCTATGAAAAATCTAATGTAGCGAATAATGTTCTTAACAATAATATTTAGCTAGCGGAAAAAATGTAAAAATCTCTATACAAAGACGCTACAACTAAAACAAATTGTAAGGGCATGTATAATTCAGCTCCCCCCCGAGCGGTGATTCGTACTAGACGCATTCCCGCGTGCTCCTCCAATTAAATCCCTAATACCGGCTTAAGTTCGTTTTTGTGAAGTGTATTTTATAAGGAAACATTTATAAAAATCCCGTAGATACAGTGTGCAAAAGTTGAAGTGAAATCCCAGGACGTGATAGAACAATAATAATTACAAAGATAGCAAACCTTTATAAATTGTACGTTAATTTTCAACTCACAGTGCAGTCACTTTGTAGAGGTCATACGGTCAACGACCTCTAGCCCCTCCAACTTGCTTGCTAAGTAGGCATTGGCATCAGCACTCGGACTTTTTCAACTGCATCGTTAAAGGCGTTGCTGGTGTATTGGTTCCAAAAGCGGCTTCGATATTAACAACAAAGCGACTGACCCGAGTTCGCGTCCTACCACTATATAAAAACTTTTCTAATTTTTTTTTTTTTAATTCTCGGACTTTTGTTTTTAATTGTAAACCATTTTAACACATTTACGACCATGTCTACAAAAAACACAATTTTAACGAGTGGATTGGAACATAACGAATCTGAACTGGCCTTGGATAAATTGTCAAAGTCAAATATTTCTCTGCGCAAACGCAAGAATGACGGTGATGACAATAGTCAGTCGCGCAATATACTGGCAGAGCTGCGCATAATGTTTACTGCGTTTTCAAAAGAGCAGGATGAGAAACTATCAACACTGCACGAGACGGTCACTAATATTCAGGAGCAAAATAAGCAGATTATACAGTCCATTGAGTTTGTTAGCAAGAAATACGATGATTTAAATGATAAACTAGTACACCTCGAGGAGGACCGCAGAGCTAATTCAGCCCACTTAAAAGCACTGGAAGACAGAATAGATCAATTAGAGCGAAACCAAAGACTAACCTGTATAGAAATACGGAATATTCCAAAAACTGCCAGGTTCGAATCAAAAGAGGAGCTTAGAAATACGTTCCTCACTGCTGGAAAAGTTTTAAATGTCTCAATATCCCCAAGTGATATCGTGGATATATACAGAGTTGGTACGAAGAATGAAGATAATAAGCCCATAATAGTGAAGTTACATAGCATGACTGTAAAAAATAATATAATCTCGTCCCTTAAAAAGTACAATAGAAGCCACGATCGCAACAAACTAAACACCAAGCACCTGAATTTGGACGGAGACTGCAAACCTATTTACATCTCGGACTATTTAACACATAAGGCTAGAAGCTTATTCTATCGCGTCAGAGAATTTGCAAAATTAAACGGCTACCTCTACTGCTGGATAACAAATAACAATATCTATTTGCGTAAAAAAGAGGGAATGCCACAGATTTCCATAAAAAATGATGAAAGCCTTATTAAGTTAAAAGAGCAAATCTGACTAATAGTGACATATTTCGTTTTCAGATGGTTCATTTCTTTATTATTATATAATTTATATTTTTTTCCTAATTTTTACTGTAAAATTCTCAAACACATTGTTATTATTAATTGTTACATTATATGCATGCTTATGATTACACTATACATATTACTCCACACTAGCCATACCAATTACTACGAACATTATATATTATTGAGCTATTTTGTATTCGAGGGATATTACGAACATGAACTTCTCCTAGGCGATCATGTCCTATCTACGTTTTTGTTTTACGGAATGTACTTGTCACTTGGTCTGCTTATAATGATTGTACCGTTGATATTAACAGGGCTAGGTTTTGGCTTCTTCGTTTACCACAGACTAATTTCCCAATGACAGATATTAGCGACACAATTAACAACCTAGATGATATTAAGATGCCTGATGCGTATTTCTGTAGTCCCTATGAAGTAGATTCACTAGTACAAACAAAATCCTTAAATGTTCTCTCGCAAAATATACGTAGCGTTACGTGTAATTTTAATAGTTTTAATACACTCCTTTCTCAAATAGAGGTCGAACTTGACGTAATAATACTCACTGAATGTTGGCTCGCGTCTGCTCCACTTGTTCCTATTCTGGATGATTATCACAGTTACTCAACGAGCGACTCATATAACCAAAGTGATGGTGTTATAGCCTACGTCAGAAATGGTATTAGCTGTGATGTCAGTGAACCTGAATTTCTAGAAGCTAATTGCTTAGTAATAAAGTTGAACTTACATACAGCTATTATCGCTATATATCGCCCTCATTGCTTCAAAAATAGCGCTTTGAATTTTCTTAATTCGCTAGATTCTACCCTCGCATCTCTAAAATCTTTTAAAACTATTATAATAATAGGCGATATTAACATTAATATTGCTGACAACGCGATCGACGACCAATCCGAGGAATACTTAAATTTAATCGCATCATATGGACTGCAGCCTACCCATAACCTTCCCACTAGAGGCAATTCTTCCCTGGATCATATTATGTTAAAATCTGAAATGCTTGCAACATCTTTTGTTTTGAAGTCTTCTGTAACTGACCATAACGCAGTAATGATTTCTATAGCACTAAAAGAGAACAGGCGCATTACTCGTAGCATAACTAAAATAAATCTCAAGGACCTTGATAAGTGTATGAAAGCCTTGGACTTCAGTCTTGTTCTAAAATGTAATGATCCAAACAGGTCCAGCGCTATGTTCGTTGAAATGTTGTCTCAAACCATAGCTGCGAATTCAAAGATTTTGCACATTTCCAGTCGGTCTAGGCCTATTAAGCCATGGATTACACCTGGATTATTACGTTGTATACGCAATCGTGACAATATGCATTTGAGATTAAGAAAGGAACCGAATAATGAAATTTTAAAGATTACATATCGCAGGTACAGAAACTTCTGTAATAACATCTTAAAAAGAGTTAAGAGAGAATTTGACAAATCCGAGATTGTAAGAGCAAAATCAAATAATAAGAAATTATGGAAGGTATTAAAAAATAAGCTAAGTATTCGTGATAATAAATCTATCGCATCTGAACTAATACAGAACTCATGTTCCCCACAGGATTCAATTGACCTAATTAATGAATATTTCGTCAGCATAGGCGAAAATCTTGCCGAGAAGATAAAAAAAAATATGCCTAACCACATCAGTGAAAAAGCACTAATAAACAACAATAAATCATCTTTCGTTTTACTTGATACTGATGAAATTGAAGTAGCTAGAATTATAAATTCATTAAAAACTGACTGTTCACCTGGTTATGATAACATTTCCATGTCCTTCATCAAACATTTTGCTAACTTGCTTATCGCACCTATTACCCATATCTGTAAGTTAAGTCTTGCCGATTCTGTTTTCCCTAAATGCTTTAAAAAGTCAATAGTTCATCCTATTTACAAAAGTGGTAAAAAAGAGCAAGTGACCAATTATAGACCCATTGCAATTCTCCCAGCCTTATCCAAAATCCTAGAACGTATAATAAATTCTCGACTCATTAATTATCTCGAAAATAACAACCTAATTTCCCAGTGCCAGTATGGATTTCGAGCTAAAAAATGTACATCGGATGCTGTCGAGGAGTTGATAAACTTTGTAGTCCATTCACTGGATAACGCCAAAAAGTGCCTAGGAGTATTTTTGGATTTAGCAAAGGCCTTTGACACTGTAGCAATTCCTATATTGTTAGACAAATTGGAGAAAATTGGTGTAAGGGGTAGGCAACTCAAACTGTTCGAAAGCTATCTCACAGATAGAATGCAATGCACTAAAATAGAAGAATATACCAGTAAAAGCCTTCCTATCAAATATGGCATACCACAGGGAAGTATATTAGGACCAACACTATTTTTAATATTTATCAACGACCTATGTAAATTGCCTATAAATTTCGGGAAAATTGTGTCTTTTGCTGATGACACTGTTTTGCTGGTAAAAGGAGAAACATGGGAACAGGTTTTTCATAGTGCCCAGGTGGGAATAAATTCTGTCACAAATTGGCTGAATGCAAATCTTTTAACCGTAAATACTACTAAAACCAAATTTGTTTCGTTTTCCATTCGGAATATGCACAAACCATCAAACACACACAAACTATATATCCATCACTGCGTAAGTCCCGAACGAAATTCCTGTACATGCGCCTGCATAGACTCTATCTCTTGCATAAAATATCTTGGTGTGAACATTGATGGCAACTTAACCTTCAACGAACATATTAGATCTCTAACCACCAAAACCAGAAAGTTTATTTATTTATTTAAAACACTACGGAATATAGCTGACTTTAATATGATAAAAGTAGTATACTACGCTTTGTGCCAGTCTATATTAACATACTGCATTTCATCTTGGGGTGGTGCTGCTAAATCACATCTTATCAAACTAGAAGTAGCCCAACGTGCTATACTTAAGGTGGCAACTTTTCGCCCATATCTGTTCCCTTCAGAAGACTTGTACAGGTCATGTGGATTATTATCTATACGACAGCTATTTATCTTGCATATCATATTAAAACAACACTCATCTGTGAAGTACCAGCCCCCAAGGCTTGTTAATAAAAGACTTAACTATATAGTTTGTAAGAGTAAGGCTTTTAACACCAAATTTAGCAAAAGGTTCGCTTGCTTTCTCGGCTCATTCCTTTATAATAAATGTAATAAAAATCTAAATATATATCCCTTAAATAAATATCGCTGTAAAAGGGCAGTATATGACTGGTTGTCCAAGCTTAATTATGAGGAGACAGAAAGACTACTCAATACAGTTGTGTGAAGAGCACCTTGGTATGAATGCATAGATCGCATATACCCTCATGCACGCGCATATGTACGCATACGGATGCTCTCTCTCCCTTTCACACACACACACACACACGCACACACGCAGACACACACACACACGCACACACACACGAACACATACATTGTTCTTCTTCATTCATTATAATAATTAAATGTTAGTTATAAATCATTCTGGTTTCTTATATTAGTTAGTCTATAAATGATACAAGGAGTGTTTCTAATTGTTCATGATGCTTGTTGAGGGGAAGGACCTGGCGGCCTGAAACACAGGGGATCCTAGTTCAGGCGTCAGTACTTTTTGTGAACTGTACACGGTTTTTTGCTAATAAAAATTATTATTATTATTATTATTATTATTATAATAATTTCGACACAGTTTGATAAGAACGTATGCCACAGTGGTCAGAACATTAGGACGGTTTCCAAGAGATGCGGATTCGAGTCTCACTACTTTCAAATTTTTAAACGTTAAGTTTTCAATTTTTTTTCATCAAATTACCTATGTGTGCAGTTGTGCAGTGATGCAGAGAGGCGTGCAGTGAGTGCATGTGCATCTACAATGTGTGATTACGGTCTTCAATATACACAACAAAGGGGCTTAGATGGATTGTATACGCATGTTATAGAACCTGATGTATATAAGATTAGTTTTTTTGGTAAGTTTACATCTTTTGTATTTTGAGGTTTACATTGTATACCGTACCCAGCAGGGTAGGTAGAGGGAACCTAGTGTTAAGACACTCTGTTCCCCGTTTGCTGAAGAATAAAAAGTGATGAAACTCAACGCTACACATTTACCTCGACACCAGAGCGGAGACATGAAAATATTAAATATTTCGTTTCCTCGACCAGTCGTGGCTACAGTTACAACCTTGTGTTTCGGCACTAAAACTAGTCTCAAATTTTTTGTATCACTTTTAGATTTGTGTACCTAATTGTTATAATGTTAGACAAAGCGTGGTGATGATTTCCACCACTCGCAACGTCTTAAAAATTGGATCTAAATGGAGAACAAAGTAACAATAGGTTCCTCTACTGCTTAACGGAGAGATGTATGAAGCAAATAAAATGTACAAAGGAAAGGTGACAGTGCTTAAACTTATAGATTCAGTTTTGGCCAAAAATCTTGAATTTCAAATAGCCGTACATACCGCCGCTGTTTCTCTTATCACAAAATAATAACTATTTTTTTGAGTAGGAAATGAACCCACTAACCTTGTATGTTTCGTCAGATACTTTCGAATGTTTTTTTATATAAGCATATCTTTGATAAGCATATCTTTATATACATTTTACATCGCTTGGATTCATTTATAATTTTATTTCTTTTTCAAGGCCCCGAAGAACGTGTGAAACCACCGCCCGCCATACGTCAAGCTATAGCTCGGGAACAACAACTGGAGGTTATTAGAAGAAATGAGGAAATCGTAAGATTTTTTTTATACCGTATTTAGCAGGATATGCTGAGGGAACCTTGTGTTAACTCGATGTTGCTCTTTTATCTCGGTAAAAGAGCGAAAAAATTAAAATATTAACAAATAATACTTCATCGAGTGGGAATCGAACCCACAATCAGTCGCGTTTACAGTCACACGCCTGTACTCCTGCGCCACGAGTGGCAAAGTAATATTTTGTTTATTTATAATTGTAACAGTTTTTAAAACCAGACTAGTTAATATAATACTGAATATATTATTTTAGATGTGCCGATTGAATAAAAATCAAGGAAACAAAACAAATACAGAAGCAGCAAAAACGTTAAAAGCTAACGAACAACGTATACCGAACCATCTACAACGGTTACAACCTAAAGTGGTTACCAGGACTGCACCACAGGTAAGTTATATTTTTTTAGTTTTAAATTGTATCCCGCATATAACAGGGTAGACAAAGGGAACCTAGTGTTGAATGACGTAAATCAACGCCGCGCTTTGTCTCGTTCTCAGAGCGAAAATATTTTATATTCGATTCCCCTGAGTGGGAATAGAGCCGAAAACCCTCGCTTTAACAGTCGCACGTTTATGCGCCTGCGCCACGACGGCCTCAAGCTGTTTTATTACTATATTTAACTTAATATAAATGAATGTACGTTTTATTAGTTTTGATAAAATATAAACTGTCTCTTAGTTATTAATTGATATGTCTGTTTTTAATAAAGACGCTTCTCGCATTACAGTATGTGATATCCTAATAGTATGGGCCATTAAATGTCGCCAAAGCCGTATTTTATAATTAATCGATATAAACAATAGTAATACAAAACATAGGTAAGAAAAAGGTAACAAGGTATAAGTAAGTTATAACAAGCGTATAAAAATTTCGAATTTCGTAGCTCGATGAGAGCGTATGCCTTGGTGGTCAGAGCGCCAGGTCGGTTTCTAGAAGGTGTGGGTTCGGGTCCAGCTACGTTCATAATTAGTACAGAATTGATTTTTCTGTCCTTATATCTTTATCAATATATAATAAAAGGATTATATGAAAATATGCAATTTTGTATATATAATATAATTTATAGTTTATGTGTTATTCTGATGTACATATAAGCTATATAATTGTAAAGTTCTAAATCCGTTCGTAACATGAGGAAACAACCAGGATGGCCTCACAAAATCTCTAGATTAGATCATTCCGTAAGTTATATACATATTAGCGGCCCGCTCGCGGCTTTGCCCGCTTACCACCTATAATATTTTTATGTTGCTGCTTTTACCAACAGATTGAGTATATACATTCAATTATAAATATAATTATAAACACATTTATTTAAACGTGTATTTTCATTTCTTCGCCCCGGTGTAGAAGCAAAGTGTGAGTTTCGCCATTCAATACGCAATGTCTCCGGAATTCGGCGGAAAATAGAGAACGGAGTGTCTTACAGCGTGAAACTGATGTTTTTAAAAAAATATAAATACTTATTTTTTATAATTCAACCAACCTATTAACACCAAATAAAACCACAGAAAACAACGACACGGAAGAGTACATAGCCTCCGTTTGCGAGTAGGTATAGAAACAAACGTGTATTATTTTTAATTTGAGGCTAATTACGGAGTTTAACTTAATAGTTAAATATTACCAAAATTAATACTTAACCTCCAATCCTCTTTGCACAGTTTTATTTTTTTTCGCTGTTCATGCTGTTAGCCAGGTGTTAAAGGAATTTTGTGACATTCAAAATTATTGTTATGTCCTTATTCAAGACTATGTTATCAATACCTTATACAGTACAGCACTCTGTAAAAAATAGTAAATCTGAACAGTGGTTCCAGAGATATTAGCGTTTAAACATTCTCTTCCCCATTGTATTATATTATATTAGTATAGAGTTATAATTTTCCTATAACAACATATTTCATGTTATTCCAACAATATGCTATAATCATAATCCTAATAATTCCCTCAGTTAATGGAATCGTACTCAAATTTCGTATATAAACTCGTATGAATGTCGTTAATTGAAACTGTGTTTGCTGAACACCAGTCATTGTGCGGCGTGAAAGCTCTTTCAGGCGTCTTGTCATAGAATAAACATGGTTTCTTATTGCCATATAGGAATGTTGATGCCTATTTTGTGTTGATTTTATATATTTTTAAAATCAAATAAGATTACTTTTAATACAAGATACTGGTGTTTTTTTTTTATTTTCTAATTATATTTTTAAATTATTACATTTTGTCTAATTGAATAAAAAATATATCATGATAAAAGTCCCAAAAAGCCACAATTTTTGGAGGAATTAATAAAAAAGCTTACATTTCTCCTATCTGATAAGTCTACTAGGCAAGGGTCTGACAACCATTAGATAAATGTATATAACAACTGACTTCTTCTTTGTTATAACAGTAATGTGAAATAAAAATTAATATTAAAGCAATTCTTCTTGCAAATCATTCTCGAGTAAATCACCTCAACTCATTCTTACTCTTTCATACATAAATTATACTTAAAAGCATATTAGCAATTGTATGATATCTTGACATGGTGCTATTTTAGCGATTTATTTGAAAAAATCCATTAAACGTAACGTTGTAAAATTTTCTTTTATCCAACGTACAATATCTATAAAACGAGTGAAAAATGGAGAACAGAGTGTCTCGAGTAGCGGTCTCTTTAGTTATTTTTTTGAAGCCTCTACTGTATAAATTTTTAAAATTTAATTTAAACTAACTATTTAGGACAATGAGTTGGGTAAGAGTTCCACCGTGGAACGAGCAATTGCTATAATACGAGATAAAAATGGAGAACGGAATATCTTAACACTAAATTCTATTCACTTAAGTGAGAGAGAGTAGACGTGCCTCTGAATGAACTTCTGGACTGGAGAATAGACCTGTCTCTATATACTTTTTTTTCCACATAAATTGTTTTGCATATCAATTTCTTTTTTATATAAAAAGGCACGTCTACTCCGTCTGCTATCTGTACCGCAGAGGTCGCGAGTAATCACAGCAATCTCCCGCACAGGTCGTCACAAAAGGAAATAATTAACCCATCTCATTCCCACTCGTCACCGCACATCGCCGCGTTTAGCTCTTTCATGCTTAAATGAAAGCAATGGAATGAATGAGATTCAACGCGATGTCTTTTCAAAATTGATACGTTTCTTAAGTTGTTTGAATTTTAATGTGGACTTTTTGTATGAATGTATAGATTATTTAAGACCCGACTTTTAGCCCGAAATTTTAATGTCCCGGACAGATATTGTTCCGCTTTTCCCGTTAATTATTTCTTGAGAAAGGCACGCACACACGTTGAGAAATCTTTTTTAATTTTACTTTATTACTTTTCAATATTATTAATTAAAAAAGCAAAGTCATTAAAAAATATTTTTCAATAGCGGGATACAACGTGTAGCTGATTTTTTTTACCAACAATTCCAGAGATAAAAATCACTGCTTTTTCAAACGTGGCTTCGTCCACTTAAACAGATTGTTTTATTATAGTTAAATCATACAAAATCTTTACATAAATTGTTGCCTTTGTGTTACTCCCATGTACAGCTTATATCACTGTAAAGTTTCATCCAAATCCGTTCAGTAGTTTCTGCGTGAAAGCGGAACAAATATAAATCCTACCAAACATACAAATTAATAATATTAGGTACTACACTAGAATTGATCAGTACAATTATAATTTATATATAATATAACCTAAACATATTTGATATTTGGTTTTCTAATGACCCCGGATTAAGTACTGATGGCTAACTAATAAACATATGACCGCTAATGCGATATCGGCCGAGTTGTGGATGAATGTTTAATGCAGCTCACGTCATTGATTGCGGATTACGAATGTCATTTTGTAATGCACGCGATTTAGCTATATATAGCTCTGTCTAGCCCTAATTTAGAACACCTGTGGACGTTGATACTTATCGGTTAATTAAGTTGGTGTAAGCAATTAAGGGTTGTTCGTGTAATGCGATGGTGGTGTGTTTGAAATTTGTGTAAGCATTTTGTTAGTTAAATAAGGATCTCTTGAGTTAAAATTATTCGTAACGGCTTTCCAGAACATCTCGTGCTCAAGTGAAAGCTTACAGTAGTCGGATAAGCAGCAGTAGAAGATAAAGATATACTCCATATATTTTACAAAAATATCTTTGACCACTTAAAAATTGTCTAATGTCGAGTAGCCGTTTCTTAATCCCGCATTTTCTATTGTTATTTAGTAACTTCAGCCGCAAGTATGTACATCGATGTAATTTATAGCCTTCCGGATAGTCCAGTTATCTAAACTGGACTATCCATCATAAAAATATTATTTCAATTTAAACCAATATTTTCTGAGGTCTGCACGTTCAAGAAAATAAATACATTAGCTTTATAACTATAGTATAGAATAAGGTTAATAGATATGATTGATATTATCAATATAATAATGAATTAATTATTTAAATTATTGAATAACTTACTTATTAATTAGTTAGAAACAAATACAATTTAAATAATTAAATGATTATAATAGTTATTATCTACAACAAAAATATACTATATTTCACTTTCAAGTATAAATATTATAGTCTATTCAAATACAAAACATAACCATCAAAAAAAGAAATGCTGTACATTTTTTATTGAACTATAAAGAGCAATAATAAATTTATATTATGTATACAAAACTAAAAATATTCAAAATATTTTAATAATTCCATCGTTCTATCCAGTACATGTTTCAAAGTATTGAAAAAAACTAAATGTATATTTTAATTCCTTCATCTATAGATACAAAACTAAAAGTACTAAAAGTATTTAAACAAAAAAAAACAAGACCGCCCGCCCAAGATCCCACCGTTCAGACCAGTTACGGTATTTAGAGCACTCAGCGGCCATTACGGCGGGGGTTCACGCCCAGGTAATAAATTTAGGCCCCATTTGCTGTTAGCACGCACGGCGCGGCCTCTGCCCGCTCTGATGCGTGCGTTTAGTAGCTTTTATTGTTACTATAATTGTTTAGGTTCCTAATGACTCGGGTGTGCTCGATTGTTTTTTGGTTGTTGCTTTTGTTGGGATTTTGTTAGTTTGTTGGGTTGTTGAGAAATCAATTGGATTGTGTGCTTAGTAATTTTGTTTTTTAGGTTTCGTATCTCAAAAGTTAAAAACATTTTTAGTATTATTTTGTTGTCCATTTGTCTATCGGTCAAGATTGTTGATCTCAATCATGTAGTGGTATGCAGAACGAGCACTTATGTATTGATATTGCTGGATTTCGTATGAAATTCGCCGCGTAATCAAAACCTATCTGGTACTTGTCGTGGACCTACAGTTATTAAATTTGGCACGAAGTTAATACTTACAATACAAACAAAGAAAAAAAAGTGAAAAGTTATAAGTATTTCATTAAAATAAATCACTACAAAATTATATTTATAGTTTATTTCATATAAAACGAGTGCTCATAAGTTGTACTTCCTATTTATGTACAATCCTGATTATATTATTATCTATAATTAATTCGCAATTGAGACCGCTTTTTATTTTATTTCTTATTAATGATTTATTTAGTTCGTTAAAATACTCTTTTCAACTGGATTTAGTATATATAATTTATACACAAAATAATTTATTGACTTCATTACTTATTTCAATTTAAGTTATAAAAAACGTATATACTAGACACCTATTCTATAAACTTGTAAAACTCAACAAACTTCATCGCTTTTAAGTTTTTATGAACATTAAAGAAATCTCTTAGAGTAATATTTAATAAAAATCATATAAAATGGCTTAATGCAAGTATTTAATTCATGATGGGGGCGGATTTTCGCAATATTGACGGCCGCCGCACGCCATTAGCAGACTAGAAAAAGTTGTAAGAAAAAAAAGAGTTGATCACAACGCACAGTGGGTGATAAAATAATTAACGTTTATATTAACATTTTTTATTAATTTAGATCAATTATTTGTTTGTGATTTGCCTTATCTATTGAAAAAACAACCTAATGACATACTGCAATTGTTTGTCAGGGGTCAGAACACAAATCAGTGGACACTTAAGCTAGTGTGAAAAAAGATGTTTATTTCACTCGCTCAAAAAAATAAAAGAATAGTCTAAATCATGTAAGAAATTTAATATGATTATTAAGTATAGTACAGTAGCTTTGATGCTCCACTATACATTTAAAATTACACATAATATGTAGAAATATGTATGTATATAAAAAAAACAACCCACAATTTGGTGAAGTAGAAACATTTTTAAGAAGTAGAAACATGCAAAATCTCCACAAAACCAAATCACAAAATCAATTTCAACGTAACACATCTTTACATTCACAGCAGCTGCTGAATTCCACAATGCGTTTTTATATTTAAATTAACAACATAAAAAAATATCTTATATTTAATGCGTTTTTATATTTAAATTAACAACAAAAAAAATATGGCATATAATTTTTTTCTCACTATACGTTGCACTTTACAACCCTCCCAAGAAATTCTTATGGAGTTTTTAATAGCGTCGGCCGCAACCCTTTTATTCTGATTAGTTGTTATACCGGGGAACATTGACAAATGCCCACTAACAAGTCTGATAAAAATTAAAAATTGCAACGCGAATTTTAACGTTCATTATGATAAAATTTTTGTCAACTTGCCCAGATTTCACGTTTTTTAGGCAATTGTCTTGAATAAATTATTATTTTAGATTGGGAGAACTGTTTAAAGACAAAACAAATTTTAAACGTCTCATTATCTATTTATAAGTCGGTGACTTAACCGGACTGTACTTCATTTTTAGCTAGACTTTTCGAATAATATTTTTCATTAATACTTTTGTCATATAATTTTATATTTCATATAAAAAGAATAATCTCCACATCCTAAAAGCCGTATCAAATAACATTTATATAAAGAGAAACCGTCCAAAACGATATCGTTTACTCAAAACCTCATATCCACATTAACCTCCATAAAAGCAATAACACTAAGACGGGCCCATGATACTTGAAATAAACGAATATGCCTCCAAATTGCCCAGCGCAGATGTGATTGCGAGGCCCCGGATACAATCATCAATCTATGCCCTCCCTTCCTCCCCATATAAATCACGCTCACAATGGCCGCAGGAAGTTCTTAAGAAGAAAAACTATAGGTCATATCCTTCCCGGGTGGCGGCCAATCGGAAACGGGTGCCCCCTCAAGGGTTATTCGGTTAGGGCGAGATTTTTCCACGTCTACCCCCCGACGGCGCACCGTCCGTCATCCCCAGATTATGGGAGCCCGGAATTGATAGTATATATCGCTTTGAATTATTAATTTTCATATCGGTATGGTATTCGGTTCAGTTCATTTATCACGTGTGTTACTTTTTTTTTGTAGGGAATATGGCTGTGTTGAGTAAATTGTGGTGTGTGTGTGTGTGTGTGTAGTTATGTGATCGTATGGATATTTTTTTCATATTAGTGGGTTTTAACAATATTTTTATTGTGTTTCTTAGACATAAATTTGTTTTAATAACGCATTTTTACGTATTTGTGGCATATCCTTACTTTTCACCCTAAGGACCAATATGTGTGTGTGTGTGTTGCTTCAGACTGCTTACAAAATTCTTCTTATACAGAGTGCGCGTCAAGCGTTAAGCGTCTGCGCTCCTTTTACGGGATAAAATGGAGGATAAAATATTTCAAACCCATTCCTAAAATAATTTATCAAGATTGCTTAACAGTTTAGACGTAAAGTTTTTTTTTTTAAATTTCACGATTATTATACAAACTGTATTGTGAGTGTGACGCAGTTACGAATAGATAGATACCAATAACGCAAACACCTACATGACCTACAACTATAAATATACTTCTAAGCGTTGCCGATCTGCCACTCTTCATTCTTGAAAAACATACTAGAACGAGAAAGGGATGGCTCTCGTTTTATATTACGCAATTAACTGTTTGTGGGCTTGATACCCACTTTAAGAAATGAAATATTTATGTATATTTATATTTTCATTTCTTCGCTGTGGTGTCGAGGCAAAACGCGGCGTTGAGGCACTCAACACGCAATGCCTCCTGAACTCGGCGGAACGTAGGGAACGGAGTGTCTTAACACTAGGTTCTCTCTGCCTACCCTACTGTGTGCGGGATACAGTGTGAAGCTGATTAACATTTTTTACATAATATTAATACTAAATAGGCTTAAATTTAGCGCGCCTGTAACTAGATTGTATCGACTTTTTTGAACTAACGTAAAAAGTGTTTTCAGTCTATTTCAAAGGTATCATTGTCACTAAATTCATTTCATTGAAAAATAAATAAATAAAATCCCGCTAGGTTTCTTGCGTCGATTTTAGTCGGGTCTAAGGCAGTAAGTAACTGTTTTGAAATATTAAACATTTTGTGGTAGAATCATACATAGTATATGTTCCATATAACAATCACTTGATTTGACTAAGTTTTAAGTTGCAAGTAAATTGCTATAAAATTCTAATTATAAACCCCCTTTTATCCTTGTATTGTTAGAATTGTCAGGATTTTTAGAGCACGTTAAATGAAATTAGGCGATTTACGGCTTTAAATTTAAATTATAATTTTTTTTACCCTTGGACATGGATTTCGGAAAATCCATTCTTAACCATAACCTAAATTTCAGCCAAATAAAAGTAGGTAGGCAGCACTAGTGTGCACTGCATAATGTTCAAAGCATTGCGTGTTGGTTAGCAATACCGCTCTATGTTACCAGAGCGAGGAAATTAACAAAAATAATTTCAACGAGAAGATCGAACCCACAACCGTAACCTTTATACGGCTTCTTTATTTTATGTTATAAGATATTCCTAAATTTTTAGTTAGCCATTGTCTGGCACGAAAAAAGTAAGAAAATGAAAGACATAATGTACTCACACAATATACTAGCAATAATTTACAAACTATATCTGCTTTTAAATTAACAACATTAATTATTTATTGTTCACTTAAAATTTTTATTGCTTCCAAGGAACAAAATATTGCCATTTTTTTATATTTTATACGTGTTTTACATATCGTAATGTTACACTTTGTTTTTCACTTTCGTCCAATTCTCGAGACATTGCGGGTTGATAAACGGAAATCAACATTTCGCTTTGGCTTGTACCCGGAATAACAAAAATGGAAGTAAAAAAATCCCTCAAATGGTAATCGAACTCACAATCGTCTCGCCGGAATTCAGACGCTGTGCCAGGGCGCCACGATGACCTCGAATTGACGCGATTGCCACTTAATTTCATAATATATAATAATATTATATTAAAAAAGAGTAACGCCGCAAATCAACCTCCAGAAAGCAAATGTGATTATCCACTACACACTGCACGCGATACACAAATTTCTTTTCCGAACGGATTCATTTGCGGGCTCGGCAGAATTTAGACGCGTACCCCGGGAGCGGCAAATTGTGAATTAGAATACGTTTCCAATGACCTCCGACGTTTATATATAATATTTTTGTAATTTTTTATTTATTACTAAGTTTCTTATTTTTGACTCTGAAGAGTATTAATAGAGGAACCTCAGTTTTGGATGAATGGAATCCAATTTCACCTAACTAGTCTGGAATAGCGAACATATTGTATTAGATATTTCCCCAAAACATCTCAGTCGTTAACCTGGTTTTATTTAAAAAAAATTGAAAATAAAAAACTTTACGAAAATAGAATTATTTGAATATTTAATTGTAATATTTCTAAATTATTCATATAGTTCCGTAGATACCGGTAACAGTGGAAACACACAACGCAGAACGCCGCCGGCGCACCGCTCCGCTTGTTAGCTAGTTTTTACTGCAACCCCTTTGTGGTGAATTGCATCAATGTACGTACATACGGTGTGCTTATTTATTCTCACAACTGCTGCTGTTGTAATGATTTTATTTCCCAATCTTTATTTTAAAGTGTTTATTTTTTAGCTAATTTTGTATGTAGAGGACGGTTGTGGGTTCGATTATCACTTAAGGAAGTGAAATATTGAGTATTTTCATTTTTTTGATGTCAAAACCAAAGGTGGTGTTAAGTTGCGCCAGTTTAAACACAATGCCTGTAAAAAGGATAGTTTTTAAAAAAAGCTAACGTTAACTTAACATCCTTGAAATAAAAAGTTTATATAGGTGTTTCGTACAAAAAAAACAGTTGACAGAAAACAAAACACATCTTTGCAAGACTAACTCCGAATACAAGTGAATTTTTCGATTATATCTAACATAATAAAATGATCAGAACCTCCTCCTCCTCCCTCCTCCGTACCTACTTTGATAATGTCATTTCGAGTCACCAACGCCGATTTTCATTTGTCGGCATTACATGGATTAGCCCTCGTACCGTTCCCCCGTATTATTGTAAATAATCTTGTCTAAACCCAGTGCGATATTACGTAACGAATTCAAATAGGCTCGAACAATGCGGTGGTAGTTTAAACACGCGTATAATTTACAAATTGTGGTGCTGTGCCATGTGCGCCGCCTGGGGCTTGGTGGCCAAGTGGATAATGGATATTGATGTAGTTAAAAAAATGTTTTCACGCTCTATCCCGCATATGGCAGGGTAGGCAGAGGAACGAGGAACCTAGTGTTAAGATATTCGAGCCGAATAATCGAGATATTGCGTGTGAAGTGGCCGAAATCAACCCCGGGTTTTGGTTTGGAGCCAGAGTGAAGAAATAAAAATATTCATAATAAATAAATAGTCAATACTGCGAGTGGGTATCGAATCCACAACCGTCGCGTTAGTGACACAGTTAGAGACAGTGACATAGTAAAAGAGAGATATAATTAAAATAGAGAATTCAATTTAAATTTTATAGAAAATGAGATGGTTATATAAACGCCACATTTGTGGATTCGATTCCACTTCGGGCAATTAAATATTTAATATTTTTAATTCCTTGCTCTGGTAACGAGGCAATGCGCGGCGTGGAGTTCCACCACTCAACCCGCAATACCATGAAAATTCGAAGGAAAAGGAAGAACGGATGTATCTTAACGAGGCCGGAGTGTCTTAACCGGTTCCAAGGTTCCTAACCTAACCCTAAGTATTGGTTTACAATTTCATAAGTATTATACAAAATCACACGATGTGGCGCCATGACGGCTATCCGTTCGGAAACGGTTGCCGCTAAACGAGCGTAACGCAAATATCCACCAGCGGCTTCTAGATAATAAACCCCTTTTATTGGCTTTATACGCTTGTACATTTGTCACTTTCGCCAATTAGACACACAGAATGGAAAGAGTGTGTGTTGGTTTTGATGGGTGATTACTCGTGAATCAGTTTTGGTCACTTAAATTTTGATAGAGGCAATCACATATTACTTTAATAGAGCTGCTATTAGGAGCTGTATTAAATTCAATACTAAAAACAATATCTTACATATGCTACCGGCCAACTTTGTAATTCGATTCTTCTTGGTATTGGTAAGTTATGGTAACCTTAACTGTACTTAAAATCTCCTAAATCCATATCTGCGGTTACGTCAGTACATAAAAATCGTCACTTTCACGCTGTGTCTCGCATGGTAGGCAGAGGAAACATAGTGATAAGAAATTCCTTATTTTTTCGAGGTATTGCGTGTTAAGTTACTTTTATGAATTGTTTTTATTTTTGTACTTGGTTAGGTGTCGATATTTTTAGCAGTAAATTTTTTGTATCCTTTTGTCCCGAAAGAAAGTTTGCCATTTTTTTGTTTTTTTGTTTTTTGTATGTGCATAAATTGTTGTTCTTTAAGACTTATGAGTAAGTAGTTTGTGGAAACTTGATTGGTATGTGTACTATCTTTGTTGTGTTATTAGAATATATTTAATGTTCTGTATGTTTCCCTTAAAAATAAATAAAATAAATAAAATAAAATAAAATAAGTGGCCGAACTCAACGCCGGACTTTTTGCCGGAGCGAAGTAATGAAAACACCCACTTACTTTTAGTAAATAAATATTTCATTTCCTCGAGTCGAATCGAACCAACAACTAGTCGATTTTACATTCACACTTTGCGCCCCTGCGCCACGACTGGCCTCGACTGGCCTCGACTTAATAAACTTTAAAAAATATATTAAAGCTTATGACCACAGAAGGGACGTTTCAATGTAAGGAGCCAGAGGCTATTCGCGGGAGGGTTATCTGATTTTCAAAGACATAGTTAAAAATGTAACAGTTGCGCAGCGGTTATTGTGAAACATGTGGCATATTGAATGCCTGATTAGGGTAAACAGTGGTGTTTAACCCCGGTTAGAGGTTACGCTATAAACAAAACACCCTTTACCCATGGCGGTTTTATAATTATTGCAATACAAATTTGTAGTTGACGCGTCGTGGCGCAGTGTTCGTTTGAATGTAAACGATAGATGTGGATTTGTTTCCCATTCGCATGAGCGATTTTTGCGTTTCTCCCCTCGAGTAGATGGAGCGCGGTGTTGAGTTTCGCCGTTTAATATACGCAATATCGCGGCAATCACCATTTTTTTCTCCATCCTTACAGATCGAGAAAAACAGTGAAGATGCGAATTTCTAGTTATTTTAAAAAAAATCTATTATTTATTAGTATACAGTTTAAACCTATACTCAATTTCATATGCGAGAAATGATAAATTACGTTTAAAGGACGATATGTTTTTTATAAATATTTTATTATAGTAAGGGCATGACGCACTTCGAACTCTGATCTGATGACTATACAAAATTTCAAAAAAAAAATGTATTTTTTTTAAATCTTTAGTAGAAATGAAAATTAGAGAAAATGTCGCCCTTGTCTTCAAATGGAATTAACTAGGAGTTGTATACATAAAATTTTCAATTTAAATCAGTTCTTGAGATTAGCGCCCTCAACCAAACAAATTCCTAAGTTATATAATATTAGTATAGATAAAAGATACAAGATTCAGTTACAACATAAAGCCCACTTACCAACTTTGTCAAATTTAACGTAATATTTAATTCCATCGACGAGCATCGATCATCCGCCGCCGCCTTTGGGGAGTATCGGTTATCAATTTTAACTTGACTAAGAAATCGTTTTTAACTGGAGTAATTTTTTTGAAAGCGTTCGGATCTTGGAAAAGGTGGTAAATTGCATTACGTTTCAAGTAATATTGTTATTACTGCTTATATATATTATAATTTTCTATACGATTAACTACATATGTTAAGTGATTTCTACTGGTTCTATTAAATGCCATTGGTTATGTGTTCGATTCCACTGGCAAAGTATTTAATATTTTTCATGTCCTCATTTTGTTAATGAGGCAAGCAAGGCGTTGAATTTCAGCCACTCAACACGCGATGCCTCTAAAATTCGGTGGAAAATGGAGAACGGGAGTGTCTTAATGGAAACGGAATATCTTAACACCATACCATATGCAGATAGCACCATAGGCAGAGGGAACCTCATGTTGAGGCACTACGTTGTGTTAAGTTTTCAATACTTTGCGTGTTGAGTGACAGAACTCAATGCTGCATTTTGTCTTATTGCCAGGGCAGTTAAATGAAAATAAAATCACTTCACCGCGTGTGAATCGAACCCATAATCTTCGTGTTTACAGTTAGACGTTGTGCCGATGCCCTACGATAATCGGTTGATTGTTTAATTTTTAATATAATCGTTGTAGAAGTCCTTATATAGAACAAAAAATACTTTTCATATATAATATAATATGTATAAAACAGATTTCTGTCTGGTAGAGTCAACCATGAACCATATTATCATAGCATCATATACATAAATGTAAGTTTGTTTGTTACGCTATTACGCCAAAATTACATAAGCAAATTACTTAAACTTTTGACTTTGAAATGAAAATTTTTGTGTAATTATTAATTTATTTTTATTATACCTACAAAGGGGTCCCTGTTAACAAAAAATCTATAAAAGTGATCCCTGATCAAGAAAAGATTGGGAACCTCTGGTCTAAGTGTGCATAGTCGCTTTTGAATCTCCAGCAGTATATAAAAAACAACACTATTAGACTTGACTAGTCCATTTAACTATTTACATAATATTTTAGTTTTACCGTTCGACCTTTGTGAATTGTTTACGAACTAGAAGATTATTGGCTATCGATATATTACTATTTGTTTTTATTACGTCCACCACAAGAAATAATACGAGGCCACTCAACGGTATCAATGGGATTGGGAGGGACAAAGGAAAGTTATTAGAAAAGCTAATGATACTGGTCTTTGAAACATTGTTTATTTTATATTGTTTTCTTAACGAAATATTGAAATCATAATATATAAATAAGAAAAAGAAATAAATATTACTGTATCCTGATATATTTGTTACAATATTTTTTTATAAAATAACTTAGTTGAGTTCCGCCATATACGCATATACGCAATACGCAACGCCCGGAACAGAGTGTCTTGACACTGGTCTCCTGTGTTTGGCCTGCTTTGTGGAATAAAGAAAGCTAGCCTTCACTTACGTGATATTATACAATTTAAATTTAAGAAAATTTGTTTTAATTTTATTCATTTTTCACACTATTACAATGTGGTGTAATGATATTGTAACTTTATAAATAATATAATCAAAATCAATTTATTGCATGTTTCATAAATATAACAATGAAAAAATCATCAAGAAACCCCAATAAACTACTTTCAAACAAAAAAAAACCAATCAAAATTTACATATAAACCATCCGAATCCCTCTAACTCCATCGCAGTTTGTCAATTTATCTTCCATTCCATATAAAAAGTTTGAAAATAGCCTCCGCGCGTCTCGTAAACACAATATCGTAAGTAGTGTGTATTTACTGGCATACTCGTATAAGTATCGGTTGCGCCCCCGGGCTCGGGATCTGGGAAACAATGAAAAATGACCGCCGGAAAATTGCTCAGCTTTCCAAAGGATTCGTATACGATACGATCTAGGGCTCTGGAAAGATAGTTGGGTTGGGGCGGACTTGGTGATGCATGTGGTATAAATTATTTATTATTTTTTTCTTATGGTTTTTAGATTGATTATATGTATTTTGTTTTCTTCTTATGTGTTTGTTTGTGTGTTTATATATTCCGTTTTAAGTACAAAACGTTTATTAAAATTATAATAAACCAATCCAGATATGTTTAAATTGAATGTCACTAACTTGTCTATTTGTGCTGTAATTATTATAACATGAAATAAACACACAAACAACTATTTTAATATGAAAATTAGACTCAATAAATATATATTTTTTAAGTCTATGTAGTATATACTACATGTATATTATTATCATGTATTGTTCTCTAAAAATTAGAGAAATTAATTTATTGATTTTTCATTTGAAAAATAGAAATATAAAAAGAGTAACGCAGCGGTAAAGCGTTTGACTGTAAATACTACTATTATGAGTTCGATTTCCACTCAGGAGAATGAATTATTGGTTTTTTTTATAATCATGATAAAGATCAACGTTTAGATTCGCCACTCAATATGAAATGCGTGGGTACGTGTATTAACACGTAGTTCCCACAGCCTCCCTGCTATATTCAGTATACACTCGAAAAAAATAAGAAATATCAACACAAAAATATCACATAAATTAATAAATATATTAAAAAAAAACTTACTGAAAATGTCCAAAAGAGTGAAATATCTCTCTATATAGAGACATAGACACTACCACCCTTATATATACATTAAAAGTTGTAAATGAGTAAATTTCCATATCACAATAATATTTTAAACAAGCCAGCCCCGGGCCGGTCCTGCGTCAGCGCGCACTCTATTTTCCTATTTGCGCGTCAGATTGGCTGTGATTGTATTGTTTGCACCCGCCGCCTGAACTCGCGCGGAAAATGTGTTGACTGACTACTGAAGTCTGCAATATACTTTGGAGATGCAACATTTTGTTCTAGAATTATGTATTTAAGTTTGTTTGTTTTTAGCTTTCCGCTGTATCCCCATTACCAGCTGGTTAGGCAGAGAAAATCTAGTGTTAAAACACTTTGTTCGCCTTTTTTACCCGAATAGTGGAGGCTTTGCGTTTGAGTGGCAGAACTCAACGCCGCGCTTTGTTTTGAGAACTGAGCGAAGAAATGAAAATTAATATTTTTCATTTCTTCGAATGGGAATTGATTTTTATTTTTGTTTCTTGCTCATCAGTAGTATTATTTGTATACAATAAATTGTATTCTCCTATATTAGAAAGAGAGAATAGAAGTTATAAACATATATATAAAACTTTACTTCAACAGTATGAAAGAATCAGAATGGTCTACAAGAATGAAAACATACACCATACGTACTATCTCATTTCTCTCTTGTATTATCATAAATTTATATAATACGTGCTAGTCTCATACTATATATAAAACTAAAAATAATCATTAAGCATTTCCAAAATAAAAAACACAAGAGTTTCACGCTGTATTCCGCACACAACAGGGTGAGCTGAGTGAACTTAGTGTTAAGACACTCCGTTCCCCACTTTCCGCCGAGTTCTGGAGGCATTGAGTGTTAAGTGGCGAAACAGAACTCAGAGCGAAATCAGAACGAAGCGAATATAAATTTATTTTTCGTCGAGTGGGAAATGAACCCACAAACAGCCGCGTTTTAACCTCCAAAAAACACAATTATTCTAAAACCCCATAACCCGTCTATATTGTCAATACACTTGTAGCCAATCACCTGCGAGGGCGTTACGTAGATACGTCGTAACGCGCGGATAACTTTTATGAGCGGCAAATTGTGTTTATAGGGCCGTGTGTCGCGATTCACCGCCGCCGCCAGCCGCTGTAATCGGAAATATTGTCGTGGAATGAAGTTATTCTGTGGTACACCCACGAGCGATGGGCGATCATTTTGAGAATTCATTTTGGGTTCGTAGCTATTGTTGGCATGTCGTGGCGCAGGGGTATACGTAAACGCAACAGGTTGTGATTTCGATTCCCGGGCAAAAAAATGAAACATTTAATATTTTCTCTTCTTTGCTCTGGCGGCGTCGTGTTTCGCTACTCAACAGGCAATGCCTTCAGAATTCAGCGTGAAATGAGGAGCGGAGTGTCTTAACACTGGGTTCCCACTGCTACATGCGGGATGCGACGTGAAACTCAAAGAATAAAGAGAATAGAATTATCGTACTATGATTTGATTCGGTTATTATGTATCTGAAACTTGTGACTATTGTAGTGTATATGGAAGTAATCACATTTCCGGTTCTACCCCATATTATGCTACAGAACCGTGACCAATTTATAATTGCTAAATAATAGTACTTATTGTCTATGTTTTTTTTAAATATCTAGTCGTCGCCCGAAACTGTGTTTGCTTAGAACTTAAGATGAAAAACGGTACCCGTTCCGTTTCTGTTCCCGTAGGAATTTCGAAAATCTCTTTCTTAATGCTCCTCTACATTGCCTACATGCCGAATTTCAACTTTTTTAATTCAGTAGTCTAATTTGTGCGGTGTCTGTCAGTCACTCAGCAACGAAAAAGTATTTTTTTTAATATCACGTCGTATTCCCCACGTAGCAGGGAAACTGTGAATCTAGTGTATATATATGTGTAGATATTTGTGCCAAAACCACACTGTCGCTGCATCCTACTCCTTGTTCTTCACACGAATGTGTAGGACGTCGTTTCAATATTATTGTCGATCTCACTCAGATAACAAACAAGTTATTGGTTCGCTATTGCCCCGACTCCGCTGTGATATTGTTTTCTGATCGATCGTATTTGTTCTTATTACGTATCGGTAATTAGATTTTTTTTATTTTATTTTACTTTTTTTTATTTCGGCTTATTTATTTATTGGTTTAAACTCTTGGTTTATTAATGTTTATAAATAATAATTGTAATTACAATTTTGTTAAAATTTTAAATATTATAATGTACTATGAAACATTAAATTTATTTCATTTTTTAAATTATTTTCATATTGGGCCGGTCTGCTCAAAGGCACAAAGCATGACTGTAAAGTCGACTGGTTGTGGGTTTGATCCCCACTCGAGGAAGTGAAATATTTATTGACATTGATATTTTCATTTCTTCGCTCTGGTGTCGAGGTCAAAGCGCAGCGTTGAGTTCCGTCAAGCCTCCAGAATTCGGCGGAAAGTGGGAAACGGAGTGTCTTAACACTTGATTTCCGCTGCCTACCCTGCTATATGCAAGATACAGTGTGAAGCTAATTTTTTAAAATTTATTTTCATATTTTTGGTGAATTATTGAAGATTATTATTCTGTCGCCTTACTGTGATCAATCTCTTACATAAATGTACGAGAACTTATATTATAAAACCGGCCTCTAGAATAAGTATTAAATAATATTGAGGCCATCGCGCATTCAGCGGAAAGTGGAACGGAGAGTCTTAACACTAGGTTCCCCCTGCCTTACCCTGCTGTACGCGGGATACAGCGTCAAACTATTTGGATTTTTTAAAAATAATATTGGCATATTTACGTAACACACACGTTAATTATCATAAAATCTCCATCACGCAGTAACACCTATCCCGCCGAGTGCCACTGAGCTCCACTCGTAAAACAGGTGTAACAACGTCGTTACCACAATCAGCACTAACGATGTCTCACACACACTCAACTTTACCTACATAAACTCAACTCATTGCATAAGAAAAGAACAAGACGAAACAAATAAAAATAGTCCTTTAGCTTGTTTAAAATACATGTCATATTTCTTTGAAATATTATCCGAGTGCTTTTGTTTTGGTTCTTATATTGAGGTTTCGTAATGCACCTATAGTGTTGTAATACATAGTATTAAAGTCTTTATAGTGATGTAATACAGGTTATAACGGTGTGTGGTCTTTGCTGGGGAACGTCTACGTGATTTCTAATTGGAGCTGGGATGTGGGGCCGCGGGCGTGGAGTAGCAATTTAGAGGCAAATGTGTTTTTTAATTGTACGACGCGACGCGGTTCCAACATAGTGTAATAAGCCTGTTGTATTGAAAGGCAATTTTTACACTTGCTGTATGTAATTTGGTAATGTTGTTTGTTTGTTACAGGTACAGAAGGACTTCTTTGGGCGTATCGTTCCTGTGGCTCAAGTGCAAAAACATGGTATGATTGATCTATTTTAATTTTAATCTTTTCAATTAATTTTATATAGTAATATTTAGAAAGTTTCAATATCTAGTCATCATATGTCTAGTTGTATATAGCGATGAAAAACCTGCTTACAATATTTTAAATGACAATGACAATATTTAGAAAATTGATTACAAGACAAATACTTTGATGTTGGACAAGCCCTTGTATAGGATGCAAGAAATGAATAGAAAGAAGGTCATGTCATAAGTACTACCGTTCAAAAATAAATAAAAAATTAACAACATTCGAATACTTTTAATTTAATGAGCAAATTTGTATTACATATCCTTTAATTTATTAGAAATAAAAAAAATATATTTCGTAATATAAAAAAAATTACAATTAATATGAAATATAAAGCAAAAAAAAATTAAACGAGCAAACTCATATACCCTAGCCTATACCAAACAATTTTCCTTTAATCTCTTTACTTGTCATCGAAGTAACGACACCGTACAACATGGCCGTAGCGTTATTGCGTATAATATACTATTATCACATAAAGTTACAAGTGGGCCTATTATTTTCAATTACGTCGGGAAGGGGTTGTTAATATTCATCGCCGTCAACGCCGGAATCGAACACCTGATCCACCGTCTGCCCGATTGTCGACCATTTATATTTTAGATATTATATCTATAATTTGGTCTGGGATCCGTTTTAATAGACGTTGTGCTGTTAACTCTTGTTGATAGGCTGTGAATATACTGTTTGTCATTTCGTTAAAGATTTTTTTTTATGTTAGTATAATTTGTAATTAAGTTGAGAATGGTGTTGAGTGCCACTGCTTAAAGATTAAGTAGTCTCGAATTCAGTTCGGATTCGAGGAAAATGGAGAAAATTTGAATTAGAGAGCGTGGAATAGAGTGTCTTAACACTATCTGCGGACCCTGATATATCGAGGATACATCGTGAATATATTTTTTAAACCTCCAACGGGCACAAAAATATTTAAAATAATAAAATAGAAACATTCTCAAGTTACATAAAAAATATTATGATTTCTTATTATATAAATAACTACACACATATGTCCACCACTTTAGTACAAATGTCTGTTCAGCTCGTTAACTCGACTGCTTTAATGGTCTCAACGCGATTTGTAATGGGAGAGACCGAAAATTCATCTTACGCCAACGCTAGCTCCACGTCAGGATGAGAAACGATAATTCACAGCTTAACCACGACGCTGTTTTCTTGGTAAATGCTATATTAAGAAATTTTAAATGTTTATTTATTATTTTAAATGTTATTAATAAATGGGTTTTATTATAAGCGGCAAGTTATAAGTAATTGATTAATCAAATGGATTGGGAATTTTAGTTGTTACATTTTGATCTTTTTTATACCTTTTTGATCTCATTTGACGGGGTGTACTGAAAGGATTCTTGTGTTGATACATTACGGGTTCTTCGCCTCAACGCCTTCTTTTGACGAGACCGATGTAACTTATATTAGAATTTATTGATTCTGATGGAACTTATTATTAAACAATTTGACCAAGAAATGAAGTATTAGGTGTGTGTGTTTTGAGAGGTTCGAGATAAGAAAAAAAACACGGTGTTGAATTCGGCTCTTAACATGCAATGTCTCGAAAATTAGACAGAAATTGGGAACCAAAGTGTCTAAACTACTAGCGTAATACAAAAAAAACATATATATTAAAATAATATTTTAATAAATATAAGGCGATGCTACAAGCTTTCGTAGATAGCGCTACGAAATATGATAACTTATTTTTTATTTGTATTATGTTTTTCAAAAGCTTTTTATTATATTATAAGGTTCAATTTGTAACTATATTGTGATTATAATTGTTGAATGATAAAAAAATTGAGTTTTCATACTGTATCGGAGTGAAGGAGTAGTGAAGTGAAGGATAATTAAAGAATTTTAAGAATTTCGTTGGGCTTACGGTACTATTTATTTTTAAAATTAAAATAAATATTGCTATATATAAATATAAATATTTTATTATTCATTCATTAGGACGCGCAGCGTTCGTGGGTTCAATTGCCACTCGGATAAATTATTATTTTTTCATTACCTCGTTCTTATAGAAAGCGTAGTATTGAGTTCCGCCACTGAACACGCAATATCTCGGTAATTTTGCTAAAAGGAGGAGTGTCTCGACACTAACTTCTTTCTGTCAAAACTTCTATACGAAGAAAAATATACATTCCTACTACTTATCATCTAAAATAAATTTGTTCAAAATTAACATTTGCAAACCACAAAAGTTTACCTACACACCAAAATACATTATTATCGTCTCGTAGAAAATCCAAGGAGCAAGTTGTAATAAGCGCTCTAAGCCAATTGTAAGCGAGATCGACTCGTTATTTGACTTGGCCTCCATTGTACACCTCACTCGATTTTAGCCAAATGGTATTATTCCAAGCTTATATTATGTTAAATTGGTTTTCCACTTGTGATTGAGTTGGAATTATTAATTTCCAATAATGTTAATCTTTCGATATTGTAATTGTAATTGTTCAATGTTTAAACAAATTTCTGATTTTGGATGTTGGAATGGTTTGTTGTTGTATGAATTGTGATTTAGTGGCAGTTTTGATTGAACGTAACACGGGTATATTATAGATACTACACTAATAGAAGGTAGTTGATGTTTCTTGTATGTAATTTGTTTATATATTTTTTTAATCATTTTTTATCATATTTAAAAAATGAAAACTTATGAAAAATTACTAATTATAACTATAATATTAGAAAAATATCACTAAATCATTTTATGTCATGAATACAAATATTCTTTCATACGCGACAAACGGAGGCCAAAGTTATAAAAAATCACAAGTACGTTCTTTTAAATACCAAATTATATTTTCAAATGAAACCGTAATTCCGCGGAAAATGGGGAACGCATGTGCGTTAGTGGGAACGGAGTGTCTACAGTATAACATTAAGTTCCCAAGTTCCCTCTACCTACCCTGCCAATTGCGGGATACAGCATGAAACTAAAAAGAAACAAAACCTACAAAACTCTGTTTTCTAATCATTATTAACAAACATCCAAAACACAATCTAGCGCGCTCCAATCACAATAAAATTAACCACCAACCATCAAAACGCAATATTTAAAACAACACAACACGAAAACTTAAATTAAATGCCACGAATGTAATCTAAAAGCATTATATTAACAAAAACGGAATGAATGAGAGTCATAAAAGCGATCTTCTCATCACCCCGCCTTTAATTCACCGTCGTCCGCATAAAGCCCGGCTAAATTAAAATGCTACACTAGTTACCGGCTCTTTCATGTAAAAGCTGGGTTATTAAAGCGAGTCGGTTAAGAGTTACGTGTTGACCTCCGTGTGAGGGTTCCGTACGATAAGTTGTGTATGTTGTTTTTGTTTGCTTTGTTTATGAAAAATATTATATGTTCATATTTCGAATGTTCGTTATCTTGTTGGGAAAAAGAGTCCTCTACTTTCATTTGACGCACTTTGCCTCGTTACCAGAGCGAGGTAATGAAAATATTAAATATTTCATTTGTTAAACTGAGTAACGAACCCACAGCCTGTGGCATATACATCGTACGCTTGTATCACTGCGCCACGACTAATCTCTTGTTCTCTACTTTTGAACGAAATTGTATACAATTTCGTAAATATATTTAGAAACATAATGTTTGCTAACAGTTGCCACTATCAGAAAATTTTTAATAATAATAAATATATAAATCTGAACTAATTATAACTAGCTCTCTATATTTTTAGAAGGCTGCAGCAAAAAAAATGCATTTTTTTATTATTTCATTTCAGTCACCTCTTTTAAATGTTATTAACAACAACTTCAATAATTTTCCCGACCAAATCCCACTCTTCCCTACCATGAAACCCTACAAGATATACAACACCCTGTGTTCGTACAGCGCGCGGCGCGGTGGAGGCGGGCGCCGTCACAATGCGGGCTATTAGCGTGCGCAAACACGCCGCCCACGAGTAATTATACAAGTTGATTATATGTGAACGCTTTGTGTTTAATATATTTTTATGTATATATAGGGTAGGTATATGATATGGTTTTAATATATATATATATTTTGTAGGTAGAGTCACGCTGTATCATAACAGTGTAGGCAGAGAGAACCTAGTGTTAGGACTCTTCGTTCTTTGTTTTCTGTTGCATTCGGTAGATTAATGTTTTATTAATGTAGATAGTGAGGTGTTGTTGAATTTTTTTATAATTTTTTTCTTTTAGTATTTCCGTGTCAATCTGTTCGTTAGAAATTAGTTATAGATAGTTTTCGTAATCTTCATCGTTGGATAAATAATATAAGTATTTGATATTACACGTTTTACAATAAAAAATAATGACTATACTTTAACATTATTATCTTAAAAAAAATAAACCACGCCGACCGAACTCCAAAGGAATCTAAATGCATCTAGGCCCCCGTTGTGATAAAAAACCTTTTTTAAAACATACTATATAAAGTATTTGTATTATAAGCGTCTATGCCAAATATAATTATCAATCATTTTTAATTTTCTACATCTCGTGCTTGCAAACACATATACTACTACATAACGTTTTAAAAATATTTTACATACATTTTAAATATGTGGCGTGTATTTTTTTAGCCTCACACTGTATTCAGTAGGGTAGTCAAAGAAAACCTAGCGTTCAGACACTGTTCCCCGATCACCACCCACACGCTTGTCGTCATAGCACATTGGGTGATGGAACTTAACACCGAGCTTTCTTAATCACCGACTAGGAAATTAAAAATAATTCATTCCACCGTGTGAATCGAACCCACAACCATTAAATCTATAATTAGGCGCTATGCTGCCACACCACGATGACCTATATGCATTACAACGTCACGCTGTATCCCGCACACAACAGGGTACGCAGAGAAAACCTAGTGTTAAGACATCTCCGTTCCCCACTTTCCGTCAAATTCTGAAGGCATTGAATGCTGAGTGGCGGAACTCAACGCCGCGCTTTAATATACATTAAATAAATATGGGTATATTTTTTTTCTAGACGCAGTAGCTGACGCCATATCATCAAGCAATGTGTTCTACCAATATCGAGAAGGATTCAATAACGCTGTGAGACGTAACGTGCGGGTTCGCGATTTATTCTAAATACTAATTTTATAGAATGTTATATAATTGTATATATTATTTATTTCGTTTTATGTGTTTTTTTGTAATTAAAACTGTTTTAAGTGCTTCAAGCAATATTTGAAGTTAATAATGTATGTTATAAAATAAATAAAAAGTTCAAAAAATATTCGGTTTTTTATTTTAAATCTTTACTTTTAACTATTTTTTTTAAGTCATGCTGTATCCCGCACACAGCTGGGTAGGCAAAGGGAACCTAGTGTCTTAACACTGACCTAGTGCCCTAGCACACCGTTTTTCCTATTTGTTGCCGAATTCTGAACATTGCGTGGAGCATTCTGGAGGCACTCAACAGAGTGAGCGAGAAAAAATTGGAAATATTCAATATTTAATTTCCTCGAGTGAGAATCGAACCGCGTTTACAGTCACACAATAAATATTGAATAATTCTAATTAATCAAAATAAAACTTAAAACTTTCTTCTATATATAACAATTAATACTGCAAATATATTTTAAATTTATATCACACCTGATACCAAAACAAAGCAATAGCTAATGTAGCTAACAGCCAGTTGGCAATAATTCATAAACTTTGCAGTACACCCCTTTATAAAGTAATTGTTATATGATATCCATGTATATGAATGTCCATGTATAAATCAAAGCGGAGAGTGGATGGAGTGTCTTGACATTAGGTTTTCTCTGTGAGATAAAGCGATAATGCAATATGAATGCACCAACATAAATTATTGTTACGTCAAGTAAAATATTGTATAAATTGACTAGAGTAAACCTGTTACTAAAATTCCATTGACATTTTGTTGTTTATAGGCATGACGCAAGGGTATAAGCTTGTGATTGTAAAGCGTTGTGATTTCGATTCCTGCTTGGAGGAATGAACTATTATTTATTAATATTTTTATATCTTTAGTCTGGTGCCAAGGCAAGATGCGCGGCGGAGTGATTTCCTCTACTCAACACGCAATGCTTAGATTTTTACGCAATGCCAAAAATTTGGTGTAAAATGGAGAAAGGAGTGTAAGCACTAGATTCCCTCTATCTACCTTGCTACATACAGGATACAACGTTAATTAATAAAAGAAACTAAAATAAAATTACAAACAATCAAATTCAAATAATTTTATTCAAAATAAGAAGTAACATGCTTTATTTTTTAAACGTCAAATAACTTACCACCAGTTCACTAAAGTTAATGCCTCAGACCTGAGAAGAACCGGCGCAAGAACCTCAGCGAGACTTATTTTTTAAAAATCAATTTTAAGCAAATACATATTTATTTATCTGTAATCAATTGCATCCTTGCAACAGATACTAAAAAAATGTGTTTTTTCGGTTTTTACAACTATTTCACTAATATTAAACAACGAATATATGTTATAAATCAAATCAGGCTTCACGCTGTATCCCGCACACAGCAGGGTAGGCAGAGGAAACCTAGTGTTAAGACACTTTGTACCCGACTTTCCGCCGAATTTTGGAGTCAATGCGTGCTGAGTGGAGGAACTCAACGCCGCGCTTTGCCTCGATGCCAGAGCGGAGATATGAAAATATAAATGTAAATAAATATTTCACTTCCTCGAGTGGGGATAAAACTCACAACCAGTCGATTTTACAGTCACACTTAATGTCCGACCTCAATACATGTTATCCGAAATTAAAAAATCAGAATTTAAATAAAAGTAAATGATAATACGAAATCATTTTCTAATCATTATATTTTTTTAAGTTGGTAAGCAAATCAAAATGAGGATACAAAGAAAAATTAAAGTTCTTACACGAGCGCCTACACCTTACACATCTGTACATACACACACATGTTACCAAACCCACTCTAATTACCGAGACAACTGTTACCAAAACGATACAACATTAAAATTATCACACAACGGCCACAACTCACCAACTCTCCCAAACATCACCTGCATTTAGTTATTAAAAGCGTAAGCGCTGAAATGTTTCTACGTAAATACATCAGGAATATTGCGAACGCGTCAAGAGAACTGACGAATGGCCCAACTTGTGTTTTATATACGATTGTTCTTGTTTTATGAAGATTTCTTGACATAAATTATTATATTTATTATTTATTTGTGTTTTGTATCTTGTCTTGTGATATAAATAACAATGTATTAAGCACTCTTTAGCTTATTTACACATGGAGATGCGTAATTTTGCGATTTTTTAGTTTCTTATACTCGTTTCGTTTTTTATTTTTTCAGGCGTTTTTTTCTTAAATTCTTTTACGATTTTTTTCCAACATTACGGTCTTGAAAAGAGTTATGTGGGACCTAATAGAAGAATATCTATTAAGATCTCTTAACTTATATTAAAACTTATATTGTCGTAATTAAGACTTATATTGTCGCCTATTTAGTTATATATTTATTTATCTTAAATTATTTTATTCAAAAGTATTACGCTTGTGAAAAGAATGATTTTTTTTGTTGTACCCGCACACAGCAGTGAAGGCAGCGGCAACCTAGTGTTAAGGCACTCCGTTCCTCACTTTACGCCGAATTTGGAGGCATTGCGTGTTGAGTGGCGGAACTCAACGTCGTTCTTTGCCTTGACACCAGAGCAAAGAAATGGAAATATTTTATTTTAAATAAATATTTTATTTTCTCGAGTGGGGATCGAAACACAACTGTCGCGTTATAGTGTCGGCCCCTGGGCCACGACGGTCTCAATGTACGATAATTCATTATTATTTTTGATTGGCAAAATAATTTAAAAGATATTATAGCCAGAAATATAATATAATTTTGTAAAGAAAGAAAAAGAAAATTTGAAACAAATGACTCAACAACAGTTAAGTAACTTAAACATAATTAGTAACTGAATTAATCATTAAATTAATAAACATTTTGTATTCCATTCTTTAATGAAAGGTAAAAATTATATCAAAAAAAATATTATTTATTGACCTTTTTAATATAATATATTCTCTTGCCAATCAATTTTGTTCGTTATATTTTTTTTCTCAAAAACAAGTTTGTAAAATTTGTTTTGAAAATAAAAATATTACAAGCATTTAAGGACTTTGTGGGTGTCGTGGACATTTCGTATGACTTGATAACTTAAAGATCAAATGTTAATTTAACTTTTAAATTCTTGTACCTACGTAATTTAACTTTTGTAAATAAATTCTTGATATTCTGTATTTCTCTTACAATAAATAGTAATGATAAAATCATAAAACTTACAATTAGTTAAGAATCGAAATAATTTTCATAAAATTGATCTAATTTGTAAGTACGCTCTTATACCTACTATTTAATTCCTCTGGCATTCGGAGCGTCACTAGTTCGTAGCGCTTCGTAGCGTTGCGTAGACCGGACCCATGTTCCAAATCACAGTCTTGATCCACCCTCTGGCCTTTGTATTTATACGTATTTATTAATATAGGTATATATTACATTATTTAAATTTATCTTAATTTATTTGTTATATATTATAGTTAAGTATGTTTTATATAATTATTTTATTTTGTAATTCAAAGTACTCGTATTAATTGTAAAGTAAGGTAAAAAGAAAAGTCTATATTAATTGAAAATTTTATTGAATTAAAATATTTGTTACAAATAATTCGGCGGAGAGTAGGGAACAAAGTGTCTTAACACAAGGTTCCCTCTGCCTACCCTGTACCCGTCCCTACACTGTATCCCGCACACCGTTGTGTGCGGATTGAAGCGGATTTATTTTTATTTTATTATTTTCTCAGACAGCAACTTTTTCTAAAATGTTATTGTGATTTTATTAGTTCTTGTTATTAAAGAGCGAATGTAAATATGATTTACTAAAATCAAATCTATTTCTTTCATATAAACGTACGTTTTGTACATGGATCTTTACATTACATACTCCATTACTCTATGAAAAAAATATAACTTAAAATTAACTCACAATTTGTTTTGCAATAGCATTTTGTACGGCAGCCGAAACAACGGAACGTACAAATTTTATATATTTTAATTTTATTTAGCAGGTGTTGAAGCACAACTTGTAAAACACATTTTCTTCAGAATAACTTCATTATTTATTAATTATGCATTTTACCAACTCTTTATTTAAATATTTTTTAATTTTATTTATTATTTTATTTTTCTATTTTTTTATTGCATTAATATTTTTTATTTATTTTTTCTATTCAATTAAATTTATTTCTTGCATATATATTTTTTTATATTTTCCTTTATTACCATTAATCTTACATAATTATGACACATTTAATACATTGATTGAGTTCAGTCGGGGCGCAGGGTCGCAAAGTACAGTTCTGTAAACTGTAAAATCGACTGTATGCGAGTTCGAACCCCACTCGAGGAAATTAAATATTTATTAAAATGTATATATATATAAAATGTATGTATATAGAAATTAATATACATTTATAATATATATGTATATTATAAATGTATATTAATTTCTTCACTCTGGTATCGAGACTAAGTGCGGCGTTAAGTTCTCCACTCAACACGCAATACCTTAATAATTGAACAGGAAGTGGGGAACGGAGTGTCCTAACACTAAGTTTACTTCTGCCTACCCCGGAATATTTTAAAACATTATTTAAAAATAACAAAGGAAAGGAAAGGTATGTTATATAAATAAACACACAAAAAAATCACATGTACATCATTTTATTTTTAATAATGAAAACAACTAATCACGTGAAGTTCTATAGAAGCTAACTATATATATAATGTATATACAAGTAGCTATATATATGTATATGAACGCGCGACCGACGCCACAATTCCCGAACTCGTGCATAGTGCAGTTACGTCTCAAGCTTATCCACTCCTACGTATATACAAAATGGCGTCGGCGTTACCTAATTGTAGTTAAAATTCTACTATTTTATTAATTACAATTAAATCTTAATTTATTCTTAATTTAGATAGAAATTACAAATCTTATTTTTCGATAGAATAACTCACTCACCCATTCACTGGTGTAAAACTCGACAGTATTTTTGTATTATCGCAATTTATAGCAGTGATAGTTTGGTATTAAACCTTCATAATCGTTAAAAAACTTTGAAAGGACTGGTTTATAGTATAAATTAAAATATTTTTCATATACTGCTAAATTATGCTAACATGAGATTCTTTTTTTTTTACAATAAATTCTTAGTTCTTTACAATAATTTTGTGATAGTTATTAGTATCTATTCTTGAATTACAATATTGAATATTATATAATCGTATACCAGTATTATGCGACATAAAGGATTTTTTTTTCAATTGCATATGTATTTTATTATGAACATTTGAAATATTCTGAAAAAATATTGCTTCACCCTTTATGGCTCATATAGCAGAGAGAGGCAGAGGCAACTTAGTGCTAAGACACTCCGTTTCTGCACGCATCGCCCACTTTGAAAGATTGTGTGTTGAGTGATGAAACTCAACGCATCCCCTCGAGTGGGACTCGAACCCACTACCGTCTCGTTTACAGTCAGGCACTGTGCCGCTGTATCACGAAGGCCTCTTTTTTAAGGAAATATTATTATCTATGGGAATATATTGCTTTTACAAAAAGGTCTTACATATTTATAATGTAATTTTTAAACTACAATTAAAAAAAAACAGACTGTTGGCAATGCTACAAATAAAATTTATCTTTAATACTGAAAAATATAACGTAACTGTAAGAACTTCCCCACTACGTACTTATATTCTAATTATATTAGATATATTCTATTTATTTACAAAAAGCACAATTTCAGCATTAACTCTAGGTATATTATAAGATTATTATATAACCAATTTATTTTTATTTCTAATACTAATATTGTATTATACAAAATTAACATATTTATTTATAAAATAAAATTATTCACAACGATTTGGTCGAATACTGATATCGGTAAAGCAATCAGAATATTTACAAAAAAATAACTATTTATAAATAAAATTATGATTTATATTTGTAGATATTATGACAATATGATCGTTAATGGCCAGTTCTCATTGTGACTTTTATATGGAACTAGTAAGTAAATTCAGATACTAAAATATTATTATATAAATAAAAACAGTAAAATAAAACATTTAAAATTATCAATATTTTTTTATACGCTAATTAAAAGTATAGTGCAAGTTGCAGCTTTACTACTTAATAAAGTGAAATAAAATAATACATTATATATGGAATTCGGTAAAATTTTGAAAAAAATACTTGTATTCTTATATTAAGAAGTTGTGTTTTGTTCGGAATATTTGTTTGAGATGCTACATAATTAAAATAGTCAATAAATATTAAAGGTAAAAAATAAAAGAAGAGAGAAGAAAAGAATTGTTAATATCAAAATCTTTGCGTTTTACTACAACGAAAACAAAAAAGGCAACTATCATTTTCATATTGCTCTATTATATAGTAGAGTTTGTATGACTATCGTCTTAATTATAATATTTATTATTTTTTTTAAATTATAGGTCAAACAAAAAAAAATATACATATTGAAATATTTTATTGATAGTAACTTAAATTTATTTATTACTTTAAATTATAGTAAATCTATAAATATATAACATCGACCGCTTATATTACGTATATACTATAACCTACCGCGTATACACATATGGCACAATATGTTGGCACAAAGTGAAAAATGGCACTAGAGAATTCACTGAATGTTCATGAAAAACTTTTATAATTGTACATTTATGTTTTAATTGTAATTTGCAGCGTTGAGTTCCGCCGCTCAACACGCAATGCGGACAATTTGGCGGAGTGTTTATTACTACGAAGTGTCTTAACACACGATGCGTCTTCCCTCTGCCTACTCTCATATATGCGGGATACAGCGTGAAACTAAAAAAAAAGCAAAGTAATAATTTTATCGTACTATTAAGAATTAAATTATATTTGTCAACAACAATAGTAAAGTCCTAAACCTTATATTTCAAAAAAATTACTACATTCTCCAAGAATTGGTATATATGGGTTCCGTAAGATATTAAAGTAGCCTACCGCTATATTGCATCCCAAAAGGTATGTGGAGGGGATCTAGTGTCGAGACACTCCGTCCTCCGCTGGTTGCCTCAATTTGAGATATTATTGCGTATCGAGTGTCAGAACTCCACGCCGATGTCTTATACAATACTAGCAGATTTTTATTATTATGGGTATATGAACACAGATTAGAATTTAAATTGAGACATTTTAAAGTATTCTATATAACAATTTCATGAAAAACTATTATCATACATAATTATGACAAATATTTTCATAATATAATGGTAAACAATATCACCGTAAAATTAAAAAAAATAAAATTTTCATATAGTTGTCATACAGTTTACAATAATTGTTTTTATAGTGAGGTCCCCAAACAATTTTACAGTAAAACAAAGGAAATATTAAAAGTTTATTGATTGTAGCGCTTATATAACAAAATACGTTACTTAAATAAAGTATTTGAATAATCAATTTCATTCCTATTGGCCTTATCAGACATAACTCAATTTATCACAACGAAAAAAAAAAAAATAATACATAATTTGAAATAAAACTAAACTATTTTTAAACATATCTCTATAACACTCTATACAAAACAGTTATTTAAATACAAAAATAGGCTTAACGGAGACAACGAGAACTTACTTAATCTAAATGCTTGGGTGGTTCAGGCGGGGCGGGCTCGTGCAGCAGCGGCAGAGGCAAGGGCGGTAGAGGCAGCGGCAGAGGGAGCAAGGCCCTCGACTGGAAGTTGGCGAGGGACTGCAGCAAGGCCGCGGAGTGTTCGTGCGCCTTGCGACGGAGCTCCGCCACGCTGGTGGAACGCGCTTCCTCTTTTGGACAGCATGGGCATCCCCAACCTGGACGCAAATTAGGAATTTAATATGGTATATAAAAGTAGATTCATGCTGTATCTCCTGTCTAGAAGGGTAGGAGGGAACCTGATGTTAACATTGTGTTCCCACGCACCACCTAATTTTCAAGACATTGCGTGTTGTGTGGCGTAAATGAACGCCGTGCTTTGCCTTATTGTTACAACGAGGAAATAAATATAACTCATTTCTCCACGTGAAAAAGGAACCTACAACTGTCGGGCTTACAGTGCCGCTGCGCTACGACGACTTAGAGCAATGCTTTTTTATTTTCAATAATTTTATGGAGAATAAGCCTGTCAAAAGCAAGTTCCCTTTTAATTTCAATTTTTTTTAGTATTATATAGACAGAAAAAAACCTAGTGTTAATAGATACTGTTTTTAACTGTATTATATTTATCAAGCATTTAAAATAAAATGAATAATCTCATTTCGTATTTAGAACGGTGATGGTAAACATTTTATTATATTTCAAAAATAGTTCTTAATTTTATTAGTAGACATATATTAAGAAAAAATATTTTGACTATTTTTAAAATTAAACCTTCTTAATATAATAATAAAACAGAAAGCCAAAAGTACCTTTGAGCGGGAAGAAGGGTTGCGACAGATGGCTGAGATGCTGCGAGAGGTGCGAGAGGTGCGGCGGCAGGAACAGCGGGGGCGGCGCCGGCGGGTCCGAGCTGGTGGCGGGCGACGAGCGGAACGCGCCCGTGCTGTAAAGAGGTGGATAATTAGTTTGTTTTTTGCGATTAATATCATTTTAAATGAACCTATGTTTTATGAGCTTCATACTGTGTCCCGCTCACAACAGTACACTGCTTTGGCAAAAGGAGCCTAGTGTCAAGACACTCCGTTCCCCTTTGTCCGCTGAATTTTGGAGGCATTGTGTGTGGCGGAACTAAACGCCGCGCTTTGTCTTAACGCCAAAGCGAAGAAATTAAAATATTAAATATTTTATTTGTTTATGCTAAAGTTTTAGCGAGAAGAATGCAAGAGAGATCTGAAAGGCTGTTATGGGAGGCCCAAGGAGGCTTTAGACCTGGAAGAGGGTGTATGGATCAGATCTTTTCCCTCCGCATGATCACGGAAAAAGTTTTGGCCGTTAACCAAAAAGTTTTCTGTGCTTTTGTGGACTTGGAAAAGGCGTTTGATAGAGTTGTCAGAGCGAAATTATGGGAGATACTACCCCGGTACAATGTGAGTGGACCCTTGTTGCAGGCTGTAAAGTCTCTTTATAGAGACCACTCAGCCTGCGTGCGAGTAGGAGCTGGCATGTCGCCCTGGTTTGACATCCGATCGGGTGTTAAACAGGGTTGCGCCATGTCAGCTTGGTTGTTCAATTTGTATTTGGATAGCTGTCTCCAAGGAGTGAAACAAAGTGATATAGGAGTGAAAGTAGGTGACCTGAATGTGAATTGCCTGCTGTACGCAGATGATGTAGTGCTTATTGCATCATCAGAGTGCGAGTTGCAGGCATTGGTCACCACTCTGAAAGAAGAGTGTGAATATAATGGTCTAAGCCTCAATGCGAATAAGACAAAGGTTCTGATTTTTGAACGAGATGAAGCAAGGACGGAATGCAAGATCAGTGTAAATGATAAGATATTAGAACAGGTGAATGAAGTGGTATATTTGGGAAGTATGTTCAGTAGAGATGGATGTGGAAAGGCGTATTGCTGCCGGTAACAAGGTTAACGGAGCCTTGGCTGCATTGATGAGACGGCGAAACGTCAGCACAGCTGCGCATTTGGCCGTACACAATGCAGTTTTGGTATCGACCCTGTTATACGGCAGCGAAACGTGGGTATTACAGAAGAAGAATGAAAGAAAGATGAATGCTGTGGAGATGCGATCTCTTCGTAGGATATGCGGAGTCAGCCTAGCTGATCGAATCCGCAATGAAGAGGTACACAGAATGGCAGGTACCAGCGAGGATGTCACGGTGAGAATGAAGAAGAACGTGCTCAGCTGGTTTGGGCACGTCGAACGAATGAGCGAGGAAAGAATGGCAAAAAAGATTTATGATGGAAAAGTGAGTGGTAAGAGAGGTAGGGGGAGACCTCGGTTGACCTTCGAAAACACAGTATCAAAGATACTGGAGGAAGGTCACGTAAAATGCATGAGGGTCCCCCGGAGGTCATGTATGAAGAGGTTGATGACAGTGGACGAGGCGAAAGAGGTATGTAGAGACCGTAGCGTTTGGCGCTCCGTTCTCTCTGACTACCCCGCTAGGGATAAAGCGTGAAGTTAAGTTAAGTTAAGTTAAGTTTATTTGTTAAATGAAAATATTTAACCGGATTAATCGCGTATTTTTAGTATTATATATTGTAGAAAACCTGACGTTTAGAACACTTTGCAGTAGTTCGTGATCGCAAGTAGTTATAATTATAGCTTCTTGCTTTAAAGAACTATATGTAGAGACACATTTTCTAAAAAAATATTATGATAAAGTGCTTAGCTGTAAATAAAAAGTTGCTACGTTTACAGCTTGGATGTAACAAATATAAACATGTGTTTTCGTTTATGTTTTCATATGTTTCAATTCGATTTTGTGACCGTGGTCAAATGGAAACAACTACTCTATATGATATTTCTTTTATATGTGCCTCAAGTAAATCGGACCGCAGATACAATCCGTACAACGACGTCATTATGTTAATGTCGAAAGTTAAATGAAAATCAAATCAGCTTCACGCTGTATCCCGCACACTGCAGGGTAGGCAGGGTGAACCTAGTGTTAAGACACATTCCTCACTTATCGCCGAAATCTGGAGGCATTACGTGTTGTTGCGTAAATCAACGTCACTCTTTATCACGACACCAGAGCGAAGAAGTAATATAAATTTAAATAAATTTATATTATTTTCATGTCCTCGAGTCAATTTTGAGGGATTTGGGTTCACCACCACCAGTCAATTTTGCAGTCACACTTTGTGCCTATGCGCCGCCATTGGCCATTAATGTCATAATATATACAAAAATGCATTTTCAACTCTAGCCAAGAGTTTCTGGGATTTGTTGACATCTGATGTTTTTATCCAAAAAAATTCTTCAGCTTTAAATATTTGTATAGATTTTAAATTTTCTTTCAGATTTAACTAAACACATAAAATATAATAGTTATACAATAGTTATACTACTACTACGCAACGTTCAATATATGTACATACATATTTACATATTACTGGTTAATTTGATTATTAACAGTCATCGATTCATTTTATCTAATATTTTAGAAAGAGGAGTGGTGTTAAGACACTCTTCGTCATCGGCAACGTCCAATTTTCAAGACATTGAATGTTATTTGGCGGAATACAAAACCGCGCTTTGTCCATTTACCAGAGCGAAGAAATAATTTACTCCCTCAAGTAAGAATAGAACTCGTGACAGTTGTGTTTATAGTTAGACCCTATCCTACTGTGATACGATGACCTCAACTCAACATCATTAATCATAATGAATTTAGATATAAAAGTGAAATAAAGAATTATATTCATTTTAAAATCAGCGGCGGGCGTTGGTCTCCAGGCATTTATATTGTTTATTTCATTCTGTCGCCGAGAGGAGATCAAAGAACCCTTCATAGCATAAAATGGTAATATAATTTATAATGTCTTTGCTCATTGATAGAGCAAAGTTGATTGAAATTTACAGTGTATTATTTGGAAAGATATCGGATCCGATTATTAATATTATACATATATTATATTATAAGAATATTGACATAATATATACTTAAATATATTATGTAAATAAATGAATTTTTTTTCTAAATTGTTCATGTAGACAATGTTTTAAACTGTTAGTTTATACCAATATCATATATCAATAACATTTTATATTCAGGGTTGAGTTTGAAGTGGGGAACGGAATGTCTAGGTTCCTTCTGCCTAACCTGTTGTGTGCGGGATACAACGTAAAGCTTGTCATAATATTTAAAATAGATACACTTATGTGTATGTATGTATGTACTTTACGATATAATATATAAGTAATTAGAGGAATAGGGAAATATGGTGTTAAGACACTCCGTTTCCCAGACACGCCTTCATGTTTGCAACATTGCGTATTGCATGGCAGAACGCAACGCCGCGATTTGTCTTCTTACCAGGGCAGCGTAGCGAGGAAATGCAAACAATTACCCAAAATGAGAATCGAATCCACAACGATCTCCAACAGACAGTCCCTACCTCTTCAAAGAATATGATAAGAATATGCAGGTACTTATTATCATAAGTAAAATAAACAAGCAAGACTCCACTTGAATAAATCAAAATCGCTCAGCTAAACGCCGAGTGAGTGTCGAAATTCAAAAGAGCAGATCGCGTCAGAGGACAGATTGAGACAATGAAATGAACGGCCGAGGTGTCGCGTCGCTTTGACATTCTCTCAGTGCATAGTTGATGTGCCGCGGCCGTGGGGCGCGAGGTGTGGGAGGCAGCGGTTGGATGGTGGGTTTTTTTTATCCTTTTGTAGTATTGGTTTTTAATAAATATTGTGGCGGTATTTGTATGTTGTTGAAATAATATTAGAACAAAGATATTGTATTTATTTGATGTGTTCATATATATAAGACTACAATTTTTTTTTATGTGTTAAGATTTTTATCTAAACAAAATAATATTATTGATTAAGATTAAATTTCTTTTTTCAAAAGTTATCAAATATTGTTAATATCAAGGAAACCGTATTTATATGCTCCGTATTTATGTTCAAAGCTTTTATATATTGCATTATACGTTAATATAAAATACTTATATCAATTTATGCAAATTTTAAAATCTTAGGTAAAAGCAAAGTGCCTATTTAAATTATTGAGTTGAGTCTACTAAGACTTGAGTTTCTGTGACCCTACGAAGTGAGCTCGTTTACGGTCACATAATATTTTACTAACGAATCTTTTTTTAGGCGTATCGTTTAGAGGTTGCACTAGTAAATATATACTATTTATAATAAAAAAATACCGTATACATATTACTTGTAAATAAAATAAAGTTATATCACATAAATAAAATTAAAAAAAACAACAAAAAAACATCCCACACATAAAATCGATACCAACCAAAAAACCAAACCGCGACCGCCTATAACTCCACACGAAACTCCCCCGGGCACTCGTTCAATGGAATCAAAGGATTTGCGTTCATTATATATGGTAATAATTGATGGTATCCACGAGCACCACCGCACTCCGCCGCTCCGCCTGCACTCCGGCCGCACCCTTAGCTATAATACGATCTGACTTTGCAACCAGCTTAATGCAACTTGCGTTACGCGAAACGAAAGAAACATTGTATATTTAGTATTATTCTCGTTGTTTTAGTACTACGAGTACTAGTGACACTGTTGTTGTTTTTGATCTTGTTTTCTTTTGTGTTGTGTAGTGGATTATGTTGTGTTTCTTTTAATATTTTTGTGTACATTTGTTTTTTTTTTAGTTTTATAATGAACGTTTAGAGGTCAGTCGGGGCGCGTGCGAAACATTCGCATGCAAAAGGTTTTGTGTTTGAATGAAATAGTTAATATTTTCATTTCTTCGTTGTACTCTGTCACTCAATACTACGCAATGTCTCGAGAATTCGGCGGATAGTCAGAAACGGAAGAGCCTTTATGAGAGCGAAGTCTCTTAACACTGGTTCCCAGGTTCCCTCAGCAGCAGGATACAACGTGTGGCTAAACCGTGGCATTATTCTTGGTTTTAAATAAAAATTTTAGTTTTACAATACGTACCTATGTAGATAAAGTGGCATATACGAATTCTGACTTTTTCAAGAATGTTACATATTTTTTGTACAATATATTTCTGGTATCGTCGCAACGCATTTTCCCACACTATAATACACCAACATTTAGATATAAGTGGTGAGTCATAATAGTAAGAAAAGGAAGAAATATATAGTAAATAAACGAATAAAATGGAAGTTTACATATAGATTATATGTATAAAAAAGTCTAAGATTCATGATTAGGAACAAATTGTCTTATATATTGTTATAACTCTCCAACCAATCCTTCTTGCTTCCTAATATCCTTAGTTACTACAATATTGTATTGCAAGGGTCAATCCCAAAGTTAGGCCAAGTCTAACGAAGCGTACCTCTATTAATTGGTTAGGGGGAGAGGGAAGGAGGGCATCCCAAACTGTCCTCCTTGAGGAGTTGCTAATATGAATATTCAACTAGCGAATTGAATACAAGGCGTGGAACAAAGAGAATTGATGCTACCCTTAATACCGTTACTAATTTTGATTAAAGCGCCCGGCGAATTGAGTGCCACCTCTGTTTGTTGGTCTTTGATGAAATAGTAAATTGATTGTATTAAATTTTCTCATTGATGTTCAGAATTGACTGTTCTACTGAGAAATTATAATGTGATATTTATAATGTCTCTGTAGACACTTTTGATACAATTTTATATTATATTATATTACGAATTTTTTTTCTTATTAAATAATAGTTAAAAATATATTTTTCAATTATAATAAGCAAACAGATAATGCTTGTTATCAAATTTATTTCACGCCATGGTTGCCTAGTTGGGCCTTTTAATATTTCGGACTTATATGTATATAATTTGCTGTGGGTTTGATTCTATTTAGGAGAATTGTTTGTTTGTATTGAAATGTTACTATTATCGACCGTAAGAAGAGAACTATTTTTCATTATTTCAGTCTAATTATCAATACGTGAAGATTATTGAAGAAAATATTATCATTATATACTTTAAAAGCCTACATTTTATAGTACTCACTAATAAAACAAAAATGCTTATTCCACATTCCTTATAAATTACGAAATAAGGCAAACAAATATTAAAATGTATTATTCAAACAAATCTAAAGACACCACAATAATACATTCAACCATTACATTAATAAACTAAAACAACTAAGTAAATATGTCAGCGTAGCTTATAAAGTGTGTATCCTACAACGTATTCGCAACTTGTAGGTAGAGGCGGGTAGTGTAGGTAATGAGAGCGTTCAATTATTCATGCAATTAACTGATTATAGCGACATGGGCCACCCCCAACTATCACGCCTTTGTGTGAAGGTATTCTATATATATTATGGGAGTTTGTGACTACAGTTGGATTTTGATAATATTATAAGTATTTATTTAAAATTTAAATAACGTTACGTTACGTTATATCGCTTACGACTGTTTACGCAGGGATAAGTTGGAGTTAAGTAACTTCGGTCTGCATTTTCCGATCAATTTTCTAGATGTTGCGCTGTTTCTTTAAAAAATAACGAATTAGGTGGAATGGGAATCGATCCCGCAACCATCACATTTATACTCAAACGCTCTCCACAAGTTTTTATGTAACGTTAATGAACATCACATTAAGTGATAATGATAACTAAATTTGATTTTTGTACGTAGATTTTAGTATTAAGATATTCCGATTACACACGTAAAATATATATAGCAATAATACACATATTTTAAATATTCGAATAAGAAATAAAAAAGATAGAAATAACGTTTCCATAATAAAAAATATAAAAACCCAAAAAACTTGTAATTTGTATTGTAAAAGTCATTCACATTCGAACCAAATCTCTCGGGATCGTATTACATCATTTCATACACTCAAAACGGTAACGAAGGCTCGTTTAACTCTTTCTCATTACTATAATGATATACTCATACAAGCAAGGCTGTATGAAACGAGTGTTTTTAAGAATGATCATTTCAAAGTGCTGTCAAAGACTAAAAGACAATATTGTTTTATATTATCTGTATTTCATAGAATAATATTATTTATCGGTATCATTTACCTGTATTTAATAAAACAATATTCATGTTTTTTTAAAGAAATGTTCCCTTTTATAATAAACGCTTGAAATAAATGAAATTTCAAGCTATCTATATTTTATAACATAACAATATTATAAAAAAAACTATAAAAAAGTATTTTCAAGATTTTTCATTGCACCATGTGTTTTATTTACCTCTTATACATGAAAATAAGCAAAACCACGATCTAAACATAGTCTAACATAATGCACTCAACCAGTCTTGATATTATTACCACTTAGCGTACGTAACAAACAGGAACTTTGTCACGTCGCGTCGCGCCGTTTCACTAAATTACTGTCAATTTATCGTGTTGCATAATTAATTTTCATTTGTGAACGCGCACACTGTCACGGCACAACTATATTTTCATCATTTATTCATAGCGGCGTGTCAGGCATTTCATGATGCTGAATTTCAGGTGCTATTGGATAAAGCTCATGGCTTGCGAGCGTTGGTAGTGTTCATTTATAAGGCGAATTCTAAAACAGCACTTAGCTATATTATTAAGGAATTAAGGAGGTGTTACTGTTGTCATTTTTATTTCAGGTTCACGCTGTATCCCGCATGTAGGCAGAGAGAGTTTAGTGTTAAGACACTTCGTTTCCCACATTCCGTTGAATTTTTTGAGGCTTTGTGTTTTGAGTGGCAGACTTCAACGTGACGCTTTGCCTTGACACCAGAATGAAGAAATTAAAATATTAAACATTTCATTTCATCGAGTGGAAATCAAATCCACAATCTGTCCTATTAACAATTAAAGGCATCACAACCGGCTCACATAATATAGTCATGGACTTTTTTGGAAAAATTTATTTGTTTTAGTTAATATAAACAAAAAAATCTAATCAATCTAAATACAAGACTACTAGTTAATAACTACTAATAAAAAAAATTACAAATAGAACACCGACACGCGTACATAATTCCTCAAAGAGAGAACGCTAAAACGCTCAAACACCATTTTATGTACATCTTTAAGAAGTAAATTTAATTTTAAGTGAAAGGTAGGCAGGAGGAGGAGCTCCTAATTGCCAATTTTCTTTTTACGCCATTTTTTCAGCTTTTAAAGAGAAAAATTCGTTAATGCATATTTAATCGCCGTAATCGTCTCTCCCTCATGAAATTACGAGACGCCTGCTTTTTTTATATTATATATAGGTACTTACCTTTTTTTATATTTACAAAGTAATTATTGGATTTTTTGTTTATTGTAGATATTACTTTAATAGAGCTGAATTTATTATTATGATTAATAACGAATTTTTAATTTGTTTTGCATAATAAGTCGCTTAATTAAGTATTTTGTGATGCTAAATCTTGTTGGTACAATAACGACTAAGTGGCATAAACCGATTGACTTATCTAAGGATAACTCTCATCGTATACCCAGATAAGTGGGGAACGGAGTATCTTAACACTACGTCCCATCCCTCTACCCTGCTATATATGTGCGGGATACAGCGTAAAGCTGAAACTGTATATCTAATACAGACATACAAAATACAGTAGAGTGGTAGAGATATATATAGTCGTATTTTTCGTTAGCAAAGACTCGGTAATCTACATTACTATCCAGTCAACTATCCGGTCTCTGGGGCGTACAATCATTTTCTTTGAGCCCACTGTAATCCACCGTCCCACCTCATGTATAATGCGTGCATATAAATTTCAATTTTAAACCCGCGCAGCTCGAGTTACAGCCATTTGTGGAATTACGCGGTAGCCGGGGGTTAGACCTGTACGTGATGGGTGTTGCGATATTTTTTTTTATATTATATATATTATATTTTAAGGGGGAATTTGTAATGTTTGAAAAATGTATTTTTTTAAATTAAAGTAAAATTCAAATAATTTCAAATTTGATATATATTTTGTGTGTTTGTTACATTTATGTAGTATTTTTCCCTTAAGTGTAAGTGTAGTTGAATTTATAACTTTACATTTTATGTATAAAAAATATTCAGAATGAAAAAAAAATCCGATTGGTTAAAAGTTCAAACAATCCACCATATCGTACAATCAATAATATTATTATTGTTTTCTGATTTTAGCTTCACGCTCTGTCTCTTAAAGAGCAGGGCAGAAAGAGAGAACTTGGTGTTAAGACACGCTTTTCCTCACCGTATGCCCAAATTTCGATACATTCCATGTAAATGGCGCCGTAATGGCTTAATTGTTATAGTAGGATCTTTGATTTTCAATCTTTTCTGAAGTCTCAAACCCACCATACCACAGAGCAATATACTATCAGCTCATTCTGCAGGAATCCAGGCAATTAAGAAATCGTTGGCGGTAGTTTAATATAATAATTATGTCAACTGACATCTCAGTCTACCCGTGACTTCGGGTTTCTCAAAAATTGTATTATATAATATTATATATACGCGATTAATCCAGTTAAATAGTTTAATTTAAAATGGCTTAATAGTTACTAGAAAAATAAAATAAAAATAATTCATTTCTCTGATTAAGAACCGACCCCAAACCGTCGCAAATATAGTCAGAAACCTTCACCTCTGCACAAGATCCTCTCAACTAATTACACAATATTATTTTCCTATATTACAATGTCGTACGACCGTCGTGGTCGTATCGCCCCATATAAACGCGACGTGTAATACAGTTTCTAGTGGTGCAGACGGTAGGCACGTAATCAGGTAATGTGTTTGCGACGTAGCACCCGAATGTTTCAGTAATATTTCACTGTCCGTGCCCACGTTTTGAGACGTACAAATTGTATTAAATATTCTTTGCACTCTTGGATTGGATTGGCTTATGTGAATATAGTACAGTGTGTTTGAGTGAGTTGATACTATTTTTATAGTCATTTTTCTAACATATACAAAATTTATTTAACTTATTTTAAAGAATTACAAGAATATTGTGTCCATGTCATAATTTTATACTATTATGTCTCTGAAAAGTGTTAAAAGTTTACGTTGTCGACACTACATGCAATTACACATATAATATTTTACATATTCAAGTGACAAATGTAATAATTAAGACCTACGACTGTAATAATTAAAATAGCGATGGAGCCATTTAACCGAGGAAGCCAATACTCTTGTTACTAAGCTTTCTCCACTCTACTAAACGGACTAATAGGTCTTCTTCTTTTTCGCTTGACACTGTATCCTGCATATATAGCAGGATAGGGAACCTAGTTTTATTGTACTTCATTTTTATTATTCATTAAGATAACTCCGGTGCCCATTTTCCGAAGATATCCGGAGACATTGAGAGTTGAGTGGCCTCCATACTAAAGCGAAGAAATTAAAATATCAAATAATTCATTTATTCAACTGAAAACTGATCTCACAGCCGCGTTTACAGTCGTATTCGCATATTCTACTGCACCAAGACAGGCGCCTACGAAAATTCTATGAATATTTTAAAATATTATTCGATTTATATGATATTAGAAAAATTAAATTAAATTAGCTACACGCTGTATCCCGCACACAGCAGGGTAGGCAGAGGGAACCTAGTGTTAAGACACTCCGTTCCCCACTCTCTGCCGAATTTTGGAGGCATTGCGTGTTGAGTGGCAAAACTCAACGCCGCGCTTTGCCTCGACACCAGAGCGAAGAAATGGAAATATAAATTTAAGTAAATATTTCATCTCCTAGAGTGGGGATCAAACCCACAACCAGTCGGTTTTACAGTCACACTTTATGCCACTGTGCCACGACTGGCCTCAATATATTAGAAAAATATAAATCGAAATCCACCATCAATAAGACGAAGACTGGCACTGTATAGGTAATCCGGTGAATAATAACATTTGCCATCCTCACCGCTAATGCAGCCCTGCCTCCCTGCGGACTTTAAACTCCTTACTGGTTTAAACGACCCGTTCGTTTGTTTATAAGCCGCGGCAACGCTAAGAACGGCTTTAAGGGGTGATTTTGTTGTTTTCTTCTTGTATATTGATAGTTGACGGCCTTTCGGTAGGTAATGTTTTTGTTTCTACTATAATTATATGAAATAGTTGATTTAAATACTGACGCGTGGTGGTGTAGTGGTGAAAGGAAAAGAATAGTAACAGGTTAAAGAAAATTTAATCAGCTTCACGCTGTATCCCACACTCAGCAGGGTAGGCAGAAGGAACCTAGTGTTAAGACATTCCGTTCTCCACTTTCTGCCGAACTCTGAAGGCATTGCGTGTTGAGTGGCAGAACTCAACGCCGCGCTTTGCCTCGACACCAGAGCGAACAAATGAAAATATAAATTTAAGTAAATATTTCATCTCCTCGAGTGGGGATCGAACCCACAACCAGTCAGTTTTACAGTCACACTTTGTGCCTCTGTGCCTGGCCTCAACAGGATGCTCTACACAATGAGACAGATTGGAGAATTATTTAGTTATTTTACATTTTAATAAGCTAAAAAAAATCTACGAATAACTATGTTCATAACTTACCAAATAACTTAAGTAACATTACTTAATAATTAATTTTTAATCACAGTTATTACACTGTACACGTTAGAGTCTACAGCTATAAGTATCAGTTAGACAAGCACAACCACATTTGTTATATCTACAAGGATCGAGAGAGTCGTAGAACGTGCGTTGTTGAATAAATAAAAGATTAATATAGATTAAAAAAAATTAAATTAATTTATTCTAATAAGCTGTCGGTACATTCGTTCACAATTTATAGAAAGTAATGTTTCCTTATGATAAATATTGTTTGTTTCTACACGCTGTATCCCACACATAGCAGGATAGGCAGAGGGGTTCTCGGAACCTATCATTACGACTCTTCCGTTCCCCACCTTCCCGCCGAATTCTGGAAGCATTGCGTGTTGGAGTGCGATACTCATTGCCGTGCTTCCCTCGTTACCAGAACGAATAAATGAAAATGTTAGTAAATAATAAATAATTTCCCGAAGTGGGAATCTAACTCACAACGTGTGACCGTTAACAAGTGAGAACATCACTCACAATTAATACTTATCATAATATTCAGATACCTATTAGTAGTGAATATCGACGAGCTTACCAATTTTAATAATAAGAAAACTAAAGAATAATGAAGTTACAGAAGTCTATACTACCATAATATGAAAAAATATCGCTTAATAAATAAAAGATTAATATCGATTAGAGCACTCACAGCTCAACATATCGTTACAAACGGCGCTATTGACACATTTGTTCACGTAACGCACATAAATTGAAACGACAATTACTTACATGCTCAACTCATAAATTGTAATATAAACACCGTTTGAGTTATCAAATTAGAAAAATTAAATGTGATAAACTCCAATTAAATGTTATTGCGTAAAAAAGGCATAAATTAATTCGAGGAACACGGATGCGATGAAAAAACCGCTGAGTGAGTGAGCGTGTAATAGGGAGCGTGTAGGCAAGTATCAAAATATCTTAATACAAATATTTCAAAAATATTTGAAATTATTTTTATTATTTATGTTTTTTTTGAACTTATAATTTGGACGTATTGGTCGTCAGTACAAATATAGTGAAGGAATCTGTAGTGTGTGTGATTAAGCATAATGCACACACACAATTTTGAGTTGGAACTCATAGTTGCCATGAAATTTGGCTTTAAGTTTTCTCTGGGTATCTGGGTATCTGTAGACGCAATATGAAAAAAAAATCTTTTAAGTAATATAAAGGCTTATAATTTTTAAATATTCCAACAATATATACAACGCAGAAATACAGTCCCAGAAAAAAAATGTTAATTCGAAATTAAAATATTAATTGCAAAATTTTTTTACTACATGCGGCTCTATTATACATATAAAAATTTATTTTAAAAGCGATATTCTTTTTTATTTTCATATAAGCAATTTATCTAGTTACCATACGATAATTAAAAATAACCAAACACCGCACAAGTGATTTTAACTCATACGAGTATATCTAAATTATAAGTTAAATTGTATTAATTAGAGCTCAACTCATAAAGGGTTTTGTCAAATTAAACGCCACGTCGGTCACATCCATCAATTAATGTTTCATACATTAATAACTCTTATTATTTTACATGTAAAAGTGATTACGGTTCAAGCATCGTGATATGTGGGTCATTAGCATAATATAATCTTTATTTGTTAACTGTTTGAGTACTTTGTTTAATTGAATGTGATGATTCCTTTCATTTTGGGATATTTAAAGGATAATTAATAGTACAATTGACTTTTTAATTGCATTTTTAATAAATTTTATGAAGGCGGACGTATGTTAATTAAGCAGCTTCACGCCTTTCCCCGCATTGGCAGAGAAAAGCTAATATTGCGACGTAAATCGTAAAATGTTGAGTGCTTGTTGAGTTGCACAATTCAATGAGTCTTTATAAGGTAAATTATATGATATATAATTATATATATCGTATATTTAGGCGTTAACCTGTTGTAAATTTACGCTGTATGCCGTATGTAGGAGGGTAGGCAAAAAGAGCGTAGTGAGCGTAGCGTAGTATTAAGTCACTCTGCTCCCCACTTCCCGCAGAAATCTGAATGTATAAACTGTTGAAAGTCTCGATACCAGAACGAACAAACAAAAATATTAATCGAATCGAAATATTAAAGGAATCGAACCCACAACCTGTCTTGTTTATAGTCACACGCTTGTGCCTGCGCCACGATTGACCTCAGGATTATATATAATACAACATAAAGTTATAAAATAAACCAACAATAATAAGAAAAACAACATTATTATCTAAAGTAGTGTATAAATGATTGCAGCAATATAAAAAAGGTGGGCGGGGCGTGGACCAAGGAGGTATTATTATGAAAAATCGTAACACGTTTACTGAGCGGACTCCGTTGCATTATTCATAGAGGAGCATTTCACGTCGGATACCTGCTACGTCTATTATTTATAAACGCTTCATGTATTGGGGTGCCACGCCCTTAGGTTCGAGATGTTTTAGTTCGTAGTTCGGGTGAAGTTAAGAAAATAGGTTTAGCCATTTTTCTTTGCTGGAAGTTCTTTATTATAATAATGAATATGAATCGTTTAGAATTTAGATATACTTTTTTTAATACACTCTTTTTAAAAATATGTTTCTTAAGAATCTTATTAATTTAAATATAAAAAAGTATAATTTTATTTTTTTTAGCTTCCCACACAGAGCATAGTAGGCAGAGGCAACCTGGGAACCTATTATTAAGACACTCGGTTTTCCTATTGGCAAATCAACGCCACACTTTTTCCTAGTTACCAGAGCGAGAAAATGAAAACATTAAATATTTCAGTCTCCCGAGTGTGGATCGAACTCCATCGCGCTTATATCCCAACGCCACGATAGCCTCAAATAATTTACTCATTTAAATATTACACGTACATTAATAAAATGGCTTAAACCAATATAAATATTTTAAAAAACACATTTATACAATCCAATAAATAATAACAAAATAAAAAAAAATGTTTGACACGTCAACCCAAACGATCTTCACAAAAATCAAGTTGACAACGACAATAGACTCCGAAAGAGAGCTGTGAAATAAATCCATAAATTCAATTTGTATCGAATCAACGATACGATTGAATATCAAAATGTGACAACGTTCCTCTACTTTACTCAAAGTGTGGCGACGCTCCTCTACTCTTCTCAAAGAAAGTCATAAGAAAGCGAGTCACGATCGGTCGCGACGGTAACGCGTTTACTCCACAAATACACTGATTGCTAACGACCCGGCCAGACGCCAAATCTTATACTGAGTGTCTATTGGTCCCTACAATTGTTGTCCGATTTTTGTTTTAGGAGATTGTGTTGTTTTGTTTGTTTATATTTGTTTAGTTAAACGTGTTCTTGATGGCTGGCTTCAATTCACACTTGAGGAAATAAAATGTTTAATATTTTCATATCATCACCAGAAAAAACACGGTGTTGTGTTTCACTATTTAACAGGCATTAGGCTCAAGATTTCGGCGGAAAGTGGGGAACAGAGTGTCTGAATAGGGAACGGAGTGTTAAGACACTAGATTTCTAGGTTTTCTCTGCCTATTCTATTATGTGAAAGATACAAAAAGCCAAAAATATTAAAAATATAACTAATCTTCGATAGAAAGTTCCCATTAAAGTATTTATTATTATAGCATTCTACATAAAAAAATATCTAATTGTATTCAGAAGAGCGCTCTCAGTACTTAGTATTTGACGGAAAGCTACAAAATAATATAGTTATAAAAATATCTAGCGTGGAAACATTTCCAACGTAAGCTAATGTTTCTATAAGGGAATTCCGCTCTAAAGCGATAAGCTCGGCGCTCAGTCTCGCTCACCGTAAGCAGAAACTTAATTATCATATTTTATACCTCATAATACTTACGAAAAAGATATTCAATTATATAATTTTCCCTCTTTTCCCTCTGAAAAAGGGATTCCCTTTTCATTTCTCATTTGGATTTTTCTCTTAAGCAATTACGCGCGCGCCTCGGGGAACGCGAGATTGGTTCGCGAGTGTACCGCCGTTTCCACGTCCGACGAACGAACGTTCTAATTTATGTTTTAACAAGGACTTGAGTTATGTTAACTTATGCACGGACCACGTTGGCTCTGTTTTCGTTTAATAAAAGTGTATTTTGTGGATGATTTTATGAGGCAACTTATGTATTTGTTTGTAAGGAATAGAAATGAGCTCATTTCATGCTACCGCCCGTCCGCCGTACGCCCGCCCGCCCGCCGTGCGTTGTGGAGATTATGAGTATTCTTTATTACCTATTTACATGGATAAAGCTTTACAAGTAAATATTAAAATTCATCTTTATTAATATTGTCATAATGACTTCAGCTAACAATTCTTTACATTTATTCGTATTCATCACTGCTTTTATGTATATTACGACACGAAGCTTCTTCTTATTATATCCATTCTTAAACCGACTGCTATATTTTGATTACTTAAGTTATAACAATATAGAAAACCTTTTGACTATAGATAACGTCATGTCTTTTTAGCTTTACGCTGTATCACACACACGCACACACACAGTGAGTGGCAAAACTCTACGCCACGCTTCACCTCGACACCAGAGCAAAAAAAATATTAAATATTGCATTTCTTCGAGTGGGAATCGAATTCACAATTTGTCGCGTTCACAGTCACAGTTTGATCTCTACGTCATCACTGGCCTCAGTATATAACGTGATAATAGAGACAAATGAATTTGAGCTGCCAACTCGATACAGGCAAGCGGTTACAGAACTCAATTCAGAAAACTGCCAGATCGGATTCCGGGCGAGTTGCGTAATCGCATCGCGCGGCCGCGAACACAAATTATTCGAGCGCTGGAACTCAGTAACTTCGTCAACCCCATAAAGGAAGTAAGGAACAAAGCGGAACCACAATTGGCCGTACCCCGAACCTAACCTACCTGAGTTGATGGAAGTTTTAAAAATGGCGGATCTTTGAGAGTAAACTCGATAAGGCCTCGCCCGTGGGACGCGTAAATGCAATTTGGAAGGAATCGCTCGTGCCTTTGACGTCCTAGCGACTCGTCGTTTGAAGATTTGCTTGTTTGCTCCCTACTCTCGTGTGTGCTTACGTAAATAGGCTAGAAAAAAAATATCTAATATTGACACGGGAGATTCGTATAACGTAAAATACATTTCGCTTTAAATAGCAATCGCTCTTTCTATCGATATCTATGAATAGTTGAACACGTCAAAGAGAAACTCATATGTTGGTTTATTTGTTCATTACTTTTAATTCAAAGTTTTGGCTACATTTGGCTATACTATATTATACTTTATCTATATATACTAAAAAAAAGTCGATTTCTACAATATACTTACCACATGTTCTTTTTTAGCTTCACGCTGTATCCCGCACACAAGGGGAACCTAATTTTAAGACACTCCGTTTCCCATTTTCCACCGAATTCAGGAAGCATTGTATGTTAAGTGGCGAAACTCAACGCCGCGCTGCCTCGACACATCAGAGCAAACAAATAAAAATATAAAATTTTGTACAGTCACACCTTGTGAACCTGCGCCACGACTGGCCTCGACTTACTCAAAATAATGTAAATAATATTAATACATGAGAATAATCACCACACACATTAAAACATAAAATATAATAAAGATATATAAAGGAGACGAGCGCGCTGCAACGCGAGGTAGCTAAAATGACGAGACTCCATAAGTGGATCAGCATAATTTTTATTAGGTAAATCATTCTGGGGAGAGCGGGGAATTACTTCAATGTGCCAACTTTATGAAGTGACTGCTTACTCGCCACCCGTTCGTAGGGTGACCACGCTGTGGTAATATTGTTGAGATGTACTGTGTTGCCAGTTGTAAAAAGATATAAAGATTTTAAACATCAATAATTACTCTTTAAAGATATTTTCTTTTTAATTTCTCTGTAATGTGTACTAAGCTTACTAGATGTATAAATCATATGTAAATAAGAGATTTTTAACATGGACAGAAATGATATTAATCCACTTCGCCTGCACATAAATCTGTCACTGAAATCATGCATCACAAGGTTCTTTCTCTTTCTACCTAACCTGTCCTACTTTGAATAATGCAAGAAATAAAAAACAATAAAATGGTAGAAAAAAGCCGACCAGAAACTTAAAATACTCATATTTTGAGTTTCTGGTCGGCTCTTCTCAGCAGAACTACCTTACGAGCTGGTGACACCTGGTAGTTTTTGCATATTCGTTCAACACTTCAAAAAAGTTTACAATAGTATTGTTAAATAAAAAAATTTCCTAAAAACTCTAAAATAATGGCAAAACCAAGTTAGCATTGCAATGCAAATTGCCGGGAATGATAGAGAAACTCCGCACAAATAACTTGGTAGATTATAATTTGTTATTTGGATCTGAAGCAATTAGCGAACTCGGTAACTCGGTAACGCTGTGACTGGCGTTTTAATTTGCTGATTTATGAGATAAGTTGGAACTTTGCATTTTGTTCCACATTAATTCTGTATATAATCGTCTTGAATGTAATTATGTTACAATATAATATTTTATTTATTTAAATTTATATTTATACTTCTTCGCGCTGGTGTCGATCAAAGCGCGGCGTTGAGTTTTGCCACTCAACACACACTACCTCCTCCAACTTCATAAACGATACTCAATATTTTAAATTTTGAGCTAGAAAGGATTTATAGTTAAGGCTTATAGTGTTAATGTAAATCAAATAAAAATCGAAACCCAGAGCGAGGAAGTGAAAATAGTTCATTACATTAAATAGGAATCGAACCTACAACACTCGCGTGTATAACGTAAAATGGTCTATTTCATGGAGATCGAAACCAATACCTTCGACATACCGATCTAAGAACGGTCAAATTAAACCAATAAGTAAAGACTTACTTATTGGCTATGAATTAATAAAGTATCAACGACAACTAACGAATATAACTAAATTATCAGACAAAGGCTTCATCAGCTACCAACAAATAATATTATTAAGTGTTAACATCACTAACAGTCACGTACCGTTAACGAAACCGCCCCGATCGAATGAGTAGTTTATATGATACTTAGAAATAGTTATTTGCAATGGCGTCTTATGGTTTTTTTTTCAGTTTTACGTATTTTACCCTGTATGTAGTAGGGTAGGAACGTAGGAACCGGAAATCAACGCCGCGTCTCTATTATAGAGTGAGAAAATGACAGTACTACTAAATATTTGACTCACGACCTGTAAACCTGGACTGGACTCCATGTATCCTGGATATTATTTATATCTCAATTTATTGCTTACCTTTAAAATTTTAACGTTTTTGTGAGAAATTTCTTGAAACCTTCAGTACTGCGGGCTAATTAATATATGACTGTAAGCGTGAAGGTTGTGAGTAAGATTCGAAATCGGGGGAATTAAATGCCGCTGAACACATAAGTATCACGAAAGATGGTCGCTGATGGAGGAAAAAAAAAACAGATAATATAAATAAAAATAAATAAATAAACCAGCTTCACGCTGTATCCCGCATACAGCAGGGCAGAACGAACCTAGTGTTTAAGACACTCCGTTCTCCACTTTCAGCCGAATTCTGGAGGCATTGCGTGTTGAGTGGCAGAGCTCAACGCTTCGCTTAGCCTCGAAATCAGAGCGAAGAAATGGAAATATAAATTTAACTAAATATTTCATCTCCTCGAGTGGGGATCGAACCCACAACCAGTCGGTTTTACAGTCACACTTCACACGACTGACCTCAAGTTAGAGATAATATAAAGACATATTTATTTTAAAATAGTTTTATTTTCATCCATCGAGGTATTCTAAACGAACTACCTGATTCGATTTACTCAGGCTCGTTAACGCGACGTGACTATTGGCGATAGTAGTAACAAATATAATTCTGTTTACTTTGTTCGTATAGAAATAACGTTTAGCGTTTTATGCTCAAATTTGTCTAAATACTCGTATATAGATAAAGTGTATATTATAGAAGCTAGTCGTGAGCACGAGCACAAGCGTGTGACTGTAAGCGCGGCAGTGTGTGGGTTCGATCCCCACTCCAAGAAATGAAATATATAATATTTCATTTTGTCCTTCAAGTTCGGCGATGAGTTTCGCCACACAACACGGAAATTTTTAATAAAAATGGAGTGAATAGAAACACATTGTCTCTGTAAAACTGTATACACTTCATTCATTAAAAAAGTGAAGGCTAAGGCTAAGTATTATCTATCAATAAAGTCTATAATATGTATTTACTAAATGGTTCTAACACACAGTTCGCTAATTTATCAATTCTTAAGTTGGTGAAAAAAAACATTTATTAAGATATGAATCTGGTAAAACACAAAATAATTAAATTACTGAAATTTAATCTCAAAAGTACAAATTGAATTCAATCAAGTTAAAAACTAACCCTTTTAAATTTGTAGCCTGCATTGACCGTGATGGTGGTCTTGCTACTGATAACGCTACTTATAGTTACAAAGTTAATGTGATTTTAGTGATGATAAGTAGGTACTTAAACAAAACGCAAAGTTGAGTTGTGTCACTTAAAACGTGAAACACGGAGTGCTTTAACACTTAGTTTTACACTGCCTACTCCGTTAGATTATGCAGGATACAGTGGGAAACGATAAAAAACGCATCATGCACCGGGAAATATCATTTATGACGATTATGACGTTATCATCAGTTAAAACCTATTTAACAGAAAGCAATCGACGAACCTAATGATAAATTTCTCTATCTAAATTATAAATTAAAATAATAAATCAATTATCTAAATTGTAAATTTGGTATTCGGTAGCATCACCCAACGTTACTTGCAGTAAGAAGCAAACTTAAAAATAGCAAAAATAATTAAAAGATATATTATTAAAAAAATGTCTCAAAAATTTAGTTATTACAAGCAATTAATGTTAAATTAACCCTATCATCTATTTTGCAGCCCGCATTGTCATCACTAAGGGCGGTTCTACTACTCAATCCCGGTCTACTGATTTATTCTTCTCTCTAAACGTTGTGTTGTATACAGGCGTTAATCCCGGAAGGGTTGCGGGTTGAAAGGGTATGGCGATACGAAAAAATAGATGAATTGTTTCATTGTAAATAAGTTTGATATTTTTTGGTTAAAATATTATTATTATTTGATAAAACGTAGAGATCATTTAAATAAATATGAATCTCAGATAGTCGTTATTAGACTTTTAATAATTATAAGTAAAAAATGATATTGTTTTCTTCGTTAAATTAAATAATATATTACATTTTGGTAATCTGGATATGTTAAATATACTACTTATGTGCTATATACTTTTTCCACGAAGTTCCTTTCGAAACCCTTCACTTCATTTTCTCGTTAGAGAACTTTCTTTACGGGTATCGATATTAAACTTTCTTTTTATATGCGTTGTACATACAAGAGGGTTAAATGATGATGATTATAAAGCCTAATACTTTTTGTATCAGCTTCACGCTGTATCCCGCCCACAGGGTAGGCAGAGAGAACCGACACTCCGTTCCCCACTTTCCGCCGAGTTCTGGAGGTATTGCTTGTTGAGTGGCGCAATCAACGCTGCCCTTCGCCTCATGCCAAATGAATAAATGTAAATAAATATTTCATTTCCTCGAGTGAGGATCGAACCCATAACCAGTCGATTTTACAGTGAAAATGAAAATATGAAAATGTATTTATCTAATTTATGTTAAATGTTGTTTCTTTTTAAAAGGGCCTCCACTAATGTTAATATAGTTTTGATTGCATTATTTCCACCGATATACCGCGCACGCTTGATTTCAGCGTGTCAAAATAAGAAATGCAGGGCGGCACGTGCGGCGCGTGCGCACAATATGGAGAGCCCGCGGCGCTCAGCGGGGAACGAGCCATTGTACCGTGGACCGACTTGTGTCGGGAATATTATAACAATATTGTATGTATGTCCTGTTTTTTTTTGATTGTAACATTTAAATGTCGATTTAAGTCTTGATTGGCTATTGAAAGTTTATATGTTAATTATATAATAATTATTATATAATAATTATAAGGATTTTTTTAATTTATTTTTTGCTTATATTAATATTCTCTTATAATCTAAAATTATAATAAAATCGTAAAGCATACATTTCTGTATCTGGCAGATCTGTAAGAAAAAGTCATATTTAATAACCCATTAATACCAAAAACAATGTCCATATGTTGTCAGTTTATCTGTTTATGCGTTTGTGCACGCTAATCCCAAAAACAGATAAACCTATTGATTTGTCCTATTGGACAGCTTCCTTTAACATTTAATGCTTATTTTATATCAATCATTTTATAAATAAAAAAATGTTTAATAAATGCCATTCGACAAAAGTATATAAATAGCTTTTTTATTGAATCGGCTACAATTTAAATTTTCAATAAAGGTATGGATATTTTTCTTAACATTATAATATTATAATTATTAGAACGCGAAAATAAATTAATATAAGTGTTTTTCTATAATATTGAAATAAAATCCCTCTTAACTCCAATAATTCCTTATTCCAAGATACTTCAAACTGAACAATGACGTCAGCCTTCAGGAAATTCAAGATCCAATTACGGTACATTTAGCACCAAGTCTCCTATACACGGTACTCGACTCGTCGCGTGTCGTTTGCTTTTTGTTTATACACCAACTTCGACTCAATTTAGCGTTAAGTGATCGCTATTGCCTTTAGGGTATCACCCCCGTTTAACGACCAGCTTTCCGCTTTTTTAACGCCACGGGACGCTACGGTTATTTACGGCCAGTGAATGTGGACTATTGTCCGAACGCTTGATTGAAATCTGTTACGCCGATTTTGATAGAGTTCTCTATTGATTAGGTTGAAGTGAGATTTTATGTTCTTTTTATTGTTTGTTAGGGGTTTTTATGGTGCTAGCTCGTTTATCAGTAATGCTGTTTAAGTAATGTTTCCGATGTGATTTTTTTCTGTTTTTGTTGTTGAGTTGAGAAATAAGAAAGTGGTTTGGTTAAAATGTTTTTGTATTGTTGTGTCTTCTTACTAAATATATAACCCGATGATTTAATTAATTAATAATTTAATGTAACTTAACGTGACGTATTTTTTTTTGTTCCAACTATCTACTATTGCCGTTGTATTTTTCTTTTTCGGATTGTAATTACATTTTTTGCGTTTTCTTCAACAATTTTTATAGTTTTAAGTATATCATTCCTAATGTTATAAGAATACTTTTTAGTCTGTGTCCTAGTAACTTAAACTTATATAAAATTAAAGTTAACCTTCCGGTAGCACCATAAAATTAAAAATCAATCACGTAAGACATACCTTCATGCCTTTACCATAAACAATCAAAAAGACCAGGGCCAGTCGTGTCATAAAGTTTGATTGCAAAAGCAACTGGTTGTGTGTTCGATCCCCACTCCAGGACGTGAAACATTTATTTAAATTTATTTTTTCATTTCTTAGCTCTGGTGTCGAGGCAAAATTGCGGCGTTGAGTTCCGCCACTCGTCACGCATTGCCGAACTGCACGAATTCGACGGAAAGTGCCAAACGGAGTGTCTTAACTCGGAGTTCCCTCAGCCTACTCTGCTGCGTGCGGGATACGGCGCGAAGCTGAATGATATTTTATTATTTATTTCTGAAAAAAATGTCATATATAATCTACATCATTCCTCACATGTCAACGTCAACACACACTAGCTAGCTACTACTAGCGTACCTACACAACCGTGTCGACCGTCGGGATGCATGATCCAATTGTCGTCGCTAAATTGATACTCTATTTGGCCCAATTAAACATTAATTAATGCCACTAATGAACACCGAGCCGCTCTGCTGTAGTGCGCACTATGACATGACCGGTGATCTACTTGCTTTTATATACTTCATGTAGACATGTTAGGTTTTGTTTGGATGTATAAAAAAATAATTGTGTTGTAATAATGTGAGAGGGCGGCGTTGAGTTGCGCCAGTCAACAAGCATTGAGAATTGCGTGAAAAGTGACGAACGGAAGTGTATTAACACTAGCTTCCTAGCTTCCCTCTGCTTACTTTACTACGTGCAGGACAGCGTGAGCTTAAAACATTTTTTTTTATATATTAGTGACTCTAATATATACTTTCCTGATATATATAACCATGGAACATGGAAATATCATAAAATACAGTAAAACATAGATGTATTTAAATCAATAAAATACTTTATTCTTAAACTAAATACCATGGAGAAAAGGTTTTGTTTTATTTTTATTCAAATTAATATTATCTTAGACGTTCCTTAGACGTTCCTCACACAGCGCAGGAAACCTAATGACACTTTATCTCGCTGTCAGAGTGAGGAAATAAAATAATTCCCTCGCCCGAATCGAACCTCCACCTTCCCATTTACAAAAGTTGTAAGACAAGAAGATATCACATACCATATCTATATCTAGAAATCTTCTCTTTGAATTAAAACACGCGAATAAAATGCGTCACAACACAACAATATGTAGTTTCATTAACGACATTACATTGAATTGACTTAACTAGTCAAGCAATTAGTTGGGAATCAACGCGCGTCGTCTATTGCTATTAGTGTATGACGTGAGGACGGATGTTCGCTGTTTGCTTGAAGATTGCATCAAATATGTATGGCAACATTGAATTACAGTTGTTATTGTTAATTGTATTGAATTGTGGCAATACAGCAAAAATTTAAAAGGCTTCACTTAAAATATATACTCTTTTTCTTTTTTGAAATAGAAGCTAATATTAGAAAAATTAAAATATTCGGTTCTCCTCATTTAATTTTTCCAAAATCCTTTCTCCGTCTATATGGACTAACATACCGATTCCCCTGATCAACCGGGAATAAAAAGTCAAGTGCGAGTCGCACTAGTAAACAAAGGGTACCGCACTATCTATAGAAACGAGCAAAAAAAAAAGTATATTTCTAGATTAGAAATTTTATAATCAAGTATACGATACGATAGTATACGATAGCAGAGAACACTATATACTCCATACAACAAACAAATAATGATCTTAAACATTTTATACCGAATTAATCTCATATACCCCCCGTCCGACACATGTTACGAACAGCTCGATACGAGATTAGTCCCGCCTACCAAAATTACAGTATTAGAGCGTCGTCCGTCGACAAACGCGCTAACGTGTTTAGCCCACCGAAAATCCACTAATGTGTATGTACTCCCTTTATACTGACCGTTTATACGCTAGAGTTAATTATTATTTTTTTTTTTTGAAAGTATATTTGGTTACTAAAATGTAGTGAACTAGCTCAGATGAGCACTCAGATGTCAATTTGTTGTGGTGTTTTTAAATACGGATGTGCTATATAGCTGAAGTTCATTGACAATACAAAAACTAGTTTTTGTTAGCTTCACACTGTATTTCACAACCATGGCAATCAGTTGGCGGGATATTGAGTTATTCATACATTTGTCACGCACCTATTAATGCGAATTCAATGTTTTCTCATGGACAATATTGTCAAAAACGGAACAAAATGGGATTACACAAGAAGCACCAAATTTTTAAATGAAAAGAGAATCACCAAAATCGGTTCATCCAGTCAAAAGATCTGATATAACAAATTAAAAAAAGAACAGCCTAATTAAGCCGAAAAAATAACATTATTTTGCTAGTTTTATTAAAAATTATAAAATTTTATATTCTTATTCAAATTATTACTATTTTAAGCAGATGAATAATTTAACACGTAATAAGGATTGTTGATTCATTAATGTAAATTAAATATAACATATACTTAATTTAGATCAATGAATTTTGCCTAGTATTTACGTATTAAGTGGCCTGACAAAGCAGTGTGTTTTACAAAATAATAATCAGAGATTAGATATCAAACCCACAACCACAGTGTGTACAGTTTGACAGTGTCACAAAACATTTTTTTAGGAAATAACTAAATAAATTATTTATTTAAATTAAATTGAATATAATAACTAACTTAACTTAACTTAACTTAACTTCACGCTTTATCCCTAGCGGGGTAGTCAGAGAGAACGGAGCGCCAAACGCTACGGTCTCTACATACCTCTTTCGCCTCGTCCACTGTCATCAACCTCTTCATACATGCCCTCCGGGGAATCCTCATGCTTTTTACGTGACCTTCCTCCAGTATCTTTGATACTGTGTTTTCGAAGGTCAACCGAGGTCTCCCCCTACCTCTCTTACCACTCACTTTTCCATCATAAATCTTTTTTGCCATTCTTTCCTCGCTCATTCGTTCGACGTGCCCAAACCAGCTGAGCACGTTCTTCTTCATTCTCACCGTGACATCCTCGCTGGTACCTGCCATTCTGTGTACCTCTTCATTGCGGATTCGATCAGCTAGGCTGACTCCGCATATCCTACGAAGAGCTCGCATCTCCACAGCATTCATCTTTCTTTCATTCTTCTTCTGTAATACCCACGTTTCGCTGCCGTATAACAGGGTCGGTACCAAAACTGCATTGTGTACGGCCAAACGCGCAGCTGTGCTGACGTTTCGCCGTCTCATCAATGCAGCCAAGGCCCCGTTAACCTTGTTACCGGCAGCAATACGCCTTTCCACATCCATCTCGTATCTTCCATCTCTACTGAACATACTTCCCAAATATACCACTTCATTCACCTGTTCTAATATCTTATCATTTACACTGATCTTGCATTCCGTCCTTTCTTCATCTCGTTCAAAAATTTATTCGTTTAATAACTAAATACGTTATTTAGTCAAATACAAAGTAATTTATCTAGGTTATTCGTGCTAACACACATGACGCGATGACGTCAACGAATTAGGACGTACAGCGGAGGGTCGAACGCGGTGCCCTTAGCGAGACTCGCGAACGGGTTTATTGGCGCGCGGGTGAAACGGGCTGATGTAAATCTATTTGTCATATTAATGTGGGCAATTAGACCGGCATGCGGGTTGCAGGGTTGCCTGGGTGTCTGTTTTACAGCTAAGCTTACACTATATTGATTTTTTTTATATTGATATATTTACTATGGTAATATTTGAGAAACGTGGAACACATGATATATCTATCTACTTATAAATACAGAAAACTATACATTTAATGAAGTATACATATATTTAAATTTAATATTCTTCATGTACTAAAAATCTATTGGAGAAAAAAAAATATTTAAGGAAAGGTGGATTAGATTTAAAATTTTACATAGAAAAGTGAACATAGAACAATTTAGTTTTTTACTTTTAAAATTAATTGCAATAAATAATACAAATACGTTTATCTATTGATGTTTTAGCAATATCCATAGGCGGTAGCCCTACAGTGGAAGGGTTGCCGTGAAACGGTCGCGGGTTCATTACACCGAACAATTGTTCAAATGAAATGTTTAATTGACTCGTTTAATTAGATCTCACGATCATAATACGCTTTTTTGACTAATCAAATGAGTCACGATGAACGCTGTTCAAATGGATAGTTTAATAAAGATTGTGGCTATTTTATGGACAAAATGGAAATAATTTTGTCGTTTGTGGTAAAATCACGCTGTGGCATACAGCAGCGAAGGGAGAAGGAACCTGGTGCTTAAGACACTCCGCTCCTCATTTTCTTCACTCTGGTGTCGAGGTAAAGAGTTAGGATCCGGCACTCAACACGTAATGTCTCCGGAATTATACGGAAAATGTGGAACGGACAGTGGTAGTATCATTTCGCAAAAAAATTGTCGCCAAATTTGATATAAGAATTGCAATTTAGTAAAATGTTTTCAAAATATTCTCTACATACAAACATACTGTAAGAATTTTATATATAGTATATACAACAAATACATAAATGATTATTACTTTACAATTACGAGTAAGACAAGTAAACCAACAATTTGTTAAACGAAATTATCAAATAAATTACTCAAAGGGAAGGTTTTAAATTAAATAATATACAAATTGCTTCGTACTCTTATAAATTATGATAATTCAACGGGTGTGAATAGAGTTACGTACGGACTTAATTGTAGTAGTGAGTGCCACTTGAAAGGATATCGTACTAATATTATAAATAAGTTTGTTTGTTACGCTTTCACGCCAAAACTACTCAATCAATTATCGTGAAACTTTGTACACAAATTCTTAGAGGTATTGGAAATGACATAGGATACTTTTTATTTAAGAAATATATTTTTCAAAATATTATTTAGAAAACATATAAAAGTTGGAACGTTGCGGAAATCGAACCTGCAAAACCAACCAGGCGCTCTGACCACTAAGCCATACGTTCTCATCAGGCTACCTCGATATTTTTATACGCTTGTTAAAACTTACTTATATTGTGTTAGCATCTCTATAGGGATCTCCCTACAATTTTTTCCCTTTTACAATTTTTTTAAACCTTGAAAATCACTTTTGCTTATATAAAAAAAATCACTCGAAAGTAGTTTTTTCATACAAATAATCCCGGTTAATACAATGTAACTATTGTTTTTATTCTTGTATATATATAATCCACACACGGGGGTGCGATAGCTGGCGTTATAAGCCTGACCGCTCACCGCATTATCGCACTTCCGACGGAAACCCACCTTAGCTAAGTAAGCAATATTTTATATTCTATAAGTATAATCATACTTCTTATACATTATTCTTCTATACATAATTTTGATAATATCCAATTCATAAATCTATATATATAATAAGCCAATATGATAGGCAGAAGGAATCTGGGACATTTCCATTCCGCATTTTCCGTCGAATTTTGGAGGCATTGCGAGTTGCGTGGTGGGTCTTAACGCCGTGCTTTGCCTAATTACCAGAGCGGAGAAATATAAATATTAAATATTTCACTTCACGTGCGTAGGTATATAAGCATTGTTTTTCTATGCCAAATATATTTTTGTGAGCATATAAAAAAATGTTAACACAGAGAAGGATTTCATCTGTAATACTAAAATTTCGAGTTAAAAGTTCACAATTGACACGCCTAAAAGCTATAAATAAATATATATATATAATATTTATAACAAAAAAATATTAATCTTATTGTAAAAATATTGATTGTAACGACTAGTAACATCGTCCATTCAGGTCTGGTCAATTTAATCTGACAATTAAATACTAACTAATTTACCAAGCACATCACGAGTTGAACTCTTAAAGTTATTAAGTGGAACGAACTTAACCCTTGATTATTGGTAAGTAAGCCCTCTCGATTCAATTAAAGTGAATCTTTGAGAAGTTAAACAAAGTTCGTGGCCAAGCCGATGTTGCGGACCAAAATTTAATTAATAACGACACTGGAAGTTGTTAATCGTGTAACTATATTAGTATTATGATTCTATATTTAGGCGCGTATTTATAAATCGCTCTCTAGATCGATCTCAGATTTGAGAGCTATTCATATATAGAGTTCTTAGTTATTATATAAAAAAAAAATTAAATCAGCTTCACGCTGTACCCGCAAACAGCAAGGTAGGTCGTGGAAACTTAGTGCTAAAGCACTCCGTCCCCCATTTTCCGCCAAATTCTGGAGATACTGCATTTAGAGTAGCGGAATTCAACGCCGCGCTTTACTTCGACACCAGAGCGAATTAATATAAATTTAAATAAATATGTTTGAGTGGAGATTGAGCCCACAACCAGTTGCGATAACAGTCACACTTTGTGCCTCTGCGCCTCGACTGGCCTTGTTATAATATACTTATTATTTATCTTTTTCTATTTGCATAAAATATTTTAGTTAATTAAATACTCTTTATATACGTTCTAATTTATCGAACAATGTGAAAATTCATAGTCACAAAAAAACATTTTTACTATAAACCTACGTGTTGTTCGTAAAGAAATTCGGGTTACCCCATTATATTTAACTTTATAAGTTCTCAATTGACAAGCCTAACAGTGTTTTTAAAATCATAACATATAAGAAATTAAACATATAAGAGGATATATTACTAGTAAATATAAAAAAGAGGCCAGTCGTGTGGCGCAGTGGCACGAAGTGTGACTGTAAAACCGACTGGTTGTGGGTTCGATCCCCACTCGAGGAGATGAAATATTTAATTAAATTTATATTTCCATTTCTTCGCTCTCGCTTCAATGCCTCCAAATTTCGGCAGAAAGTGGGAAACGGAGTGTCTTAACACAAGGTTCCCTTTGCCTACCCTGCTGTATGCGGGATACAGCGTGAAGCTGACTAGTAAATATAATTATCAAAATAGGAAGTCGAGTGGCGATCGTAAAAATAAATTGGCCGACCCAACAATCAGCGACCGCTGACACCTCAATTCAATGGAATCTTTGACGTCCTCGCAAAAGCTGACCTACTTACCGTTAATATATTGCTATTTCAATCAAAATTCATTATTAGAAGTAGTTTTGATTAGTAGACTACAATTTTGTTATGTATCGATATTGTTATGTTATGATTCGAAATGGTTTTTTCTATTTAACCTCTTTGTCATCAAAACCAAACTTACTTAAACTTAATTTTTATCTATTTAAAAAAACCTGAAGCATTTTTTTTTCTATTTTGGCAGAGTGACCCACTAGGTAATAAGACACATCGTTCCCACTTTCTTCTTTATTTTGGAGGCTTAACGTATTTAGTGACGAAACTGAATGCCGCTGAAGCATTATGATATTTTCTATATGTGTAGACATTGCACTTAAAAAATATTCTAATGTATATATTTTTTCTTTTCTTCACATATCTTACGCACTTGCAGTTTTAACTATTGATGAACGTTTCAAGGAAGAAACTATTTATTTATCTAAGTTCTAAAAAATAATTTATTAAGATTTATTAAGAAAATAAAATATGCAATTGTATAAGGATTATGTGTATAGAAAAATATATCGAATTATTAGATAAATTATACTGTAAATAAACAACAGAAATTTCTTATATAAGAATAAAACGAAATACATAGCAACATACTACAATAAGGTGTGAAATTGTGGTAAAACCATTTAATGAAAGTGATTTCAACACCAAAATCCAAACTACCACCAAAATATAAACTAACATACCTAGAATAAGGTATGAAATTTTGGTAAAACCATTTAATGAGAGTGATTTCAACACCAAAATCCAAACTACCACCAAATCAGAGTTACATCACAAAGAGTAATCCCAGGTTAAAGGCAGGCAATAAATTAGAAGCTAAAAATTCCTTCATTGCCTCCATCACAAACCCGCTCATTTGTAAGCGTTGGCGCAACATAATTATCGTTCATTACACTAACGCTCGCTAGCCTTAATAAAATAATTGGTATAAAACTGATCCTACTTTAGAACATTTCATGGGATTATCCACTTTATTTCTAAAGCGGAAATGTCTATATTTCTGTGTTATCTTCTGTGGATGTATGTCTGTTGGTCGGTCATGTCATAACTCGACCACCGGCAATGACGACACACGCTATGGAATTGAATATGATTCATTTTGGTAGCAGTAATTAAATTGGTGAATTGCAACGTTGTTCATGAGGCACTGGTCAATTTAAAGACGCAAAAACAGAATTGTTAAAAAAAAAAAAAAAAAATCAGCTTCACGCTGTATCCCGCACACTGCAGGGTAGGCAGAGGGAACGTAGTGAAAGACACTCCGTTCCCCACTTTCTGCCGAATTCCGGAGGCATTGCGTGTTAAGTGGCAGAACTCAACGCCGCGCTTTACCTCGACACCAGAGCGAAGAAATGGAAATATAAATTTAAGTAAATATTTCATCTCCTCGAGTGGGGATCGAACCCACAACCAGTCGGTTTACAGTCACACTTTGTGCCACTGCGCCACGACCGGCCACCTGTTGACGAATTAAAAAAGTTTACATTTACATACTTTTGATTTTCAATACAGAATTTCATATATAAATTATATCTGGATAAGCTTAATAATATGTTTATAAACTTACTGATCAAAAGGTGAAAACAGATGCGAGGGTCTTGGTTCTGGAGCTTCCCGAGACCCGGCGCTACCCACAGACGGCGCCGGTGATGGCTCCGATCTATATAATATAGAAAAATCTAAATAAATGTTTGTAAGTCGCTTAAAAAAAATTGAATAAAAAAATTGTATATATCCCAGATCCCAAGATCTAAAATATTTAACTCTGTTAACTCTGAAGTAACTAAATTACCATAAGTTGCTTTATAGATATACCATTAGGGCTATAATCAAAAAGTAAATATAATTAAAAATATTTCCTAACCAATGAGCTTTATTATCTTTACTGCAATCCTTATTAAAATTATAGCTTTTACCTATCAAGTCTTGGAGATCTAGTTGGCGACCGATGTGGAGAACGTCTGGGTGATCCCGGCGTAACGGGAGGAGACGCCCGCGGTGACACCCCAGCGGACATCGGGGACGCGTCTCCAGAGCCTCGAGACATACCACACTCTGATGAGCCCTGGGAATCAAGGATTTGAACCTGATATTTATGCCAAAAATCTGTAAGACTTTATGAATATTTCATAGAAAACAAAATGTAGAAGAAGGGAAATTCATGTTAAAAAAAAGTAGAAGTTTCAGCTAAGTTAAACTTACTTATTAAGAAAACGTTTAAAATAAATATTAAGAAAAACAAACTAAATAAATATTAAGAAGAACGTATGGCTTAGTTGGTCAGAGTGCTTGGATAGTTTTCGAAGAGGCGCGGGTTCAAATCCCGCTACGTTAAAAAAAATTATACGTTTACTTAATAAGTATTTTTCTTTCCTAAGCGTAGAATAACACTTTAAAAAGAAGTTAAACTTATAAATTATTATAAAAACGAATTTCAATTGATTGTTAACAAAATAGGCAGTGAAGTATTAAAAACATATTAAATTAAATGTTAATATATATTGATAAAAATAAAATATAACAAATAATTTTCATTTAAGATAAAGTACTTATTCAAGAAAATAAAATTATTTACGTACTTGTAGACGTATGTGTAATATCTTAACAACACTATAATATTAAGATACCTTGTCATCAGCGGGATCCCTCTTAGCCATCACTTCAGCGCCCTCCCTCTTACGCTGTTCCTCTTTCAACCTCTCGGCTTTTCGCCACTTTCGCTCTTCGGTTTTGAAACCATACCTAGGAACAAATTACGTATAATTTATTAAACTATTGTTAATATATTGTGCTTGCCAGTATCACACATATATATTCTTTAGACAATGAATTTTAATATGAAGTTGTAATAAAATCATAAAAAATATAGTTTCTTTTAAGTTCACGATGATGACCATTATAATATTAAGCAACTGTTAGTTACATGAGTTAGACGTTTTCTACAATTCAATTTTTATCCATAAATAAAACATAGGTAAATAGAGTATAATGTAAGTGAAAATCAATATATACATATATTTGGTTTTAGTTTACCTAATTACCTATTATTACCCTATTGCTTGTATTATCCACAAATGTCCGCCTTACATTTGCTGGGGAAGCAAATATTTTTTAGTATAACATCAGATCGATTAGCAGTACAAGGAAAATGAAAATATTTTTAAGCACAAACGTTCCTCGAAAAATATTGAAAACAACAAACATCGTGTCATGAGGCACATTATAACTCACAATATCATAATTTAACTAACAAAACACATTCCCATTTACGGACCTCATAAAATTCATATAACGTCCAAAAAATCCATAAACCATAATCCTCTCTAGCCGAGCTGTCAACACGAGGCCTTAATAATACATCATTACAACCCTATTTCGCTAGTATTATAACTCAAAGATTACCCATCAGTGTACCATAAGGGAGTGAACCCCAACCAGAAAAGCGGGACTCCGCTACAATGGTATCACCACGCTACGAGAGCTCATCTTAAATTGGTTGTTGTTTAATCAACACCATTGCTATGGAGCTGTGTGGTCCATTATAATCTTGGCTGGGAGGGTTCAAGTAACCCAGGACGGTGGTAAGCTGGTTAGCGCTGCGAGCGGCCACATTTGCCGGTGCAATTTTCGCAATTTACTTTTAATAAGCCCCTCTGTTGGGTGAGTGCTATAAAATCTCATAGCGATGGTGTCGAAATTTGTGCAGACTTGGAATTAGGCATTAACTAAATTATAATTGTTTTCTGGATGTGTTTTCTTTGTGGTGTTCCTCTTGTTTCTAAGTGATAATATGTTTTATTGTTTTATTGACCGGTACTCCGGGTACCTTTCGGATTTACAAAAAATGTATAATACCAAATATACGCGGTTGATCCGGCTAATAAAATATGTGTTTCATTTAATCGTCAAGACCAAAATTCTTTACTACGCTTTATTGTTGTAATAAAAAAATGGTTTTTATCATTTTTTTATTTATTTTAATCACCTGTTGCTATGTTCTCATTATATAACAAAACATACATAAAAAAATATTAAGTAATTAATAATGTTCATGTCAAAGCAAAAATTTCTTTAAAAACTTTAAAAATATATAATTTAAAATGGGCACTTCCCTACTTTAGTCTTTGACGGGACTGTACTCACAGTAGCCCTTAACGGCGGTAAGCTAATTTAGTTAAAATAATAATCCCCCATAATCCTATGAGCCCTAATAGTTTTTATCTCTTACAAAACTGGCATTAATATTTCAACGCGTACCCCCACTTCTTCTCTACTTCAGTTATTATTTTGGTTTTGTGAATATTTTTTTACATATATATATATTTTTTTTCAATTACTGAAATATACTTAATTTTCTTTAATATATTATTTTTTTTAATAGATACTCTGTAATTGGACTGTTATAGTTATGTTTAATTTAAATTATATAAAAATTTCAAAGTGGCAATGTCATCAATCCGAGATAATTTACTTTGATGTTGTATGAAAGTATAATTTTTTTTTGTGAAAAACATAGTAAAATATTTGTTACTACTACAAGACGCCGAACGTGTATTAAGCATATGGATAGCCGAAAAAAATATTTACAATTATACCAAAAGAAAATGCAAAAAACTACAAAAAAATATCATATATTTTTACATAAGCAAAGAATTATTAATATTATCTAAAATTTGCTTGCAATTTAACCAATTTCAACATCTAAAGACGCATATCATCAGCTTTATCATGTCTCTATCAAGTATAACAACCATTTTGCAAATTCTCTTCGTCTCTTGTCGCTCTCACTTACACTACAAATACACGGTAGCCTAATAAATTGTTATAGACCAACCTAAATTTGCTGTACTATAGTTAACTTAATACGTTTCAGATTGTGATCCCTATTTTAAAAGCATTAAGGTCCAATATAGGTTTATTTCCAAATTATAAGGGTGTTTCACACAGTAGGGGTGCGGTAATTACCTACTGTTCGGTAAACGACGACTGTTTACATTTGGCCCGATGTGGAGGAGTTAAATAATAACAAATACATTGTTTGTAAAGTGTAATGAGCCTTTAGCGGGCGGTCCGATAATTGCTTCTTTTATGAAGGTACAATGGATTTGAGTATAATAGTGATGTATTGTGTGATTTGAGTTATTTTATAACAATTAAGTGAGTTTAAACGATTTTTTGGGTGTTATGTGTTTTGTCTACAGTGAGAATTGTATTTTTTTTGGTTTTCGCTTGATCTGTTTTATGCTTCTTCTGTTCTGTAGTCATAATAGGTAACTGTGCAGTCGTTAATAGACCAACCAGAGCAGGACTTCATCAGGTCATCGGCTGCAACACAGCTTCTACTCTGCTTTGTAATTTATATATTATAAATAAATCTAATCTAATCTAACTTCACGCAGTAGCAGTCACATAGAACGGGTCGCCAAAAGCTAAGGTCTCTGCATTCCTGTTTCGTCATCAACCTTACTCGCTAATACTTGCCGTTCTGTGTATCTCTTCCTTGCCGATTCGGTCATCTAATCTGATTCCGAATATCCTGCGAAGAGATCGCATTTCCACTACATTCACCTTTCTTTAATCAATGCAGCTAAGGTACGATTATCCCTTTCATATCTTCAATCTCTACTGCTGCATACTGCTCAAATATATCACCTCATTCACTTGTTACATTATAAATAATTTAATACAACTATTAATATACAAAAAAAAACCACATTCTGCTCTGCAATATATTAAAACGATCTAACACACGTTTCCAGACCACTCTACCCACACATGGTAATAACAAATCATATCTCACGGAACACAGTTAAAAACTAATCCCGTATTCAGCCAAGTCGCGAACTCGCCACTTTATAGAACGTTAAAACTTAAATGTTCAGCTTAAAAAGACTTAAAAGTTACCCTCAAGCTAATTGCGTCAGTGTACCGTAATGTTTTAAAATACTTCATACGAGAGTTAACGTGAAAGTTAACGTTAAAGACTACTGAAAATATGTTAAGAAAATCGGGTGGAACGATGTAAGTAATGGCGTTTAGTGTGTACGATTATTTGCTTTTGATTTTTATGTTTTTGTGTTTAGGCATTATTTTGGATAAATATTGTAGGGTAATATATTTATTGAGGGCCAGTCGTGGCGCAGCGGCACGAGGTATGACTGTAAAACCGACTGGTTGGGAGTTCAATCCCCACTCGAGGAGATGAAATATTTACTTAAATTTATATTTCCATGTTTTCGCTCTGGTGGCGAGGCTAAGCGTGGCGTTGAGTTATGCCACTCAACACGCAATACCTCCAGAATTCAGGAACGGAGTGTCCATAACACTAGATTCCCTCTGCCTACCCTGCTTGGGGCGGGATACAACGTGAAGCTGATGATAATTATCTTATTTTAACTCATTAAAATTTTACATATAGTATGACAAAACATTACTTTTAATTTGTTTTTTTAGATTAATCATGCGATATAAGATTAAACGGAACCAAAACAGAAAATTAAGTAATCCGGAAAGTACTTATAAATAGAAACCAAAAAAAGTATTTGATAGATAAATTCAGTATTTTTCATTTTTACCAATAATCGTGTCGCAGACCTAAAGCAGTCGCATGTATTCAAAAGTGAAGTCGTCGCTACGTGACAGGTCATGTGTCGGGAAGTTCTCGAGTTATCGTTAATGTATTGAAATTGTATGTTTTGAGACTTTCAGCTCGGAGGGGTTTGATTTTGATTGACGTGACGAATGACAGAAGAAGGTTACCTAAAGCTTAATGGAAAATGTGTAAAAAAATATGTTTATATGAATTTTCTGTGATATAGGTTGTAGAATTTTCTAGAGTAGCATATTTGGTATGTGGCCAACGGATTAAATGAATATATTTTCTATTTAATTTAAGTAAATGTAAGTATATGATCAAAATAAAATTGATACCATTAAAAATTGAAAAACGACAAAAAATAGAAAACAATTGACCATATATATTAATGTTACTATCATTCTCATATATTTTTCTGTGTTTATGCGTAAGTGGACTACTTAGCACACAATGCTTCAATCAACTATACACATAACATGAATAATTGATCGAAGGGACGATGTCTAAAAATGATTTAACGCCGCGCTTTGTTCTAGCTATTTCTTCTGTCATAATTCCTTAATTCCACTGCAATTTAATTATTTTCCAGCTCCATACTGTATCCCGCAAATAACAGAGGAGGCAAAGGGAATCTAGTGTTAAGACACTCCGTTCCCCACTTTCCGCTCAATTTTAGCAATGCGTGTTGAGTGGAAAATATTAATAAATAGTAATTCATTCATCATTTGCAATTACAAATCTGCAATTTTATAGTTTCTTATTATCAAGAGTAGGTGTCTACAGCCAATATATAATCACTCAACAATCAATATATAAAATCTTATAGTAAAACTACCTTATACAAAATTTTGAGACCAGTCGTGACGCAGGAGCGTAAATGTGTGACTTTAAACGCGACTGGTTTTGGGTTCGATCCCCACTCGAGGCAATTAATTTTTATTTCTCAATATTTTAATTTCTTTCGTCATTCAACACGCAATGCGTCGAAAAATTCGGTGGAAAGAGGGGGAAGGAGTGCAACTGCTGCATGCGGGATAAAGCGTGAAACTAATTTATAGTAAGACTAAGAAAATCCATAATATACCTACCAAGTAAAGGTATAAATACGATAACACCACAAAATAATATAACTTAGAAGAAGTTTTTCATAACATGATCAGCAAGTTAATCCTCCGCTCGGGGATGAGGCAAATCTTCATGATCCGGCTAACATCCGAAGCTTCTTAGTATTTCACTTAGAAAATAAAATGTTTAGACGCGGTATATATATTTTTTGTTTTTTTTTTTTTAGTTTCACGCTGTATCTCGCAAACGTGAGGCACATCTCCGCGTAATTCTGGATTTCTTTCTCGCATCAACCCCTCGCTCACAATGCCTACTTAATTCGGCAGAAAATGGGGCGCGGAGTGTCTTAACACTAGGCTCCCTCTCTCTGCCTTCCCCTGCCACAAGCGGTATACAAAGTGAAGCTAAAAAAATTAAAAAATATATTCGTTATCCACATACCACATCCAACCTAAGACATTCGTTCTCTATCAAGTAATTAGATTCCGTGTAGTGAGTGGTGTAATTCGCGTAAAACGGAGCGTATATCAGTTAACATGTTTACTCGCAAATTACCCTCCTCCCCCACCTCCTCCTCCTCCTCCTCTTGAGCTCCTTAAGCGATGAGTGAATTTTAATTAGATGCTATTAATTAGAGATTACTTTTGAATATATATGTAATTATTTTATATTTCATTATTATATTTTATTTTATTAATTGTTTTTTTAGTTTTATATGTATCAATATTGAATGTTGGATAAGTAAACAGAGGGTCGTATTGAGTGGCTGAAATCAACGCTGCAGTGTGTATTGCGTTTTTTTTAATTGTTTACTGAAATATACTTACATATTTTATATCTGATGGAAGGTTCAGTAGGTTGCCTATTCGTATTGTACGTTGATACTAGTAAGTCTAACTCTAACAACTAAATAAAACGAGAGAATATCATTTTTACTTGATTGTTTCTACTTGCCGTTTAGGGTGGAAAAATCATCGCTAAAAATTTGACATATTTTTGTTTGCTATTAAGGTTTAATTGTGGAGGCCGTCTGACTGTAAACGCTACAGTTGTGAGTTCGATTCCACTCGGGGGAGTGAATTATTTTCATAACTTCGTTCTATTGACAGGACAAAGCAGGAGTTCTGGTTCTGGTTCTGGTCAAGCGGTCGTGAAAAACAGAGTGTTCTCTGAGGGAACCTTCCCTGAGCCTACTCTGCTAATTGCCAATGTTGAGGTAAAATGGAAAATTAAATACATATTCTCAGATACGTATTAAATACATACTCTTGGAGTATATACAAGTTTTCAGCAAAAAAATATAATTTCCACTAATATCAAGTGGAGCGTGGCTGATACGAAGACAGTATTGACTCAAACTTAAGATGAAATTGAAAGAGCACATTAGTGGAAAATTACCTCGCCTTAATCCTTATTGCTTTGAGGTTTCTATTTAGTTTCGTGTAATTTATTTGAAGTTGACTCAATGTCACGAGAATAGAATTTTCTTGAAAATCAGTTAGATTTTTTAGTAATAAAATATGATGAGCGAAGCCAGGCGTGACGCAGGCGTGCTAAAAATCTAAAAATGGGGAACTGCAGTGTCTCAATGGGAACGGAGTGTATTAACACTAAGTTCCCAGGGCCCCTTTGCTAACCCTTCTATCTGCGGTATACAGTGTGAAGTTAAAAAGAAAAACGAAATGTGAATTCGAGTATTTCTGATGTCCGTAGAAATTTAGAGAAATCCTCTTAGTGCTTTTATTGTACACTTAAGCAACCTATACAGAGGTAACGCCCGTGTATTGAAAATAAATAAAATTAAACTTCACGCTGTATAGTGGAAAGTTTATTTTTTTTATTGTATAAGGCGCACGCTATATAACATGTTATTAATATTTATTGTGCATGAAATAGTGTTTTTCCGTAGCTTCACTACTACGGGGTATGGCATCCCGCTATGGTTAAAATACTTAGTTCGTCCCCATTGAGAAATGTCCCTTTCACTTTTGGAAGAATTCTAACTGCATTGCGCGTTGAGTGACGGAACTCTGCATCTTGCTTTTGCCTCGTTACTAAAGAGAGGAAATTAAAATATTAAATATTTCATATCCCCCAAGTGTGAATCAAACCCCACTACCCATTGCGTTTACAGTCGCACACTTGTACTGCGCCATTAATGGCTTAAAATTCTTATTTATTAGTCCACACAAACGAAATTGCGGGCTCGTATAGTTTAAACAATACAGTACAAATAACATGTGTACCAACAAATTGGTAAAACGCTACAAGGGTTGTAACCACAATGCATCCCACGCGTATAGTGTTGCGTAACGATGTGGGGTTAATTTCGTTAATCGTATTAACGAAATTATAATATTGTATAATATATTTTATTATATTTATATTTCTGTATAAGTTTTTTTATAAATAATTTATTATTGGAAGTAATTCATGTTTCATCTCAAAAAAAGATCGTCGTCGTAGCGCTAAAGCGTCTGGCGACAAATGTAGGTTCGATTTTCACTAAGGGTAATGACCTATTTACGTTTTCCCATTTATTTAAGGCTACTCGATAATTAAGTAGAAGGTAAATAAGTAGAAGGACCCAAGAATAGTCTCGTTAACTCAAAAGCCCAACATTTTCACCAACAAAAGTTTGCATTTTTTATTTCGAACATACAAATCTGCAAATAAACCCACAACTGTATCGTATATGATATCTATAAATATAAAGGTAAATTTAAAAATTAGAAAAGAAGAGCGTAATATGTAAACTACTCAAGGCTAAAAAATATCTCTGTATCTAGAGATATTTTCCTACGTTACGCCTACGTTACCTTCCTTCTCTGAAAATGATAAAATGAAAATGGTAAAGATATAAAAAAATGAATAATTCAACCCTTAATGTACATCAATCTAAACTTTTCAAATGAAAAACAAAAGCTCTTCTAAATAAATGAGTACGAAAATAAAAAACAAAGTGACATATTTCATTTTCACCCCCGATTTAATTTGCGAAGGGAATGATTGATAAAGAGAGACGAGTGCGAGCGCGCGTCAAGTGCTGAAGAACTAGGCGGAGTACATACAGACCGATATTTTGTTGGATTTATTTTATTATTTTATTATTAATAAAGATTTAGAAAGATCGGATATTATATTATATTTATATTGTAAATCCGTAAAATCTTATATTATTAAACATTTTTCACTATTCGAGTTGCGAATTTAAAACTTAAAACTAAGTGATGATACAATAAATATTCCCACTATGAGATTCGAACCTGAAACTATCGCAATTTTCAAAACACACTCGCCACTTGCCAAAGGTGCCACGATGGTGGACATCCCTCCAAATTGCCAGTTAGTTTAATAAAAATTAATTTCATAAATAATAACCAAAAAAAAAATTGAGAATAATATTATCATTTTTTTTTCTCAGTCACCAAATCATTTTTTTATTATTTATTTCTTGAAACATATCGTCCACATAGGTCCACGTAGGTATTTAAGAGGAGACTCGATATGACGCGTCGTTAGCAATTGTCGCACGGGGTAGGGTTGCACCTTTGGGACATGTAACCGACATCACGAAACTTTATTATGATTAAACTATATTGTATTATTATGATATACCCTTTGATGTGAACCAATTTGATAAGTAACTTATTTAGTTATATAAGTTTTAATATTTTTTTATTAATTCGATTCACAAATTATTTAAGATTCTATGTTCAGCAGGCGCAATAATATGTTAAACGACATAGAACTTAGCTTTAATCAAATACTACCCGTATTTTAAAAAAAAACTTAAAAAAAAAACAAAAATCCATCATTTTTTTCTTTTCTCTTTATATCCCTCATATAAAAAATAATATAAAATCAGAATCGCGTCGAACCTAAAGCCATCGCTTGAAAAGTTGTAGAGAGATTCTCGATAGGTCTTTATTTTTTTTTCAGCTTCACGCTTTATCCCGCTCACATTACTCCGCTCACATATCTCCGTTCCCCATTATCCGCCGATTTCTTAGGTATTGCGTGCTGAGCGGCGGAACTTAACGTCGCGCTTTGTGTAGAAATGAAAATATAAATTTATATAAATATTTCATTTCCTCGAGTGGGGATTGAACCTACGAGCAGTCACTCGTTTATGCCTCTGCGCCACGACTGGCCTCTTTAAAAAAAATAAGTGGCAATTTATACAACAATTTCATCACATATAATGAATAACATCCAAACAAAGCAACCTACTCTGTTAGCTTAGCACTTAAAAATTACAACTGAAGGGTCACTTAGTAATAATTAACAGTACATTATAGGCAGCCCTTAAATTCCAATAAGGTTCCCACTCGGAGCCCTCGCGTGAACGTTGTCACGCTTTGTTCACGCTGTTTGTTGTTTACACGCCGTTTGTCTCTTGTTTTTGTTGTAGAGTGCTCTGTCAACGTCATTGAGACAGAATTGAGTTTGTTCGCAATTTAGGATTCCTTTTTTTAACTTTTATTTTGTAGTTAAATAAATTGTTAATTTTTTTGCAACTTCGCGCTGAATACCGCATGTAGCAGGGTAGGTTGAGGGAGCTTAGTTTTCAGCCTAAATCTGATTGTGTTGAATGGCGGAATTTAACGCCGTGCTTTTCCTCGACCCATAACTTGCGTTTACAGTCACAAGCTTTTACCAAGCTCCACGACTGGCCTCAATATTTTTTATTTACAAAAATACTTTTGTTATAAAAGATTTTTTAAGTAATTTGGCATACTGTTAAGTTTCCTACTCTCCAACTCAATGTTATTTATTCCGGTATTATGTTTCCATATATCTATGCAAGTATTCTCATATTCAATATTAGTTATTAAATAAATTGGTTCTATAGGTATCTCCAAATCTGTGAGCTAAACATACAACATACTAATCTACATATATGTATATCTACTCAATTAGTGCATTCAGGACTGAATAAGCATTGACGGTGGTTAAGTATTCAAAACGATGCCAGAGAAATATTTCTAATGTAAAATAAATCTTTTTTTTGTTTCCGCGATAAATAAGGTATCTAAAAAAAGCTGCCGAGTGTCTCGAGGCACTGCGTGTTGAGTGACGGAACTCAACGCCGAGTATAACCCATGATGCGAGAACGAAGAAATAAAAATATTAATACATAATAATGCATTCGTACGAGTAGGGATCGAACCCACAATCGTAGCGTTACACTCACTCTGATGTAAAATAAAATACTATATAATATTTATATATCTATACCTAATCAAAACTGAAAACACTGTCGGACCGTAAATTTGATACCATTTAGGGCATTTAGCGAAACGGTATGTTACTGACGTAATCCAATATGGCGGACAGCTGTGCCTTTTTATATTTTTCGGGCGAATTATCACCGACACGGCGAGGATGCGAATCAAATTGAAAGCCGACTCAATTATATTACCTACTGTGTGTAGGGCTGTCTGGTTAGTTATTGTCCGATTTATATTTAAATTGATTTAAAATTATAAATAGTTTTTTTATTGTTATTTTTCTAATTTTGTATAATTGAAGACAGAGAGAATTTAGCAATGGGTTTAAATTAAATAAAGATAATCTCTTTATTCACTTTCACTCATAGGATGTTGACTTTTGTACATATTAAGCTACACGAAAAAAATCAACATCAATACGTAAATATCAATATTAATTCACGATTAGTGTGGTAAACACGCTTCTTAAGCTTAAGTAAGTAAGTAAAAAATATATTTTTATAACATATAATAACACTATAGTGTTCCATTTTAATTTTATTTTTTAAATAAATAGTAGTTAGTAGCCTTTTATTAAGTTTTGGCATCATAGATATCGCGGCATTGACGTTATTGAGAATAGTATACTTTTCACGCCAATGGATGTAAATTTTCGATTTTACATTACAATATTTAGCGTTTTACAATCTGGGTTAGTTTAGTTGTGAGGGGAGAGACCATTTCAATCATTAGCATGCCAATTTTATAATGTTGATAAGTTGTTCATATACCTTTACAAAATATCCGAAATATATAAAAACACACACACACACACATACCTTTCCGCCATATTGAATTAAGTAAGAAAAGTGATTAATATTATTAATAAAAGAATATAGGGAAATATAATGAAGTAATGAAGTTTGTTTTTATTAATTTACGCATACTCAACATAATACACACCTAGTGTTTAGACACTCCATTTTCCACTTTCCAGTTATACTTTATAATGTTTCGAACATTCCGTATTTCGTATTTTACTTAAACCACACTTATCAATATTAACAATTTAAATTTAATTTGATAAACATAAATAAAACATCTTTGAAAATATCTTGTTCAAATGTTTGTCAAAATAGGTAACAATAATAATCTAATATCTATTTATACGAAATAAGAAAAATATTACAAAAATCTAATAAATCATTCTAAAAATCACTCAAGATATGAGTCCAGGTAATCAGCTTAGCCACTTAGCTAACGCGACAACCCTAATCCCAGAGCGGAGGGGGGACCGTAATACCATTTCGAGATGAGCGACTTAAACGTGTTATTCGACGCTAGTGTATACTGACCTATGGCATCTAGTACGAATATGGTGGGTAGTTAGTTGCTTATATATTATTTTGTACAGTTATGTATAAATATGAGGACAGTCGTGCCACAGGGGTACAAGCGTAATAGGTTTTGGATTCGATTTCCACACGAAGAAAAGGTGTTGAGTTTCGCCACTTAACACGCAATGCTTCCAGAATTCGGTGAAAAGTGGGGAACGGATGTGTCTCAATGGGAACGTAGTGTCTTAACACTAGGTTCCCATGTTCCTTCTGCCTACTCTGCTATGTGCAAGATACAGCGTGAAGCTGAAAAAATAACTTATAAAACTGAGTTGTTGGTTTGAAAGCACTAATCTCAAGAATTACTAATTAGAATTGAAAAAGTATTTTTGTGTTGGATAGTCAATTTATTGAGGAAGGCTTATTAAAATTTTGTTACATATCCATGTATGACACAAATAGTTATTGATTTGTCAAATGAAGGTGAGAAAGATTCCTTACGTTCATTTGACAAATCAAAAACTATTTAGTATGAATTATGTAAAGTAACTGTGTGCTTATTATGAAGAATGTTATATATACGGGGATATTGTAGGTAATATTTCCACTTGAGGGAATATTTGTGAGATGGTGTAGAAAATTATGATAATGATATCTTTTATCTAAAAACGTCATAAATTTCTTGAATAATATTTTGAAAGAATAATATTTCAGATGATAGATTTTTAAAGAAATTCGTAACTTAACGATATTAAACGATGATAAAAAAATCAAATGGTAATTACCTATTGCAGATAAACGGTAGAACGGAGAAGATAATTATAAAAAAAAATAAGAAAAACACAAGATATGATAAAAACTAACTTGTCTCAGAAATAACTAAAAAAAAATCAGCTTCACGCTGTATCCCGCACACAGCAGGGTAGGCAGAGGGAACCTAGTGTTAAGACACTCCGTTCCCCACTTTCTGCCGAATTCTGGAGGCATTGCGTGTTGAGTGGCAGAACTCAACGCCGCGCTTAGCCTCGGCTCCAGAGCGAAGAAATGGAAATATAAATTTAAGTAAATATTTCATCTCCTCGAGTGGGGATTGAACCCAGAACCAGTCGATTTTGCAGTCACACCTCGTGCCGCTGCGCCACGACTGGCCTCATAACTTCAATATAACTTCAATATTCGATCAACATTAATTCCTCAATAGATTATACCACAAAGGTCACATTAAACTGGACGCCTTCAACTAAACTGTTCCGAGGTTCGGGCGGTTTGGTCAATCGAAGTGTATTTTGACAATACCAGTTATCTAATGGATGCCGTAGTTGGATATTGGATCGGCTAGTTTCGCTGAGTGCTTGTGTTTGTTTGGTGGTAAATTGACGTGTGACTGTTTTATGTGAGTTTGATATGGTATTCGGTTTGTATTAATACTTTTGAATTAAATTTTATGTTATGTATTTTAGTTTATCTCTGCTAGTGCTAAAAATATGTGTTTTTAAATATATTTAAAAAAAATTGCTGTGGAAATTGTAGTGAAAAATTGTTAGAGCGCACTAGTTTTTAATTTCATGTACTTTTTGAGCTGTGCATCAAGAATATACCTATATAATTCAGTTTCAATTTTTCATTTACTTGCTCTATGTCTATATTATAAAATCTTACTCTGAACTGCTAAAGAACATTTGTATATGAATAAACGTTAGTTATATGAATAGTATGTAGATCCATAGTTGGTTCTTAAAAGAAAAAAATACAAGGTCAAATAACCGTGAATTATAACTACAATTGACCCAAATTAAAATAAAAAAGTAGTTCTATTATAACCAAAATTAAATAACAGTAGGTACGCCAAACATTTTAACGTAATATATCCAAAATGATATTCAGCCACATTTATCTCACATTAACTTAACCTCTTCGAGAGAGTAAAGCGTTACCTAAAACCATTACCATTCAACTGATTTCCGAGTCACATTCGACGGCAATAAAACGTATATGTACGATAGGCGAACCTCTAAATTGTAGAGTTCGCGTGTTTCGACGTCGGAATTGCGCAATTTTTACTTCAACATAAATAAAACAGCGTGCGTCGGGCAATTTGACTAAAACCGGGCGTGACGTTGCCGCCTCTAACCGGTTATATCCGGATGGAACCGGAGTGGTGCTGCATTATGTATTTTGTTCTTAAGATTGTAAATGGTCGCTACCCGCTGCCACGGGTCGCGAGTTCGTGAATAAGTGACAGCGTTAAAATTACAAGTGCTTGACACTAAAATATACAAAAAACAAGATGGCTGGTACAGCAGTGCCATTTTTTGACAAAAAAAATATGAGAAATACACATAAATATAATATATTATGAAGGCAGCTTGGAAAATAAAAACGTCGATTTAGTAGCGCAAACAGAGCGCCGCCGTCACAGCCAATGACACTCGAGCCGTGTAATGAGGAGTGCCGTCTGAACTTCGTAAATTTTCTTACGTATACATAAATTTGTATTTTGGTTTGTGTAAATTTTTCATCAAGTGAAACTATACTGTGTTAGTATATTAAAAAATTAATAATTATATAGCTGAATAGGCAAATAAAAGTTATCTACTATTCGTATATTTCTCGTTTTTGTTGTCATTTCTAAATTTTCCAAAATTCGATATATCAAATATATTTTTTTCTAGTTTGTCGTAAGATAAAGTAGTTTCCTAGTTCGACGCTAAAAAAACAAATAACAGTAAATAGCCTTTATATAAAAAAATAATCTTAAATTTGCAATACTATTATTGCTCACTCTTGCAAACGTTCCTTAGATCTATAACGGAATGATTGGAATCCTACCTGCACTCTCGCCTCAGTAAGATTGATTTTGAGCGCAAGATCCTCTCGCGTGAACACGTCCGGGTAATGCGTTTGTGCGAAGGCGGTCTCCAGCTCTTCAAGCTGTTTCAAATAGAAATTATATTAGATTGAAGTAATTATTAAATTTTGATGAGGTTCAATTTTTTCTGAGCTTATACTTGAGACAGAAGAGTTTTTGGGGGGAGGAATTATAGAACAGTCACTGTAAATTTTCAAAAGAGAATGTAAATATGAATGCAAAGGTAGAGCCATGGAATCAAATATAGACCTGATGCATAACCCTATATAAACAAAAATCTTTGTTTATTGCAATTTTTTCAATTATGTTTTTGGATTTCATTGAAGTTGATCTAAATTAATTAACCTTCATTTTCTTCTGTACTACTTGAAATTAAAGTTATTTTTTTTTTTTTGTACTATACGAAATGAACTATTAACTATTTTGTAAGCTTTACCTGTTGCAATGTGAAGGTAGTGCGGTTTCGCCTTTGCTTCCGACGCACGAAGGTGTCATCGTGTATCGCCGGGTGATAGGAGTAGCTTGTGTCTGTAAACATTATAGAATTGTCAATTATTTTAAATTTAATGTTATATATATTTAATAATTAATCAGGATTATACATAAAAATGTTCGTTTGATATTTATATAAATATTTTGTTTTTATACACAGCGGGAGCCGAACCCACATCCTTAGTCTTAGTTAAGAATTAATAAAATATATTAAAGTAAAAGAAACCACCAACATAAAACAATAATTACAAAAAAAAATAATATCCTAGATTACAATATGAATGCGTGGTGGCTATAAAATAGCGTAAGTCCGGAAAGACCGGGCCATTACGCCGGAGTGCTAAATCGCCAGCGCCCCTCAAACATTATGTTAGAACGATATCTCGGAACGAGGACACCGTTGTAGGGTGCATATAGATTAGCCTTTATCACTGTTTAACCACATGAGTGGTTCTGTATATTTTTGTGATGTTGCCTAAGTGTTTATTGTAATATAGTGTGTTGTTGTAATAGTGTAAATTATGTTGTATTGAGGTAATGAATAGTAATGCATACAATATCTAATTTTATATTCAAAAATTAGTTTATATTATATTTGTTTATATCTATACTATTATCTCGCTGTGTGTTGTAGGAACGAGAAAAAGAGCGGTATTAAGTTCCGCCACTTAGTACGCGATGTTTCCAGAATTTGGAAGTGTCTTAATGGGAATTTAGTGTCTTGACTAGGCTCCCAGGTTCCCACTACCCATCAATGTGCGGTGTTCTATCCTTCACGCTTTAGAGGGAAGCTATAAAACATTATAAATACAATTACTATCATTTTGAAATTATGTTTTATGCCCTCAACACATTAAATGATAATAAATGTATTTTAATTTGTTAGATGTTTGTTTTAAATAAATCTGCGACTCGTCATAATTAACGAAATTAGTGATTGATTTTCGGTTCCTCTAGTAGTAATATTTTTTTAACGGGATATGACGGTACATTGTCACTACAACATTTGCCATCACATACAGCTCATATCAGAGGCGCGCTCTTTTATGTATTCTGACGGAATTTTGTAAGGTAAGCCTAAACTTGAGTCGCTACTATCAGGCACTGCTCTAAGTTCCTTGCCTCATCTTGCTCCAAATGCAGATTTATTGAATGCAAAGTGCATTCTTCTATTGTGAAGACTACTTGTTGCTTGTCTGCGTGATTGTATTTTGTGTCAAGAATTATACGTTTTATTTTACACGCTCAATTACCTATGCCGTTAATATTGGAATATAATTATGGACTCTTCTTATAAAGCTAGTATAATTGCTGATGGTTGATATTCTCTTTTAAACTTTTAAAATTAATATTTTATATACTTTTGAATATTATATCATCATAAAACTATCATTTGTTTTAAAACGACTAAATATATATATAAAAAGCAAGCATTCCTCAAATCGCTGTCACCCTAGCGCAATAGAATCAATGACAAACGTTGGGGCGGTCCCCTCGGTAGCTTTTCTATTATTCTTACTCATAATGTCATTCCATGAGGAAATTACCCTCAAAGCGCGGGATTACAGCTGTCTTCGTTGTAATGACTTTATCACGTCAATTACTTGAGTACGATTTATTGAGGGTACTTTTGTGTACGTGCGATTATCGGGTATAGAATAGTTTAATTTTTTAGCTTCATGCTGTATCCTACGCATAGGATAGTGGGCGGAGGGAACCTGGGAACCTAGTGATAAGACCCATTAATACACTTCCGTTTCCCACTTTCCGCCGAGTTAATTAAAAAGAATTCTCGTTCTCATTGGATGATGAGTGGCGCCGCTCATCGCCGCGCTTACCTCGTTACCAGAAAGAGGAAATGAAAATACTAAATATTTCATAGCTCCGAGTGGGAATCGGATTCACAACTGTCGCGTTTACAGTCACTCGTCTGTGGCCCTGTATCACGACAGCCTCATATTTATTTTTCTTTACAGCGATCAGTTAAATTAACTTAAAGGAAATATATAAACTAGCGTACAAATTGAGTACAAATATAGTAAATCGTTTTTTTCTATAAATTTTAAAAGAAAAAACATAAAACACGTGCATTCATTATACCGTAATACGAATATTGCTTTCAAATTGAGACCAGAATCAATCCGGACTGGTCATTTAAGCCCCGTTTTAAATGAATAAACAAACGTTTTGTGAATTTTTACGCTACTTCAAAGCTTAGCCGCTTGACTGGTAATGGAGTGAATTGATTGAAATTATTTATATATCACTATAGAGATTGATTTTTTTTATTATTGTTATATTTATGTATGTTTTTCATATTTTTCTCTGATTAATAAAAACTAGAAAAAGCTACAATCTATATGTATGTACCAACAAACTATATAGTATGTAGTAGTAACTATTAAAATATTAAATTGTATTTAATTATTGGTGGTAAATAATGTATACCGAATCATATAGCATAAAGCAAAGAGTAAAATTGTAAGTTGTTCCTGTATTCAGTATATAATCCTTCATAGTTTTAATTAACCAAGGCTACCTTATGTTACCTTAACTATATGTATAATTGGAACCATATTTGATAAAAAAAATATTTTTTACTTATAGTAGGTATATGCTAGATCTACAAATGTAAAAAATACATTTAAATTATCCAGACAACTTAATTATACAAAATAACATACCAAAGAATTTTATAAAATAAAAATGATGCAAGCACAAAATTTTTAGCAATTAACAATTCCGTACTTATCCAAACCACAGATTATGAGATTTTAAATATTACATTAATTGAATATAAATAATACAGCGTTCATCAGCTCAGAAAAATCCCTCGGCGGCGGAAATTAAAAAGTGTTCGACTTCCGGCGGAACGGCCGCTTTAAGTGCAACGGGAAAGTTTGACCGTCCACGCCGTTAGCGCGTGCAGTCGAGTAATGTAGGGTTCTGTATATATATTTTCTTTTCCTTAAAATTTTCTACTATTAGTTATAATTCGCAAAAAAGGGTAATTTAAATATATTTTGTGATATATATTTTTGATTAGCTCATGAAATTGCTATAACTTTTTTTTAGTTTATATAGTTGTTATTTTTTTCTATTAATTCTATTTATAACAAGTAACGGAAAATTATATATACTAAATAACGATTTTAAATAAATATCTAAAAAATAACAGGTCCAATAACAAGGTGTCCATAGCACCCCGTGATTGCGCTAATGAGACAGACGTCCAAGCGCTACAAAATTGCCTATACATATTTAATAAGTTCGTTTAAGCCGCTTTTTATACCCACTTTTAAAACTTCCTCCACAAGCAATTCCTTAATAAATATTAAAAATTAATATATTTACGCAATTTGCGAGGGCCGTCCCGCCCGTCTTTTTAATGTAATAACTTGGTTAAGTTAGTAAAAAACGTGACGCGGGCGGGCTAATCCGAAGTGACATGATCCTTATTAAGTTAGTTTTGGTGTAACAGAGTTAGAGCGGCGGCGCGACTCAAAAACTATTTTATGAATAATAGATGGCGCCGGCGGCGACCAATCCCGGGGGAGCCACGCCCTTCCCGCCTCCCCCAACGCGCACCCCTGCCTTCTATTCATTAGCACATTACCACCCCTAGGAGTTTGGACACGTGAACCGGTTAGAAACTGATTTTTGTCGCTTTTAAATTTCTTTACCTTGTTTCCGTTAACTTTGGTATTTTGTTTTTGGAGATGTGAAAAAAAAATTTTATTAACAACTGTTAAAATTTGATAACGATTTTTTAACTAATATAAATATTTACTAATTAAAGGGTCGCTAAGTGTGACTGTAAACGTGACTGGTTGTGGGTTCTATCGAGGAAATGAAATATTTACTTAAATTTATATTTCTATTTCTTCGCTCTAGTGTCCAGACAAAGCGCGGCGTTGAGTTCCGCCATTCAACATGCAATGCCCCCAGAATACGGTAGAAAATGGATAACGGAGAGTCTTAACACTAGGTTCCCTCTGCCTAACCTGCTGTGGGTGAAGTACAGCGTGTCGGTTCGGTTCAGTACTTTCAGAGAAAAATGCGGACATAAATATATCGACAGACAGACAGACTAGAAATTAAAAAAAATATTTTTGCTTTCTATTATTCTTTTTAGGTGTCCCTTTATCCATTTCAGTCAACATTACTGAATGTACAGACAAAATATTTTTACTGTATTATTATATTTAGAGATTAAAACCAAAAACCAAATAACGTAATAATAATTAATAAGAATTACAAAAGAAAACTAAAATTGAATAGTGAATTGAAACAAGAAGGAACCGACCGTAACGCAGTTAGCCCGGCAACTGCGGCTCCTACAAATTCATTTAAGAAAGTTTGCAGACCTACAAGTGAGCTAATCGACGCTGCCGGACTCGATGCAATTACGTGTTGTTGGTGTTGCATGTGCATTTCAACGATGGTCTGATAGCCCAATAGCCTTATATATTAATTATATTAGTATATGAGGTCGTTGTGGTGCAGGGGCACAAGGGTTGGGAGTTAAACGCAACGCTTGTATGGTTCAATCCACTCGAGGAAATGAAATATTTATTTAAATTTATATTTCTTCGCTATGGTACCTCGCACTTTCGAGGCAAAGCGCGACTATAGTTCCGCTACTCAATACGCAATGTCTCTAGATAAAATGGAGAACGGAGTGTCTTAACACTAGTTTCCCTGCCTATCCTTCTGTGTACGGGATAAAGCGTGAAGCTGATAAGTTTCACAGAATCAACAACAATCTATATAATTATTGAGCTGAAATCAACATGTTAACTACATATACTCACATATCTAAAGATATATATATAGATAAGTAAGATAGTAAAAGATTATAATAAACTCACAAGGGTGTGAAGCAGTGAAAGGGTACTCCAGCGTGGGTAGCCGGTGTTGGTGCGGCGGCAGGCTCGGCGGGCAGTGGTAGCAGAACAGTCCACGACCGCCCGCACCGCCGCTCGCCAGCTGTGGAGATTAACGCTGCCTTAGTATTAAAATTAATAAATAAATAAATTTCGGCGTGGTACAGTGGGACGCGCCTCGTGTCAAAAATCCGTAACTCATTTAGTTTTCATCACAAAAAGTTTGAATTCTGCATATATACTCGTATACTAGAATATATTTGCTATCAATGACATAAAATAGATGTTAATAAAAGTCAATGAATTATTTAAAAAAAATAAAATCTAAGTTAGAAACAGTCATACATAAATGATATACACTTAGAATAGAAAAATATTTATTTAGAAACAGTATAAAATAATAAAAATTAAAACAATTTGAACATAGCGGGGAACTTTTGCGGGCTTCCAGGAGGCGCGGGTTCGAGCCCCATTACGTAAGATTTTTTATACGTTTTCTTACTTTAAAAATGTTAAAAATGCTATAAAATCATTTAAAAATCTTTTCCATCAATTATAGTTCAAAATAGCTCGTGTTTGATTTGTATCACCCTGCCATTTTTATTTTTTTAAATAAATATGGCGGGGTGATAATTCGGCGGCGGCGTTGGAATTAATTCTTTCATCTGATTTTCTATGTCAGCAACAATCGTCTCAGTTTTCTGAGAAGTTTCTTTAGCCAATTCTATAGAAATTGGTCTACAATATCTAACTGCAGAACAAGTACCATTTTGCCATGGAACAGTGTCACTATCTTCATCGAAAAGTCTCAATGGCACTAGGGAAATAAAAATAAATAAACATCAGAAATCTCTTTATTTTCTTGATGTAACACCTGTTTGTACATCTTTAGCCAGATGAGCCATCACAGTCCCATTTGCAGTAAAGACAAGCTTAAGATGTTTAAAACCATTCGAAGATACTGACTATCTGTATCTTTCGAGTCACATTGTGGTCTATAAGATCCTGTAGATTTACTTTAACACTTGTATTGATAACTATTATATTTTATGGGCAATACGCCTTTTTAACTTTACCCAAAGATCTATAAGGTTGTCTAGTTTTTGTTAGCTAGACAATGTCTTAAGTACGAATATTCAGAATTTGACAATTCTGTTTCGATGTAAATATTCAAAGCTTCAACCTGTGTAAAAGAATTTATTTAATTTCGATTTATTAAGATTGTTTGTAGTATATCTTTTTTATCTTCTTTAGGTCTACTTTTTACAATATTAACAATAGAAGCTTCATCATTTTCACCTATGGATCGCAAGCCAATTGTGCACAAACCCCAGGCCATATTCTTGAATTAATTCCATATTCTTACGTTTTTTCGTTCTTTGGGAACACTCTTCATACGATTTCGAGGGCCTGCCGCGTTCTCCAGAAGTATTCTGGTTAGCTTCTTGCAATGTTGCAGCAGAACCCCATGCATTCAAATTTACTTTAAATTCACCGTCCAAATATGTCGGGTTTCGTTTTCAAAACGTTCTCTTTTTCACTGAGCTGTTATCCATCGTTCGTTGCTTAATTATGTTGAAAGTTGTCATTACAGTTTGTACATCTGATGACGGCAAATTGAAAGTCTCCCATAAATAGTTTTCTATTTCAGAAGTATTCTCTTCAATTATGAAAGTGCATAAGTTATGTCTACTGCAAACGAATTCACTCATGTTGCACAAAATATATGTATATCTTTTAATAACATAATAGAAAGAATGCGCAAAATTTCGATTACTCTAATGAAAGCAACTAGTTATAATTGGTATTTTTATGCAAAACCACAATGACCTTATTAAATTAAATATTTAATTTTATATTCAATCATGAATTGATTAGGTTATTGACAACTTAAAAAAAGATAATTTTATGAAGTTAGTGGTTGGAATGACCGCAAAACTGTTATTATTCAAAACAAATATTGTCTTATTACATTCATTATCAATAATGACTATTATTGACAAAAATAGACATTATTGTTTTCCATGTTAAAATAAACAGTCTAATAGTTTTTTTTTTTTAACTTATAAAACAAAAAGAACTAGATAGGATGCCAAGTATTAAAAAAACTGTATTCACGAAATTTCAAAAATTGACATTTTACTAACTATGGCGCAAATATGCCCAATATTTTTCAAATAATAAAAAAATAAATGTTAAAATATAACACTTCTAAAAAGTTTAAGATATTTTCTTAAATATAATATTAATGAAAGAAGAGATATGAGCTTTATAAAAGTATGTAATATACATATAGTTACTACAATATTTTATAAGAAACTAACGCTTAAATATCGCTATATGCAGTATGGAAAATAGGGAAATATCCAAGTGTATTGTTTGAAGGTCATTTTGGATACTTTAAACTGATAAGAAAAACTAATATCTTATTGTATTGATAAGAGTTTGGCCTGCTCTTGTATGGGAGTGTCCCATAATGCGTCGTGGCGCAATGGCAGAGTGTTGACTGTGTGCGACTGTTCTGAGTTTGAAGTAATTCTTTATTGCTGAAAATGTTACAGTATTTAAAGTTTAACAATTTAACAGTGGCTATAATTTTTCTTCGTAGCTTATTCTTTGATTGAAAGTCCTCTAGAAGCCACTTCCCCTCTATCTTTCGATATCATCATCCATTCGAGACCAGCTATCCGTTTAGGATCTTCTTCCCAATGCTTTATTAGTCTGCCTCGACTTATTTCTCCATGAACATACCAGTCAGTAATTAATTTTGTCCATAAATAGCTATATTTTTTTTAACATATGCCCAGTCCATGTCCATTTGGGTCGTAAATATTTCTATTGCATTATTAAATATTCATGCAATTTTATATTCACAATTTTTAGTAGGTATTAAGTATATTTAAAGTTATATTTATGATAAAATAATATAATATAAAGGTCAGGTAGCGCATGAATGCATCTAACTCTGACTATAGTAGTTGTAGATTCTATGTAAATGCTACAATATGAGAATTACAATTGTCATTTCTTTGCTCTGGCAAGAAACCACGGCATATAATTCTACCACACAACACGCCATGTCTCGAATTCGGGAGTAAAGCGCAACTTTTTTTTTCTAGCCAGCTATGAGGATTAAAAGCTTGTTTTAACTTAATGCTGTTCCTATACATAAAGGATATGGTAGTCTTAAGGACCCTGGGAGCCTATTACTTGGACACTTCGTTCCCATTATCTTAAGTTTATTTCAAATTTTCTGTTAAAGATCTTTCGATTGGTGATAATTATAAAAATTGGTCTCGATGCAACACACAATAAACAATTGACTTTATTTGAATTATGCTACAATAACATAGAAATTATTTAAAACCACAACTTAACCTATATTTATAACTTAACATATTACAAGCACGTCTCAGCACAGTTTTATCACCTTCCACTAATAACTATATTAGCATAAAATATGAACCTACACCCATCAAATAGATCCCTTCATAATAACAAGGCGCTGTAATCAAAATCGTAGTCCACAGTGACTTTAATAGCGCAATTCAACAATTCCATCGGCTCCGTACCAATGACAGGTTGTTTATAGTTAATATGCAGTTTGATTGAATATTAAGTTGTTTGAATATGAATTGTGCCATGGATACCGATAGCTACAATGAATAGATTGTTTTGATACTGATGTATTGGTATAGCCTTGGATTATTAATAACGTATTTTTAGATTTATTAAATTAAAAATATTAAATCAACTTCACGCTGTATCCCGCATACAGCATGGTAGGCAAAGGGAACCTACTGTTAAGACTACTGTTACTCTGTTTCCTACTGTCCGCCGAATTTTCTAAGGCATTGCTTGTTGAGTTGCGGAACTCAACGCCAAGCAATTGCCTTTGTGACCGGTAGTAGTGGTGCCGGTGCCATATTAATAAATAACAATTCATTCCCTTGAGGAAGTATTGACCCCACAACCGTCGCATTACTGTCGCACCATTCCGCCCCTGCGCCACGACGGTCTCTATTGGATTTGTATTTTTTTTAGTTAAGCAATTTCACGCTTTTTTCTAGTATGAATTCGAGCGGTAAGTGAGAAATGTATCTTATTCCCTACTTTCTCCTCGAATTGTAATTCAACGCCGAATTTTGTTTAATAGAGACAACGAACAGAAATAAATTAAATATAATTATTTATACCATACGCCTCGATAATATTGACTTAATATGATAGACAATAGAATGTTTATTATGTTAGTTGTTTCTAAAGCGTGACGGTAATGAAATTTTATCTAAAATTTATTTATTTTTATTTTTACAAATAATGTAATAAGAAATAGACTTTTGATTCTTATTATTAATAGTCTGGAAACAGACTAAGACAATCAACTGTGAGTGCTTTAAAAATTATGATTTTTTTTTTAAATTATAAACTATGATTTTGATTACGATTTGGTTCACTTTGCACAGTATAGACTATAGTGTTTCATGATATTGAATATGAAATAAATACAGCAAGTATCTACGTAACGTCGTTCTGTGCGCTGCACTGAGGCAATTTGCTGATCGAAATTAATTGATTTATATGCGTCGTGTCCTTTATTGCAATAGTGACGAACAACGTCCGCAAACGATACAATGGAAAATATTATTTTATAAATATTTAAATCAATCAGCTTCACGCTGAAACCCGCATGTAGCAGGGCAGGCAGAGGGAACATAGTTTTAAGATATCACATTCCCGATCTTCCGTTGAATTACTGGAGGCATTGCCTGTGGAATGGCGAAACTTTTGCGAGGTTGCCAGAGCGAAAAAATAAATAATAATGCGTTCCCCCGTGAGAAGACCTAACCCACAACCATCGTCTTACATTCACACCCTTGTGCATCTGCGCCACGATTGTCTCAATACATGTAAATATTTTATGTATATTTTATTAATTCCGTTTATATAATTATACAAATCGACTAGTTGTGGGTTCGATCCCCACGAGAGAAAATGAAATATTTATTCACTTAATATTTATTTATATTTTCGTTTCTCTCACTCTACGACACTACGGTGTCGAGGCAAAACGCGGCGCTGAGTTCACTCAACACGCAATGCTTCCAGATCTCGTCGGAAAGTGGGGAATGGAGTGTCTTAATACTAGGTTCACTCTGCCTACCCTACTGTGTGCAGGAATACATCGTGAAGCTGATTTTTTTTAAAAAAAATTATATAATTATATAGCTGACTTTTGTTCAACTATTGCCAGCGTAAAATTTTGCTACTCTGTTGAGTAGTAAAATCCGCTCTCTCTTGAAATTCAAAGTGAAGTGAAGAATGGAATGTCTCGACATGATTTTTTTTTGTGCCTATCTTGAGATGCGTTACTTTTACGAAATATTACTATTTTAGTAATATTTTCATAAATCAAATTCTACAAGGCCATAGCAATAAAATCGCTATAATTTAAATCTTAAACAGTAAGTAACACTATTCGCCTATTATTAATGACAGTGATAATCTAATATTTGTTTATCGCTACAATTGTTCAACACCAAAAACCTTGATTCGATTACACATTCAAATTTATTACACCTATCGAATAAAGCCGTTAATATCGATATTTATATCAATATTTTCGTACGATCTCAGTGACATAAGTTTATTTACGAGAGGAAAATGACAATGAAATTCAATTGCACACATTACTAGTGACCCACGTGCGGACCGCGACGACTCGTTTATATAAATGACATTAATGGAGCAATGGATCGGCTAAACGATGCGCGGGCGCATTCGATGCCGCTGGTGACGTCAACACACTGTTATACTCGGATTTTAGGATTATATAATCGGTTTTTTGTGTGTGTATGTGTGCGTGTGTGTTTTTTTAGCTTCACGTTGTATTCTATACATATAGCAAGATAGGCAGAGGGAACCTAGTGTTAAGACTCTCTGTTCTCCATTTTCCACCAAATTTTCCAAAGGCAACGCTGCGCTTTTATTTCGACACCAGAGTGTATAAATAAAAATATTAATAAATATTAATTCATTCTCCCAAGTGGAAACCGAATCCACAACCGTTCCATTTACAATTACACGCTTGTGCCACTGCGCCGCAATGGCCTTGTGAGTGTTTATTTTTGAGTATAATAATAATAACAGATTTACAAAAACAACATGTTTTAATATGTAAATGGCTATTTTGATTGTCAACGCGAAATATGTTTACTGTAAGCGAATACACGAAATACTTGTATTTTTAATAATTCACTTCATAGCCATAGATAATTAATGTAATTATTAATTATTAATATATTTTATATTAATAAATGATTTTGACACAAAAAAATATATATATTTTTTTATCTCTAAAATAGAACACGGTGCAGCACAAGCGTGTATTGGCTCGTCCTGTCTACGCGCGTGGGGCCCAATCCGCTAATCCTATTTATATTACTGTGCCATTACCGCATTACACCCACAGCTACATCCGCGTCTACTGCACCAACCTTGACAGGGGAAATTGCATTTTGTTACGGTTATTTTATGATATACGCATATAATTAGGTGTTTTAGGGTTCCGTAGGGTTAAAAAAACGGAACCTTTATAGGATCCGAGATCAGGAATTGTGGGATAGGTATCCGTCCGTCAAAACCATTTATCTTGAGATAACTAACGGAAATGGAGGTATCAAGTTGAAATTAATAAAAATATTGATCATAGATCAATATTTTCCCTCCCTTGAAGCACAAAAGAAATCAAACTTCTATGTCAACGCAATCAAATGATACGAGGATATATACATCGAATAGGCTGCATTTAGTATGAAATTCGCGTCATCAAAACCTATAGGGTACTTCCCTGGGATCTTCAGTTATGAAATTTGGCACGAAGTGGAAACTTACAATACAAATAAAGAAAAAAATATATGAAAGAGAACGTATACCAAGAGAGAGAGTTTCAATGATTTCATTTAATGGAAAAAAAATCATTGAAACTCTTGAAAACTTAAGCTTATCAACTTTTATAAATTGCTTATATAATAAAACTTTCCGTTGTCAATCAATATACGACTGATTTCAATATAATCACATCTATGTTTAGCATTAGCTAACATAAAATGCTAAAACACTGGCTCAGAAAATATCAGATCCTCAGTACATTCATAATTTTAGAGAAATAGTCTAAACTACTTCATTTACACTCAAAGTAATGAAATGATAAGAATTCTAAAACTATTCTAAGCGTAGTAAGTAAAAACAATGTAGTTAAGATCAGTTATCTTTCTACAAAAAGATAGTCCTTGAAAAAGTTCCTACAATCACTTCCTCAAATAGACTGAAAATACTCACCATTGAGTATTATATCAGTAATCAGTATTAAGTAGTCTCCTCTACAAACATCTTACAATAATTGAATTCGTTCAAAATAATAATTTAAAGAACAAGAGATAAAAAACTATAAAACACCATTCAAAAGATAGAAATCATATTTATTCAGCTACTTATTTCATTAAAATAATGAACATCTCCAAAAAAAATTAAAGCGTTTTGTGATTCGCACGAACAAACAAAACGATGAATTTTGTATGGTTGAACAAAGATTATATTTTGGTATTTTTTTCTTTGCCCTTTAGAGGCGAGATTATCGACACCGGTAAAACACTTGAAGGTATGAGAGAGACTTTGGGTGAGGCCGACGTATTCAGTTTTATAGTTGAGCTCTTGCTCTCTTATCCTTTTCGGGTATCTGTATTATCAACGAAGAGAAAAATAAATTAAGCTAGTACTAGCAGATATACGAATAACGTACATCAAGTTATCATATAATTTATGGATTTGATTTCCGAAATTAAATATTTAATATTTTTATTTTCTTCACTCTGGTAATGAGGAAAAACATGGCGTTGAATTCCGCCACGGAACGCCCAATGCATTCAGAATTCGACGGAACGTGGGGAATGCAACGTGAAGCTGTTTAAAAAATTCTCGATTACTAGTACTACATAAATATGTTTCTTAAAAAGTTACTTTAGGTTAAACAAAAAACTACAAAAGATAGACGAGTTGGCCCATAACAGGCCTTACTGGTGCGTAAAAGCACGAAATAGGTGACAATGAAAGAAATTTAGAGGGTTCTTTCCTCAACAATGGGACATGTAATAGCTGCTATTTTCTTTTTTTTATCTCTACGTTATATCTACAGGCAGAGGAAACCTGAGAACCTAACGTTAAGATACTCTGTTAGACTATTCCGCCGGACTATCTACGATTTTTCTTAATTATACAATACATTTTATTTTATCACCACGTTATTCATTCTGCACTAATTTCTATTCTTTTTCAGCTTCACATTTTTCAGAGAAAATTCTGACAGAGTAAACTTTGTGTCAAAACACTTCGTTCCTTATTTTCGAGAGCTTTTTGAGTGACAGAACTTAACGCTGTGTCTTACAAGGGCAATGCAAATAAAAATTAATTACCCCGAGTGGAGAACAAACCAACATTCGTCGCGTTTACAGACAGTCAGAGAAGTCTACTACGCCACGACCTCATAATTACTAATTTCTTCGTCTTTCTCATTACAAAGAAACCCATAGTATTATTTAACGACATCCATTTCACAACATTTTAAAAGTAAAGTCATAACACTATTTTATTATGATAAATAGAGCGACCGAACGCTGATTCAGAAAAATAATTATATCTATATAAGCCATATAAGACCAAATAGTAAAAACACGTTCAAAATATTATAAAATGGCAACATTTTCTTCTCACAAATATATACATTTACATATTAGAAATAACTCATATTTACAATATTATATCGGCTTATAGAAAATTATATGCTAAAATTAATTGGTATTACGTTAATAAATTTAATCATTGCTAAGTACATGGAAGCTACATAATTATTCGATTTGATTCGAATTAATCCAATTGACTTATCGGAGTCGAATTGAAATTAAACGATACAAATGTAATTTCGCTGTAAATTGTGTTTGCTTTCGTTATTGAGATTGATCTCGATGTTGGATCGGCAAATACTGAGAAGATGTGTTTTAATTTAAACCAGCCGATTTCACTGAATATTATGAACTAAGAGGAGTAAGTAGTACATTTTACACATTACGAAAGTTAATTGTATTTTTAATCATTTGTCTATATATATATATGCAAATATTTTATACATATCTATGTAAATAAATAAAATTAAAATAAATCAGCTTCACGTTGTATCTCACATGTAATAGGGTAAGCAAAGGGAACCTAGTGCTAACACATTCCGTGCCCCATTTTCCGCGTTTCGAGTAATTGCGTGTTAAGTGGCGGAACTCAACGCCGGGGTTTTTCGCCAATGTGAAGATAAAAATATGAATATTATGTTCTCCCAAGTGGAAATCCAGCCCATAACTGTTGCGTTACAGTCAGTGACACAAGGGTGTGACAATAACGCCTTGGCGGCTTGTAATTTCTATATAAATACATTTAATTTAAAATAATTAAGCTACTAAACTTTTAACTAAGTATTCAATTCAAATGCAAAACGAACGAATGACGTATTATAAAAATTCATTCAATTCAATTGAAACAAATTATTTTACGATTCAACCCGCTCAGTATCGAACAAAACAATCAATAATATTTAATCACAGTGCCTCTACAGCTCGTTCATTTAATATCGGAGTTTTATAAAGTGTAATGGAGATCAATTGAACAGTTTAAATTAACTATTAATAATGGACAATGATTCTATCGGGGCGCGACAATCGGATAGCTGGAACACTTGACATAGAATACAGATAAAAAATGTTGGGCGTCTCGGGATTTTTATTTAATCTGTATTAAATTATCTTTGTTAGTGATCTTTTTTTATTATTATATATATTTTTTTAAATGTATGAGATATTAATCTTATTTAATTCGATTATTGCTCTCACGTAGAGCTTTCTAAAAAAATACTCTTAATAAGTGACTTATTATTATTATATATTTTTTAATAATCAATATTTGTTACTCAAAATTCATTTATAACTCCTACAGAGGATAAATTCAAATAAACATAAAAAATAAAACCATTGTAAGTGAATTAAAATTTAATAAAAAAATGAGTGTTAACCCTGGGCGTAGCTGTCAGTCACAATTTGCGTAAACGGGTCTCGGTGGCCTTTAATCGGTTTATAGGACGATATGCCCGGTAGTCCTTTTGATCTGTGTCTATTTTTTTTTGTTGTTTAGATATATTAATAATTAAATTACAAAAAAATATAAAATTTTACGAAATGATTAGTGCTCAACTAGCACACTCGGAATGGCATAACCAAAAACAACAAGAACATCACAATAAATTAAGTAGCCGCGAGACTTACGCATTCGCTTCCTGCTTAGAGAATTAAATATTTTGTATTTTCATTTCATCGTTCTGGTAAGCAAGGCAAAGCGTGGCGTTGAGCTCCGCCACTCAACACGCAATGCCTCGAGCGGCGAAAAGTGGGGAACGAAAGTGTCATCATTGAAAAAGTATCAATAAGGTCATCATGACGCATTGGGATTGGGGTTCTGGTAAATCATAGCAGATTTTTTTACACGAAATTATAAAAGTACACTATAAAAATATAATACGACGTCAAAAAATTTATAACATATAAATACTATTTTTTTAAAACAAAAACAAATAAATGCTTAATACTTCAAAACTGCAGTTTTACAAGAAATAGAAAAAACACATTCACTTTATACCATACAAATAAAAAAAAACATACAATAATGGACCTTTGTATTGTAGTCATAGTCATATCGTACTCAAAGTAATTACAATCAATTATAATGCGGACGCAGCGTCGCGACACAATTGTCGTCTATTGAATAAAGATCGCGGAGCCGGATGACATTGTTCTCCGCCACTATTATGATATCGATACTTTTTGTATATTATTTTTTAATAAGTTTTTGCATATTTTATCTGTGATATGGCGCGGAGATAGAGTGAATATGGTTTTTGTTTTGATTTTTCGTCGATGTAGTTATAGATTTAGTAAAAGATGTAAAAAAATACGACAGACACACTAAACAACACATTTTTCTAATTATTGTTTATTTTGCTTCACCCTCCCGTATATATGAAATTAAAAAAAAAACGCGACATTGATTTATGCTAAATATTACTAACGGATGATACCAGTATATTTTCTCTACCTGCCCTATTATATAACTAAAAAATATATTATCGAATTTTAATATGTTTACTTTATAACTATAACCGAACCCTAACAGATAATATGATTTTGTTCAAACCATAATTCTTGTTAGAATTTGAAATTATGTAAGCAGTTTTGACTCAGCTTTAGTTCAACATCTCGATACTTTACAATTGAGTTTGTGTCAAATTTTGTTGTACGAAATTCCAACTGAATTTCATTTTACAATAATTTAAACTTCACAGATACGAAGGAAATATCAATGTTAGTGTTATTGCCTATCTTCGTATATTCTTTTATTATTTTATATGTTTTTTTAAATAAATGTACAAAGCATCTCGTTATTTAAATATTTTTTTAGAAATACTATCAATAATTGGATAGACCGATACACGTTGTCAATAAACTACCTAATAACTAATCCACTGAGGCACATTTTATACCATTATTATTAATAGACCCGTGCGCTAGTATAGTTTGTCTTTTTCCATAAAAAAAATACATCTGGAAATATTATACTATTTCTTTATATTTCTTTAAATGGAATTATTTAACCACATTAATCGCGTATATTTAGTATTATACATTTTTGGAAACCCGACTTCTTCTTCTTCTCCTGCAGTATTCCGTGGTCACAGAACACTATTTACTATGGGTAGATCTTATTTTTACAGATTTTTATCTAGCAAAATGTTTAGATATAATATCAATAAATATTAAATTTAAGAATAATTATACAAAATATATCGAAGCGTAGGTTTAAGGCGTTACGAGCGTTACAAACAACTCAATTTGCACTACTTAGTTATTCACAAAAGCCCATAATACCTACATACAGTAGTTTCAAAGCGTGCATATAATTCCGTAGTAGGTTTAGTGGATTGAGTTAGGGTTAAATTTCGAAGCCTTTCTACCTTACGTGAACGAAGTTGTGATGGAATACGGTGGAGTTAACGGTGGTTGTTCATTTTAGTTGAAGATTTTATTTTAATGTTTGATAAATATATATAATATAATATAGAAGCCATTCGTGGTTTAGGGGCAAGAGCAACAATGCTACAGATTGTGGGTTTGAACCTCATTCGAAAATAATATGTACTTATATAAAAATTCGGCTCCCAAATTCCCTTTGCCTACCTTGCTATGGAGGCATAACGAGTTGAGTGAAACTCAACGCCGCGCTTTGCCTTGACACCAGAACGAAGAAATGGAAATATATATTTAAGTAAATATTTTACCTCCTCGAGTGGGGATCGAACCCACAACCAGTCGGTTTTACAGTTACATTTTGTGCCCCTCCGCCACGACTGGCCTCAGTATGGTATAAGTATTAGTATATTAAAAAAAATACAGCGAGGTTTGGCGATAATATATGATATTAAAGATTCAAATTCAACTAGACTACTAGGCTACACATTTTAATTAATACGAACTGAAGGCACAACTTATTTTAAACAGAACATGCATAAGTAACAATAATTTTACTATTATTATAAATTTGAAAGTTTTTTGGGATGGTTGTTTGTTCAACTTTCACGCAAAAGCTCCTAAACGGATTTAAATGAAACTTACTTACTTACAGTAATGTAGCTTACATAACAGAATAACACATACGCTACAGTTTTTGTATATTTTTTCTATAATATAACAATAAGTTTAAGTAGGTGAAGCCGCTTTTGGTTAACTAGTTAACCATAAAAAATATCCTATAAAATATACCTCTTAATCCTACTATTTATATATGACTGTTTTAATATAACGTGGAGGCTGTAGCCGCCGTAAAATTAGATATTTGTATTTAAGAATAACCTGAAAAATTGTACCTATATATGTAAAGCATTCTAAATAGTAAATCAATAAACAAATTAGATATAAATACCATATACTTCAAGAAAATAAATAGAAAATAGTGTGAGTTCTACAAAATTTTACGTCATTACCTATCATTTAGAGTAAGTAGTAAGTAGTTTAGTTAGTTAGTTAGTTTATTTAGTTTAGTTTAGTTATTTTAGTAGTAAGCAAATAGTTATGTCAACAATTTATAAAAATAGACATTTATAAAAGTTGCCTAAAATAATTTAAATAATATCCTCTTTCTCTTGATAATATCTTTATTACAATTAATATAGATTAATAGATCTGATGCTAATCGCGGCGCCGGGGCACAAAGTGTGACTGTAAAATCGACTGGTTGTGGGTTCGATCCCCACTCGAGAAAGGCGGAAAGTGGAGAACGTCTTAACACTAGGTTCCCTTGTCCTACTGTGTGCCGGATGCAGCGTGAAGCTGATTTATTTTTTATTTATTTAGATTAATAGAAATAATTTAGAAAAAAGGAAGTAAATCGGACACACGATGAATTTCTTCTATTACCTTACCTCTCTATTTTATATAATACCATTAAATAAAATTGTAAATAATATAATTATTAGATTACCACTTAAATACTTTACTATCATTGTTCATATTATCATCATATTTTATCTTGCAAGTTGTAACGTTTCATGAACATAACACTTGTAGCAATTCCGTAGAGCTACGTAGATGTTCGTAGCATGAACTTCACAAGATCATGTATTTCTTTTATATAGTAAATTTTCTTTGAACATAAAGTATTGCTGATAAATTCTAGTGTTTATATTTTTTTATCCTTTTTATTAGCTATGTCCCGCACATAGCAGGGTAGACAAAGGATACCTGGGAATCTAGTGATAAGACACTTCCGTTCCCCTCTTTCCGCCGAGTTCTTTATACATTCAGTGTTTAGTGTCGGGACTCAACACCATTTTATAACAACTTATAAATATGAACACAATTCTATAAAAAATATATAAAATAATATCTATATTAGATACTATTAACATTATCCAGGAGCTTCTATCTAGTGTTCTTTTTTAGTAGAAGAAGTTGAAATATAAATAGTCGTTATATATGCTTCTAACATAATATTTTCTTAATAATATAGGTATTCAGATACTCAATAGGTTTATATTCGAAAGCATATCATATAGCGCCATCGTAATTGCGTCGGGCGCCCGCGATTGCATATCAATATGTCCTGTAATTGAACTTATTGCTGGCGGCCTTTATTGGCCTTTATTATATTACCAATGACCGAACAGTGCAGTCTTTGATGTTTTCAATTTTTGCATGTAATTTACATTTTTATTTGCCAATATATTTTTGTTATTAAATTATTGTAGTATATATATGTAAATAATTATATTCATCTATATGAAAATTAACAATGACAATAAGAAAAAATATTATTTACTTAGTTATTTTGGTAAAAATATTATAAATTCGTAGAAGTTTTCAATTTACTTAAATTTTGTACAAATTTATTTGAAAATCAGTAATCAGTAAGAGACTAATAAAAATAGTGCCAATCAATTTTCAAATGATATTCACTTTTTAAATTAATATATACCTATATTTTTATTTAAGTTTATTAATCCCTTGAGATGCCGTTATCATATAAGGCTGGCAAACAAAAACTTAAAGATAGATAATGCTTTTACTTTTTAATTTTAGTCATAAGTCTGCGATATACTGCTTTTTCTAATCTTATGTACAAGCAAATAACCAAAAAGAATATAGAAGTAAGAATATTTTGGAGCCAGCACAGACCTTTTATGATAAAAATCTAATTATAAGAACCAAACAATACTTACAATGCAATGGATTTGAAATTCGTTTAAATATTTATTTCTATATGTATTATAATATTTTAATATGTATCAACCTGTATTTAGGAAAATTATTTTTTAATTGTTATAAAAGTACAAGTATACATAAGTATACATATTTGTTAAAAAAATTGTAGCATAATCAAAAAAAGCAAGTAACCCAATTAGGAAGAAATTAAAAAATATCGCACCATGAATTATCATATAATACAAACTTGTACCGTGCATTTATTACTTTCTTTCTTAACTTTTCCAGTTGCTTACTGAACTGTAAGTAATATAATTTAGAAAGTATCGGAAAGGATTTTTTTTATTTTCCCGCATCAAGGGCACATTGTAGTACCGGCAAAGAGAAACTAGTATTATGACATTTCGACATTGAATATTCGCCCAATTTTTGAGACAAACACTACTTATTATAAACTACTTATATATAAAAACTTTTACAAAGTATGTACAAATCACAAAATTGTAGAATTTTTTTAGCACTTTTTAAAATTATATAATTTTATATTCAAATAACGTACTTTACAATATCCAATTAGGTTGGCAGTTAGAGATTGCCTACTTTATATACTTTACTTTTATCTTAATAAATCCAATCAATAAATAAAATAATTTACATAAGATGCTCGAAAACGGTTGAAGTTCCAGCCATTTTGAATTTTCCCTATATAGAGTAGATAGAGTTTACTTTACTATGTCCTTATAACGCTTTTTTAAAATTGAATTTATAATAATAAATTAAGTTGCGGCCATGTACACGGAATGATGGTACGATTTATGAAAATATGCAGACTTTTCTAAAGATAAATAGTTAAGACATACAAAATAATTATACAAATAGTTAAATATCTTTACAACATTTTTATCTAAAATGAACGAAACATAATATTAATTATATATAACAAAAAAAACAATACAAACACGCAACCAACATCACAATTACCTTATTAGCGTCCGAAAATATTTTGCAGAGTATGGGCGGGAATAGTTTCCCGCCTAGCCGCGTGTCAAAAGCGCGGTCACCGCGCTGACATTGTCACAGTGCGTTCCGATACACGAGCGCGACGCGAACGACGTCCGACAACCGACTGCCGACAAGTCACGAGTCAACCCACGAGCGGCACAACACTAGCCGGTAAGAACGACTCGCGAGTAATCGCTCCGAAACCGCCCTCGCCAAACATAACCCCACCCGTTAAGATCGTTTTAGCACGCGCCTCACTAGCCCCCCACCCCCGGCACCCGCGCCCTGATTTAATAGCGAACGCGGGCACTGATTCACTTAACGGAACGCAACTACTCGTGCTGTCTCACTCGTTCGCGTACAAAACTCGACCCGTTCTCTAGGCCGTCCCGCTCGCACTCGCGCGCGTTACGCGACAGAGAACGAGACGGCGACGTCGCGGACATTTCTTTCCAACTCGATTTGCATGCGGGGGTCGCTCCGCAAACTTTATGTCCTCGTTTCGTAAATTATTTATACCTTTGGAAATACTTTTAACGTGCTCGGGACGCCGAAAAAGATTGAATGCGAACGAGATAAATTAAGTGACCGGCCGGTCGGGTTACAGCGCGGACGCGATGGTAATCGAATTTGTACTTGTTCTCTGATCAGTTCTCAAACTTAATTTCGATGTTACTGGATCCGTTCCTGCCATGTAAATCAAATTGGCATCAATTTTTATTTTGATTTGATTGTGCTACTTTCGTTGATGACAATATTTTACATGCCTTTCTATAATGTTAGCGTATTCTTTAAAGGAAATATTTATTTTGTTTATATTTTAGGAACTCAACGCCTCAACCAAATTTTAATAAACCTCAACTCAACAAAATAAAAATATTAATAAATAATATGCCCTTTATTATGAGCTTGAACCTACAACAGTTGCGTTAATAGTCACACATTTATGCCTTTGCGCCACAACGGCTTCAAAAACTAAAATATAAAACACATACTTACCTATGTTAAACATGATATACCGAAATTGTAAATTTCAATAGACCTGTTTCACTTTAAATAACTCTATCAAAAGAAAAAAATGCAAATACATTGCATGTACATGAAATTTTTGCAATTGATAGCATTATTATTATAAACGAGAAACAAGATATTAAAATCTGAAAATAATACAAAAGTCTCCAAAATGTTTTTCTTTAATAAACTACTATCTTTAAGAAATTTTATTTGATCTATCACAACGTATTAGCACCGACCTCCCAACGCTAAGCTATCCAATTACCTTCATTACGTTACGTTTGGAAACTATCTACTAATGGCGCTCGTGATACTTTTAACAATTTTCGTAGATTATTAATAATCTGATGCTTGTGGATTCGATTTTCACTCGTATTGAAAAATACTTCCCGTATTAACGGAGTTGTGTTCCGCCATTCAAGGCGCAATGCGTCCAGAATTCAGTGAAAAATATTTAAATGAAGTATCGTAATGGGGACGAAATGTCTTAACACTAGATTTCCAGGTTGTCAGTATTCTGCTATGTGCGAGATACAGCGTGAAGCTAAAATATATGGAACCATAGGTATTTTCATTTTTGTTCAGGAAGAAAATGCGCAGCTTTGTATACCACCACTCCATTGCAATGTCCCTTAAATTGAATGGAAAGCGAGAAGCGGAATGTTTTAACACTCCGCTGTCCTGTACTAACCCTTCTGTACACGAAAATGTGTGAAGTTGCTAATAAAAGATATTTTGCTAAACCAATTAATTTATTCAAAGTTTGTCAGTCATTATTTATTTTGTTTATTGAAAAACTTACAGAAATTATATTACATATTGATGTTAGTATAAATTAAATAAATATTCAAAATTTTATTTCAATTACAACAATATCATTAAGAAAAAGGCAGACGCACATTAAATTACCAGAGCAGATCGTGGTAATGACCCGTACGATACAAGACACCAACAATGGGACCGCAAGGGTTTAAAAGCTTTCTCCAATAAATCAGAACAGCCCCATCCTACAATGGGCAATTACGCAACTGATGTAGTTATTATAGAACGATTTAGATTTCCACAAGTCATTTGAGTGTCATTTGTTCACTTCACTAGTGTTTGTGTTGTTTTTTTTTTTGGTAGAATAAATGGTAATGTAGAGAACATCACTATATAGTGCAATTTCTTATTTGATAATTTTAGATTTTTACTTGTAGATTCTGTTTGAGAATAGCAATTTATCTATTGGATTTTTTTTTCATTCATACAGTTGTTGGAAGATTCTTTTAAATTTACAGAGTGCTGTCTTATTAAGTGTAAAAAAATATCATAATGTTAAAAACCAAGATAATTTAAACAGCAAATACAATTTGACTGATATGAAATGAATTTGGTGTATGTGACCATTAAGATAATTTGACAAATAGGTATTTTTTGTTGCTCCTCTTTTGTTTTGTCTTGTTTTTTTTTGTTTTTAGAGTTCCAAATCTCAAAACGAATACGGAAGCTTTATAAAATAACTTGTTTGTCAAGACCATTTATTTATCTCGAATTCGCGAGTCCCTTCGAGCTCAGAAAATATCAAACTTGTATTCTATACCAAAAGTATATATGCCTTATAAGTGTTGACAAGCTTAAATATGTAATGTTTTTTTCTTGAATATACCTATCAAGATTAACCAAGAATATTGTTAGGAAAAAAGTTTTGTTACTTCATAGAAAACTACTTTCTAAAAAGTTTTATACAGTAACAATTTTTGTTTCCATTATATAAAACACTGAAACATTCGTGGTGCAGTATTCGTTCCCGATATGTGCGGGATGTAGCGTGAAGATAAAAAAATGTTTATCACTATTATACAAACAAATGTGTGTTAGTTTGTTTAATTTAATAGTAAAATTGAGATTGAAGAGAGCAATTGTTAATTTTTGGTCTACTCACCTTTCTCAGCCTTACTTCTTTTCAATCCGATGGCCGCTCCATGTTCATTCGGCGTCAAGTCTATTTGAATATTTTTTATTTCTATTATTTTTTATTTTCTTTACATTAATATAATAGCATTAATAAACAATATACAAATATTATTGAAAATCATGATTGATTGTACTTTAGCTCAGTAAGTAAAGATTGAGGCCAGTTAATAATAGAGTTACGCACTCTTTTCGTTGGAAATTGCACTCTGAGTGAGTGCAATTTCCACACAAAATTTTAGGCTTGTGGCAGGGATTTCAAATTGACATTAAGTTAGCACACCTTATTCTCTGTTAATATTTACATGGTACATGAATCATAACCCAACTTATTACTATCAGGGGTAAATGATTACCAGTTTTCAGCTGAACTCCAAAATATTCCTTGCCGAAGTCTATTTAGTCTGTAAAGGTTTGAGCAAAAATTTGGTTATTCTGCTTGTTATTAGAAATTACTTTTTTAATTATCTAAAAAAAACTAATCAGTACTTTTTGTCACTTTCCATCGTACATTCATCTCTTATAGGCTGAAAGTCTTAAGTCATCTCTTATAATACACATGCTTCTAGATGCTATATTTATTTCCCAAGATATTTTTTTTTATTTTAGCCCGAATCTCTATCTCTATCTCTAATATCTCCTTCATTGGTGCTGATGTGTGGATACTATGTGGATGGCCTGGTTTTTTTCTGTCATAAAAACAGAGGAAATATCATTTCATCATCAATGACGCTGGGTACACAAACATTCGATTGTACCCAGCGTACGGAGAGTTTTAAATATTGCATTTTAATATATTGCTGTTAAAATAAATACATAAAAATAAATAAATGGCAGATTCGAAATGCCACAACCAAGGACTGGCACTGAACAATGAAATGAACTGAACGATGAACTGGGAGAGAAGCCACTTTTCCATGTATGATATGAACGTATGCAGAGCATCCTGGGTAAATGATTAAAGATAGTTTTTTAGCATTTGCTTACCTTGAAGTAGATGGGGCATTGGATTAAGACACTGTTCTCTTCACATTTCAATGAATTCTGGAGGAATTGCATGTTGAGTGGCGGAATTCAACGCCGAGCTTTGCCTGAATACCAGGGGAAGAAATGAAAATATTAAATAATTCATATCCTCGAGTACGAAACGAACAAATAACCTGTCGCCTTTACTGCTGCATAGTCGAGTTGAGTAGCCTCAAGTAGTAATACCTATGTAAATAATTATTATGTAAGCTAATCATTGATATTCACTTATTAAGAGGCGTTCTAGATGTTGACCTTCCAGAATATAGTGTCACTGACATAGATACATTGACCACAGTGGTACTAGAAGATTGCCTACACGTAGAGATTTGTGGACAATGGGCGAGGCAGACGAGGAATGAGAGAAGAAATATATAGATGTAAAAATAATTTTATAAGTCTGAATTGAATAAAGTAAGCGCTGAGAGGTTTCATACTTTACGAATTTTGAACTTTACGAATGTTATATAAATTTAGAGATACAGTGGCAATCGAACCTACAACCTGTCGTATGTACTACAGTCGCACGCTTGTGCCACGGTGCACTATGAAAAATGGCAGAACAACGGCAGATCAATTAATTATAATTTCCTTAAAAAAATATAAATAGGTATAAAAAATTATGTTGTGGATTTTGTGATTACATTCCTGTAATTTTTTTAACAATAACTGAAGAGTAAAAAGGCACGTGTTTAAAGTTCGTCGAGACTTGACAGTTACCGACGTCTCCCGACGTTTTACATTTGATGTTGTTTTATAGTCCAGATTATTATAGTCATAAATACATTTATAAAAATCAACTGTATCTATATGCGTGCGGTTTTATAAGTTATCACAAAAACTACGATACAAGTCAGTGAACAAGTAAACAGTATCTATTGTGGTTTCTAATGTTGTACTATTTAATTGATTAGATTGCGGTAAATTTCAATTAACTTATTGTAATTTATTGACAAAAGGGCGTTTATCTTCATTTTGCACACATTTTGCGGTATTACTAATCAATAAAATGCACACTACTTTCATTTATTAAATTATATAAAAAAAATGAATTAATTTAATAAAACTAAATTACTAATTAGTAATAAGATTACTATCAAAGTTATAGAAAACTAGGATTTTGGCCATACATTCGGTCGCTGTATAAGAATGGATTGTGTCATTTCATTTTATAGAGTAAATGGGGGTGTGATGGTTCACCTGATCAAAGTCAGTATTAACAATGTCACGTGATATGTGCTCTACTGGCACGCTCGGAACGCCATAATCAAAGAACTATACCATACCAACCAATACTTCCAGAGGAGTCTGAACTTGCTTCTGATGTTTGCAAATTTGCTTAGTGCCTATCAATCCTTCTGCAAATTTGCTTAGTGCCTATCAAATGAATCAATGAGTTGACTGGTGATGTTAGGTGGCAAAATCCAGTGCCTTCGTATTTCCGTTTTTGTCGGCCCATATCAATGGGATATTCTAAAGGAACTCCTGAAAAGACTAAATCTGTTGTGGATAAAATAAAAAACCAAATCATTTCCTTGCACCCATCATTAATTAATAAAAACGGTGAAAGAGTGAATGTGAAGCACGAACTCTTTCTGGCTATGATAGATAGTAAAGTAGCACAAGTATTAACAGATACACCTTCTGGATCAATAATCTGTGGTGCTACTCCACGGCAAATGAATGATCTGACTAAAATAATTACTAGGCCAGGAAATGAAATTGCATATCAATACGGACTTTCTACAATGCATGCCTGGATATGCTGTATAGAAAATGGTATTCAAAATTTCATAAAATCTTTCTTTTCGGACATGGTCAACCACAAGTGAATAAAAGAAACGTCAAAAGCAAGAAAAGAAAGCCCTAGTACAAAAACGTTCTCGAGAGGAGTTGATCATCGACAAAATCGTGATAATACCAATGACGATTATTATCGTCCCAGTATTCTGCTAGAATTTTTTTTTAACGCAAATTGTTCTTCTAAACCAATTGGAGTGGATGTAAATTTAATCAAAATCTTATCTATTATTTTACAAGCACTTTCATCGGGTGTGATAATGTATGCCGAAAAATTAGGCAAATATGCCATGGAAACTGCCAGGATTTATGTAATTAATTATGAACCATCATCAATAATTATACATACTATCTTCAGTTCACAAAATTTTCATTCATGGTAAAAGCGTCATTAGGCATTTTGGTGTGATTCCTATTGGCCAACTTTCCAAAAATGGACTAGAATCCGTAAACGGGACGAAAACGGAACCGTAATTGCTGATACAAAAGTGCTCTCGTGGATAATATCTGAACTATACCCGAAGCGTTTTTTTTATACTTTATGCTTGTGCAAAAATTCAATTGTTTATCTTAACAAATTAAAAAGTTATCGATTTTTGATCTGATACAAACCTCGATTTTTCATAGCGGTGCGGCGCGGCGCCGCGACTGACCTCCACTTATATATCTTTAATTTGCTAAATATGTTTATCAAAATATAAATTCATTTTAAATCTTATACAAATTTAACTATACATACTGTGAAACGTTTTAAAACTACAAATGCAGTAAAAGAAAAAAAATACTTAATGCAGGGGGAAATAATTATGTTAGCCGATTGAAAATATTTTCTGCTAATAATTAATTAAAGAATAATTAATTAAAGTAGTTTTCTGTATTATTTTTAATATTCTATGTTCCGTACCTTAGAAGACGCGAGTAAAGCTAGTAAATTTTCGTTCTTTTTAGAACTACATTACAAAAATATATTGTTTACTCATTATCGTTTCATTTGACATTTAATATGCTGTTTGACATCATTTGCAAAGCATTTTCCTTTATTATTTTATCACTTTAATTTTTTCTTATGGTTCCGTATTAGGATCGCAGGAAAATATAACTAGGAGGAACCATTTTTTAATTATTTGTAAGGACAAGGGTTTTGTAAGGAACACTAAAAAAACAAATATACATTATCGTCGGGCATCTCTCGTATTCAAGAAAGTAGTAAAGGCAGTCAAAATTAAGTCATTTTATTTTTGATGATTTAATATCTTGGTAATTTAATAATAATTTGATGTTATAGTATATACATAATAAATGATTAATCGATTAAATCCATTGTAAGTACCATAAACAATTAAAATTGAAGTATGTTTTACTAGAATCATAGCAAATATATTGTTTTTTATCCATGAAAAAGACCAAAGAAAAAGAAGTAAGACTTTAATATTTATAATTCGTACTATGTAATGGTACGCTTAAATGATTTCCGAGGCTTGCCAAGCGCTCACAAGCGTGTGAACGGGTATCTGGCTTGCCTTATGACAGACGTTTCAGTTTTTGCTTGTCTTGACGTGTTTTTATATTATAAAAAAAGAATCGAAAATATCTAAAACTTCGGCAGAAAATCAATCAATGATAGTATAACATTAATTTTAAGAAACATGAAGCTAATACTAAGATATTACTTTGTTAAATATATGAAATAAAATGAATAAGCATGTTATGGTTTAACATTTTTTAGTCTTATGTTATGGTTTAACGTTTTTCTTTTTTTAGTCTCATGCTATATCCCGCACACAGCAGGGTAGGCAGAGGAAACCTAGAGTGTAAGATACTCCGTTCCCCACCTTCTGCCGATTTTTGGAGGCATTGCTTGCTGAGTAGCAGAACTCACTGCGCTTTGGCTCGACACCAGAGCAAACAAATGGAAATATGAATTTAAACTAAATATTTCATCTCCTCTAGTGGTGGATTAAATCCACAACCAGTCGATTTTACAGTCATACTTTGTGCCCCTACGCCACGACCTAAATGAGCTAATCTCAGAGGGTAGCCTGAGACTGAGATTTTTAATTAAATCAAACCAATAAACAAATTAAAATAAGAAAATTATTATTTTCAAATAAATAAGTATTTTAATTCGAAATAATTTAATTACAATAATTAAATAAATTATAAAAGATATCTCCAGAAATCTTAGAAGCAAATAAACCATGACAGGAATAAGGAACACGGAACAACATTTGGAGTGTTAGCGTCGTTGAAATTGTGTTTGGGCCGGAACAGTTTAGAACTCTAAATTTTACATGTTGGAATTAGTGGCTTAACAACAGGGAACGCGTGAGACCAAACTGGAAAATTGTTGTGAAACTTGCAATAACCCATTTCTGTTCGACCTTTACAATATATAAAATCGCTTTTGATCCATGCTGCGCCATCTAGGCAAAAATAATTTTTACTTGCCACGAAGACTTATATTACTAATTTTAATATTACTAATTTTCCCCAACATTAAAAATAATAATTCGACTAATAATAAATTCTACTATTAAAATTTAAATAACTACAAACTTAGTTAAAATCCTAAAAGTCTACGTAATGCAAAAGTAATATTTATATATAGTCTGTAATTATTAGATGTGGAAGTTTGGTACGCGTCAATCTTTCCGCTTATGCTGCCATCTATTATAATTATTTTGTATTAATGTGTCGGTAAAGCGGTACGCTTTAAAAATACATAAAATTATCGGAGATATTACTAATGTTGTGTTATTTTGACTATGTATTAAAGTTTTATATATAAATTAATATTTTTTGAAATATACACTACATTTAATAAGTGATATATTTTCAAGAAACATTGTATGAAATTATAAATTTGTATTTGGCGCCAAAGAGTGGCGGCCATTTTGTCTCATTGAGAACCCCGCGACAGGAAGTGAGTGATGAAGGTGCTACGCAGGCGCAAATTGACCTTTCGGTTGAAGAACCCGTCGGTCACATGTGAGTGTCGATAAATATCTTAGTTTTATCGTGATTTCGCTTTGAATAGTCTTAATTTTATTTTTAGTAAGTATTTTTTAAAGTGAATATAAATCTGTGAAACGAGCGCGTTCCAACAGTGTGAAATATGTGTTAAATTCGATAATAAAATATAATGCGGCGCCGGCACGTTTGTCAAATTTGCTATTTTTCTTTTATGCTTTATTAGTCACATGAAATAATGAAATTTTATGTTAAAAGTCATTTATTAAACGTTTAACTATTCTTAATATTTACGAAATATTCCATTTTCGATATTCAATTAATCAATGCAAAATCACGGAGACACGACCAAGATGTCCCTTTGAAAAGGCACATGTTCATACAACACACGGCTTGCTGTCACCCATATAAATTCTGAACTCACGTGTTATTTTAATTTATGTGACTATCTGATCAATTTTCTTTGTATTTTATCATTTTCATACCTTTCCGATACATAAAGGCATAGGTTTTCGCGACAAAGCGCTAGGTGGGGTTAGGTCGTCTAAATTTTCGTATTGCATACCTAATATTTTCATATGTCTAGATAACGGAGACAGGCGTGACTCGCAATTGTCTGCAGGGCTTGCGCGACACTATATTGAAGTGCGTGATGTGTTCATTTCATAGCTCCAACGTGTGTTTAACACATTATTTTACACTGTTCATTACTAATTTGGTCGAACTTTCTATTTTCAGTTATTAATTATCATTATTTCATCTATTTATTTGCCTTGTAAGTTAAACCGAGTCATGCTTATAAATAAGTATGGTTGAATAATATTACCATAGCCCACATTGTTGCTAAATTTGTTAATTTTAAGCACAGCTGGAATCTGCTCTGTTTTTCATAGCCTTATATTGTAAGAAATTTATTTCTTTTATTCAAAATTCAAATATTTGTCTATACCATGAAAAAGTAGAATTTTGTATATTCTGTGAATTTAATCACCTAATCTAACATGTGTCATTTACATTTTAAAAAGTTATACACAAATATTATTCATTCTTGAATATATAGGTAATTCTCAATAATATTTGTATGGCATTTCATTTAAGTAAAATTTATTGGCAATGTAAATAATTGTTTAACAAATGAAAAAAATGTTTATTGCCATATTTACAAGATTGTCTTTTGAATTGTTGTACTTGTTAAAAAGCTTGAGCCAGTTCGGGCAAACTTGTCTGGTTAAAAATATGACTTATATAAAGAAATATCAACATTAATATCTTTTATATGTACTGAAATCATTTTATCTTATTTTTACTTCTTCATTTATACCATTTTTCCTCATCTGCTATTATTGATCCAAAACCTCCTGAAGTTCATTGACATAGATGTCATTGACCTATGTAATAATTTTTGGTCATGTCTCAAACAATTAATGGTTTAATGCCAAGGTTGTATTGGTTAGACGATTTTATTTACAGTTATAGATTTTCATATTTTGAAATGAAAAAATGTTATACAAAAGGATTAATGCTTATCACTTATCTATTAGTAAATTATTAAACAATAAAATAATCTAAAGATGAGTCAGTTGTGTGAGCTTTCTACATTCCATTTTGTTTAACTCATTGTGTATTATTCATTAAACAAAGAAAGTTGCAAATAATTAAACAAAATATTTGTCTATTGCATTATGATATAGAAAAGAATGAACTTAATTCTTTGTGTTTTATTAATAATTGAGAAAATTGTTAGGATCAACATAAGGAAGTTATTTGTTTTCATATAGGTATATTTCTTTATTTCTAAGTTTACTGTATAAATCCACAGATCACTCCACACCGTAACTAAACACCATAAACAATGGGCGATATCGAGGACACACATTTCGAGACCGGCGACTCCGGAGCCTCTGCCACCTTCCCTATGCAATGTTCTGCTCTCCGTAAGAACGGTTTTGTCATGCTTAAGGGACGTCCATGCAAAATTGTTGAAATGTCCACCTCAAAGACTGGCAAGCACGGACATGCCAAAGTCCACTTGGTTGGGATTGATATATTTAATGGAAAGAAGTGAGTACTATAATTTTTTTATTATTTTACCGTCACTTTTATTCCACATATAGCAGGAAGAGCAAAGAGTGTAAACATAGTGTTATTGAGTAATTTAGTGGCAGAGCTCAACACAGCATTTTGTCTAATAAAGGGAAAACATAATATAATAATCCATTCACTAAATAGGAATTGAATGGATTATCCTTTCTATGAAAAAATAAAAACAATATATATAATAAAAAAAAATTGTATAAAATATAAATAAAACTATAAAAACTATTATGCTTTATTAGCTTATTATCTGGCATGAATAAATAAATCATTGTTTATTGACTAATAACACTTGAATTGTTTTTTTTTATTATTATTACTAATTATAATAAAAAAAAATTATGTATTTTTGTGTAAATTTTTTTTATTGTTAGACCTCGGAAAAAAAATACAAATTATTTTTGGTATTCGAGCCCATAGAGTCGCGTGTGTGGTCCTTATACCGCACTCGTGCTGAGGGTACTCGAAAAGTAAATACCAAGTCCGGCTATGCGTCTCATTATATCACTGTATTTTGGGATCACCGTTTAGGACTACATTTTTATACTTAAAATATTTATTTATATAAAAAAAATAATTCTTTAAAAGTCGTAGCTGCTGTATTGATTGAAATTATAGCATATATTATTTATACTAATTACAGTTGTCTTGGCAAAGTAAATTATTCAGTAAAGTCTGTTATTGATTTCAAAATTGACCTAAGAAATATTTTATCAGTCTAGTTGTTGATTTATGACAATACAATATGAAAGAAAAGTTTCTTTGTTTAAATGGAGTCATAATGCTGCTTGTATGTGGCATTACTTGGGCCTTGTTCAGTTCACCTTGACCTTTGGCGGTACACTTGCTTATTTCACATGTAATAGTTTAAAAAAAAACATTTTTCTTTTAAATTTTTTGAACAGAAATTTTGTAATTGTTATATTATCATAATTATGTAAAAAAAATTAAAGAAAATCTGTAATTTAACAGTTATGGTCAGATTCTTAATGCAAGTGGACAAATGACCATTTGGTTCTATAGTAGGTGTAATGTAATAAAGATTGTTACCTAAGGCACCAGCAGTAGATAAATATACTGTTCTACATAATTTTCTAATACAGCAATTTAAGAAAATGCAATTCCGTCTAAACTCTATTTAATTGAATGTTTTGAATCATCAACTTACATGTTGCTACCACCAGCTTATAAGGCAATTCTGCTGAAGAATTCTACAATTAAACAATTGTTCTTACCAATACAAAATTGACTTTTGTAAATTAAACAATCAATAAATAAATCCCCATACTTATTGTATTTTTAACTTTCAGATATGAGGACATCTGTCCCTCAACCCACAATATGGACGTGCCCCACGTCAAACGTGAGGACTACCAGCTGACCGACATATCGGATGACGGCTACCTCACCCTGATGGCAGACAACGGTGACCTGCGCGAGGACCTCAAGATACCCGACGGCGATCTCGGAACTCAGCTCCGCTCTGATTTCGACAGTGGCAAGGAATTGTTGGTAGGTTGCAGAGTTTAATACTGTACCTTCTCTTCTTATATGAAATTTTTGTTTGTGTTTTTTTATATATCTTAATTTTATTTGTTATCCTTAACATCTATCTTTTTATTAATATATTGATAAAAGATATTTTTTTATAGTCGGCATTGATATTCAGTTTTAGTTTCGAGTATAGAGTCTCTGATGCATTTAGTAATGTATTGGTGCTGAATCAACTCGTAAAGTATAATTTCCACCTTTTACCTGAGCTAGTATATTTATTATTTGCTATATGGAAAAATATGGGTTTGAAGACATTTTATATTTCATTGTATAAAAATTTTAGTTAATTAAAGTTATGTTTATTATTTTATTTTTATTAATGCTATTTTGAAGATTGCTTGATAATATTTCTATAATATCAAGTGTTTAATGTGCAAAAAGCCAAAAGGCTATCATATAGGAGATTTTGACACAAAATATATTTAATCTTTGTTACTATGTCATTTTAGTTTATTATTTTATTGTAGAAAATTTCTAACATTTATAGTGAATAAATATTTTTCAAAAATTTTTAATTTTAATGATTGATTTATATATCACATTTAATATGTACATAACAAAAATTGATTTCTACATATTTATCACAAATATTCAACATATTTATTTAATTTTTGCTACGCTCATAAGTTTAATAACAATTAATCTTGACATATCTATATAATCAATTATGCTTAAGTTGCCAAAGAGTTTTTGTTTTTAGCGAGTGCCATGTTATCATTAAGATAAAATATAATATTATGAATAATGTTACATATAATTTGTCAGCTAAGCTTATTTCATAGATATTTAAAAAAAAAAAATATCAATAATATAAAAATAAATTTTAAGTATATATAATCTCCATTATTTTTTAATGTTTTTGGTTATTTGTAATTTATAAGGAAAAAGTAAAAACTTATTTTGCATATTAGTATGTCACCATATAATTATAACTTTTTTAATATTTGTTTTCTTTTTACAATATTAACATACTTTTTCTCTTTTCTATTCCAGTGTACCGTACTGAAGTCGTGCGGGGAGGAGTGTGTTATAGCGGTGAAGGCAAACACAGCTCTGGACAAATAAACCAACTAAGAATTTATAGGGATATAAAAGCATATAATTTTTTTACAATCAACAACTTACATAAATGTAAAACATAATATTATGTATAATTTAAAGTAAACACGTGCCGGGTTGTTTGTTTTGTCGCTTAAGTCTTAAAAGTTACTTTGCTAGCCTCAAGTTGTGCGATACCGGTGTGGAAACCCGTAACCCCTCGTGGTAACTTTTATACCCCGTATATTTATACGGAATACATACTTGATATAGTTTTTTTTTTAACTTAACGCTAAATTGAATACATACTAAACATTGAACAGAACCGAGAAAAAATTAAAAAAAGAAAATAAACAAAAAAATAGAAATAAAGAAAATTCTTGAATGTGGTGTGTGATTGATTGGTCCTTTGTTAATTGATAATATCTGTGTACCCACTGCCCGTTGACACTCGTTTTCTTTTTTGTAATTATTTATTATCTAGTGACGAAGACTGAACGCTGTCACGATGATCCGATTTAGACTGATATGCATTTTTTTTTGTTTTATAAAATAGTTGATTATTACTATAATATAATGTAAAATAGCAGTAGTAAATATCTAAATGTCGGCCTTTCCTTGCTCTCTCGTTGTTTGAACCGGGGACGTTGTGGAATTCTGTAGTAACCATAACCGAAACTCATATAAACGAAATAAAAAAACTGTAATCGAATCCGATGTGAACATTACGGAAGTGAGCGGAATCTAAATAACACAAGCTAAGTACCAATTAGCAATAAGTGCGAAGAGCTTTTGTTACTATGAAATGATAAACAAAACTTATTACAAATAGTTATTCTTTATTTAACATAACTATTAAATACAATAATATTCATAATCGAAAATAATCGGGTATTTTAATATCCATATCCGGTCACATCCACAACATCCTCGGCTAGAACGCGCCGTGAGTGTCCTCAGACAGGGTATGCGGAATTATCGTTTAACATCAAATTGTCAAAGACGATTTATATACGAAAATATTATGTAAGAATGGTTAAGGTAAGGCCCTATAGAAATGATATTTTTTTATGCATACTAAATTCGTATTCGCTACTCTAGTTAAAGAACTCTTGGATCCGTTCACCCAAACGGTGTTTTGCGTTCGTTCATATTATTCCTCATTGATTTATTTTCAAAATTGCATAATTGTTGTTGTTGGTTCTTTTTTTTTTATTTACGAAACAGCTTAAAATCAAGTCTCTTTTTTTTATTTATTTACTAAGGTATTTGTGGACATCGGACGGTGTATAATAAAATACTTTAGTAGCGATAACATTTTTCTTTTATATTCTCGATGTTTGGAATACGATCGGTTATATTTTTATTTTATTTTTCTTCTATTAATAATTAAATTCGATTTGGTTGTGGATTGACTCCATGACTAGTGAGTACGTGTTGTAAACTAATAAAGTAATCGAAAATAAAAATATGACTGCAATTTTTTAATTACCGACTCCATTATTAAATTATAGGCTGTATTGCTGTCTTAGTTTTTATTATTATTAATAACGAGATATAAGTTTTTGATTGTAACGATTAGACTAACTTAGAAGACGATCGTGAAGTCGAAAGTTATAAAGGCGGATCCTCAATATATTAATTTTTTTTTAATATTTAATTCTTACCTGTGCCAATAAAAGAAACCTATTTTTCCTTTCTTTCTATCACATCGTCCGTCTCTTTCACTCACTTTAAAATGGATCTGTCTATAATACCTGAAGTATCTATCGTTTTTTTTTTCTTTCTTTATTAAATTTATGTTTTTACGGGCAACGTTGGATAATGGAAGTGCGTTAGAATATGTATATATATACGTAATGGTACGAACGATTTTGTGCAATTTTCTACGTATATTTAATTTTTATTTTGTCAATGTGCGACATTACCGAATTAAATAGCATCGGCTCATGAATAAATATAATATGTGAATGCAGTAAATATTTAACGTCTGTCGAATTAAAATCTGTACAAAATGATGTTATTCTTTGATCATTATTTTTTTTTTTTATTACGTTTAGTTTTTTTTTTGTGTTTTAGTAGTTTTGAACCCTTTTTATTTTTTGGTATATTTTTAAGGATACACAAACCATATAGATAGATAGTGGACAGTAATGGTTTTTTTTCAAGACGAATTTGAGAATATTTTGCAGTAAATGTTAAGTTTCATAACTTCTAAATAAACATTACATGAAGTTTGAATGTGGACTGATGCTACTACTATCTGAACGAAACTACTTTGATTAATTTCAAACGAGCTCTCTTAATATATAGTCATTTTTTTTCAAAATCGGCAAAGCAGTGTTCCATTTAATATGTTAAGAAACATTTTACATTTCGAAACGACATATCGCTGAAAATATTCCGACAATTAGAATCGAAAGACAGTTAGATAAAATGTCTGGTTTTTTGTAATTTTTTTACCAGATTTTTCGATTTTTACATAATACATTAACGAATTTTCCCTATTATCAAATCGTACGATAATATAGGTGCAGATTTGGATCTTAGAAAGCCGCTCACAGCCCGTCTTGCCGATCGAGCTACTGGATGTCAAGATTTTATTTATAATACCATAATGAAACTCATTTCGACGAGACTACGGAACCTAATCTAGAGAAAGAAAGTTCTCTTCGAGTTTTAATAAAAATATTTACTGATATCTTAATATACGATAATGCGTGTATGTTTAAGAAACACTAGGTGAATAAATGCGACATTTACAAAATACATTGTAGAAAAGGCCAGTCGTGGCGCAACTTGTTGTGAGTTCGATCCCCACTTAAGGAAATTAAGTATTTATTTATATTTCCATTTCTTCGCTTTGGTGGCAAAGCGCGGCATTGAGTTTATACTATAAATATAAAACAAGCTGACCTACTGGATGGATTTATTGCAAATCTTTGGCAGTATGAGAGATAGAACTAGAACAATATCTGATAATAGCCCAGCTAAATTATAAGAAATAATAAAATACCGCCTTATCAAAAGTTATTAAATATGGTGGACATTTTGTGTAAGTATGAATAAAAAATTTTTTCCCAATGCAGTGTTGCTAGTGTTAATCTATACTACTATAATAAAGAGGAAAAGTTTGTTTAAACGCTAAGGTCTCTGAAACTACTGGTCGGATCTACGTTTTTTTTGTTTTGTATAGAAGCTGTATTTCCCAGAAGTGCATAGGATATATAACAAAAACAATAATTATGAATATAAATATATAAGTACATGGTACTATAGAAACATTCATTAGTTCTAAAATAAAGTTCGCTACACCGTATATCTCTTATGAATAAGTTACAATAAGACATTTTGTGATGAAAAATAATTACGTATTTTGGAAGTATAATTTTCGAGAAAATGTCAAATTAAAATAATTCCACACTGGCTGTAAGCCTAGGCTCGAGTCCCGCGGGGGGCGCTCTTGCCGCCGACGACATCCTCGCATGCAGCCACGTAGGTAGTACTTTCACTTTACCAAATTTACGAAAATAAGTTTTTATGATTGAATACTTATATATATTATAAAAGTAATCTATCCGTTGGAAAATGCATCGTATACGGACGAAAACCTAACAATACCGTTACCGCAAAGTTATCAATATACAAAGTATTTTTATCTTCACCACTTTAAATGAAAGCACAGTTGTAACTACTCTATAAAAACCTAATAAAGCTAAAACAAAAATAGATTTTACCAAAAATTATTTATCGTAATATAAAACGCTATTTGGTAAGAATGGGGCACACAAACACGAACCTATCAACACAAAAACATCGCACACACCTCATTCACGAAAGTGAGTCGTAGGCGACGGTGTTGGCGGTGCAGTTGAACGTTGTTTAGGTTTATACTACAGCTTTTGTTGAGCAATATATTAGCATCTGTGTCAAGCATTGCTAATAATGCCATTCGATTTTTCAGCATACTACCTGCAGCGCGGGGGAAAGGAGGCGTGTTTTGAGCACGTGCAGAATGCTCGTATTGATCAGACGCTCGTGGAGATGCCCATACATCTCTACAAAAATATCCCTCTAAGGTCTAAAAAAACTATCATTCGGAACAATGTGTGCTAAACTGATGAATTTATTTAATCCTGTAGAGAGAGCTACAGACGGGGTGGTTCTCCATGTTTCACCACCTGCACTGCAACATTGGCTAACAATTTTATAAACTATCGAGTATCGAAGTTCTCAACCTGCGTTTAAAAAGCAGGTGTGTTCCATCATTTGCTTTGAGCACACTTAGGCAAGGGTTCAGGCGTGCTGATAAGCATGATAATTTATTGAGCATACGTAACTGTAGATTCATAGAAACTAGGTAGATGAATAGTGTCGCTTAACTACCAACCTAATCAAGTAGCTGGTATGGGTGTAGGTATAGGGGGCGGCCCTCTGTTTGGTACCCACCCCAGACATTTTCCACATAAAAAAGAGGAACGTAATGTCTTAAAACTAGGTACCCTCTGCCTACCCTGCTGTGTACGGGTTACAGCGTGATGCTAATAAAAAGATAATGTTAGCGACACAAGAATACACGTATAAAAGAGTATAAAAGAGATCCAGTTAGAATACAGTATAGAATATTTAAAAAACAATATTTACACAACCTATCGCACTTACAGTCACACGCTTGCTATTAGTTGAATTCTAGCAAATTCACAATTTTAAATCTAAATCACAATTTTAGAGGTAAAGCCTACAAAAAAGCGAACATATATATATATATATTCATTTCTTCATTCGGGTAACGAAGCAAAGCGCGGCGTTGAACTTCGCCATTCATCTCGCAATGCACCCTAGAGTTGGGTGGAATGGTGGAAAGCAAAAGAGTTTTAATGGCAACAAACTTAGAGTTTTAACATTTATTTTCATAGAAGTAGACGTCAATTCACGTCTCGTGGTGACGCGTTCAGTAATTTCACTGCTTCTACAGTAAAAGATTACTGTAGCAGTGAGTGCAGGATCTGGAGGACGTTATCTTTTTTTGAGCGGGGACTGAACGGGATACAGGAGTTAGAGCCAAAGAAGGAAAAGCGTTCCTTAGGGTAGGAAGGAGTATCAGGATGGAAAAGGATTAAATAAGCGTGACAGTGTGGAGATTCCTATAGTTTTCTATAGAAAGCCACGGCAACCTAAAGATGCTGGCTAATGTGATCAAATTTTTAGCTTATTTTTCCATACCCATAATGTTATTATTTAATAAAAACCATATATGTATTCAATACATTTTAATTATTAAAATAAATTTATTTAACACAAGCATAATCACAAAAGCATATATAAAAAAACACGATTTTTTTCCCAGGTTCCCTGGTTCATACTAGTGATTTACTACTGGTCTATGCCTCTTCGAGTCCCGCCAAGAAGATATTAAAACTAACGATTTTATTATATTTGTAATCCTAACTGTACATACTTTCGAATAACCAGAAAGAAATACAAATGGCTATCGAAATAATTATTAAAATATATATAATAGCTTATCTTAAGAGACGTGGCAGTCTTGGGCATTTATGTTTTGTACTTTCATATTGTTATTATTTATAATTCAAGATTCTTCATCAGAAGAATCCAAAATTTCAATGACAAATAGGGGATTTTCAAAGGCAGCACTGGTTTTGACGTTATCGCCGAGCTCATTCAACATGTCCGCTACATTATCTACAGGTTCTTGTTTTATTTTAACAGAGACTATTTCGTGGCTATCGTCTTTTTTGACAATTTTTTCGTTCATATTTACATCTACACTGTGTTTCAGTTCAGTAGTGACATTTGGTGATGTTTCATTTGAATCAGAATCTGAGTAAATATGTTCAACCATTTGATCACCGGAAGTATTCTGCATCGTTGTAAATCTGTAAATAATTTTAACGTTTTTAGGCGAGTCGTGGCACAATATCACAACCGACTGTAAGTGTGAGAGGTTGTGGGTTCATTTTCCCATACGAGGAAGTTAAATATTTTCATTTCCTCGCTCTACTAATAAGGCAAAACACGGCGTTGGGTTCCGCCACTTAACAAGCGATGTCTCCAGAATTCGACGGAAGGTGAAGAACAGAAGTGTCTTTCTTAATGGGAACGGAGGATCTTAACATTATGATCCCAGGTCCCTTCTGCCTACCCTGTTATTTGCGGCATACAGAATAAATTATGCCTGTGTTTATGGACTATACTAATACTGAATAAAAACGTAAATTTAAAAATAAAAGTGTATTTGATTAGGCTTTCCTAAGTATACTTATTCATTACAAAGGTCATGAACATTTTGGGTAATACACCAGAGGCCAATTAATATAAAATAGGGAATCACTTGCTTTTGGAGAACTTCCAATTCCTTTTTGATTCCTATCTGCTTGTTGGCCTCCAGCTTGGCGAGCAGCTCGGGGTCATTGTCCGCGGGGTCGTCGTCACTCACGTCGACTTTACTCAAAAGGTCTTCGTATTCCCTCTTTTGCCTTCGTTTTTGTAAAGCACGCCCACAGTGTGTGAACAACGCACGAGCTGGAATAAGAAGATACTTGTTATATATGGCATAGATTTTGTGCCGTGTGATCCCCGCCGAGAATATGATCATCCTGGTACTGGTGTTGTCGTAAGAGGCGACTAAAGTACGTGTGGTAGAGTCACGTCGCCAGCAATGGCAACACGCATGGGCAGACTCGACCGGAACATTACCACCCCCGGCATTTAAAACCGGCGTGAAGTAGTGGCTTTATGCCACTGCGTTTCGCATCAGGTAATGCCGGGCCCCGGCGCCCAACCCATCTTAAAGGCCGGCAACGCACCTGTAACTCCTCTGGGGTTGCACGGGGTCGTGGGCGGCGGTAATCACTTACCATCAGGTGACCCGCACGCTCGTTTGCCGTGTCTTTTCCATAAAAAAAAAAGATTGCAACCTCCTGCACTACTACCTGGAACTTGTAACCTAAGCATAGGCTTAAGAGGCCTTCTTACATTCTAATGTCGCTATTAACTTAGCAAACGTTACGGAAACTGTGAGTTCGAGTCCCACTAAGGGGAATGAATTAGTTTCTAACTCTGGTGGGAACACCAATCACGACATTGAGATTGGCCACACACTTCAAATTGGGCAGTGCATGGGGAACTGTTTTCCTGTTAATACAGCAAGCACAAAATTATTCTAGCTTTACGCTGTATCCCGCGTATGCAGCTCTCTGCAGGTTCATGTTCTCTCCAAATTCACTCACCTACCGTCAAGACACTCTGTTTCCATTCCATTTCTCGTTTCCATTTATTCCATTTTGGACATTTCTCGCTCTATTGCTCACTTGTGTTCATGCACCACAACTGGCCTAAAATGTTACAAGAAAAATAAAAATGTACCTTCATTCATAACTTGTGCTTTTCCCCAACCCAAATTATCATCCTTATTGGCAATAAGCACACATTTGACGACATCTCTGAAATCTGGAAACGGTGGATTTCCATCACTTTCAATGTTATTGTTTAAAAAGGTTTCCAGTCTCTTCAATGGTCCAGGAGGATGACCTTCCATAGCCTTTATGCAAACTTTCCGACGCTTTACAGACTCTTCGCCGGTTAATTCACATAATTCTTGGTATAAAAGCACTACTTTAGCTTTCAACCTGTTTTTATAATAAGGAAATAATAAATATTAAAATATATGTTATAAATATGATTAGATAATCATTTAAAATATGTAAATTGCTGTATCCCGTAAATAGCAAGAGGGAACCTAGGATCCTAGTATTATGACACTTATTTCCCAACTGTACATTAAATTTTGGAGCCACTTCTTATTGCTCATAGTGCTGGTTGAATATGAGTGGTTTTCAAGGAAGTGGTTGCAAAGGTTTTGTGTTGTTGTGTTGATTTGAACCCCACTACAATTAAGTTTTTATATGAAATGATTATATTTAAATTATTTATATTACTCTAGCACACAATGACTCAAATATTGCACAGTGGGCAGCAAACGGAGTGACTCTTCTGTCTGTTTCCATCTGCCTCAATTGCTTTATACTAATAACACATAAAATTGCTGACAAACATACTTTTCACTCTTAATATATGGAGAGTCATTACTGTCACCACAAACTTCCTCTTCATCTAATTTAGCTATTCTATTTTTACACATAGCTATTTTCCTTTCAATTTGTTTTATTGCATTTGCTTTAAGATTTTCAGGAGAACTGAATTCTACCGTTTTAATAGGCACAAGAAGCTTATTATCATTTTTACTTTCTTCATTAAAAGCATTCATTTGTGTGTTATCATTTTTTTCATTAATGCTAGCAGGAACTAACTCATCATTATTAGTTTGCTTAATATTATCATTAACTTGGACTTCATTGTTTTCTTCGTTTATGTTATTATGACCTAAGAATTTATTATTTTTAATTTCCTTTTTAGTGGAATTGATTTGGTCACTATCATTTTCTTTATCAATACAATCTAAACTGGTTCCATTAATATTGCTATTACTTTCTGTCTGATCTGTTATAGAATCACCATTCATAATAAATTCATCATCTATCACTTTAAGTCTTTTAGTTTGTCTATCTATTTCATTGGTTCTTTTGCACGACAACTTCGGAAATCTGTTTTCTGAAAAATGTGTAAAAGTTTTAATAATAATAATATTATAATAATATTATATTATTAATAAATTACAACCAAATTTTTTTTATATATGACAATTAAAAAAATATATACCTGTGGTAATGTTGTCTAAAGTTATTAATTGCACTTTTTTCTTTACTATTGAACTTGACAACAATTTACATAAAAATTGTATGTGTGTACATCTTTGCCGAGGATTATTATTCAATAAAGAAAGAGTTTTCCTTAATGTTCTTTGAAATTCTAAAGAAGTTTTGTAAGTCTTATTAGCACCATTGTAACTAACTAACAATTTACTATTAATAATTGATAACATCCCATCAGAATTTTCTAAACTTAAGCACTTTTCTAAAATATCACAAAAAAGGGGATTTTCCTGCTTTATTTTATCAAAATTATCTATGTTATTTGATGTATATTTAGATTCCATGTCCTAAAAGAAAAAAAGTGAGTAATGATATAGTAGTAGTAAAAAAGCTTTCAATAAGTATCATATGAAAAAATTAAAATCGTAACTTATCTACTATTAAAACTTACACTGTTATCATCTAAATCAATAATATCTTCCATTATATTATTAAATTAATTACACAATTTAAAGAACTAAATGTTGTCCCATGATTTACAAAAAAGAAACAAATGTGATTCTGGTTTCAAAATATATAGTTCACCATTCAGATTGATAGTTTTAACCACAGAACACATATACCCAAAGGGAAGAATGTTCACTTCATACAAAAAAATGGGGGACTGAACGACACTGCTGCCATCTATTGTGTGCCCACCAAAAACAATATTTAAAATTTGACGCTTCAGATATGGGCGGGAAATTCAAAATTTGGCTATTATTTGGATAATAAATCTATTTTTTTTCAAAACCAGAATGATTCCCTCTTTCAAAATCAATTGGAAATATCATTATTTAATTTAAACAAAAATACTTCCAAATGATTTTGAAGGAGTGTATCATTTCTAGTTTATTTCTAGTTTAATAATAATACAAGATAAATACAGAAATAAAACAAATAAACACTTTATACTTTTTTATTGCTTATAAACATTTGTTATAATTATATCTATACAAATAGTATTCTTGCAAATCAAATAAAATAGTGATTATTGCCAAACTTGCCCTTTTATATTAGAAACAATAATTAACATTTATATAAGTTAAATAGATTGTACTCTATTCAAGAATGTAACTATATATAAATCATAATTTATATATTTTTTAATTTATAATATTGTAGGCAGTTACATTCTTGAAATTTGACCTAGACTACAAATAAAGAATGAACAAAATCATTGCTGTTTACTATTCTATTTTAATTAAATAAATATAATTGAATTGTTGATTTTTTGATAATAATGATAAATATAATAGAGATAATGATAAAAATTATGAAGTCAGTGTCATGAAGTTAATAGTGTTGGTCAAATTAAATCTAACATAATTATACTATTACCTATTTTTTAATATACCTATATTAACCTTTTTAATAATTTCTGATATTTTGAAGATCTTGAAGACAAAGTTTGCATTTATTGCCAAGGCTCTTTAATAAAAATCCACAGACATATTTCCAGGTTAGGCAATTAAAACAAACCTTGACCATGACTTAGAACTTAGCAAGTTTCACTCCCGTTGTCTGCTTGGCATTTGGACATGTATGGTCCTGTTTTAATTTAGGTGCAAAAACAAAATTTCCATCACCAGTCTTTTTGGAAGAAATGTTTTATACGTTTCCATTTGGCTCGACCTATAATGTAATAAATAATATGTTAATTAAAATAATATTTTTTTAACAAGTTTTATATAATTATTAGTAAGTAGAAACCTTGAGGCCGGCCGTGGCGCAGTGGCACGAAGTGTGACTGTAAAACCGACTGGTTGTGGGTTCGATCCCCACTCGAGGAGATGAAATATTTACTTAAATTTATATTTCCATTTTTTCGCTCTGGTGTCAAGGCAAAGCGCGGCGTTGAATTCTGCCACTCAACACGCAAGGCCTTCAAAATCGGCAGAAAGTGGGGAACGGAGTGTCTTAACACTAGGTTCCCTCTGCCTACCCTGCTGTGTGCGGGATACAGCGTGAAGCTGATTAATTTAAAATTTTTTATATAGAAACTAGTACTTTTAACTGGACTATACAATACACGACAAAATATTACCTTTTCCTTCAATATTGTTTGATGTAATATTTGTATTTCATTTTATATTATATTTTAAAAACAATTTTCTGAACCATTTCAGTAAGAGAGGTAAATCAAATATTGTAATATATATTGACAACAACCATGTTACAAATTGTAGCTGCTATATTTAAGCCATTTCAAACATTTTTGTTGAATCTGGAAATAAAATTACAAATAATAAATAAAACTATTATCACAAATCTTTACAAATAAGACTTTATGTTTAAATTTATATTTAACGATTACTTACCGGTGCAGATTGGTAGGGCCAGGTAATCCTGGGTAATTTTATAGGTTCGCTAATGCGAACCTATAAAATTCATTTCAATTCAATTTCATATTCACAAATAATAAAATGCAATAGAAATTCCAATATTAAATAACAGTTTGCGTCGCCGAATGAAACATAGGTTCGCCATTTGCAAATTATAATGTTACCCCATATCAAAAGATAATCCTACTACTACGCTTTACATATCGGTTACATAAATTGTTTCTGCTTTCAATTGAAAACTTTATATAACTAAATTACACTGCAATTTTTTATTTTCATTTGTTAATTATATTTACGATTAACTTCTATTTTTTTCGGAGTTGCATTTTATCATGATACCTTCCATACATGAAACATAATAAAGAAAGTTATTTACTAAATCATAAATAATTATATCATAAAAACATTATAATAAATCCTTAAAAAATTCCTATATAGAAACTACTAACTAGTAGTTTTACTTTAATATAGCAACACTAAGTATCAAATAATTCATAATTTTTTTTTCGGGACTTATTTACAATCCCCCGTAGGTATGTCGCACATGCCCCTTAGGAAGTCGACCGGGCCTGCCCAAAGGGTTTTAACCACCCTTTGGGTACATATGTTCTGTCGTTTTAACTTAACGTTGCAATATTGATAATATATTATTCCAAATATAAAATTATAAATGTTTGTTCATGTGTTGCCATTAAAAGCAGTCAAATATAACAAAACAATATTAATATTATAATAGTAAAATTTATTCTAGAATTCTTTTTGCCTAATATTCTTTAGCAGATAAATTTAATTCATTATAATTAAGAAAAGCATGCATTTTTAATTCCACTTTTAGCAACACACTATCAACGTTAATTCATATCGTTAAATCATCCTTCAATTGCAAATTGCTGCTGTTATAAGTTATAAATTTAAACTATGAAATATAATCTAAAACGTTATATGAACATATAAATTTTATTAACATATAAATTTTAATATATATATATATATATATATATATATATATATATATATATATATATATATATATATATATATATATAATAACAGCTCAAAAATATTGAATATATATTTGGCTTATGTTATGGCTTTTATTTTCGCTACCATAGCTCTTGTACCGCATTTTGTATTTAGTATATTCTTGAAAAAATTAAAAGATCTTTACTAAGACTTATAAAAAACAATTATATAAATATAAATTTATTAAAAAGTATCTAGGATCTCCCTAATTCGGTAGTAACACGCACGCACACGAAATAGCACACATTATAAATAAAATGTGTGCCATTTCGTGAATCGATTTATTGCAATTTTAGAAGAAATTAATGCTTTCATCTAATTTTATATAAAAAACATTTAATTAAAAATTAAATGTTTTTTTATAAAATACAAAAAACATATATTCAAAGTTTTATATGAATAACTTACCTTTGTTTTTCTACAACCTTAACAAATTCTTACGCTAGTCTTACGGTGGTAAGCAACATAAACAAGCAGCAGTTTGTACTTCGTAGTCAACTCTGCGTTTCAAAGGTTGATGGACGCTCAATTTTGTCATTAAAATATTGTTACTTAATTTTTTAGATAGTTGAATCATAAAGATTTTTTACAAATATATAGTTTACGTAAACTATATATTTGTTATTTTTTTTCCAGACCCAAAACTAACGAAATAACCGACTAGCACGAACTTTGGGCCATTTGTTACTGCCACCATTAATTATGGTGGCTAACCTTATGCCACCATAATTAATTTTTATAAGAAAATGTGCAAATTAACTAGAACAGTGCCGCCATCGTAGTACAGAGTGCTCTCTAAAGAATATATTATGTATTATTGTGAAGGAATAAAAATAATATGTAAAATGTAAAACGTACACAATGCATTTTCGGTACCGACACTGTTATATGGCAGCGAAACGTCGGTATTACAGAAGAAGAATGAAAGAAAGATGAATGCTGTGGAGATGCGATCTCTTCGTAGGATATGCGGAGTCAGCTTAGCTAATCGAATCTGGAATAAAGAGGTACACAGAATGGCAGGTACTAGGATGTCACGGTGAGAATGAAGAAAAACGTGCTCAGCTGGTTTGGGCACGTCGAACGAATGAGTGATGAAAGAATGGCAAAAAAGATTTGATGCAAAAGTGAGTGGTAAGAGAGGTAGGGGGAAACTTCGGTTGACTTTCGAAAACACAGTATCCATACTGGAGAAAGGTCGTAAACCACCCGGACCCTCCGCTTCACGCTTCACTTTGCAAACGTAATGTCACCGATGTCGTCCTTATTCCACCGACGACATCCTCTCAACCAGCCACGTAGTGCTTGCACTTTTTCCGAATTAGGAAAACAATATGCTCATGATTGAATGTATAAATTATAATATAAAAACAATCTTTTATAAACCTCATATTAATTATTGAAGTAAGTGCGGGAGTAAATATAAAATTTATGTAACAATAAAATTATTGTAAATAAAATAAAATAATCCCGCACACGCAGGGTAGGCACAAGGAAACCTTATGTTAAGACACTGTTCCCCACTTTGCGCCGAATTCTAGACGCATTATTTGTTGAGGGGCGGAACAAAACACCGCGCTTTGCCTCGACACCAGAACGAAGAAATGGAAATGTAGATTTAAGTAAATATGTCATTTCCTCGAGTAGGGATCGAACTCATATCCAGTCGCGTTAACAGTCACACTTAGGTACCCCTGCGCCAGGCTGGCCTCAGCTGATAAAATCCTTAAAAACTAGAAGAATGATGAAGAAATAAAAGTCTCAAATCAGATAAATATATTTTTATTTAGAGAGGCCAATTATAGCTATTGTATTATTATGAAGGAAATTAAAAAAAAACCCTACGTGGGGTACAATCATACTATAACATTAACAAATGTTCCATGCATTTAGGTCAGGGATGTTACGGATTTTCTGTCATTTGCGGCTAATTTCAGATACGGATATTACATTTTAGATTAAATAATCTATTATATTTTGTTATTAATATATTTAATGGTTTAAATGTAACTATTTTAACCGGGTTAATCGTGTATATTTAGGGATTATATATTTTTGAAAACTCGACCTTTGGTCGACATGATCACAGGTAGACTGAGGTGGCATTCGTTTGTCAGTTAACAAGCCATAACTTATCATACATCGGCCAAACAAACAGAAGCATCGGTGTTAGGCTGAAGGAACACATTTCCGATATCAAGAATGGGCATATATCGAACTTAACTGTGTGAGCATACTGTTAATAAACCTACTACACACTACTTCATTGGGGTTAATAAGCCCCAAATCCTTTTTACCACCTCGGACCCTACTCATAAAATCTTTGAAACCTGGTGGCTTCACCAAAATTCTACCAAAGGGCAAGATACAGTCAGCTCATTCTGCAAGACTTCAGCCTAGTACGCGAGACAATTAAGAAATCGTTGGCGGTAGTTTCATATAATAATTATGTCAACTGACAAACGAATGCCACCTCAGTCTACCCGTGACCACTTACTATTGCAGTGTTCGAAACCAGGGAAACAGGTTCGAAAAAGGGCTTCCAAAAACTGAAAATCCTAAACATACGCGATTAATCCAGTCAAAATAGTTTCATTTAAAATGTATAATAATTGTGAAAATCAAAGAACTTATTATTACTTTGATGTTCGTTTACTTTTATATCTTTAAGTTTTTTGTACTTATTGCTATTTAGTAGAGGCTATATCGAGATAGTCTTAGTTAGAGTCTCTATAACATCCCTGATTTATTTATTGTATGAATACGAGGATTTCTATCATACAGATTATCTTAATTTTAAATTGCTTTCTAATTTACAATATAATACTAACAATAAGCGATAAAAATGCAATTAAAGAGATGGACAACAATATTTTGGGCTAATAATAATTAAAAATGTAAATAATAAAAAAAATGCTGAATTGTGTTGCGTCATATACTCTATGAATTATTTATCAGAATATAATCTACATAATATAGTGAACGCTAAATAATAATTAATTGTTATTAAACATTTATTTTTTAACAATCTTAGGCAAATATAGTTTTTGCATTTATAAGATCATACATTTTTAAAGTTAATAATATCTGTATAACCCAATTACTTTGACATCATTAATAATCTCTTAATAGTCGAATAACATTAAATCTCGATAAATTATGTATGTATTAATAATAATCAGCAAATTAAGAACATATTACAAACTCAAAAGTTTATCATAAAATATGCAACATGATTGTGTCAATATTAAAAATCTTAAAATACTGTTTAAATATTTAGGATAAAAAATAAAGTCTTTTAAAATTACGGAATATAAAATGAAAAAAAAAACAAATTGATGTTATAAACTAGTCCAAAGTAAAGTAATTGGGTCAAACAGACAACATTTAGCACAGATTAAATTTAATATTTATACCAAATTCTTCACTTATATTCATTCCCTTATTGAGAAGTAACAGAAATATCATTTATATTTATTTAAAATAACAAATATGGACATTTACAGCACCATATTGGATGCGACATATACAATTTTTACACGAATTAAATGTATTGACATTTTTAATTATATTCTATTTAATTTAAATTGAATGCTACGATTTTGAATAAATCTCTTGAACTTTTCTATGTCGTTGTTATTATTTAACCCAAAATCTCCAACTCGTCTGTAAAAAGAAATAAGTAATTAATTTAAAAATTAATACTAAAGTTATTAGTTATTGGTGCAGAGGCACAAGCGTGCGACTGTATAAGCGATAGGTTGTAAGTTCGATTCCCACTCGACGAAATGACATATTTAATATTTTTATTTTCTCACTCTGGTTACGAGGCAAAGTGCGGAGTTGAACATCATCATCAATCAACACGCAATGCCTTCAGAATTCAACGGAAAGTGGGGAACGGAAGTGAATAAAAAAATATATATCTTAACACTAGGTACTTAATTAGAAAACGTATAAAAATTTGAACGTAGCGGGACTCGAACTCACGCCTCCTGGAAACCGACCAGGCGCTCTGACCACTGAGCCATACGTTCTCGCCAAGCTACGTCGAAATTCTTATACGCTTGTTACAACTTATATATATTGTTAGCATCTCTGTAGGGAGATTTTTACAAATTTCCGCTACCCAAAGATAATTACTAAGAATTATCGTTTGGCAAGAGAGAATACTATTTTTTAAATATTTTTAATGTGTTAATCCACACTTAGGAAAGATAAATACTTAATTAGAAAACGTATTAACACTACGTGCTGGAAGAGCGTGGAGCTAAAAAACTTAAAAACTCATGTTATCAAAAACTCCTAGCCCATTGTAGTACAGTGGGACACCATGGTTATGAGTTCGATCATTATTCGGGAAACTGAATAAAATTTCATTTATCTGCTCTGATAAGACTCAGTTCCGTCACTCAACGGAAATTGGACATCAGGTCGTCTAAACCCTAAATTATATTGTGAATTGGCCACAATAAATAATATGAGCAACTTATTCATTTGAATGGACTATTTTTATTAACTTAGTAACAGAACGGTGCAGCAGTACCAGTAGTCTATTGTGTACCGAACGTGCGACTGCAACGACTGGTCGCGGGTTCGATTTTTACTCGCGAAATTTCTACGCTCTGTTAACCAGGCAAAGGGCGGCGTTGAGTCTCGCCCTAAGAATTCAGCGCAAAGTGGAGTACGGAAGTGTCTGAATACGGAACGGAGTGTTCCTAGGTTCGCCCGCTGCTATGTACGTAAAAAAAATCTGAAATATTCGTTGTTATTAAACGTTGTAATTATATTCCACAAGTATATTTTGTAAAGACGGGACACACCGAAAGACCGACTCTACATATGCAGGTGGTAGGATGTCAGTGGGATTGAAAAAAGAAACGTGCTTAGGAGCATCAGTCACATAGCACAAGAGAGATATTTTAGCCATTCGTAAAAAAATATTTATGGTCTATGATACTGGAGGAAGATCACATAAAAACCATGATAAGGCACTGCAACCACTGGCTAGCTTGCTAGAGGTAAAGTGTGACATTAAAGATTAATTTTTATTTTAGTTTCTAATTTTATCCTGAACTATCTTTGACTATCTTCTCAAAGATGGTCCACAAATGATTACATAATGATATTACAATCTACTAAAGAACCAATACAGTGTTATGCCAACAAGTTGAATTGAGACTTCTCCTCTTATACAGGATGTAATGAAGTAATATGACATCCAGTTTAAATAAAAAGAAACAAATAGGTAAACTATATATTAATACCGGAGCTCGCGCTGTCTCAGTCGTTCCGTGTAACCTGCCGACGCTGCAGCAGCGCCTCAGCCAGATCGTGCTGCAACGCCGCCTTCTGTCGGGCCACATTGGCTGGTATTGTTGACCGGAGACCGTTCACTATATCTTTTGTTTTGCCTGTAAAACAAAAATTTGGAGTCATTAAAATTGTTTAAGCTTTACCTTGTATCCCGCATACAACAGATTCGACAGGAATACTTTTCACTTAATTTTCGAAACAATGCAATTTGACTAGGATGTTTTATCTCATTATAAGAGCAAGGAAATATAATTTATCTCATTAGCGGGAATGGAGAACAGAAGGCCTAGCGACACTATCACTGTGTTCTCTACTTTCTTTCTCAATTAGAGACACTGAGTGGTGGACTTCAGCACAGGCTTTGAGCTTTGCAAGGATATGAAACTAATTAATATCTTTAACTGGGGTTGAACCCGCATAGGTTGAAATAAATACAGATAAATATATAAATTACTTACCAAAATAGATATCATTCAAAGTATTTCTAATTTTATTTTCCATATCCTCAACCATGCGACCAATGTTGGCAATGTGTGGGGTTACATCACTCACTGCAGAGTCTTGTTCAGCCTGAAAAAGGAAATTTTGTTGAAAGCATGTTGAAAGGCAGAAAACTCAATAAGAAAATGTTCGTCAATGTCGGCTCTTGTCAATCTTACAGCAAGTTACTTCTTTTTTTTCTTGACTATTCCTAATTTATATAATGTAATTAAAAAAGTATAATATATTGTTTGAAATATATCAGGGTTACATATTTGTTCAGTAAATATATGACAAACTAACTAACTATAGTAAAATATTGTACTTGTAACTTTGTAATAAACTTGTGATAAAATCATTACCAATCAGTGTCTGTTCATGTAATGTAGTATATAAGGAAAAGTGTTTTATTGAATTGACTAAAACTTATCAATGTACTATTAAGATAATTATAATATATTGTCTTTAAAATGATAATGTTATTAGATCATGCAAGTAATTGAGATGAGAAAATAAATAATAGTGCTGTACAATCAGGCATAGCCACATAACATCAACTAGTGCTTCAATATATTTTACACTGAATTTAGGTAGATGATAAACTAAATAATATAAATCTCATCATTAAAACTTTAGCCTACATATATCTGTGTAAATGCACATATTCAAAACTACTAGACAATGAATAAAACTATTTCTTGTCACATTGAGCCTAGTCAAAATGTAAGACCACATTTGATATAGAGCCACAGTGTGTCAGCTAAACTATAAAAAATGAAAGCATGAAAGCTTTAGTATAACATAGTCCTGTATGATAAGCAAAAAACCAATCTGGTGCATTGATCAATAGCGATCAATCTGACGACTGTGAGTGAACAAAAAATAATTAAATAAGCTTTATGTTGTATCCTACACAGCAGGGTAGGCAGCGGTAACCTATTTAAGACACTCTGCTTCCCACTTTCTGACGAGTTCTGGAGGCACTGCAGGTTGAGTGACAGAATTCCACACCATGCTTTGTCAATAGGTATTAAATATTTTAATACTCCCAATATTAATAATATAATAATAGGTCAAAAATTGTTATTAAATATTTCTGTACCCCCAAATTAGGGCAGAAGCTAGTAGTAAATAAATACATAGTAAAATTATTTGTAATACCTGTCTAGTAAGACTGCCACCTAGATTCATAGTGCCACTGCCTTCCTTATTTGTCTGCAACCACAACATTGCTGTAGAGGTCAATTTATAATGGGCATTGCGACCTGAACTCTTCTCAACAACTTCCACTACATGTATGGAGTCCCAGCACCCTTTGATCTTTTGGGAACCATCACCTGCTTTCTTTATGAGGATCACACCTGTAAATCAAAAGTTAAAAAGTAAAAAGATGCTATGATATGAAAAATTGGTGACATAATATGGTATTTAAATAATGATATATTTTACATTTCATTATTTTTATTTTTTGGTATAATTTTTATTATTCAACCGAAGTACTATTTTAGGACAATTACACATACTAAAGATTTAAATTCACAATAATATATATATATATTAAGTTAACCTGCAAAGCCATGATCCATGTCCCACAAATACACAGAGCTTACACCTCCTTCAAAATACATTTCTCTGTACTGATCAAAGGCATGATTTGCTTCTATTTCCAGCTTTCTTAGCCTCTCAGATGGCATGGATCCATCTTCTAATGGAGGATCGTAAGTGTTCGACCATGGCGACCTATACGAATCTCCATCACGATTGTAATCGCACAATAAATAATCTTTTCCGTTATTACGATCCTGTGCAATTTTTAGCGGTTGGTCAACCGATGATAACAAGTCCTCACATAAACTTGGTACTAGGTCAATCAAATCCGTCAAATTCTTTTCAATCTGTTGAGGGGGCAACCTTCTCATCAAATCAAGAGCACAGTCCATTTGTTGTTCTGTCTGCAATAAAACATTAGGTTTATAAATACAAGATATCATAATTGGAACAAGTATTAGTCATCATAACAAATATTTCATATTTTTGTTAAGAAATATGGGATGATTGTATACTGCTAACTTTACCATGGTTTAACTTAAACTTTACAAAATAAAGTTTTAAACTAAATGTTGGATTTCAAAACAGTCCTAGATTTTATCACGATATGCAAAAAATGTAAATCGCTAATCTGAACTTAGATGAAGTTATTAATATGACATTTAGTTCAATGTTGCTTTCGTCCAAAAATACAATACATATATAACAAGATTTAAGATAATTATAATATATAGAAACTTCAAGATGTGCAAAAATTTTTGCTATTTTACCTCCTTTACAGTTGGAGATCAATATACAAATAAAGATGGTTAAAAAAATATTTACGTTTATTTAAATGAATATATCGGTTTAGAAATCAAACAATAGCTACGTCACAGGGAGTTTCATTAATGTTGTCATTCTTGTTGGTTCAGTGACGGTTTCGACTAAGTCATTTGCTATCTTTGTCATTTTCAAATTATATACGTTAATAAGAAAAGGATCGTGATAATTTTGTAAGTTGTTCTTGAACATTAATATTATATGATTTTATCGCGGCTGTTTCCATATCCTGTAAACTGTCAGTTTGTCAGGCCAATGTTGTTGTGTCAAACTTTTTGTTGATAGAACTTTTTAAATAAATAGGTATTATAAGATATTTTTTTTAAGAATTTATAAATGGAATTTTAATCTTTAAAATGCCAGTGATATATATTACCTCTTTATAATGTTTAATTCTGAGATGATTTCTTTGTGCTTATTCAAATGATTCATGATATGGGAATGCTCGGCAACATAACACTTAGCGACTATATTGCGTGCCCAAATGGGAAGTAATTCACATAGCCAAAACGCTATTGGGCTTGTACAATGATAATTTATTAATGATTGTTTCATATTTATCAATAATCATTTGAATAGGTTATACAAAGAAACCTTACTGTAAATCTAAGCCATTAGATCAGAGCTTTGACTTGCACTCTGAGGTTAAAACATTTTATACATTTAATATTTGTAAATCTCTTCTATCTATTATAGTATGAATAGATTATCTTATTAAAATATTTTTATATGAAAATTATAAAAACAAATACCTAAAATTCTTATGATATTTCAGATAATTCTGTGCCAAGTCAATTTGTCATGATGCCGACTCAACTATTGGGGCAGGATAACCATGTAAATGATGTGAGAGTGAAAACTGTGTACAGCGGTGATGTGTTCATCACATACATTAACCATAATATTACACTGGAGGAGTTCACTCAAGAAATGATGGCAATATGCCGTTTTGTTCCTGATCAGGTAAATTAATTTTATTTACTCTTCATGTTATATCCTGCATACAGTAGGCGAGACAAATGGAAGCTAGTGTTAAGATAGTTTTACACATTTTATGTGTTGGATAGGGCAACTCTTTATAACACTCTATACTAAAGTGAAAAGATAAAAATAATTAATTTATTATCTAATAATATTATTATATTATTAGGGAATTCCTCTGCTTAACAATCAAACCCACAACTGCCATGTCTATAATCAGTTGTTCGCACACTGCACTACAATGACCCCAAACTTTGTTCTTTCTCAAAGTTATTTCTTTGTTATACCTACTTCATTTTGCTGTGGAATTTGATTTTATTCTTGAATTTTTTTTTATTTCACATTCTTATTTTAAAGTCAATGCCCTTACAATTTCATGCTTCGTTGATGTTGATTTGTATAGCAATATAGTGGATCATCAAAAACATATATATTATTTTAAAAATATATTTTTTAAAAAAATATTTTTTGTTTTATTTTATCTTGTAATAAATTTAAAATATTGGCGATTTTTAATATTAATAAAGAGGCTTCATGCAATGCTCACTATGCTCCCACTCCTGATTTGCTTCACTTGTTGAAGTGATAATAAAGGAAAAAAATATTATGAATACAAAGAAAGTGTTTATAGCAATTAAAATAATATGTTCTGAACTATTTAATTTTAGACAGTAACAATACAACAGAGGTTTAAGTGGAACGGGGACACAAGCATGTGACTGTAAATGCTGTATGTGTGGGTTTGATTATTATACAGGGAATAATGTTCTCAGGTTCAATCTGCCTTCCCTGCTATGTGCAGAATAGAGTGTAAAGCTAAAATAAATAAAAAAGAAATAAACTACTTAAAAATATATAAGTGATTAAAAAATGCACTTCTACGTAAGTAGCAAATATATTGATTGAAATCATTGTATCTGACAAACCTTTTGGTGATTTGTCAGGCAAAGAATATTTTGTATGGCTTTTCTTTTATAGTCGCTAAGTAATAAGTTTCCTATAGCCATCATAGAGGGCATTGACATAGTTTCTTTATAAATGTAAATAATTAAAAAAAAATGAAATTTTTGCTTTATGACAATATTAGTATTTAGAAGTTTTGTTTGATATTATAATACTGAAATTAAATGTTAATGTAGTAATGTGTGCAGTTTACACTTGTGTTACTGCGAAATTTCTATAATACCTGTTGGTTGGGTGTTTACTTATCAATTAAAATTATAGAAACAGAATTAATGGTGGGAATTATTATTCTGAATACATTATTTCACAATAAAATACTAAATTATATTGCACACTTCTACTATAATTGTTTATTTCATTAATATCTAATAAATGGATGCATAATTATTTATGTTATGTTTTCTATATATTTATAAACATCATTGATCAGTGGAATTGGAACATTGTATGTAATAAATAGAGAACATGGTGTATCAATACTAAGGTCTATTAGCCTACTTTGCCATATGCATGACAATTTATAACTATAGTCTTTGTAACATTTTTTTTTGCATGTACTAGGGTAGGCAAAGGGAATCTAGTGTAAAGACTCCCCATTCCCTCTTTCCGATTCCACTTTGCATGATGAGTGGCGAAGATCAACGTCGCAATTTTTCTTGATACTAGAGCGAGGAAAAGAAAACAATTTTTACCCTCGAATGGGAATCATCGAGTTGACAGTCAGAAGCCGTGGCGGAGCGCAACGGCTTTAATTTTATTGTATAAATAAATCAGCTTCACGCTGTATGCCGCACGCAGCAGGGTAGGCAGAGGGTACCTAGTGTTAAGACACTCCGTTCCCCACTTTCTGCCGAATTCTGGAGGCATTGCGTGTTGAGTGGCAGAACTCAACGCCGCGCGTAGCCTCGACACCACCTGGGGGGATCGAACCCACAACCAGTCGGTTTTACAATCACACTTCGTGCTGCTGCGCCACGACTGGCTTCAAAAGCTTATAAATGTTAATTTTCAAAAATTTTGACATTTCATTCACATTTATTATTCCTAGGTGTTCACAATGAAGTGGGTAGATGAAGAAGGGGATCCGTGCACAATATCGACGCAGTTGGAGCTGGACGAGGCGTTGCGTCTGTATGAGCTGAATCGGGACTCGGAACTCACTGTTCACGGTAAGTTATATGAATTAAGTTATTTTTAATGAGGTGTTTGTTTCTCCACTCAACACGGAATACCAAGGAAATTGGATGAAAAGTGGAGAATGGAATTACTTAACATTGGGTTCCTTTTGCTTGACCTGTTATATGTGCATACTATCGTCTATTATTACTATACAGTTACTCGTCACCCATAATTTTGTTTGCCAAGAAGTAAAATGCGAAATCCCGTTTTTTCAGGGGATACAGCGTGAAACAGGTAGAACAGTTATTTTTGATTTCATTATTTAGTGTGTGTGGCAGGTAGGTAACCTTGTGTTAAGTTATTCCGTTCCGTTATAAGGTTCCGTTAGTTATATTTCCTTTTTGTTTTCTATTGCACTTTGAGCGAAATGTATTCTATCTAGAAAAATGTTTTTTCCATTGTCACCAAAATGTTTTTTTTTTCGTCTCATTTATAATAATACCATTATTATGATATTATTATGAATGAACAGAACTTAACTAACCACGACACGATTGCACGATTATTTACTCACTAACTATAATTACATTCAAAACTAAAATTTCATGTCATTGACTGAAGTCAATGACAAAACTTTTGTTTATAGCGATTAAATTGATATTTTTTTATGTTTGAACCGATTGAAATAAAACTCGATATATGTATAACATGTTAAGGTTACCAAAATACAAAAGTAAAAATTGAATTGCAATCGGTTAAGCCATTTTTGAGATAAGCGTGCACAAACGCACGGAAAAACAGAAACATATTAAAAAAAATACTGTTTTGGATTTAATGACATTCAAAAATTATGATAACCATTCTATTCCATGTATCTCTTACTTGTAAAAACAGCGATTTGATTAACATAGTTTTTCTTAATCATTTTTTTTTACATACAAGTATGGTAAAAATTTGCAACGAAAACTATTTTCATGGAATAAGGTTTTGTTGTTAAATTACAATAAAATAATTTAACGATAAAAATACAATAGCGCTTGCTTTGTTACTTACTGTATATTTAAACAATCTTTCTTTTTATACAAATGTTACGACATTATTCAGATATATATTGTATAATAACTTTGATTTGAGTTTCCAAGAAAATGGAAGTATCTATAATATTTAATTTCGTATAACGGCGCCGACTTGTCCATTACCATAAATGAATAATTTATTCGCAAGTAAATAATTTATTCGTGATTCCGATTTGTCAACCGAATGGAACATTAAAAGCCACATCGGCTACGTTATCAAGCGTGCTCGCGTTACGTACTTATCGGGCGTTTCGCGTGAAAATATCTATATACAGTGTTTACCCGGGAGGGTATTGTAGATTTTCGCTATAAAATCCTTATCTGCCCGCATTGCGAATCCGGTCGGACGCTATTACCATATTCAGATTGGTATTCTGTCGGCGACGTTCCTCTTCTTTTTTCACCGGAACCCTGATCACGCGTATTCAGTCACGTCCAATGGGGATTCTGTTCCACTAATAAGTTTGTTTCTATTCCGCTGATTGTTTTAGTGTTTTTTTGTTCGTGAATATGCATCGATGCTAATCGCCTTACAGTTATTGCGCGCATTTTTGTATGGAAATCATATTACAGACGTTATTTTGATCTATTTATTTCTCCGTAATGCGCTAGAATGATCCAGTTCCCTTGATAGAAGCGAATATATCCCAAGAGGATTTAGCAGGGCGGTTAAAGTTTGAGCGTTCCAAACCGAGAGTAAATAAAACAGGAGCGGCCCAAACTTGTATGCAAACAGGCGGAGGAAGTCGCTCTAATAAAGAACAAACATTGCGGAACGCTTTGGCGCCCAACGTGGGCCAAGTTCGCTCGGCGACGCCTGTAGCTGTCGCTACGTAATTAGGGACATTTTAATTAACTGCGAGCGTTATGAACGCCGATTTGAAATCCTATTTGTGTTAATTGAATATGTGGCCCGCGTGTTGAGCCGCCTTTGTTTGATATTATTCATTAATTCGTTCGCTCTGCCAGTTCGGTAATTGCTTTTCTGTCGGCGACTTGGAACAAAGCTGAAAGTGCTCGGATTCCATGAATTCAATACTCCAAACGCTCCAAAATAAGTGGGGACGGCTATTATTTGATTTTTTTTCAAGTGTCTCTCGAATTTGGTAGACGTGGACTCGGAATAGGCATTGTTTTTTTGTGTTTGAAAAATATCATCGAAATGACTATCGGGATTCGCTCGACTAATAAAAATAGAGTAACACAGCCCTTAAATTTTCTCACTGTACAATTTTCTAGAGAGTTTAATTTAAAAAATATCTTAAATTCATTTTACTTTTTAAACATATTATGTCAATTTATTGACAAAAAAATTTGACGTGTACATAATAAGAAATAACTTGATCATGAATCATAATTGTAAATAAGCCTTTCATAAACCAGAATTAATTAATATTTATAAGCAAAATACGTCAAAACTTTCAATATTGAATTTCAATTTTCTTCAGCTTCTGTTATTCTCGTTGTGAACATTTTTGTGGTTTTATTTGTGTTTAGTTTGAAACGTAAGGCGTAACTAGTCCCAAGGCTTTGTGGCAACAAATACTCGCACGACTCCGTTATACGCGAGCTTTGAATATCATTACGTACAATCATGAATGCGATTGTTGAACCTTGTATAAAACTCTTCTACTGTGAAATTTGAGAAATTTTGTTTAACTTTTTAACATATATGTACTGCAGACTATCTTCTAGTTTTAATATGCAACTAGTTATCGTCAGCTACTCTTTATACTAAGATCATGTTTTTTATCGTTCCAGTAGGTATTCATTTCTTATTCCCTACACTCCCTTACTTATGTATATGGCATTTTTTTTATTTCACCTGTGTAAGCGTAGGGTAAGCGTAGGGTTTCGTCTGTGCATTGTTTGCAAGTTACTAAGTAGGAAGAGTTTTATACACCTAGGATAAAATATGAATACAAATTCATAGTCTACCCACGTTATAACTTTATCATTTACTAACATAAATGAAACAACATACATATGTCATTTTAAAGCCGTAAATTCTATCATAATTGAAGTTGGTATTTGGTTTGACTTTGGTATCATGGGAAAACCCTTGGCGCGTACGATTGGGCAAAAGTTAATGTCAAACTCATTCGCAACTATATTTTATGACTAGTCTCTTATAATTAAAATGCTAGTGTCTAAGTGCTTTAGAATGTATCATCATTTCATGATTAAATATATACGATTTAAAAATAGAGGCCAGTCGTGGCGCAGTGGCACAAAGTGTGACTGTAAAACCGACTGGTTGTGGGTTCGATCCCCACTCGAGGAAATGAAATATTTCCTCTGCCTACCCTTCTGTGTGCGGGATACAGCGTGAAGCTAATAAAAAATGATATATATATATATATATATATATATATATATATATATATATATATATATATATATATATATATATATATATATATATATACATACTCCTTTTTCCCGTCCGCGCTTTGGTTAAAACACAAGGCGCAGTGTAGAATGCTGTAGAATGCCCGCTATCTCAAAAATAGGCCAATTCAGCTTTAGCGGATGGTTCCCTATAGGTACCTTGCTGAAAATATAAATTTAAATAAACATTTAATTTCCTCAATTGGGGCTCGAACCCACAACAGACAGCGTTTACATTCGCACACTTTTGCCCCTGTGCCACGACTGGCCTCAGTGTGAATGACCGGAATGGCCTGAATAATTTACAAATATTTAATATTTTCCATAATATATATAATATAAATATCATACTTACTACTTCACATTTCTCATATTTTTTCCTTATATTTCAATTATAAATAACGGTAAAGATATAACGATACGAGGGAGCGTCAAGTTATAAAGCATTTAATTGATTTAATCATCGACTCTATTACTGGCGCGATGCACTCTACTTGCTTGTACTCGTACGCCATTATAGCTTAGTGGTTCAGTGTATATTTGAAAGGTATTCAAGAGTCAATTTCGTTTAAGTTATTTCTACATCTTGGTGTTGTAAGATATGGTGCTAAAAATGTTTTTTTTTTGCTTTACGATTTTAACGAAACCGGATATATTAGTTTCCGTCTGCTTACACTACCCTTTTCAAAAATGCCATCTAGTTGACACCAGTTCATATTAAATCGTATTTCGTTCATAAAATAAATTCATTATTTTTCATTGTATTTCCTATAAAGTCACGCTCTAAGCTCTAAGTACGCAAAGGGAACCTAGTGTTAAGACACTCCGTTCCCCATTTTCCGATTTTTTAAACTAAATCAATTTGTAGATGTTTTTAGTCAAATACATCTCGAATCATTTTATCAAAAAAAAAAATTAAAGCGACGAGTAATTCCAATTTACTAAAAGGTTTTTGTGAAGAAAATGTATTCAAAGGATAGTGAAAGGCTTGCTGCCAGTTCTTTGATTTGAGCATGTGATTTAGCTGTGACTGGTAATACCATTATATCTGTAGCAATGAGCCGACTGCCGACACATGCGAGCACGCTTTGAACTTCTGCCTAAATCCACTCATAGAATACAGCCACGTTGGTGGCTGTTACATTTAGATATTTCTATAGATAAAATTAATATTATTATTAGATAAATTAAAATAATCAATTTTAACATGATATCACCAAAAAATTATATATATATATATATATATATATATATATATATATATATATATATATATATATATATGTAAGTTAAAATCCAAAATGTTGTTTACCTACACAAGTTACATTTAAGGCATGGTATGTATTTTAGTATTTGATTATCAGCTAAGCTACTTCTATTTGAATGAGCGACGTCCGCCAGCATGCGGGCTGTTACGCTCCTTTGTCTCGCTAATTTCATATCTTTACGAAGATGACGATCCGGTTCATACTCGATCTTCGAGCGGGTCGCGAGGCGCGCGACCGGCCATCGAGAAACGAAACAAACTCTCAATAATGTCTAATAACAACGCCGCGGTATGTCAAATAATAAAAGTTATTGTTCCAAAACGAATGGTATCACCTATTATTTTAATGACCGACGAAGGCCGCGGCCGCAATTGGCGGCACCGCTCTCGCGCGCCGCCTCGCATGGGAAACGTTCCGAGCAGACAAACAGTGGCGTTGAGAAAATCTGTGCGCGTACGCGTGTTTTTCGCCGCGCGCGCCGTCGCCGGTGCCAAGTTCGTGTTTTGTAGTGTCCGGAGTGGTGGCAGCGGGTGTCGCTCGTTTCGACAGTGGTTACGTGAATGCCGGAATGGAAGCGTTGACCCCGTCGCCGATCGTATCGGCGCGGACGCCCGCGCCGTGCTCCACCGGCGAGGTGATTTTGTGTTTGTTTTTGCGACGATAGCGACGCCAGCTCCTTTGTTTACTTCGTTATCTGTCTGATACCGCCTTCAATATATGTGTGATATCGTTTGCGCCGAATTTCAGCCGGGATTTTCAGCTGTAACTCTCATTAGACATATCCCGTTGAGAGGATTGGGATGTTTCGTGTTTGTGCTGCGCCGGATAAATGGCGGGTGCAAAGTTTGCCGTTTAGGATTAAAATCGTCGATGTTTGGATTGAATCGATATTCAATTGGAACGGTATTAGTCGCGTGGATAGGTACGTGAAACTGGGTTCAAGCATTTATTATGTATGGATCGCTGTGCCACAATGAATCCACTCGTTCTGTTATCTAAACTGAATAACTGATGGGAATTTTATAAGAGCGAAGATTGTTCTTAAACCGCACAATACATCTTTATGCAAAAATTAATATGAAATATATATTTTCGATTAGTAGTTCGGACTTTAAAGTTTTATATAAATGTAAATTTTATTACTGGGAGCCCGCGAATGCGGCTTATTTTAACTGAATACAACTAGCGCAGTAGTATTCGAAAACAAAAGATTTTAAAATTTCGAAGTTTGTTATTATGAAAAATTATATTATTATATGAAAGGACGACTGCGAGGTGAGGTGAGGTAATAGGTGCAACACCGTTTAGTACTAATGCAGTTATTACCGATTTAAGTTATTGTAATGTACGAGAATCTTAATTTAATAAATATGATTATTATTAATAATTATATATTAATTTATGTGAGCATTGTAACTTCAAAATCCAGAAATATTTACAATGTTTACACTTATTTACTTACCTAACTTTGGATTCTGCTACAAAAAAAAATGACAAAATAAGAGACATTAAAAATAGACGTAAATAGGTTCGTATAATATGTTATTTATAATTTCTTTCTATTGTTACACCGACAGCTGGGTTGATTTACGCCCATGACATCAGTTATTGTTTAGGTTGTCTAAATGTTCATACAACAGTAGGTACCATACAGTGGAGGTAGAATTGCTTACTATGTGACACAATTATTCGTCAACTGATAAAGCAGTAGTTTCTTGAGGTTGCATAATATTTTAATCGTACTCATATATATATTTTTTAAGTTTATCCCGCACATAGCAGGGTAGGCAGATGGAACCTGAGAACCCTTTCCCACTTTTCGCCGAATTCAGGAAGCAATACATATTGAGTGGAGGAACTCAAGTCTGAGCTTTGCTTCGTCACCATAGCGAGAAAATGAAAATATTAAATATTTAATTTCCTCGAATGACAATCGAATTCATAGTCAGTCGCGTTTAAAGTCTCACACTGCCACTGCGCCACAATTGACCTTAGTAGTTTGTTGATGTTGCATAATATTCTAATCGCACTTACAATTTGAAACTCAAATAGTCATTTACATATATAAATAAACATTAAAATTTGCAATTTTATCAAATTATTAGTAGGTGTATTCATATAAGGTTTGGAGTTATATTTAAATTTTAGAGTCTAGACACTTGTTTATATTAAAGATTATATTGTATATTGGCCTTTCCCTGTGTGGTTATTAATGTATTTTTTTAATTATATTTATGAATTATGTTAGACGCACTCAGGGACGTTATTTAGCATTTACCTGGCATTAGTTTGTAACAATTCTTATATTTCTATACCTAACATAAAATTTGCGGATTTAAATATAAATGTTTTAATGTTAAATTTTTTCTTCTCGGAAATAATAAACGGGTAAAAGCAAAAACGACATATACCTAGTCTATATGCCTTAAATAGTGATGTTTATAAATGTTCCATTAAAATGTATTTAGTGTTGGATGAATGGATGAGCAACACAAATTGGATCAAAAAACGTACAGACATACCTATTAACAGTCTAACGCTTAGAAAGCCCCTACTTCCAGAATAATATCCAATATTACATAATGGATAAAGAGGTGTTAAGTGCCGGAATTCAACGCCGCGCTTTGTCAGTGTTAAAAGTGCAGAGCGCGGAAGTAAAAATATTTCATTACCTCAAGTAGGAATCAGACCCACAACCGTTGCCTTTACAGTCAGATGTTGTGAGTATTAAGTTAATAAGAAACATTTACGAACAATATAAAAAAAACAATTGACACCATGTGTTTAGCAAATTACAATATTTTTCGTATTTTAAGTAGGCGGAGGGTCTTAACACTAGGTTCCCTCTACCTACTCTGCTGGGTGCGATATGCAGCATGAGGCTGAAATGAAAATAATTAATCTAAAACAGAATTATTTTGAATGGCGTCTTACTTTTGTGAACATAGCCATATAACTTATAGGCCAATATCCCGCGAAGCCTTGATCTCAGTTAGTGCATGACTCACATGCAGATGTGAACTGGCCCGACGATGAACTACGAATAGTTTGTTATATTTTTTTATCATTATATTTTGAAATCATCTCGTTATATTTTTTTGTTTTTTTATTATGATTAATGTATGAAATGATTGTTTTGTATTAGAACTTTTATTTATTATGCAGTAAGCTAGTGAATCTACTGGTTTCCATATTTTCCTCTTATTTTAGCTCGAGGCTCTTATAATTTACTTTAGGGGCTTGGTGACAGAACTTAAATATAAATATTTTGAGTATGGTTGGACTTTTACTGATAGCGGTAACAATATTTTTTGACATATTACGATTAGTGGTTAAAATATTTAGTATCGCTCTATGGTGTTGGTTGTATTTGTTAAAGTTATCCATCAGTTTAAAAATAGCACTCTTTTCTTCTTGTACCCGAAATATTATACATGTTCTCTCTAGAAATAAATTGATAATCAAGAACATCTTAGGTACTGAAGTCACCAATAAAAAAAATTAACGAATAAAAAAAATCTTTAACATTAATTTTACATTCCGAAACAGTTAAAACGTGTGAAACTCAACGTCGAACGTTTCAGTCTATTGTTTTACAAATATAAGTCGAAAATAATTTAATTGGACCTCAATATAGCTGGCTTTAATGCACCTTGTGTTAGTGACCCGCGTCTAACAACTGATTTATCTCGTTTTTCTCACACAAACCCGTTTGGAATCGTGTACAGTGTTTAGACTCGTATCACACACCGCCATCGAATCTAACCTGTAGATTTAATATGTATGCGCTGAATTAAGTTACATGTAGGTAATGTATAGTGAAAATTTTTCTGGCAGAAAATGTAGAATGGAGAGTATTGGCACTAGGTTAACGCACATTTATGAGGAATATTGTGTTTAGTTTGCTTCACGATGTATTCCATGTGTAGGGTAGGCAGAGGGAACGTGGGAACCTAATGTTAAGGCACTATGTTCTAATTGAGACACTTTTGTCCCTAAATGCTGTGTAAAGGAAAACGTAAAGTTACGATATGTTTTGCTTTATTTAAATATTATTTTATTATTGTACGTTTTGTAAGAAACGATTTATATGAACTTGATCCTGGCGTGCCTTTTTTGGAAACTAACTTATTAGAACGAATATTATATTATAATGTTCATTCGAACACATTAATAATTGACAGACACTAGTCACTAGTTACTAAGAATGCAATTTCTTCAAACGTGCAGAAAGAAAAGTCACTAAAGATATACGTAAGTGCACAAAATCAAGTTGACCTACCTCTCTTTTTTTTTAATGATTAATAAAATGTAGTTATTTATATTTCTTTGGTACCTACAACATCGAAGTAATCTATTTATTGAACGAATGACAGAACACTCAGCCAAAACTACTGTGTGTTGACAACTGATTTACGTGTTGTTACTTTGGAGAAATTGGATCACTAAAAGATACTTAGAACGAAAACGAAAGATAACGAAATTTTACGTTTTTTATCCTATTCCAACTAAACATTGAAGAACCACGCATAGTGTATGAAAAATATACAAAAGTAGATTTAACTTTTTCATCTTATAATATTATATGTATATATTTTAATTTTGGTGAAATTCTTAAACAATATCAGTGGTGGAATCAACAATACGCGAAAACCCAGATTTATGAGGGAATACGTGAAAAAAAATTCAATTGAAAGAGAATTCAGGGCGAGGCGTCACGGCGATAACAAAGCGATGCCATTAGGCACCGCGATGACACAAAGGCAGCAATAAAATATATTATGATTTCTTTTTTTTATCTTCAGATGGAAACATGAAAATTTTGTTTGTAAAGTATTTTTTTTAAGTTGTTTTTTTTTGGGTATGTTATGGTTGTCATGTAAGGAAGTACTGTTAACGCAAATAAAGATCACGTTTGATCAGCTTCTTTGATTTTAGCCTTCTATTGAAATATATAAATATATAAAATAGTTTTTTTTGTAGGTATCATTTAGATTTTTATTTTATTGTAGTACCTAATTAGATAAACTATATTATAGTATATCATAGCGTAGCTGACTGTAAACGAGACGGTTGTAGATTCGAGGGGATGATTTGTTTTCATTTTCTCGCTCTAGTTATTAAGACAAATCGCGGTGTTGATTTCCTCTACTCAACAATATTGGATGGAAAGTGGAGATAATTTGTTCCCCATTTTCTTAACACTAAGTTTCCTACGCCTACCTTTTGTCTGCGGAATACAGCGTAAAAATTAAAAAAATGTAGTGGTGGGTACCTTATTCCTTAGCGTCTCTTACATTACAGTAGTCCTTAAGTCAAAAGTAAACAAGAGAATTGACATGAAATGAAAACTAAATGTTAATAATAGTTCGTTTCCTTTGTTCCATTCCGCTTTCGCCGTTCGAGCCTAGTCACGTTCTAATTATTTTTATATACTGTTACTGTTCATTGTATATCCTCATTATTTACAGAAATACATATATCGATAAATTTTATATCAAAATAAATATAAGTACGTATATTTACATGAAATATGTAGGTTTTTAGATTTTAAGTCAAAATGTAGTAAGTAAAGCAGTACCTACTCCAAATAAAACTTTTTAACCGGTTTTTGTGTTCGTAAGAATTGTTTATCGCTTTCACATTCCACACGTGCCGAAACAGATCCTTTATATCGATTTAAAATATTAATATCGAGTTTTGTCAAATCGATTTATATCACATGTTTACATGTTGCAGCCACACAAAATAACAAACGACTATAATATGTTCAGCAATCACTTTCACTCAAGGCCGAAAATTGTACTTTATACTCAATATAACCTTTATTGTAAAGAAATAAGGTCTATATAGACATCATATATTTACTATACAAAAATGAACTTTATTGACTTGTAATGTAACGTTTAAATTTATTTGTCGTTTATTTCTGCATCGCTTCATTTCCATGCGTGCAGTTGTCTCACTTTCCCTCCTATGGTATTTATTAGAGACGGATCCAGGGTTCTAGGTATTATACGATCTAGACTGTTGAGAGAAAGTCAAAGTTAGTCGGCTTTCTATCAATATACTAATTTTGTTTACGTTTTGGTTAATTATACCTATAATTAATATTTTTAATGAAATACACATAAAAATAATCATATACTTTTAAATCACTTTGTTGTCCGTTGTTAGCTTGTTTTAAAGATGTTGTGAAAGGAAACAGAACCTAACGCCGCAACATGTGTCAACAGATTTTATTAATCATATCAATAAACGAATTGCTTTACATTTTGAGTAATTAATTTATACGTTATAAAAATGTAGGCCACCAAACCGGTCGTAGGCAAGGTAATATGTATGTTATAATTTACGAGTAAAAAATTGCCTCGGCCTCAATCGAGGATATCCTTATGGCGAGGAAACAAAATGATTATAGATAATATAAATAAAACAATTAACGCTGAAGCTATTGTGGCGCAGTTGAGAAGTGGCTGATTGCTCACGCGGTGGTCGTGGATTTGATCCCCATAAAAGGGACTAATTATGTTTAAATTATTTTACCCCGTTCTGCTAGAAGAAAGCTCGGCCTTAAGCTTCGCCACTCAGCGCGCGATGCTTCGTAAATTGGGCGATTTTGGATCGGAATATCTTAACGCTATGTTCACAAGTTCCCTCTGCTTATCATAACATGTGCGTGGTACTAAACAAAAATATGAAGTTGTAATGTTATAATTTCAATATCTAGGTGTTGTCCTTTTTTTTTAACATTTTCACTAAATAAAGGTGACAATAATCGTAATAATACAAAGATTGTAATAATAAAAAAAACCGCTATAATAAAAGTAATATTCTATAATTCTGTCGCAAAATTAACTTTTTAATAAATTCTACTAAAAGACATGGAGTTAACTAACTTTTGAATATGTATTTTCATAATTCTATTTGAATAACCGAGTTGTTGTAACACCGCTATCACAGCCTCTCGCCAACAAACATAACACAATCTTTCATATTAAACCATTACTTTGTTGTAATATATCTTTCTTTCAGCTTCACGCTGTATCCCGCACACAGCAGGGTAGGCAGAGAAAATCTAGTGTTAAAACACTCCGTTCCCCACTTTCCGCCGAATTCTTGAGGCATTGCGTGTTGAGTGGTGGAAATTAACGTCGCTTTTGCCTCGACAACAGAGCGAACAAACGGAAATTTAAATAAATAAATGAAATAAACAATAATAGTAAAATATCTCATTTTGATATTTTGCAATATCACACAAATTATGTATGATTGAATTTGGAAACAAAATAATTATCGACTTATGGCGGCTCTGTGTGACTGATGTTTATAATATTGAACTTCGATTTAATATCGATATTGTTTATTATTCGATAGTCATTATCTCGATATGTCATTATAGAGTTTGCTTCTTATTTGCTTAATGTATTTTCTGCTTCAGCTTGTGTGAAATAATGTTTTGTTAAATAAATAAGAATAAAATACTGAATTTTACGCTTTACATTTTACAACTACTTTATTTCTGTCATAAAAATCGAATATAAACAGTAATAACCATTTTTTACATATTAAAGTGCTTTTTCACATTTAAAAAAGAAAAATAGTTATTTGGAAAACGTATAAAAATTGTACTTTCAAATTTTATAAAAATCGATGCTGTTTTAAAAAAAATCCATACAAACTTTCAACCCTAATTTCATCCCTTTGGGGTAAAAGTTTTTCAAAATCCCTTCTTAGTGGACGTCCAGATTAAAAACAAACGTTTGTCCAAATTTCACGTTTCTTACCTCAGTCAGTCAGGTACATGTCCTTTATATGTATAGAAGAAGATAGATAGTATACTATACACTTAAAAAATAGTAATAATCGTTAGTGTATCACATAACCATACTAAAATAATGAAATACGCTTCAATAATATTAGGCAATTATCGTAGAGTTCAAGCGGGCGAAATCCGATACCGATAGTTGGCAAATAATATTAATCAATAAACGAGTGAAACCTCAGTGTATCCGTGACCTTTGATTGAATCTGTAAATGGTGTGAATCTATTACATCTGTTATGCTATATAGTAGACATAGTAGACATAGACTAGAACGTTTTTTATGAATGTTATTACATATTTTTGCGTTTTTACACAGGCTGCCTAGGAATATAGAAACAAAATCGTGTATTTATTTGAAATATAAATATTACCATGATTTTTATTTTATTCAATACATTATAATTTATTAAAAAAATCTAAACAATTCTCTGTTCACGCTGTATCACGCACTCAGAAGAAGAAGAGTAGGCAGAGAAAAGCTAATGTTAAGATACTGTTTCCCTACTCTCCGACGAATTCTGGAGGCATTAGTGTTGAGTGGCGAAACGCCGTGCTTCTTCCCAGACGCCAGAGCGAAGAAATGAATGAATATAAATATTAATAAATATTTCATTTATTCGAGTGGGAATCGAATCCATTCAGGCACTAAATAATATAATAACTTCACGCTTAATCCCGCTTAGGAGACACCACACACAAAGCCGCCCTATTTATTGTTACTTTAGGTAAGTAAAAACATCCAAATCTATTAAGACAAGAAAGCGTAACGTCTTCATGGATTTGTATCCCGCCTTCAATTAAATGTGACATCAGCAATCAAGATGTCCTTTTCTTCTGTATCGCGATGAATAACTCACACGCCTAATGTACCAATTTAGCTTCATACCAAATGTATTGGGTTGGTAGTATACCAAGTTACGAAATTTATAATGTATTATGAATATTAAGGAAGCACGACGTACCTTTTATTTAAGTTAATGAAACTATAGAGAAGTAAGTGTATTGCAATCAGCGTTATATGGATTCAAAATGCCCATAGTGACGCAGGGTGAGGAGACCAGATCATCTCATCTCAGATTGCCTGAGATTTGCGACCCAAGTATAGGTTTAAGGGCCCTTTTTGAAATGCGTATTTATGCTTGTTTCCACTACCCGAGTTTCTCTCTCTGCCAAACCAAATTTTAAATATAATCTAGAAATGAACTGATGATTGTATAAATTTATAAACCAGGCTATTTTAAAAGGTAATTATGAGATCATGCTGCTGTATATACTTTTTGGTCCTATCTTGTACTAATTAAGTTTTAAGTTATTCCTGGTTACTTAGTGTTCATTCTAGTATGATTGTATAGTTAAATACTGAGATAAAAATTAAAATTAAATGATACCAGTCGAGGCGAAGTAGCACAAGTGTGCGACTGTAAACTTGACTGGTTGTGGGTTCGATACCCACTCGGGGGAAAACATTTATTTAAATTTATATTGTTATCACTTATAATGTCAGGCCCAAGCACGGCGTTATGTTCCGTCATTCAACACGCAATGCCTCCATCTACATTTCTTTTCTTTCATTCTTATTCTACATTTATATATTTGGAAATTTAACCAAATTCTATACATTTTGTAAGAAGATGGTAACAACAACATCTCAGTATTATTTCAATTTCATGATCAGTTCCTACGAAGTGATTAATCTAGATAAGAACAATACAATACAAAGATGAATGCCGTTATGAATTCAATAGGTTGTTTTATTTGCATGAAGTCACGAGATAAAAAATGGTAACTCTGTTGATTTATTACGGCTGTGGCTTCCGTTTGAATAATTTTATTACTGTTATTATTAAATTTGATTGGATTTTTCCTTATTATGGTTTCAAAATACTTGGAATTTCTTTTCTGTTTGACAATGAAAAGTTCATCGTATATTTTGGAAAAGTTATAAAAATTTTAACGAAGCGAGACTCGAATCCGCTCCTCTTGAAAATCATATTAACATAAGAATAAAATCTTTAATATATAGTATTCCTTCTTCAAGAATGATCATTCTTAACAATCATGTTTGGATCGCTGAACTCGCAAAGTAACAAGCGTATAACAATATTGACGTTGCCTGTTATATGGCTTTAGTGGCATAAGAACGTATCGCCTTCTGTCTTTTTGTCCTTAGTATACAATAATACTTCAATAATATTAAAAAAACGAAGCCAGTGGTGGTTGTAGGTTCGATTTCCACCCAAGGAAATGAAATAATTATTTAACATTTCAAAATATAAAAAGATATTAATATACACAAAACATTAATATAATCAGTATTGGTTGCAACAATCACTTTAGTTTAATGTTGGGACGTATATGTGACATATCGCTGTCTCCGGAGACCTATCGATAGACGCATCTGTCGATCGGGACTGTTAAGTTAAGCTCGCTTGTCAATCACTAAGGAAATCACACACAGACTACGTATTTGTTTTAAATGCAATAAACATAGGATTTGTTTTGGGATTTCATTTATTTTGTGAAAGTGAAGTGCGAACTCAAGAAAATAAACAAAATTTATTTTTATATAACTTTTAGTAAAGATATTTATTTAAAGGATGGATAAAATCACTCTCATATTTTCAGGAAAATATGAAAATAATAGTATCTGTTGTGGTAATTACATATATTGTTTATTCTAATAACTATTCTAATATTAATATTCTAATATTTTCGAAGTTTTCTATAACGCGATTTTAAATTCCAATATATCTGTAGATATGTATTTTTTATCTATCGATATATAACTATATATTCAACTTTTTGCTTAATTTAAAACCAACAAAACTCAGTGTGTCTCTGACCTAAATATTTACTGAGATAATTGGCCGCAATTGCTCAGGCCTCCCGTGCTGATTTAGACTGAGTATGGCGGCTCCATTCTTAATAGCGTATATTATTTTCACATCTATGACCATATATTCTGTGAGAAATAATTGTAAAACTCTTTTTTTTTCAGTTTTTTTTGTATTTCAATATTTTTCGTAATATACATAAAAGAAACTGTTCAAAGAACAGTAAGAAAAAAGATTTACCGACTTAGTGACGATTGGAAATTATTTTTTCCACTGCACTTATATTACTGCTGAAAGAATCTCTTCGTTCTACCGTTAAATCATTTTCAATTTTTTTTTACATTTTTTAATTACCTTCATTTTGTATACATTACTTTTATTATGCATATAGCAATTGGTAGCCAAAGAGAACCTAGTGTTAAGATGCTCCATTTTCCACTTACCGTACGAATTACAGAAATTGCGTGTTGAGTAACGGAACTAAACGCCGCTCGTTGTCACTCTCTACAATGACTTTCACGGACATGTAAAGCGCTTAATTTGTACGCAAAAACTATATTTGGCGTGCATTTCAAAAAAAGTATAACAAATGGACAGAATTCAGACTAATATTTTAGTTTTATTGCCTACATATGTATGTTTGCGAATGTCGTGTCCGACGGTCATGGATCGCTAGACGCATCCGGTGTGAAAATAGCTAACTGACGCTGGGTTAGGCTTAGGCTGCCTTCATACAAAATCTGATTATTATGGTTTTGATTTTGTATCGTATACTACATCTTTTCTGTGGTTTCGTCGGCGTGGTCAAATTGAAATAGAAAAAGATCCTAATTGCAGGAGGTAATACTGAACGCAGGTACAGAGGGTTACTATCGATCTTCTCTATTTTTTTAGCTTCTCACTGTATTCTACAATTAGCATGGTAGGCAGAGGGAACATGAGAACTTAGTGTTAAGACACTTTGTTCCCATTAAGACACTTTAGTTTGTTTCTCACTTTCGCTTAATTTCGGAGACATTCCTGTTCCCCTATAAATGCACAATGTTAAAATATTTTTCAATCCCAGTCAGTAGTTGTTGAGATTAGCACATTCAACCAAAAAAATATATATTAATATTAAGTAAAGATGAGTATATAACAAAGTTTTATTTAGACCAAGTAAATATACGTGTATGTGAACAATGGAAATATCTATGAACGAAAATATGTATGTTTATATATACATTTTTTTGAGTTCCTCTATTCAACCCAGAATGCCTCTAGAATTCGGTGGAGTGGTTTTGAAACTAGATTCCCAGGTTCCCTATCCTGCTATGTGCGAGATGAACCTAATGCTAATAAAAATATAAACCAGACACAACAAACATAGAACTACCCTTAAAGCTGGTAGATATTTATGGAATGCATATCAAAGTCACAAAAATAACTAAACATATCTGACATTTCATACTTATTATATTTATTAGTGGAAAATATATGTGTGAATGAATCATAATGTTATTTTACTGTTATTTTGAGACATTTTAAATAAGTATTTTGTATTAAAATAGAAGCCGGTCGTGCCGCAGAGGCACAAAGTGTCTCTGTAAAATCGACTGGTTGTGGATGCGATGCCCACTAGAGGAAGTGGAATATTTATTTATATTTATATTTTCATTTCTTCGCTCTGGTGTCGAGGCAAAGCGCTGCGTTGAGTTCCGCCACTCAGCACGCTATGCCTCCAGAATTCGGCGGAAAGTGGGGAAAGGGGTTTCTTAATAGTAGGAGGTTCCCTTTGCCTGCCCTGCTGTGTGCGGGATACAGCGTAAAGCTGATTTGAATTTATATTATAATGTAGGCTGTTTTTTAAAAAGAAAATTCAAAATGTTTTCAAATTTTTATAACTAAAATTTTTACCTTTTCATATTTGGGATGCTCATGTATTGTAATGAAAAAATATTTTAACCTTTGTGACCTCTTCCGCAACGATTGTTCTCATTATACGAATACATACGTAGTTTGTATTTCTAAATTATAGTTCTTCTAATATAAACGAAAATATGGCGTGGGTTTATTTTTTACTTTTAAAATAATGTTTTAAATTAATGATGCCAGTCGTGGCGCAGTGGCACAAGCGTGTGACTTTAGACTCGACTGGTTGTGGGTTCGATTCCAACTCGAGAAAAAGAAATATTAAATATTTTAATTTTTTTGCTCTGGTATTGAAGCAAAAGCGCAGCATTGAGTTCCGCCACTCAACATGCAATGGCTTCAGAATTCGGTAGAAAGTAGGGAATGATGTGTCTTAACACTAGGTTATACTAGGTATAGCGTAAAGATTACTTAATAATTGTTTACTAAATTCAAAGAAAGCCCAGTTTATGGTTATTCCATTTCACATAAGAAACACACGCATCTTGCTACACGCAGTCAACTCGAAACGTTCTCTTTAAGTAGTACCCGTGACAAGATTCTCATATAAATAACGTTTTATATAACATTGAATGTGTTTCAATCATGCCTATAGTACCAGGCTGTCAGGGAGGAGATGGAATCGTAAACTGGAGCCTCCGGGGGGATTCCACTAAAATCAGGATATTGCTAAAATAAAATGTCTCTCGCTGCTGTTTTAGGACGTCTTTACATGGTGGGACGTGCGGTAAATGTGTATTTACTTGAAAAAATGTGTTCCGTTTTTATTGATAAAACAGTTGTTTCGTCGTCTTTCTGTGTATTGTAGCATGTAGGGTACTTACTTGTAACGTTATGCTTGCTATACATATTTTGTAAAATCTTTTTGACTGTCTGTCTGTCGCATTTGAAAATGTTATTGCGACGCGTTTCTTAATGTTATTGCAAGTAAATATTTATCGAGATCTCATTTTTTCTTTCATATTTACATTTTATGCTTAGATATTATTTTTTGTGTTGTACGCTGCCACAGAACACGCTGCGCGCTGTTTTTGTTTCTAATCGAAAATAAGATAATAAGCTTTTTTATTATTCGAGTGGTGTATCTACAAGTTAAGTGATGTTAAACTCGAATTGATATCTGTTGGTAGAGGTGTTAGTGTAATTCAGTCATTATAATTTTATAACAATAGAATTTTCAATTATGTTAATAATTAATAATTATATATAATAATAGTAAAGACTAGTCGTGACGGACGTGCAGAAAGATATGAATATAAACGCGACAGATTGTGAGTTCGATTCCCATTTGTGAAAAATTAAACATTTAATATTGTAATTTCTTAGTTTTTTGGTTCCAAACGCCAAACAAAACGCAGTGCTTCCAGAATTCGGCGTGTAGTGGGTAGCCGAGTGTTTTAACACTGGGTTCCCTTTGCCTACCCTGTGCGGGATTATGCGTGAAGCTGACAAAAAAGCTAATAATTATATACATCGTATATATTATTGTATACAAACAGTTGAAACACACGTTTGTACGTCTGTTTCACCTTGAAGCGACCTTGCGCATTTTCGGAGAGGCAATGGTCTTGATTAACAAGACGATTAGTAACATTTAGATTGTGTGAATGAGGATGTTGTGTCTGTCTATTTATCGCTGTTTTTTTTATTATTTTCCATATTTCCGTGTATCGAATCGTTTCTTCCTTTTCTTTTGTACGTAATCATTCTTGTGTTGTTATTTTTTTTGCTTCACATACAAGGTAGACAGAGAAAACCAAGTGTTAACACACTCTGCTCGCAACTTCTCCAAATTTCTCCAAATTCTTCGCTAAATTCTCGTCGCGCTTTAATTTGTATATAATAAATAAAATATAGAATGTACTTACTATAATTTTATGTGAGTAGTATAATTTTAGTGAGTATAATTAATAACATTTGATTTTACAGTCATCATTATGCATCATGTAATATGATACAAAATATGTTTATTTTTATAATTCAATAATCATATGTGATTGTTGCTGATGTAGTACTGGACAATGATCTAAATATATAAATTTGTTTAGTCATACCACTTTTTTTTTTACAATAAGTAAAAAATAAATGTTTTATGTATTTTTTGTTCTATATCGGTGCCTGCTTATAGTGAACGCAGTTTTGTTAGTATATAAATAGATTCAACTAGACTATTTAATAGTATATCACTGTAGCTATATTTAAATTAACTATCTAAACATTTTGTTTAATTTACGGTATGGTGACAATAGGCACTAGTTAGGATAGCTAAATACTAATAGTGTAAAAAAAAACTTACATATTTTTTGTAAGTTTCATACACTACGCAAGAAATATAGAATACAAAATGGCAGTCGTTAATTATTTTCTATTATTCTTATTCCGCCTACGTTCAAGGAACGAAAGAATGCGTGTAAATTGACGCTTTAAAGCAAAAAAAATTAGTTGACATAGGTCGGAAAAGTGTATCTTATTTTATTTTTTTTACATTTTAAGTAAACATCTTAGTTACAATAAATAAGTCTAATAAGTCAGCAAATTAAGATGAAATGTCATTTCACGTGAACCGTCACACATTCTGATTAAAGCGTACTATGGTAAGCTTGAATTGAAAATACTTTATGTCATATTAGGTACAAGCAATCTAGAATCTATTATAGAAAAGGACAAAACTAAACGAAAAAATTAAAATTGCTGAGCTGCGCAATGAGAAGATGTCTGAAGCAGTAACTTTAGTGAACTGGTGGTAAATTATTTAACATTATAAAAATTAAGCATGTAACTTCTAATTTTGAAAAAATATTATACTCCGATTTTGAAACGAAAACATTTTTTTCTTAGGCATAAAATATTTATTTTTAAATGATACTTTTAGTTATTGTGCATGGAAACCTGAAAGTTAAATCTACTCTCTTGAATCATTCTTCAGCGAGCCAAAATCGTTATCTGAGATTGCGTTCAAATAGCGTAGAATAATACCGATGAATTATACCGACGATTTTCCATTTCTATTTTCGATTTCTCGTATGTTTGGAATTCCTTGCAGGTAATATAGAAAACTATTTAACTTTTCAAGCTATTAGGTACAATGGTACCTATCATAAAATGTACCGAGCTCTCTGAACGTTTTCAACTAAGCAATGTCTGTGAAAGGAGTAGATATAAATTTTTACCGTTCTCAAGTTACTATAGAACAGACTGGTTCACCGTATGCACCGTATCTGGTACTTGAACCGAGATCACCCGGTTTCAGCAAAAGTGCTCTTTAATTACGAGCCGTTGTCCACATATTTCATTTTGTGGTTGAGTGATATACGCGCTTTTTTTTCAGGTCATTCACATTCCTTGACAATCTATTTGGAATATGTCGCATTCGTCGTTTCGTCGAGTTTTAAATCGTTGTTGCTTCTGCGAAATCAGATAAAAATGTCGCCTACAAATGATTATTACGCTTTTTTATTATAACAAAGTTATTATATTTAAAATATTTTATTTGAAGCCTACGAAATTAAACTACATGAACAATATGCAGGAGAGACGTTGTAATATTAGTGAATAATGTCGGTTTCCGTTTTATAATGGAGCTCGCAGGACGGAGCTTTAGTATCTTTGATAACGTTTACGTGTCTGGTAATTTTATCAGGCGCCACCGAGACAATTCCGCTTTATTCCTGGTGACAGATGGGATTTACCACCCACCTCAAGCCACCTGGCTCGGTCTAAAACAATCCGTACTTAGATAAGCTGACTCACTTTGAATATAAAAGAATTGAGCGTTTTAAATGTAAATATACTAAACAATTATTTTTTTTAGTAATTATAAATTATAGTTGTCTTTATTGCACACAAAAATATACAAATAGCAGAAACATAAAAAATAATAAATATGATTATAAAATGTATGTTAAAGCGGTCTTATAGCTTCAAGCAATCTTTTAGAAGACATAATTATGTTACGTTGATCTCTTATATAAAATTTAAACGCTTTGTAATGTAATTATTTTACAATAAACACAAAATCACCTCACCCATATCTAGTGGAAAACATCAATAGTGAAATAAGGAATGCAGTGATGGAATTTATAACTCATCTTGGTACGTTTAAGATTGTGAAAATGATCGTGCTCTCAAATATATTCCGCGGAAGTCACCCGCAACAACAAATGACAAGTGAAATACCAGGTAACAGCCTCAAGGAAAGACCCATCAGCTTAGTGTCACAAGGTTCGTTAAAATTAAAACAACGAACTAAAACTCATGACAATATCAAAGAGATTATAGAAAGTGAAGAACAAACGAATTCATTGAATAATGATAAAAGACTATCGAATAGTGTGGACGCCATAATAACACACGATGATGCCAAAAGTAAAGTGATATGTAGTGCCAAAGGTTTATTAGAAACAAATTTAGATGATCTATTCAATGATGTGCAGAAGATTGACGGGTGGGCCGTCGAACCAAAGAGTTTAGGTGCAAGTGAACCTATTTTAAGTTTTAATGAACGTAATACAAAAACTATTAATAAACGTGAATCTCTCGTGTCTGAGAATGACAGTGAAGGTGATCCGACCACTGATAGTGACTGTATGGACGAGGCAGCACGCGAGCAGAGGAAATGTATGGGGGCTCGTCGGTTTGGACACATGCTGAGGAGGGTTCTATCACGAAATGGTGAGTCTCTTAATACTTGGTTGACGATAATTGTTCTCATATGGATTTGATTCATTTCAACTCAGTAAGAACAGATGATCTTATTAAATCCACAATATAATCCTATAGAAAATATTTCCTCATAGTTATCAACAATCGAAGCGCCGTCCGACATAACTTTCTACCGCGAGTCACACCGCTTCACAACAAAGACCATTATGGCGATAGAAAATAAAAATAAACGATAAAACGCCGAGGTTGAGCATGTTGAATTGAAGCGGCGTCGCTCATTTATTTGTTTTCAATTGTAGCAAATTGCTTCTGCCGCTCTGATTGAGATGGTCTCCGTAGATCTTGTTACGATCGAGGTGATCTTATCTCGTGTTGTACCCTAAATTGCTTTCATGACACTTTTTTAAACGTTTTTGTGTAATATAGGACCATTGAGTTTTTTGTACTGAAAACAATTTTTAGACAAGTCGATCCTCAGTTGTGTGTTGTTTTTAAATAATTCAATGACTCGGGAATGGAACGCAGTGTCTAAACACTAGGTTGCCATATTCACTCTACTTACCCTGCCATGTGCGGTAAACAGCGGGAAACCAAAAAAAACAATATTATATTGAATGTACTTATCATTTAATTCAGAAGTTCAAATTTGTCTTACTCGAATGCGTTTCATCAAGTATTTTTAGTCACTTTGAAAATATGATAAGTAGTTTTATAACTAATTGGCTATTACGTTTCGTATTCGCAGCCTAATGCACCATGCAATGCTTCAAGTTTTGTTTGTTTTACTCTCACATTAGAGCCACCGCCATCGTTCGCGAGGCCTGTTTATCTGTTTGGTGGCATCGCAATTAATCATCGTCGTGATTGTATGCTGGCTCATATGTATATCATCAAATTTTGTATTGATAATGTATTAGTTGCCAAATACGTATCAGTTAAAATTAAATTAATCAGGTTTTAGAGGAAACGTAGTGTCCAGGCATTCCTGGGGCCTTACTCTTGAAAGTAATTTCAATCATATTTTGACGTCCAACATTGTCCAATGTAATCCTGCGGCGACGTTATTTTGGTACTCTTGACACCAACATTCTCAAAGTCGGATTACTATTCTTTTGACTAATCCTAACGCCGTTATAACTGACAGTTAGTGTTGTGCACTTTATACCGATAAATCTGCGATACATAATAACCATTCATAACTCATTGAAATAATTTATTTAAATGCACATTTTTCGCAAAAACAGTAATTATAAATCATATTTATTTTGTTTTACTTAAAAAACAATGAAATCTTTGAAGTCGTCCTAAAAAAATGGATATATTTTATCTGTATGTCTAATTATTTAAAATGTTTTGTCAAAAAAAGCATTTGACATATGAATTTGTTTATTATGTTAATGCTTATGTTATCAGTTATAATAAATATATTTCTACAATCGATGTGCATTTAGCCTATAACTAAACGTAAAAGAAGGTTGAAATGTAAAATTAAGTAAAGTATAACAAAATAACGAAGGTTAAATGCTTTTGAAGTTCACGCGAAAACTAATGATTGTTTTCATTTGAAAGAAACATACATAAATTTTTATGTTAATGGATAACGCTTAAATGTGCATATTTAAAGAAAGAATTGTGATTAGTCTATTATGTTTATAAAAGTGATTAAAACAAAAGTATTAATAAAAAAATGCTTTACTACTGAATGTCTTTTTATTATAATAAGAATATTTATATGTACCATTATCATATCATGTATAATATCATAAAGCTTAAAGCTATACATAATTGCCACAAATAAGTACGTAAAAGTTGGTTAATTTTTAATTTATAAGAAAGAACAAAAGACAAACTTTTTTCTTTACCTATAAAAAAAAACTAAAAATAACATATAGTGTAATGGTTTGCTTTCATTTTGTTCTTGTTATATATATATATATAATATTTTGTTTTAAATGCCAATTATGTAATTAAACAATAATTAAAATATACATCTTTATTGGTAATATTAAAAATACAAGTGCAACACAAAACTATATCTAAATAATTAATTATCATTCGTTTTAAAATAAGTTAAATAAGATAATTTACATATTGATACATCTGAAACATTACTCTTTAGCATGAGGTTCATATATCTAATTACAAATTTTCTAAAAACACTGTATTGCACAAAGCTAATACATTCAACCAAATTTGTACTTATTTAAAGTATAAAGATATTTTTGTTATTTATTATATCAAACATTTATATATACATACATTATTCATACATAAATACATACATAGATATTATATATACATTTATATAGAGATACAATTATAGACATATATACAAATACTTGATACTTAAAAAAAATTATGACATACAGGAAATCTATTAAACTCTGACCAATCACTCATACTTTTAAGCATTTTTGTAAAGTTTTGATAAATTCAAAATGATTTATTTGGAAAGCTAATATAGTTTATTTCATTATTATTTAATTTGTTTCATTAAATGAAACAATATAGTACTGTAGAATATAATTTTGTTACACATAAGTACATATTTACTCGGTAATTGAATCAATCAATTAAATATTAATAATATTTTATACAGGTTTATAAGAAAATTCAATGTCTTACTGTATTGCTCAACTATTTTCAACTTTAAAAGTAATTTTTATTGTATAACAAACATTGTTAGACAATACCTTAATATTAAAATAAAAACATACAAATTTATTTATAAAAAGATTTATATAACTTGTGGACCTATTTTCTGTTTCTTTCCTTAATTTTGTAGCTATTATATGTTTTTACTACCTTTCAGTCAGCTGTACTGTTTGGAGACTTCTACTTCTTCTACCTCCAAGTCTTCCAACTCATTTCTAGATAATACTTTAACACATATGTTGTCACTTGAAATATATGTTATTTATTTACAATGCTGCACCCTGTGTTTCCATTTGTGAACATTTTTGTTTATTTAGGTTGAGCAGAAATGTGAATTTTGGCGAAATATTCTTGTAAAGTTCGTGTAAGCATCTACATCTAGAGGTCATCTAAACTATCAAACTTATCCACTTTTGGGCCAAAATATGGTCGCCTATAAAATGATAGTATAATTACTATTCTTGCTATTGTAGTTTATAAAATATTTAAGTACCAACTACTATATTGGTATATTGCTACTGAATCATATATTGGTAGTTATTTAATATGTATTTTTACAAAGCAAATGCTCATTCCAATTAAAACTTTTTCAAAAGTCCACTTTTAATATATTTAAATACATTTGAAAAATAAACACTCAGTGATTTTGTTTAGCACTTTAATCAGCCGTTACTATTACATATGTATTTCCTTAGATTAATACTTAACTAGTATATGTAAGTTACAGTCATTAATTTTGTTTTAAATTTTTGGGCTTTATGTGACGAATTTCACTTATTTCTTCGTATCACCTCTATAACAGAATTTTTCATTACGACAGTCAGTAGTTTTCAGTTTTCTTTAAAATTCGCGAATCAACGCATGTTTCTTTGCTTTTAAGGTCTAATTTATATGTTTTCCTCAAAACACAGTACATAAGCACTAAACGTGCCATTTTTTTGCCCTTTTCACGAGAAAAATAACAAATCAATTTCTAAAAAGGTACACTTTAGCTATTGACTAAATTCCTAATTCCACTTCTAGTTTTGCTGTCATTTTAGCTGTCAAAAACGCGTCAAGAGTACCAAATATCACAATTCTAACGAATTTTACAACAATTTTTAGTTAACGCAACCGTCAACTAGCGGGCGGTAGTGGACTTAGCAATTGATTGCTTTCAAGAGTACGAAATGACATTTATTGACGATTGATCATTGAATATTGTCGTCAAGAGTAAGGCCCCTGGAGGCATTGTGTGTTTGAGTTCTAGAACTAGATGTCGCGCTTTGAAATGAAAATATAAATATAAATAAATATTTCATTTTCCCGAGTGTAAATCGAACCCACAACTAGTCGCGTTTACAGTTACACACTTGTGCCCCTGACCTCTTCTAAATATATATAAAATTAAAAATTAAATCAACTTCACGCTGTAGCCGCACACAGCAGGGTAGGCAGAGGGAACCTAGTGTTAAGAAACTCCGTTCCTCACACTCTGCCGAATTGTGAAGGCATTGCGTGTTGAGTGGCAGAACTCAACGCCGCGCTTAGCCTCGACACCAGAGTGAAGAAATGAAAATATAATTTAAGTAAATATTTCATCTCCTCGAGTGGGGATCGAACCCACAACCAGTCGATTTTACAGTCACACTTCGTGCCGCTGCGCCACGACTGGCCTCAAATAAATCTCTAAATATATATATTTTATATAATTAAATTTGTCTACTACAATGAATTCAAGTGGCTTAGAGATTCTTTCTTAACTTTTCAAAACTTTCTTTCTTGAGCTGGTATTCTGCTTTTATTCAATTGCTCGACTTTCAGAACTCTTTTAGATATAATAAGATCCTTTTTATTTTACATTGGTTGGGTAAGAATTTTTCTTTTAGTTTTTTTTGTTTTCGTTTGTAGGCAGAGGGAAACGGGGATCCTAGTATTAAGATACTCGATTCTTAAAAATACACTTGTTTCCCACTTTTCGCAGAATTTTGGAGGTATTGCGTAATGTAGTGGCGTAACTCAACGCCGTATCATCAGGGAAATGAAAACAATTCACTCTCCTAAGTAAACAGAACATAGTTGAAAGTTTTGTGGGACGAGACTCGTATAGAAACTACAAACTCTACGTATACATACCCCATATTAAAATTTCATATTTTAAGCGCGATGTCTCAAGAATTCGTCAGAAAGTGAGATATAGACATGTCTTAATGTGAGCCTGAGTGTCTCAACACTAGGTTCCTATGATCGTGATTGTATAACCAACAAATAAATAAATATAATATATGAAAATGCAATCACACTGTCCTCGTCCTCTTAAAACTAATTCATACAACATCGTCCCAAACTCATTTCGCAATTATTTAAAGTGATCCATATGAAAAGTTGCATCTAATGACTTTTACAATACAATTTCGTGCACGGGCTACATGAATTATGATATTCATACATTTTGTCATTTTAGTATTTTATAATATATTTCACTTCTTATTGTTGTCGGTTCTGTTTGTGCGTCTAAGATTTATTCGTTAAGGTTTGGAACACATGAGACCATTTTAACTTTTGTTTGGTTTTTTAAGTCACTTAAAATTTTTGTTTTTATTTGATATTGTTATAGTGTTTTTTTTGTTTAATTATGCTATTGTTTGCAAAGTTAGATATTTTGTTATTGAGTTTAGTTAGATACATGGATGTCAAAGAGTAAATTAGCTTGTACTCGCGATGTTAATGTTTTTAATGGAAAAAAACGAAACCTTCATAGAATCACTTGATCGACTCTGTCTGTCAATACCATTTACCTTGAGATTACGTAGAAGTTTCAACTGAAATTATGAAATTAAATTTAGTTTTTTCATAATTAAATTTAATTAATTAAATTTGCGAGAATAACAGAAAAAAAATTAAGCTTCCGTCAACGTAATTCAAGGATACGAACATTTATGCATCGTGTTTGTTGCAGTTTGTATGCATTTTGTATGAAATTAGCCAATTAATCAAAACCTATACGGAACTTCTCGTGGACCTGTTGTTATGAAATTTAGCAACTTACAAAATCCGAGTAATAGATATAAAATATCTATATACAAATAAAACTATTCGATATATGCAGATATTTACACATAAATAAAACTTCTAAACTTTTAAATTGTAATTTATTTCATATAAAATAAGTGCTATATGGGCTTACAAAAATTTGACATCTTTTATGAATTCAACCTCCCGTTGACCTATGCTGTGCATTTCTGACTCGCACTTGACCGTTTTTTTTTTAATCTTTAAGAATGTACGGACACGTAAACAACTTTACATCGCATTTATGGACCTTTGTTTGTTTATACAAAACGCGGCGTTTAGATCTGTTGCTCAACACGCAATGTCTCAAAAGAAGATTTAAATATGCCAAATATAAATAATTTACGCCTAATGAACTTTAACATATAATTTTGCGTATGATTAAAAGTATCACATATCCCACATTGTTGTATTATATTAAAATTAAATTGAAAGCCAGTAAGTGGCATGGAATGACTAAGAAATTGCTCTAATTATGTGAATTTTATTCTTTTCCTTTTTCAGTTTACCGCTGCATCCCGCATATAACAGGATAAGCAGAGATAATCTAATATTAAGACATTCCTTTCCCCACCTTCCGAATTCTTGTGTTCTGAATGGCAGAACTGAACACCACCTGTGCTTTGTTATCAGAGCAAATAAATTAAAATTTAAATAAATAGTAATTCACTTTTCTACGTGGGAATCGATCCTCCATCACGTCGCTTATATAGTCACACGATTGTGCCACAGCGCCACGACGGCCTTAATTCTACTTACAGAATAAGTATAGCAATTACACAGTTGAAACTTTTGTGGGACGAGACTCGCATAGAAACGGCACAACTCCTTCGTATAATATATTCCATATTAAAATTTACTTTAAAATTTTGTCAAATAGTACGCAGGTTTTAATTTAGTAATAATTATACTTTTTGTAGCGATCTTAAGACGTTTTGTTCAATACATTACTTACTATTGTAATTAAGCCTTTTTAATTGTTAGTTGTAGAATTCATTAAGAAGTACATGAAATATGTAAGAACAGTTTTGAATTCGTGTGCCCAATAGAGAACGGAATGTCTAATCACTTAGTTGTCACTGCCTACTTATATAACGGAATAAAAAAAATCTAAAAATGTTAATTAAAGAAACAAATTAATGAAAAATCTTGCAAATTTCTTTAAGGATACAGTATATATTAATATATTTATTATACATAGTACATGTTTTGTTTATGAGTATTATCATGTCAATTATATGTGACAAAGTAACATACACTACTAATTAGTTCGACTGGATTTATTACCTTAATTATAACTCAATAGCTGTCATACACACAAATAACAATGACACCCAATGACAGACGGATGTGAAAGTGCGTTGTTAATTATAATACGTTACTAGTAGAAAGATAATTAAAGCGTGGTTAAGTTACGTAAGTTGTATTAAGTGTTGACCTTATTTTATAGGCTAGGTGATTTGGTTGTTTTTTTTCACTGTATTCTGTATGTAGTAGAGTAGAGTCTACCTCACTACATACGGTCTCAACATTGTATTAAAATACTTCTCCCTCCATTATCAAGTATTTTGTATAGTGGCGGAACAGAACGCTTTATATTATTAAAGTAAGTAAACTAACTAACAGAACTAACTAATTCATTACTATAAGAAGAAATCGAACCATAACCATTACGTTTACAGTCTGACTCTGTGGCGCTGCACTTACAACCGCTCCCATTTTCACTGAAACTTGGATACATACTTATAACCTATATGTTTTCGATGAATAATAAATCATATAACTTATATAAATATATAAAAAGGATGTATATAAAATAAATATTGACCACTTTTTGCGTATTATAATATCGATACAACAGCAACAATGGAGTTCAAATCACAGATATGCATACATTGATTTAAGTAGTTTCCTACACGTGACCGCTGACGGGTAATGTGGGGCTTTCACGCCGCGCCTCCGATACGGACCATCAAGCAAATGGTGCGGGTGTGGCGGAACCACTCGCACCGTGTACGAAATGGTCACTATTACGAACGATATCACGATAGCATGATATAAATCAGTTTCACGCTGTACCCGATATACAGCAGCGTAAGTACAGGGAACCTAGTGTTAAGGCACTCCGTTTCTCACATAAGAACATGATAAATGTTTGTTTTTTAATGTTAATGTAGCCTATAAGCTATAATAATAGGTATCTTTTTAGGCTATAATTATAGGTATTCTATGTTTTGTGAATAGACTTGCGACTCGCTTGCGGCTACGCCCGCTTCAAATACAAAATTATTTAATTTACTAACTTGGATTATTTTTGTATTGTAAAAACATTATCATTTTAAAGACATTTTCTGTACATTTAAGACCGGCCAAGTACGAGTTGGTATTCCGCACGATGAGATCCGTACCTTATTATACATAAAACGGCAAAAAATCACGTAGATAACCCTTATTAAATGGGGAAACGATGATAATAAAAAAAACATTTTGGGGGAATCCTTGAAAGTACATCATATATGTATGTCATTAACGTTAATAGTTAATGTCATTACGGTTACACAATAGACATACACTATTGGTTTGAATGTGGATACAATAAATGAAGCAGACAGTTAAATTTGCGTTATATTCTACGATTTGTTTAAAATTTTTATATTTGGTGTCTAAACGGGGTGGTTTTACACTAATTAACCATAATTAGAATTGTTTATAAGCTTAACGCTGTTTCCTACACATAACAAGGTACGCAGAGGGTACCTGGGAGTCTACAGTTAAGACACTTCCGTTCCCCGCTTTCAGCTGAATTCTGGAGGTATTGCGTGTTGAGTGGGAACTCGAGCCACCAGAGCGAGGAAATGAAAATATTTAATTTCCTCGAGAGGGAATCAAGCACACTTATGCACTGGCCTCTGAAAAATAATACATTATAAATAATTGAGGCCAGTCGTGGCGCAGGGGCACAAAGTGTGACTGTAAACCCGACTGGTTGTGGGTTCAATCCCCACTCGAAGTGATGAAATATTTACTTCAATTTATATTTCCATTTCTTCGCTCTGGTGTCGAGGCTAAGAGCGGCGTTGAGTTCTGCCACTCAACACACAATGCCTCCAGAATTCGGCAAAAAGTGGGGAACGGAGTGTATTAACACTAGGTTCCCTCTGCCTACCCTGCTGTGTGCGGGATACAGCGTGAAGCTGATTTATTTTATTTGTTTTAATTTTTCGTATAAGGTAATTAATACTAAACAACATTAATAAAAGAAATATTTTTAAATGTTATATTTTCCTCAAAGGCTCAAAGGTGAACGAATAATGACATCCTTTGTTTTGTTTCCGGTGCACTGTTGACGCTACCTTAATTAGCCGGAAGCGGAATTAAAATCTATTTTGTAATTTTGTTTACATTTCATTTTGTAATTTAATAATATAATTAATATAATTTACATTTAAAAATGTAGAAAAATTAATCTGTTATTAATTTTATTAAAAAAGGCTCTCGTTAGAAGGTATGTTTTACATATTAGGAAAAATAAAGATTAACGATGACGCTAGTCGTGGCGCAGGAGCACAAAGTGTGACTGTAAAATCGACTGGTTCGATGTCCACTTAAGGAAATGATATATATATATATATATATATATATATATAATAGATAGAAGATATATATAAGGAATAAATACCTTATTTACATTTATATTTTCATTTCTTCGCTCTGGTGTGGAGTCAAAGCGCGGTGTTGAGTTCCATCACTCAACACGCAACAGTGGGAAACGGAGTGTCTTAACACTAGGTTCTCTCGGCCTACCCTGCTGTATGCGGGATTCAACGTGAAGTTGAAGATTAATGTATACCGTCGTGGCGCAGCAGCATAGCGTCTTATCGTAAACACGACTGTCGCGGGTTTATCTCCCAAGGGGGAATAAATTATTTTAATTCGTGATAGCAAGACAAAACACGGAGTTTGTTTTCGCCGCTCGACTCGCAACGGGGCGGAAGTGAGAAGTGTCTTACATCTAGATCATCATTTTTCGTAAATGTTAATATAGTCTGAATAAGAAAAAGGTTAAAGTGGAATGCCTTATAATAAATTAAGCTACAACGTTGCAGTTATTTACAATACACAAAGAGGATTAACGCCTCCAAACTAGATCTTTCATGGCACCTTAATCCGTACTCGGGGGACTGTATAGAGCAGCTAATAAATTTGATTCTTTAAATATATATATGAGGCTGGTCGTGGCGAAGAGGAACAAAGTGTGACTGTAAAATCGACTGGTTGTGGGTCCCCAATCGAGGAAGTGAAATATTTATTTACATTTATATTTTCATTTCTTCCGATCTTGTGTCGAGGCAAAGCGCGGCGTTGAGTTCCGCCACTTAGCACGCAATGCTTTCATCACGGCGGAAAGTGGGGAACGAAGTGCCTTAACACTAGGTTCCCTCTGCTAACTAAGTTCTCCTGCTGTGTGTGAGATACAGCGTGAGGCTGATGTTTTTATTTATTTGATTTAATATAAATTACTAGAAGCCGTCGTGGTATAGTATCATAGAGGCCTTCACGTTTACACGAAGGTTGTGGGTTCTGTTCCCGTTTAGGCGAAATCATTATTTACATTTCTTCACTCTGTATCTATCTATGTAATAAGAAAAAATGCTGAATTAAGTTCCAAAATTTAACACGCAATGTTTCGAAAATTCTAAAATTTCAAAATTTCTTATCATTGAACCTTAATGAAACAACTGAAATATGTATTACACAAATACTAATACATACATAGTGTCGTTACAAGATGTACGAGACACTAACATCTATCCACCTTTCCAAAAGTACTTAGTGAATCTCCAAAGAGCATCCAACCGATACCTCTGCAACGTCAAAGGTAACTAATGCTTCGTTCCAAAGGCGCTGAGAGGAATTTGTCTAACAAAGATCCAACGTCGCGACTGCCACCGATACCAGGTCTGAACGAATGCTTTGACAGTTTAGAAGTCATTTATCGTTTTGTTACGTTGAAAAATGGCTTTAGGTTTTATAAGTTCTATGTGGAATAGCAAATATTCTTATATGATAGGTTCCAAGGGAAAAAAAATAATATGCTTCATTAAGCCAATTGAGAATAATTATTGGGTGTGATACACGTGAGTTATAGAGAGTTGATATTGTTGGATGTTAAAAATATGTATGTCGAAAGAAATATGTTATTTCTTTAAACAAATTATGAAATTCGTTTATTTTTGAATGCAAAGTATTTATATGCACTAAATACATTGTATAAAAAATTACATTCGCGCACCAGAGCGAAGTAATGAAAATATAAATAGGAATAATTATTTAATTTCCTCGAACCCACAACCAGTCGATTTTACAGCCACACTTTTGCCCTTGCACCACGACTACCCTCAATTCGAATAATTTATTTACCTTTTATATAAATTTTACTAAAAGCTAACATTGATTAATAATAAAACGTAATACATTTTTGTACACCGTTCCTTTAACAAACTAACCTTAAAAGTTTTAACATTATTTATAAAGTTTGTTCGATGAAAAGAAGAATACTGAAAAGGCATTGTCTGAAAAGCCCTTTACAGTTGATGCTTTGTTCCAAAATATATCAATAAGTCAAGAGTATTTTATTGCAGTAGTTTTGACAGCGGCTATTGAAATGTAAATGATTTTATATTTGAATATAAATTAGGTAAATGGCTACATTTATAAAATTTTTGGGTGAAAAGCATTTAGTTTGTTGTTTTTTTAATAGGAAGTTGATGTATCTGTGTTATGTGGAAAGATATTTTACAAATTTACATTACATTTTATAATTATTTATTTTTATTTCGTTATAATTAAAAAATATATCTATAAGATTATGTTGTCATGTTGTGGACACTACTAAACGCCGCGCTCGTTGCTATTTAAATTATATTAAATTCAATCAATAGAAAATACAGAAATTGGTATAAAATTACTATTACTGTTCTAATGGTCTACGGCGATGTTATAAATTAAACTGGATTTGTATGAGTTTCTTAAGATCTAAATTGATGTAAGCTAGAACAAAGGCCGTTAAGGCACCATTGTCCATAGCCTGGAGCCCTAAGTGACGTTTCAGTGAGTAATCAGGGAGCCCAATCCATCCTAACAATAGGTGATAATTTCCATGCTTCAAGATAGAGGCATTCATGGCGTTTCAATAGTGGCAATCTCGAGAGTGGACTATCTGGACTTCAGCTATTGTGCCTCATAAGGGTTGACAAATTAGATTTTTTTTCTTTTTTTCATCGTTTCAGTGAGCTTTTATTATCTAAGTTTTTTTAAATATTAACTGTATGTACAATAAATTTAAAATTTCGATTATTATAGAGTTGGAATGTAGTACATATAAGTCGTCACCCAACACGTTTCATTTTAAACGATTTGCAAAAATAATTATACAACTTTTTTGTAGCTTCACGCTGTATCCTGCATACAACAAGGTAGGTAGAAGAAATCTGGGAACCTAATGTTAAGATACTCCGTTGCCATTAGGACAGTTCAGTTTACCACTTGCCGCTGACGTCTATATTAAATTTTCATTTACTCGAATGTGAAACGAACCCGCAATCTGTCACGTTTACAGTCACATGTTTGTGCCCCTGCGTTACGACTGGTATAATTTTTGAATTTTACAACTTTTTGTGCGTGAACAGTCCTTTAAAATATTTGAATTTATCAGATTAAAGCAACACTAAATTAAATGTAAAACTTGAAAGCATCAAAAGCACCAGCATTCATTCAAAGTGCATCAAAGTGACAGTCAGCAATTAAATACTCAAAACTAAAAAGATAATCGCATGAAGTACTCCATTGGTACTATGAAGAGATGTAAAGATTTTAGTTGGTACATACTGGTCAATGTACTTTAGTTCGTATATTTTCCTTTTTTACTTATAATTTAATTAGTGTACTTTTTAGTTTCACGCTGTATCCCGCATACATCAGGGTAGGCAGAGGGAACCTAGTGTTAAGACATTCTGTTCTCCATTTTCGGCCAAATGCTGAGGGATTTGCGTGTTGACTGGCAGAACTCAACCCCACGCTTTGCCTTGACACCAAACGAAGAAATGAAAATATTAAATATTTAATATCCTCGAATAAGAATCGAACCCACGAACCGCATTCGCAAAGGATCGTGATCGCTAGTGCCCCTGCGCCACTACTGACCTCATGAAGGTATGGCCTTAGTGTACTTAACTTAGTGTAAATCTTATTTATTTTTGTTCTTATATGGTCATAAAATGTGGGCGCGTGGCCAATTTTTTTTATCTTTTGGCATGTATGTACCGTAAAGTAATCGAAGAGAAATTTTCTATATAATAAATAACATTGTATGTTGGTAAAATCTACTTCAGATTTGCACAACCTTTGACGGACTAGGAAAACGTATGTATATATATATTCTTTTCTCTTCGGAGGAATTGAACACACTCACTGAGATTTCCTCACAGGCTTAAGCTGACGAGGTCTATGTTACGTTAAACAATACATATTTTTTTCATAATTATTACCAAAAATACTTATATACGTATTTGAATTTGTGAAATTTGAATTAAGATGTACTAACAGCCCTATGGACAGACAAACCTTATTGCTAACATGGTCTTCATGACAGTGGTTTATTCGCATAATTATTTTGATGATGATTGACAATACTTGTCTCCTCCATTATGCGGGCTACCAACGAAAAAGAATAATGAAATAAGATTTAAAAAAATAAAGAAGATTAAGCACTGGACATACGATACTTCTGAACTTGTGTGTTGACAGGGTGTCTTCTCAGACACGAAAAAACATGTACGATGTATACATAGTAATAAGATACATATAAGTACAATAAACAAAGATTCTTACGTATTTGGGCAATGTTACCAGAAACTTTGTGGTTTTTTCTCGTCAGTCGTCAAACCATTTTATTGTCGACTTTTTCTGTATAATAAATAATAACGATTTGACGTATTAAATCATAAATTATTATCTTTAAAACTACACAAATACATTCTAACAAAATAATTCCCACACAATAGTGCATGAACGGCAATTCATTAATTGCTTTCATATCATACTCATCAGTCATAATTATTAATTAATTTTAATTAAAGTGAATTAGCAACTGTTTCATGCAAATCTAATATTGAAACTACCAGTAAGTAATGTATAAATTTACACTTTAATTAATATTCATTTTAGCTAACTCTCTAATTTGTAGAGGCCAAATGTGGCGCAGGGACACACACTATGACTGTTAACGTGAATAGTTGTGGGTTCGATCCCCCTTTGAGGAAATGGAATATTTATTTACATTTATATTTTAATTTCTTCGCTCTGATGTCGAGGCAAAGCGCGTCTTAGAGTTTCGCCACTCAACACGCAATGCCTCCAGAATCCGGCAGAATGTTGGGAACGAAGTGTCTTAACACTCTCTCTGCCTACCCTGCTGTGTGCGGGATACAGCGTGAAGCTTATTTGCTGACTGATACAATTTTTTAGTATCATACGATTTTTTTGCCCGACAGTTGCGAAGTAGAAAAGCAAGACTATGTTTTTTACAAGTTCATATATATGTATACATATCCGTTGTTTTGTACCATTGTAACCGTTAATACAGTAAACCTATATTGGTAAATGGTACGTACGGATTTGTCCAGGCGGAAGAAAAAGTCCAGGCTTATAATTTATTTTTAACTTCTCCATTTCTCTGTTTTATATAAATAAAACCTAGAATCGTTATTTATTTTTACATCCTTTGCCACGCTGTACGGCATGTGTGTACGTACTTAATTAGTTAATTCTGTTAGTGCATGCCCGCTCATAAACGTGAATACGTAGAAAGTGTGTTGAAATTCTACCTTTGATGTTTCTGTTTTATTTAATGGAGGTCTTATTATGTCAGTTCAATTTGTTGTTACATATATATTTATTTTATTTTTTAATGCATAAAAAAATGGGTTTTTTAGAGGGGTGGGAAAACTTGCTGTGAATGTCTTGCTCTGGATATTTTTGATATTGCTAATTAATAGTTAATATTGCGATAGAAAATATTTATAAATATAAGTATACACATTTTTTGAGGTGAGAACGAACCCACAACCATTGTGCGTGCAGTTATGCAACTGCGCCAATACTATGTCGCATTCACTATACTTACAATACTGATGATAGGCACTTTTTGAGGCCAGTCGTGCGACTTTAAACGCGACAAGTTGCGGGTTCGATCCTCACTCGAGGATATGAAATATTCAATATTTTCATTTCTTCGCTCTGGTAAGAAGGGCTTAAGTTTCGCCACTCAAGACAAGAATCCTCCAGAATTCGACAGAATTTGGGAAAATAGAAACCCTAGAATCCCAAAAGTTTCCTCTGTCTGCCATGCTATTCGTGGTATACAGCGTGAAGCTCAAAAAATATCAATAGAATGTATTATTTACTTTTTATCAGCAAAGAATCAGAATCTATTTAATATTGCCAATACTATGCCGCATTCACTACACCTATTTATAATATTAAACACACTCTTGTTTTGTCCACATTCCTCTTATATCTTTAAATGGGTACGTAAAAAAGGCGAGGACTGTGAAAATATTAACTCTCCTTTGCCAATACTCAGGCAGGATTACGCGTTGAGTGGTGGAACTAGATACCACCTTTTCTTTTAATCTGTGACATATATTAATAATGTATATTTTTTACGCTTACACCCACCCCTTGATAAGTTACTTCGTTGGCTTAGTATTTTTTAACTTTATACTATATCATACAGCATATATCAAGATAGGTGGATGTAACTTAAGTATTAAGGCACCCTTTTCCACGATTTCTACGCAGTTTTCGAGATGAGAAAACATGTGTTATATAATTTATTCGTAGTAAAATATAATTTATTTAGCAAAACTCTTCAGTACAGTTTACAAAAGTTGACTTATATTCTGACACGGCGACATTTAATTTAAATGGAATAGAGATTGACGCCTGAACTAAGATTCCCTGTGTTTCCGACCGCCAGGTTCTTCCGTTTTGCATCATTTTCATGATGATTAAAAAATCTTTACAATTATATATACACCTATGAGGCCTTCTTGGCGCTCAGGCACACGGCTATGGTACAATACATTGAATATTGTGCCTTAGGAACGGAGTGTATTTACTACTTGATACCTTTTTACCCACCATGTTCTGTATACAGGATGGGAGCGTTTTATTTCACAACGATAATTTTATTACTTATTTGGTCTGAATAAAAAAACGCTGTTCCGTTTTTGGAAAAATCTTTTTTGTTTTAATTATATTAGGCTTTTACATAGAGTAGTTAAAGTTGTGGTTTCATTTAAAATGATGATGATAAATACACTCTGTATAATAAGGGATACAACTTAAAGGTAAAAAAAAAGAATAAAGATAAAATTGTACTCTACCAATACAAAGTGTGAAGTCACGCTTATTAATACGGTTTTTGGTATAAACGGTATAGCTAATTGTCCATGTTTCACTTTCACCATTGTTTTTGACAAGAGACCAGCACTGATTGTTGTCGTGGCTAATCACGTTTACAGTTATGGTATTGAGAACAGATAGTTAGCTTTGTAAATAATGTATTTTTGTTTAGATAAATTAATTTTATATTGATTATATTTAAAATATGTTTTGAAACGTTCGTATCTAAGAGATAGTAATAATTGTTATCTTCTTATAATCCTTAGATTATTTGCATAGCTCTTGAAAAAAACAATTACAAAAAATGTCAAATCATCAAAGAAACATCTTTTTCAAATGTTAACAAAACGTTAATCCTTATAATTCGTTTGAAAGTGGGGAAAGTAATGAATGGAGTGTCTTAACAGTGGGATCCCTGATTTCCTCTGCCTACCCTGCTAAGTGCAGGATACAGCGTCAAGCTAAATAAAATAAACTTATTTCCATAAAGAGAAATATTTATTTATTATATTATTTTTTTTTTACTTATATTGAAAAGATAACTACTACTTATTAAGAAAACGTATAAAAAATTGAACGTAGCGGGATTAGAACCCGCGCCTCTTTGGAAACCGTCCAAGCGCTCTGACCATACTTTCCTGAACGAAATAGAAATTTATACGTTTTCTTAATAAGTATTTTCCTTCTCAAGTTTAGAGCAACACTTTAAAAATATTTTAAAAATTATAACTTTTATTGGTATTATATTGTAAATATTTGACTTATTAACTCCTTTTATAATATTGCAAGTTTAACGCACAATTACCTACGAAATAAGAAGAAAATTATTTCATAAATATACACTTTTTCTATTTTCAACTTAAAAGAGTACACAACGTTTCTTTTCGTAATATACATACAGAAAATCATTAAAAATTAAATGGATCCAGTGGTCCGCGAAGTAATCTTCCCTACTAAATAGCCTTCTTTGACGTTCACAAGCCTTTTGTTGTAGGTAACATGAAAAATTGCGAACATTCTACTCTAAAAATTTAATTTGATAATTTTATTATTTCAGGTAAGTAACGCGACCTGACCTGACCTGAGGTAATGCTTGGAACTTTCCGCTCGAATTAATTAATTTGTACTGCGTGAGGGAGATATGAAAATTTGAATATGGCAGCACTGGTACTTAAATTTTAATTCGAATACACGGTGATTGCTTTTAATGAGACTAAAAGATATTTTAATTATGTGTTTGTTTGAACGACGCGTTTATGTCGAGATTGGATTTGGTTTACTGTGCACTGGAACTGTGGGCTTGGGACAAAATGTTGTAAAGGTTTTGTTTTATTGTTTCTATATTTTTTTGAATTTTTAAATGTAATATTGAGATATGCGGAACGTCGTTCTATATATTCGTTATTGTAGCTATTCGAAAAGTTACAGTGGAAAAAGTTGAGCTCTCGTTTTTTTCAATAGGTTTCATATCTATTGAAATAGAAGTGAAACTATTTTAAAAAGTTATTTTAGTTACTATATTGCGTAGAAAAAAAATATTTCTCGTTTTCGTTATTAAATCAAAATATGCAACGTAGAAAGTTCCGTAAGAAGTTCCGCCACTCAACACGTAATGCCTGCAAGATTGTCTTATGGGACCGGAAGTGGGAAACAAAAGTGTCTTAAAAGGAACAGAGTTTCTTAACATTAGGTTCCCAGGTTTCCTGCCCTGCGATGTGCGGGATACAAGGTGAAGCTAAAAAAAATTAAAAGATGACTGGAGAGAATATATGATTTTCAATTTTGACAACACGAGTACAAAGCTCGACCGTCAAAAATACCATAAATCTTCGAAAGATAAAGTGCTTTTAAAAGTGTAAAAGTTTCAGCCGGTGAGTTTGAGCGCTTTACGCGGCCTGCATTTTTCAGTGCAACGCTAGCGCCATCTACAATGGGTTTGTCACTCGCCCCCTTTCATACTTCGTGCATATTTCAGAAGGTTCCCGATGCGATGGAAGTGGAAAGTTTATGCTGATTCGAATTGCATTTACCTTTGATATTTAGATGTAAAAATTAGAATCGAAGGCATCGTTATAAGATAATCTTGTTTTTATATTATATTATATTAATTTTGATATTGATGTTTCACACTTCAGTGAAGTAGGGGGAAAAGTATTTAATTGAATGTTGTTTGAAATAAAATATTAGAAATAGGTTTTGTTTTTTTAGCATTTTTAGTTGCAAACTCTATAAGATTTGTTGTTATTGGTGGTGGTGGTCTATGAATGGAATATGACTAGTAACGTAAATGTAATATTTTTTTTAGCTTCTTGATGTATCCCACTTATAGCCGGGTGAGGAGAGGTAACTTAGTGTTAAGACACTCGTTCCCCACTTCCACTTCGACTTCGAGACATTGAGTTAAGTGGCGAAAGTTAACGCGAATAATGTTGTTAACGCTAAAAGTATTAATTTCTACTTAGAAAAATTAGGACTTTGAAATCTACAATCGAGAAGGTACTTCAATGTAATGAATATAAAATATACATATTCAGTATTATATAGTATATAACGTCTTAGTACTATAAAGATATCTTTCCTATTTTTTTATTGGAGACTTGAAATAAAAAGAAAGGCTACTCCAGACACATTATCCCGGAAAATGAGGAGAAAGTGGGGACTGGAGTGTCTTAATACTGGGTTCTCTCTGTTACCCTATTACCAAAGAAAAAAATATGGAGAAAAAAAAAATAAACTTGAATTAATTTTATTTAAGTACCACAATTATACAAATACAAATATAGCATCTAAAACATGTAACAGCGATATTAAACTTCAATATTGTTAAAGTTATAGTTGTTGATAACTAAATTAACTTTAACATCTTGGGTAGTGGCCGTATAGAATTTCCTTTTGCCCACCAACTCGTGCATTCCGGGCTAAGTGTAATTCCTTTATCCTACTTGTGCTGTTAGGAATTTAGAGACGATGCAAACTTCGCCTAATCATATTCGGCTGTTTTGTGTGCACTCGTCTCTACTATTATTGTTATTGGTTTTTGGTAAATGTTTTGGTAGTTCCTTGGGTAGGTGATTTGTTTTACAATTCTATTGTTGATTAGTGGAACGCGTGATTGTAATTGTGATTGGTTTGGGTTTGATCCCTATTCGAGGTAATGGTTATGCTGAAATTGTTTTTATTACTTCCGTTTTAGCAAAATAAAAGTATCGTTGAGTTACGTCACTTTAATCCCAATGTCTCAAATGCTTGGCGAAAAGTGGGAAATGAAGTGTCTTAAAACTAAGTTTTCTCCTGCAAACCCACCACAAATAACTTGTAACTAAGAAAAAGACATTTAATTTAACACAAAAATTGTTAAGTTTTTTTTCATTTATCAGCTTTTGCAACTGCTATTACTGCTAAATAATTTTTTTTAAAAAATCTGATCATTTACTTAAATATTTTTAAAACATTTTTAAAGTGTTAATCCACACTTAGGAAAGATAAAAACGTATAAAAATTTGAACATAGCGGGACTCGAACCCGCGCCTCCTGGAAACCGACCAGGCGCTCTGACCACTGAGCCATACGTTCTCGCCAAGCCACGTCGAAATTCTTATACGCTTGTTACAACTTATTTATGTTGTTAGCATCTCTGTAGGGAGATTTTTACAAATTTCCGCTACCCAAAGATAATTACTCAGAATTATCGTTTGGCAAGAGAGAATACTATTTCTTAAACATTTTTTAAACATTTAAAAGTTTAAAATAATTTTAAAAGTTAAAAATTAACCCATACAAAAGAATAATAAATGCAATACCGTCCATTCTCGATGTTTCACCCAGTTTGATAAAGCACTTTCAAAGGATACAGTGAAATACTAGGCAGTAGGTACGCCTTACGGGCGGTACAGCGCCGCGCGCCGTGTCGTAATTTTGTATTTGCAGTTCAATAAACTCTCATATTATTTAACGCCCCAGGTACGTGAAGTCGTGAACTTAGAATTTATAGTTATGTGATACCATTTGTACTTCAATATATTTGAATTAGATGTTTATTCACCTAACGTTTACTCTTAATGTTTTCATAAACTAGAAGAAATGTGTAATTTTGGTTGTTTTGGTAGGTTTATTATAAATATGTGTACGGTCTATATTAATAGCGTTTTATCGTATCGTGTCAATAGCAAGGTAAGCAGAGGAAACCTGGGAACCAGTTGTTATTAAAAAAATGGATATCGGAAGTGTCTTTTGGGAACAAAGTGTGTTCCCAATAAGACACTTTCGATATACATTTTCCAATGAATTCTGGAGGCACTTTGTCTTGTTACCAAAACCTATATTAATATGTGCTAGAAAGTGAAAAAACCTGAAGAATATATTAATTGATTAAAATTTTAATGTCTTCATAAACAACAAGCAAGGCATAATTTTTTTGTTACTGTAGCTGTACTATTGCTTCGTACGTACATATAAATGTTGCTCTCTCCGTAGGTGGTTGTAAGTTTTTATTCATCGGTTTACATGTTTGCATTGATCGTATATTGACAAAGGAAAACAGTGATTCTTCAAATTACACATGCCTTTGAAACAAGATCACATATTTACAAAGACACAAAGAGACGGTTATACTATAGGCATCTTTTGATCGTAGCTTATGATATTTGATTTGTTATAATGTTGAGGAAATGCGATCTTTTCGTAGGACAGAGACAATTTAAGTGTCTAAATTTTGAGTAATGAAGAGTTACACAAAATGGCAGGAACTAGCGAGGACGTCACGATGATAATGAAAAAGAACGTGCTCAGGTGGTTGTGGGCACGTCTAGTGAGTGAGTGATGGAAGAATGGCAAAAACGATTTGGGAAGGACCTCGTTTCACCTTTGAAAATACAATATTGATGATACTGCCAGAAGGTTACTAAAACTCATGAGAAACTCCGGAGGGTATGTCTGTGGCGGTTGATGTCAATGACGAAGCGAAAAGATATGCAGATATCGTAGAATTGGTGCTCCGTTCTCTCTGAGGAGTATGTTTCTCTAATCATATTTATAAAATAAAAAACATACATTTCTTATCTAAATATATAAACTTTATTTTATATTATTTCGAATAAGGAGATAATAAATCATATTATCATGTTACCCTATTTTCCTGCAAAATTATTCTATAATATAATCCTACGCTAAAATTCGTTTTACTAACTAATGCGGTGAAATGAATTCATAATCAGTTATTTTCTGTTATTCTTTGAGTACATTTCAATGGATATGAAGCAAAATTATCTCTCAAGGGGCGCCTCTGTACGTACATGCGTTAGAATTCTGTTTAATTTTCAGCGCGCGGGAGCGCTTGTGGTCCGCGATGAGACTAAATGAAAACTTCTAGTACGAAAGTTGCTCATATGTTGTAATAAGGCCATGTTGTGTTGGACTTTGATAATATTTTTCCTGTTTAGGAACTGTTTTATGTAGATGTATGTATACGTAATAATGTCTGTATGAAATTGAGTTTAGCTAAGGTAATGATACTTCGAGGCAAGACAATTTAAGACAAAATATTGTCTAGCTTTTGTAAACATAGAAAGAAATAAATGCAAATATAATAATGAAAAAATTAAATAATAAATAAATAATCTATACTAATATAATAAAGCGAAATTGTTTGTTTGTTTAAATGCTTATATCTCTGGCAGTACTAATCCGATTTACTTATTTTTGGTTTTGCTTAAAATCTATGTTAGTAAAATATAATAAATAAAAAAAATAGTAAAATATATGTCCTGTCGAGGCCAGTCGTGGCGCAGTGGCACGAAGTGGGTCTGTAAAACCGACTGGTTGTGGGTTCGATCCTCACTCGAGGAGACGAAATATTTACTTAAATTTATATTACCATTTCTTCGCTCTGGTGTCAAGGCTAAGAGCGGCGTTGAGTTCTACCACTCAACACGCAATGCCTCCAGAATTTGGCAGAAAGAGGGGAACAGAGTGTCGTAACACAAGGTTCTCTCTGCCTACCCTGCTGTGTGCAGGATACAGCGTGAAGATAATAGAAGATAAAATATATGACATTGTATGAAAGAAATGTTCTATTTTATTATTTCTAAAAAAAGTCGGCAATACCGTTTATCTATTTCATATAAATAAGGCACAACAAGGCATTTTGTCACAAAAAATATTTAAAACTGCTTTTGATTTGATGAAGATATTTTATACTCACGAGCGAAAGTTATTCCATCAAGGAATTTTTATGAAGATATGCTTTGGCTCTATACCATATAATTTGGACGTATACATTTTGAGAAAATGTCAATTATAAATAATTCTTTCGCTCTGTTTACGGCCGCAAGCATAGGCACAAACCTACGGGATGCCCTTGGGATCTTATAGCAAATGCAGCATAATAAAAGAATTATAAGTGGTATGCGGGAGAAGCCCTGATTGGGCCGCTAGTAATTTATATATTTCTATGCTGTTATACTTTTTTGCTGCTATTTGTTTATATTGATTGTATATCTACGGTTCTTATATTCAAATAAATAAATTAATAAACTAAAAAATCAAAGACCATTATATACTGTACTATGCGGGATTTACGTATATTAGCTAACAATTAATTCTTTAGTTATTATGGTTAAGCTTTAAACAACTTTTTCAACATATATATTATATATATATATTTAAATTTATGTTTAGAACATATAAGATAAAAACTTTGTCAATATATTTTCCTTTGGTGTAAATACGTACTAGGAACACTCAGCAAAATTGAATAAGTTTTGTTTCGGACGTCGCAAGTTCTCTAATAAGTATGTCTTGATTCTTATACAAATAGCAGGAGTGAGTCTGGTGAAATGCACCACGAAATAGGTCACATGCATTCGCACTCGTGCTTGGTATCTATTGAATGAAAACTTTCAGTAAATATACTAAAGAAAACGCTGTGACCAAATGTGTTGACGAAACGTAAAATAGAATTTTTACTTCAAAATTCGTACTTTTTCGCATCAAATTCACTATTTTACACTTCAAATTCATCCTTTTAAAATAAAAAAAAAACAAAATTTAAAAAAGTTTTAGGTACAATTAAAGGCCTCTTATATCAATAAATTAAATTATCTTATGTTAAATCTTATAAATTTAGTTTATTTCGATTAAAGTCGATCGGTTATTTATTTTTAAAATGAAAATTATACTATCCTGTACTGTTCTATTGTTGTTCATTCGCTTTTTTGAATTTGGAGTCCAATAGATAGAGATTTTTACCCAATCCTCCTCTCTCTCTATTTATATATTTATTTATGTATTTTTTGTCAAAAATGTGGCATTATGTCGACCCTATTCCACATTTATCAATCCTGAAGCAGGATTCGAACCCACATCGATCACACACATGTACACTTTACAAATGATCCACTTCATATTATCTCTATATATAATAAGACAGTAAAAATATTTTGTCTATACCTTTTAGTAATTTTGACAGAAATGGATAGAGTGACATTTAATAAGAATAATAGAAAGCAAAAAGATTTTTTTTAAATTTCTTGTCTGTTTGTCTGTCTGTCTGTCGATATGTATGTCCAAATTTTTGTCTGAAAGTAGTGAACCGATTTATGTATATTTTATAAATATAAAATATCAATATTGGTATTTTTTCATTCAAAACTGAGAATGTGAGAGAATGTTTGATTAAACATTCTTACAGAATTTAGTATAATGTAGTAAAAAAATCATATTAGAAGTAATTATAGTTGTCAATCAATTCTGTTAATTAAATCAATAATCATGTATTTTAAGCAGGCGAGGCTGTGGGCGGGCTGCTAGTATTCAATATAAAAAGCTAACAAACAATATAATATTGAGATAAAAACGAATCGTTTCAATAAATAAATTCACATGGGAAATACACGGCCGTAAACACTGTACGTTTCGTCATTATTTGATTACAATGCGTGTCCTTCGGGTAGAAAGTACGCTATTACAGCGAGGCTCCTACAATAATAACTGTCACCTAACAACCCTAACTAGGACTGCCTGAGCAAGGGATCTGACGATCAAAATAGGGATACCCATGTATATGGGTAAATGGGTATATGAATGCCTCTGTATTTTTAGGTTTTCTCGTCTTATCTGGAAGAAAACTTGTTAGATTTGTGGTACTTTCTTTGATCGATATAACCCATGTCAATAACAGTTAAGACAATCGTCTGTTTTTGCTTCTTTATACAAACTTTTATATAGAATTTCTTGTTTTATATGTTCATTATCTAGTGTACAGATTTGCTGAGAGGAATCTTTAAGGTCATTAAGTATAATATCATAAACTGATTAGACAAAATGAAGAGTTTTGTACCGCTGAAAAACGTTAAATGGAAATTATTAACACGTCTACTAAGATTCACAAGAGTGGAAGAGACGAAATTTCTGACGAAAAAAAATCTGTATTCTATATTGTAGACAAATAACAATAATTGTACCAAAAGAAATAAGTGTTTTTATTCCATTTCACTGCATGTAAGCTTAAGTAGCTAGATGGCAGGAAGGTGGTTGGCAAGTCAAGGTCGCGTACAATTGGATCGGTTCCGACCCCATGCGCTATTGTCGTATATCCACAATTTATTACCTAAAAGGAAACGATAACGATTTCTCCATATTATAAAAGTAGATTTTGTTTTCGTGTATTTTTTAGCTACATCTACATGTATCATAGATAGCACGGCAGGCAGAGGAAATATGGAGACCTAGAGTTAAGACACTCCGTCCCTATTAAGGGACTTTTGTCTCTTCTTTCTGCCGAATTCTGGAGGCGTTGCGTGTTGAGTGGTGGTGATGTTGGTGGTGCGTGTTGAGTGAGATGACGCGCTTTGCCTCGTTATCAGAGCTTCGTCAGGGACACAAGGATGTGACTGTAATGTATTGTCGCTTCGATTCCCGCTCGGGGAAATTGATTATTATTTATTAATACATATTTTTATATGCTCTGGTACAAAGCGCAGCGTTGAGTTTCACCACTCAACACGCAATGCTTGAGGGTGAAAAGTGAAAAACAAAGCGTCTTAACACTATGTTCTCCTTATATACCCTGCTATATCCGAGATACAGCGTGAACCTAAAAAAAATTATTTAAATAATAATACTGCACTGTCTCTGAGTCTTTGAGAGCTTCATAGTAGCGTCCTGCGTTGTTAAGCTGCAGTGTTTTGGCGTTGACCCAGAGGAGATAATTAGCTAACAGTGGCCAAGGCAATTTTATCTTGACACAGTTTATGGCCGGTACTAGCCGGCTATTCGTATTCGGAACAAAAACATTTGATTTACGATCTCGGCCCCCTACCAATTGGCTCGGCCCCTACCAGTTTACTGGAAATTAGGAGAATATTTTAAAGTATTTCTTTTTTCATTGATTGCCTTGTTTTGTTGTTGAGTCTAAACGCCGGATTTTATCGATGTTAATTAAATAAAGTTGAAGAGTTTGTATGGTTGAACGCGCTAATCTCAATAACTTCTATATCGAGTAAATTTATAATGAATTAAATAACGTTAATAGTTTTGATGTCACCCACTGTACCTGCTGTTCGAAATACTCTCGAAATGAGTCATTTCCATTAGACCACTGGAGTGAGGCCGCTGTAGAAAGCTAGTTTATAATAAAATTATACAATACTTTTATCAACAACAAAATACCACAGTGGCCCTGCGTCACAATAATATTTTTATGCACTTAATCCACCAAACCTGACGCAGTGCGGTTTCGCCAGGACAAAATAGTAATCCATCTCTATTATCAATATTCACTATTTCTTTCTCTCCATGGCACCACCCAAGGGGCAAACCTCAACGCGATTCGTTAATTTATTTATTTGGTTATTATGCAAAGTCAATCCAATTCCATCAACACTTTTAAAATAAATTTGACTAGGTATATGATTAAATTAGACGATTATGATACTAAACTTCACAAAAACCGTAAAAATATGATTTATTGTAATCGCTTCTCGCTATGTATGTTATAATGTAAATATCCATTGGAGTGATGGCTACTAAAAACTTAAAAAAAACGTCAAACCTTCAACCAGATTTACGGTATTTTTTCCTTTTGTTACTATAGTAAAAATCGAAAGTGAATAAATGTGCCTAGCGTTTAACAGGCCTCCTCTTGTATTCCCATCAACGATGGGGACTTTATAGAATATCACCGCGCTCTATACAAATTATATTTTCCTGATCGAAAATGGAGCGCTCAAATCCCGGTCTTAAGAAGTCACAATATGCTTTTGATGTTACTTTTCTATTGCTGTAGAGGAAATGTTGGAAAAATATACGTTTATATAATACTATTTTTATAAGAAACTGGTATTGTTTTTTTAGTTATATTTACTTATATTTTTTCCGTAATATTCCGTCCGTTCATAAATGTGTCACTTTAAACGCGACCGATAATGGGTTCGATTCCCACTCGAGGAAATTTATATTTTTATTTCTTCACTCGAGGAAATGAAATATTAATTAAAATTTATATTATCATTACTTTGCTTTGATGTCGATTCAAAGCACGGCGTTGAGTTCCGCCACTCAATACACATTCCCTCCAGAATTCGACGGAAAATGGGGAACGAAGTGTCTTAACACTAGATTCCTTCTGCCTAAATCAGATTTTTTTAAAATTTGCTCTCAACTTAGAAGTTCATCTTTTTAAGTATAGACATTAAGCTATCTAAAACGTCATCACGGCTAATGTTATCGTATTTTAATTTCCCTTTCATTTTAAACTTTCAGCCAAGTTACATTACATGTAATAAAAGTTAAGCTGCTCTCCCAAGTTGGCAATGTCTTTGTTCGCTTTGAGCTTTTTCTGAGACTATTTATATTGTATCTAGCTGTAGGAAAAAATGGTTGGGCACGGTAAGATTGTATCGGGGAGAAAATTGCGATATTACATTGTAATATTTGGTTGGACATTGTACTTTTATGTGTATTCGTATTTTAGCGAGTACGTTTTAAAAGGAAGTTTTATATTATATTGACATTAAATAGCTACAAAATGGACCTAATGTTTGTATTAATTTGACAGTTAAAATTTAATTTTAACTTAACTTAGCTTATTTTAGCGAGTACGTTTTAAAAGGAAGTTTTATATTATATTGACATTAAATAGCTACAAAATGGACCTAATGTTTGTATTAATTTGACAGTTAAAATTTAATTTTAACTTAACTTAGCTTCACGCTTTTTCCCTAGCGGGGTAGTCAGAGAGAACGGAGCGCCAAACGCTACGGTCTCTACATACCTCTTTCGCCTCGTCCACTGTCATTTAATTTAATTTTGCCGAATGTTTTTTTTATTTGTGTAAAATATGTATTGACAAAATAGTAAAGGAGAAATATATATATGTATATATCGAGGTCAGTCTCCCATATGATTTCAAATTCCCATTTATTTATTCCCATTTATCCCATTTGGGAAATTAAATATTAAATTTTTTTTCGAGTCGAGAGAAAGCGCGGCGTTGAGTTCCGCCAATCAACAAGCAAATCCTCTAGAATTTGAATGAAAGTGGCGAACGTCATAAATTTCTTAATTGGAACGGTCTGTCTTAATACCTCTTCTTCCCTCTGCCTATCTTACTATAAGCAGCATACAGCGTTAAGCTAAAAAAAATAGGTATACATCTGATATCTTACAATATTCATTGTACATATTTCACAACAACGTAGTCAACACTTAAATTTGTAAACAGCCTAACCAGTTCAGGCAGTAGCCAATGGCACGCCGTAGTGTTAGTTCTGTACCACTGCGGCTATAAACTCGCTTATTATTTAGTACTCCATACAGAGTCCTAAACTTGGTCGAAATTTATGGCACGATGACCAACGTGGATTTGCTCTTTGAATATATCGATATTATGGACGTTTGTTTCTAGAGTTTATAGTTATCGGCGCTAAATAATTGTCTTACTGCGTATTTACGATAGTTTTGGATTCAATTAACAATGAGAAAGATGTCTAAATATAGTTAATTATTGATTTTGGAATTCGTAAATATTGTGCGACTATTTAAATTACGTCCTTTTGACGTAATAATCATTAAAGTTATAATATTATTTTTTTGTAATAAAACAAAAAAAAATCATAATATCTTGGATAAATTTTAAATAAAGGCAACGTCACTTTTACAATGTCAAGTTTTACAACAAGATATATCAATCGATATAAAATTTTTATCTATCTAGTTTTTTTATTATTATTTATTTAAATGTATGTATATAATTATATTATATATTATTAGGCCACTCGTGGCGCAGGGGCACAGTGTGACTGTAAAATCGACTGGAGGGCATAAAATATTTATATACTTTTATATTTTCTCTTTTCTTCCTGCAAGGCCAAAACCTGGCATTGAGTTCCGCTACTCATCACGCAATGCCTTCAGATTTTTTTTGCACACCTACACATTTTTTTTTTTTATATAACTTGGCTGGTAAAAAATGCTTTTTAAATTTCAGACCGCCTATTCTATTTTTTATATATTATATTTTATCTAGTATATATAATGTGTATTAAGCGGAACACAACGCCGCGTTTGTTTTGCTAGAGGGGAAATGGAAATAATTCATTCTTCCGATCGGGGATCGCGCCCTAAATCATCGCGGATAAAATACAATAACATTTATTATTAATATCTTTATTTTTTTATTCACGTCTAACTTACATAAATTGTGAATGAGACTTAGTACGTAAATTTTATGTTGGCTGGAGAGAAAATAATCTTGTTTACGCTTAAGATAAAATGTACACAGATTCGGTTTCACCGCTCAGTAAAGACGGAGAGAGGGGAATATGTTAGTGTGGTCAGTGGATTAAATGCGTATATTAGATATAACAGCTTAATTAAAATATATTATAAAAATTACTAATTTAATGGAATTAATGTTGAGTTAATGTTGAGGCCAGAATTGCTGCTGGCTGTAAACGCGACTCGTTGTGGGTTCGATCCTTACTCGAGGAAATGAAATGTTTACTTAAATATATATTTTCATTTTCTTCGCTCTGGTGTCTATGCTTCTGGCTTTGGATTCCGCCACTCAATACGATAAGGAGCATTCTAAAAACGAATATCCTACACCTAAATTAAAAAAAGAACTAAAACTAATAATAAACAATAGAATATGAAAATAAAACTATTCAACAACTATACTACTAACATTTTTAAGTAAAACAATACATATTGATATTACATTATTTAAAAATAATAATAATTGTAAATAGTATATATAAGTTGATATTTATATACTTGCTAAACATAATATAAAAAACAACATAACCCTTTTTCCCCGTTGTACGGTAGGCAGAGGGAACCTAATGCTAAGACATACCGTCCCCACTCTCTGATAAAATTTCGAGACATAGCGTGGTTGAATGGCGGCAATAAAAATTATATTATTATGATCATTTCCCTGAGTGAGGATCAAACCCACAAGTGTCGCGTTTTACAATCAGAAATAGGTCACTGCGCCATTATAGCTTCATATTATTATTTAATATTATAAAATATCAAATACAGCCCTAATAAATTACGAAAGTGAAATAAACCCACACCACACTTTTTTCAGAATTCAATCCAACGACGATGAAACAAAGTTATGTCTCAAGGGTTGTTCCCGTATAGTACGTGCACTCGAACTCTGCTTAATTTTACCCGCACGGGGCTGTTTGTGTTGTAATGAGAGCGTATGAAAACTTCTCGCGCGAAATGTTGTTGTAAAACCTGGAAATAATGTTGTGTGTGAAACGCTGTCGTGTGATCGTGTATGTGATCGGTTGAGGGTTCATTTCCCACTCGAGGAAATGATACGTATATTTTTTATTTTTACGCTTTGGTGTCGAGGTTGAAGTGCGACGTTGAGTAGGCGATTTTTCGCAATTTGGTGCTAAGTAGGTAAAGGAGTACTTTAATACTTGGCTCGTATGGTGTCCATAGCCTTCCCTGCTATGTGTGATGGGTATAGCTTGAAGCTAAAATAAAAACATCACTTAAAATTCCACCTACGGGGAAATTTACTTCGGGACACAATGTATTGTTTCCATTTCGCCATAGTAACTGACTTTCGGCAAAAACGAATAAAAACACAAATATACGAATCTACAACGATCGCGTTAAAACGTCTACGCCACAATATTGTTTATTTCTACAGGCCAAACATCGAACTTTTTATTTAGTTTAATGGAAATTGTTCTACTTGTGCGAGTTCCCTAGAAAAGTATGCTTAAATACTTACACAAATAGCTGGGTTGAGTTCGGTTACAAACTGCAGCAACATAAAATAGGTCAGTTGCAGTCGCGCAACTCGCTCAACAGTTTGATTCTATCGAAAACTATTTACTGTTATATACAATTTTCTTAGCGCTATAGTTGAATAGAAAGAAATGATGTTTTTAGTATTAAAATAAATATTCTTCCTCTCCTCCTTAATTGTACCTGAAAATTATGCATAACTGATTGAAGAGCTGTTTAATACAGCTTAGATTCTTATTTTTTTATAAATAAGTAGCTTCCATGTTCTTGTCCAATTTATTGTGTTTATTAACACAATAAATTTCAGTTTCAAAGGCCAGTCCTGATGGGCACCTGTGTATGTCTAAACGTTGTGGGTTCAATCACCCTTCTAGGAAATGAGATATTTATTTAAATTTATATTTTAATTTTTTGGCTCGGTGTTAAGAAAAATCGCCGTGTTGAGTTGCGCCACTCAACAAACTCTGCCTCTCTATAATTTGGCCAAAAATGGGGAACGCAATATATACTACTAGGTTCCCTCTACCTACCCTGCCTATATATATAATATAACTAATAATAAATTGAAATGTAAACTAAAGTATTAATCGTTAGCGAAGTAGCGTGGGCGGTCGTAAATATCACAGGCGGACCAACTTCCATGTGTTAAATTTAATAGCTAAATGTACCACGCTCTCGTCGCATTGCGAGCATTGCCTGGTAGACTCCTTGTGTTGATAGGGTTTTAGTAGAATGTACTTTGCTTATACTTGTTTTTTACATACTTAAAGTGTTTTTCCATACTCAGGGAAGAACAAAACTTTTTTTAGGAAACGTATAAAACTATGAACGAGTAGTAGTTCTCACTCTCTCTCTTTAACTACTCCGCTAGGGGTAAAGCGTGAAGTTAAGTAAGTTAAGCAGTAGTATCAGTACAATTCTTAGACACGAGGCTTCAAACTGTATCCAGCATTTCATTTCTTCATCTCTTTAGGTAACAAGGCAAGCGCGGCGCGGCATGCTCCACTCAATACGCAACGCCGCCAAAATTCGGCGGAAAGTGGAGAGCGGAGTGCCCCAACACTACGCCTCTGCCTACCCCGCTACATGCAAAATTGTAGCGTAAAGTTAAAAAAATAAATAAAAACAATATGTGGATAATATTGACAGTTAAAATAAAAAGGTATAACATTATCGGAAAGATGAGTACAACGACGCCACGCTGTAAATACGTTTGCGTTTCGTGATTTTCGATTTCCTCTATTATGATGAGTCCGTTCAAGATACAATCGACACGCGCGTTTGTTTTGTACGTTAATATAATAAAAATTAAATTGCTTTGTCTTTATACAGTATTTATATTAAGTTCTCAATTGTATGTGTAATTTGAAATACATTATGTTAATTATTTAGTTATGTTACATTTTTACGACAATTAACTTTAACTTTATTTTATTAACAAACCGCGGCGTTGAATTCCGCCACTCAAAACACATTGTCTCAAAAAAAAACGAGGAACAGAGTGTTTTAGCATTAAGTTAAAACGAAAACCATAATATATAAATAAGAGCTATATTTAATAATTTTTATTAAGTTTTTAATTTAAGTTAATATTCATCAAATTAAAATAAAACAAATTAAGTGCAATCGTAGATAGCTTGTAACTTTAATGTAAAATAGGCTTAACCTTTAACGCCTTTCCGACTGATCCCCATCACGTTTATCGGAATTTGAATGGAATGGGTCTCACATCGCGAGTATGAAGATTGAAATGTATGGGAATAGATAAAACACACGCGCGGCGATGTAGGGTAATGTGCGATTCTCAATTTCGTGCCAATTTTGAAAACGTTTGAAAATGGGAGCTTGAAGTCTTGTTTAATTTTTTTCCGCATAGTAGGTTACGTTAAGGAACCTATTGTTACTGAAATGCGGTATCTAATTTTAAGATTGAACGTTGGTGTGGTTAAACTCAACGCCGCGTTTTTTCCACCAAAATAATGTAAATATAATCATTGCCCAATCCATTTGTGGTAATTATTATATGTATATATATATATATATATATATATATATATATATATATATATATATATATATATATATATATATATATATATATATATATATATATATATATATATATATTTGATATATCTAAGAAGATATGGAAATATTTCATTCCCTCGAGTGGTGATCGAACCCAAACCTGTCGTGTTTTCAGTCCCAACTTCTACCCCACGCGCCACGACTGGTCTCGTAATCTTTATAATGTTGATTATAACACAAGCGTTATTAAAAACGAAGTTTTTGGTTGACATTTTCATAGATATTTAAGTGCGACAGTAAAAAAGTTTTCGCATCATTCGAACAGGATGCAATATACAAACGAGATTGTAAACAGCGTGTATATCAATCGAGAGCGTACTCTCGTGAAAATTATTATAGTCATAAAATATACCTTCACATGAATTGTTAATATGAATGGGGAAGTTTTATGATATCTGCTTCCAGCTGAAGCAAGACGTTGTGACTGGGAATGTATGTGGTATGTGTGTGTAGGTTAAAGGCAATGTGGTTTTACTTTTTTATAATAATGTTTGTTGTGTTATAGGTATAGTTGTGTGTGTGTGTGTGTATAGGCGGTTTCCAGCAAGCGGTTATAGTTTTTAAAAAAACGCAATAAAAACACACATCGTCCATATGTTTCTAAACTGTTTGGAAAGGGATACTACGTAATTGCAGTTAGTGACATGTATCACCTAATAACAATACTTCACAATAGTTTCCTTCTAATAGGCCGACAGTTGTAGTAGTAGTAGTTGCCGACAAGCAATAGCCCACGATTTACACAATTCCACTGCTTTTATCATCTTTTTCACCTAAATCTATCTTTGACACGAGTACGCTATCAATACATATATTATTATTTAGCTTACACTGTTATGAATAATAATTATATATTATTAATTTGTCGATTCTGGCGCTTGTGACTTTTGAAAGGACGCTATAAATACCTACTTGGTGCTACGTAAAGTTCTTAATACAACGAGCCTCCAGGGTTCTGCGTAGCGGCGGCCTTTATAAGAAACATCAATCATAGTTAAGCGGTAGTAGAGCGATATTTAAATTTTGTTATTTTACTTCTTCTAAGTATATAGAATATTTCTTTTCGTGTTTTCATTGCTTATCTAATTGTACAATAATAGATCATTTTGGCTAAATAGTTCGTTTACACAGACACGACCACATTAAAATATTTTAAATCAAATCAGCTTCACTCTGTATCTCGCACACATCAGAGTAGACGGAGGGAACTCAGTGTTAAGGCACTCAGCTCCCTACTTTCTGCCGAATTCTGGAGGCATTGCGTGTTGAGTGGCAGAACTCAACTCCGCGCTTAGCCTCGACACCAGAGCGAAGAAATAGAAATATAAATGTAATAAATATGGAAATATAAATTTAATAAATAATTCATCTCCTCGAGTGGGGATCGAACCCACAACCAGTCGGTTTTACAGTCACACTTCTTGCCGCTGCGCCACAACTGGCCTCAAATATTTTAAAAATTTTAAATTACCTTGATTACTTACAATTGACAAATAAATGACTTCAAGAAAACATTAAAATTGAGAATAAAATATAGTTTCTTTGCGCTTACCCGTTAAAATGGTAAATATATTATACTATTATATATTATCCGGAAATATGCACTACGGACTATATATAGGAAATACAATATGAATTATAGACCGCAAAATACTTCCTACACGAAAATGGTTTTATATATTCACCTATTTTCACAAGGTCAAATCCATAAATCGGTATACTTTTTTTATGAACATATAATTTGTTCAACAAGTGTAAGATTAAAATTGAATAAATATACAGAATACAAATCTTTATTTACACAAAAAATATGATTTTCAATTGTATTTTATACAGAAAAATGTCGTTCAGAAATGTCTAAACAGTATCTAGAACAGTAGATGTTAGAACAGAACGACGACCCGTAATGCTTCCCACTAATCTACGTCACCAACATCTTGACAGAGACCAATAGCGTAGTTGCAAGTGCTTTCGATCTGCGATTCTATCTTGTAATTGATCAATCTGTGTCGCTATCCAACTGGGAAATGGTTGGAATTAAATGTTATTAATCGACACTGTCGTAGACAGAGGGAAGACAGTGTTAAGACACTCCGTTCCTATTACGACACTTTCGTTTCCCATTTTCTTCCGAATATTGAGTGTTGAGGGGTGGAACTTAATGCCGCGCATTGCCTCGTTACCAGAGTAAGGAAATAAAAGCGTTCTATATTCCATTTCTTCCAGATGGATCCGAACCCACAACACGCGGCATGCGTGTAATAAATTTTAACCGAGTTTGTTGTCTCATTTTAAAATATATTTATATAAAAAGCATTGTACTTACAATATATTATATTGGTTTAAATTCTATCATTTTGATAAATGCATAGGAACTATACCTAATCTATACACTATAATATAGAAGACAAAAATGTAGTTACATATGAACTGAAGTTTGTAATATTTTTTAAAATCATTTCAATATTTTTATGAGAATAATTTAAATTGTAAGTTAACTTCAAAATGACGTTAACCAAAAATATTTAATTTACTGTGACCCCGCTAAGTCCCACGTTACACGACAGAACAGTTGGCGAAGGGTTTAAGTCGCCACATTAAATTCACACTGCTATTGACGTGGTGAAACATAAATTACGTACCGATCGAGAGAAATATATTTTTACTTCCTTTTTAAGTAACGTACAAAAGTAGGCTATCGACGTGCTCAAGAGTTATGTTTATGGTCTCTTTGGATATATTTTTCTACTAAGTGGTATCGCCATAACATTTTTTTTTATTCTCACTCCAGCCCGAATATATATTGCGTGTTGACTGGCGAAATTCATCGATTCGCTTAGTCTTGTTGCCAGAGTCAGAAAATGAAAATAACTTATTCTACCAAGTGAGAATAAAACCCACAATCATCACATTTACACATTATGCTGGTCTCCATTATTTATGTAACAGTATTATATATTTTTTAGTGAAGCTCGATATGCTACTCATAGTGAGCAACGTCCGCTGTGGTCTAGTAAGAAACAGTAATACTACGTCTTATGTCTTAAGGTAGCTGAAGGCCAAAATTCTTTTGGATATCCGCGAGAATTCAACCAATGTGAGAGTTGCTCCTTTAACAAATTTTATAAAACATGTTTTGTTCTAGTTCCGAACAAAGTTCACTTAAAAGGAAGTTGAGTCAAAGGAGAAGAAATTTACAAATAATTTTATTTTAAATGGGTACAATAATATTGCAAAAACATTAGTTTTTTATGCTCAAATTCCATCATTTTATAGGTAAAGATAATCCTGTATTATCATTAGAAACAATGCACGTGTGATACCCTACACTAAGAGAAAATAAAACAAAAACATTCAATAAGAAATATATTCAAAAATATAAAAAAAATCTTAATGATTGGGAACTAGAGTCCGGACCATCTTTGGAACCTTTTGGTTCAAATTCATTTATTCTTGTAATACATGAATATATACATTTTAAGCGTCAAATATTAAATTTATTAACGTAATTCAAACCTTAAAAACTACATTGCTTTAAAACTTGAGCACTTGTTTTTTTTATGCCTATTAATTTTTAATTTAAAAGTCTCATCGCTACACCAAAAACGTATTCGATTCACATTTTCTCATATTTTTATAATATTTTTTTTAGCTAAATACGAAAATTTTTTTTTTTATATTATAATCTATAGAAACAAAATTACATATTTTAATTACATTTAATTATTTCACAATAAAATAACATAATTTAACTTTATTCTACTTGTTTTAAAACTACCAACATCATAACGTCACACTGTGAACAAAATTGCACCGTTGTCAATTACAGTTCAGAAGTTGGAGCCAACTTCGCCTTTAGTGAACGAACACTATTTAAGTTGATAATGCTTTAATTAGTATTTTAGTGTCAGTTCGTGCTTTTCGCCTCGAGAAAAATTCAACTTTTCCTTGCATTTCAGATAAAAGGGTTGTAAATTTCGTTTTAAATACCCTAAATCTATGTTAGTATATGGAACTACGTAGCTCCATATTCTTGGCTAACCTAGTTTTATTTTTATGGTGGCAATTCTATGTTAACAGATTGAAAATATCTACTAATAGATTGAATATATCTATAATATAGAGTTAAAATTTAAAATGTTTTTTTAATATATCTTTTTTAGCTTCATGCTGCATCCACATTGGATAGTTGTATTTAGATTGGGAAATCTATCTAATAAGAATTGTTTGAAATCGGAAGCAGTTAACGTTTAAAACAAACACAATATGAAAACACATATCGCCTATTTGTTTCTAAATTATTTGGTAAGAGAATCTACGCAATTGCAATAAGTGATATGTATCACACAATAACAATACTTCACACGAGTATTAGTGGCGGAATTCAACGCCGCGCTTAGTCTCGTTATCAGAGCGAGGAAATGAAAATTTTAAATATTTCTTTTCCTCGGGTAGGAATCGAACCTACAAACTGTCGCGTTTACTACCGCTCACTTATGTTCTAGCGCCGCGACTGGTCTTAAATATATCTGGGTATAAATATATTTTATGTACATAAATTCGCTTATACTAATATTTTCAAATATTTATATATATTTGCCTATATTTAAATGACTTTGATTAAGTTATTAGACAAAATAAGTCAATTTGGACAACTCCTTCAAACTGTGATTAATGCTTCAATCGGAGGTTATAATTTATTACTGTTTTTACCTTATTTAGTCAATTGACTGTATTTTCCTGGAATAAACAAGGGTGATCTTTCATTTCATCGATTCGCTTCTCCGGAGCCATAACCCCATTTAATTTAAATCTTCTTAGATTAAAGTCTTTATTTTTTTGCTAAATTAAAATATAACAAAAATATTATAAATAGAAGGTAAGTGGATGATTAGTTGCTTTCTGCTTGTAATATTTTTGTTTTGCTTCGATAACTGCAACGTTACTAAATATAAATAAAACAAAATTGTCATTTATAATTAAATAATGTAAATTGAGTTTGTGGTAAAAAATAACCTATATAAGTCTTATAGAAATCAATTCGTTTCTTTGATTTAGTAATTTATAGGTATAGTTTATTTGAATTTGATCCTACAATGTATAGAAAAAAACTACATACAAGTATTTCCCTATAAATGCTTATCGCTATTATTTTCAACACGAAATAGCCTACTCACGACGTCGCCCCCGAAAACATCTCATAATATGTGAACGTCACGTAAGATATATCAATCCTTTATGACCTAAATTACCCTAACAGACACACTTAGGGTGTACATAAATCATGTGGCGATTTTTTTTCCTGCCCTAATTTACTACTTATTCGGCGCCATCGCCAATCTTACCTTCGTCTCGTTTAGATATTTTTAGATTGGTATCGCATTATGTTTGTATTTGTTGATGGTGTCACTTTATTTTTGGAAGTTTTATGTGAAATCGATTTTCTGGGGCTTGTTTTTTTGGGGCAGTAAATAAAGGTAAGTAGTATTTTTTTATAGCCCTGTTTTAAATGTCCTGCCTTTATAAAAATGTCAACTGATACAAGTGTTCTTTTGTTTTATCTTTTTACGTTTAGTAATCCGATTTGTTATGATATTTCTTTTTCTTTATTAAATTATTTTTTACAACACAGTGTCTGACTGTAAAATCGGCCCGTTGTGAGCTCGGTCATTACTAGTGGATTATTTTTATTTCTTTCTGTTGGTAATAAAATAAAGTAAATGGTTCCGTAACTCAATTGAACTGTCTTGAAAATTAAACGGAAAATTTTGATAGTTTTTATAGATTCCCTCTACATACATGCACTGTTATATGCGGGATAGAGCGTTAAGCTAAAAAATATAGAGAGTGGAGAGACAGAACATGATGATAAATCACGCTTCGCCTCTCCCCACATGAAGAAAAATGTTTACGTAACAACCCCAATAATACAATAATATTGCACCAACCTGTACCAAATCTACGAATATCTACTATATATCTGGTCTTCCATCCATCCATCCATCTACGTACCACTATGGCGTCGAAAAATTACATATTTTGCTTTAAAAATTGATAGAAGATTTTAAGTTTATTATTAGATCATGAAAATGTGGCGTAGTTTGTTTGCATAATCTGAATTTCAATTAATCATCGCAACTTTTGACATCCGTAAGCAGTTTTCATGCACTTTAAAATATTAGTTTACAACTTTAAAGTTTAAACTTTCAAATTAGTTGGGGCAATTCTTGACTGACCAAGTTGTGTCCTCGGTTAGCGATGGAAACCTAAAATGTATAGCTTAATTACTTTTGTATTTACATCGGTAAATTTAATGTGGATGTCATCATAAATTAAAATAATATATTAAAATTATAAATAAATGAAAAAAGAAAGTAAAGGAAAGATGAGAGAACTGCTTATCAGTGACAAAATTTAAAACTTTTATTTTTTTTTATTTAAACCGAGAAAGTTATTAGGGAGAGCGAGAGAGAGAGAAAGAGAGTAACAGATGATAGACCAAACAGAAACTACAATTACATGATTCAACCTCTAAATGCGTTACGTTTCTTGTAAAAATTTGGGTGTTTCCGAAAGCAAGTGATATAATATTATGTATTTTATATTGTTCGTAACCATAGTCACGTACGAATATGGTTCCCATATTCGTCAAACGACCACGATTGATATTTTTCTACAATAATAATCTTAGAATATATATTTATAAATATTAATATATAATATATATTTATAAATATAAATATAATTTTATGACCACAACTTAAAACAATAAACGTTAAGAATAATTTCATTTCATTTCATTTTTTTTTTATGGAAAAGACACGGCAAACGAGAGTGCGGGTCACCTGATGGTAAGTGATTACCGCCGCCCACGACTCCGTGTAACCCCAGAGGAGCTACAGGTGCGTTGCCGGCCTTTAAGATGGGTTGGGCGCCGGTGCCCGGCATTACCTGATGCGAAACGCAGTGGCATAAAGCCACTACTTCACGCCGGTTTTAAATGTCGGGGGTGGTAATGATCCGGTCGAGTCTGCCCATGCGTGTTGCCATTGCTGGCGACGTGACTCTACCACACGTACTTTAGTCGCCTCTTACGACACCACCAGTACCAGGATGATCCTATTCTAAGCCGGGATCACACGGCAAAGGTTGAGTAAATATAAATGATAAAAGACTTATAGGTCATATCGCGTCTCTAGATAAGAAATTTGCGTTCGGGAAATATTTACTGAAAAATACAATCTTGATTACTTGTTTTATATTGTTTGTAATTAAGACGGAAGCTTAAAAAAAATGTAAAGAACATGTCAAATTAACTTTACAAAAATTGTCATTTTTGTGCAATAAAAAATGATTGATTGACTGATTAAGTGTCTACTAACGAACTAATCAGGTTCATCAATTCTTAAGAACACTTTAGTTATCCAAGTTTTTTTTAAATTCAGTTATAGAAAGATACCTTTCAAGATTTTAGTTTCATAATATTCTCTCGCTCATTATAAGTAGAGAAATTCATCCAGAAAATTGCTTTAGAGAAGCAAAATGTAATCAGAAATAGTCTCATCCTTCATATTCACCGATGGCCTGCACTAACACGACCGAAAGCACCATCGGAATGGACTCATTAGTTAGAAAGAGCCCCAATATTTTAGCGAGTGAATAGCAGAAATTATTTCGCATCGCAACGGCATTCATCGGGTGGCGCGTTTCCATTCACCATTTAGATATGGCAATGTATACTTTACACTAAGGTAATAGGTTCGATGAGTTGTGTCCTCCAGATTGACTTTTCGTGTATTCATTTTTAACTGGCAACTGAAAAGGGCGATTGATGCGTGAATTTATTTGACATGGACGGGTGTGTTTAGTAGCTGGTTTGTGGCTTTATTACTTTTTAACATATCGATTCTGTATTATTGTGCGTTTATCTCTGGTTTTTTTGTGTATGTATATTCTGTGGCATATTTGTTTTTTGTGTGATAGAAATATTGCTGCTTGTTTAGAGGTCATCTAAATGTTGGGATGGTTTTTGAAATTAATATGAATGAACGCTAATTAAAGTATAATATTGTTATGTGCTATAATATTGTTATATTATATCTTATCAGATTAAATACTTGACATTTCTTTTAACCCATAAACTTACTTAATAACATTGTCTAGTTTTAACTATGTTGTACATAGTAAAGAAAGAAACGTATATAGGTACGAAACGTTACTAATATTTCAGGAAGAAAATTAAAGATTTTCAAATATTTCATATATACAAAAAGGCAACTGACATTCATTAACATCCTCATAACGTCGTTGTATGAATCATCATTGATTTATACAACTACTTTATCAGTCACCATCTTCGCCGCGTAACCTAATATTACCGAAGTTTTACATTGGGGAAGTACAATAAAAGCTATATAATAAGATTGAGCGCATAAAAAACAGCTTATATGTAACGATATGATTTCTCGTAATCGTAGTAGCGACGTGACAAATCACCGCGACGCGGCAACGCGCACGATTTATACTTGATTTATCATTTACCATTACATCGTATTACTGAAACTACTGGTTGTGATTGCTTTCGTCCTCTCCAGACACTCTGACGACATATGATAAACGTTATCTATATAAATAAAAGGCTAATTTCTGTATTGTTATATAGTGTTAGAGTTATGAGAGGAGGAACAAAAACTTGTGATGAATACAAAGTTGGGCTGTTTATATTTTTTGTATATCTTTACTTTTTAGATAATATATAAAAAATTGAACATAAAAAATTTAAGAGTTGTGTATTTTGCCTTCTTAACTGTGAAATCACACATTAAAGCTGTAAGTTTTTTTTATATCTTTGTTTTTTTTTGTTTTTTGTATTTATCATATTGACATATGTATTTTTAGAGGGATGTCTACAAGATTTAAAGATGATGTCTCGTCAACATGCATGAAAGTTAAATATAACGTTTGAGGCCAGTCGTGGCGCAGCAGTACGAAGTGTGACTGTAAAACCGACTGGTTGTGGGTTCGATCCCCACTCGAGGAAATTAAATATTTCTTAAAATGTATATATTAATTTCTTCACTCTGGTATCGAGACTAAGTGCGGCGTTCTCCATTCAACACGCAATGCCTTTATAATTCAACAACAAGTGGGAAACGAAGTGTCTTAACACAAGTTACCTTCTGCCTACCCTGCTGTGTGCCTACTTTTATTAATAAATTTTGTCATTGGAAAAATATTAAATGTGTGTTTTTTTCTTTGCAGGTAAGTCTATGGAGTCCTTGTAACGATCTCTATGGAGATTTGAGATTCGAGATGCAGAAATTGGTAAATCTTTTTTCTATGCTCGTATTTTTTATATTATGTATTAGATATTATATTACCGTCCAAATGAATATTTTCAAATGCAAATAAATACACATAACTGAATAATGAAAATGAAACCAGTAGTGCCGTAAGGACTTAAAACGCGACAGAAAATATTTAACATCTTCATCTTCTCGATCTGGTGAGGTGGGAAAGCACGGCGTTGAGTTTCCCCAGTCAACACGCAATATCTCAAGAATTCCGCGGAAAGTGGGAAACGGAATTGTTGCTATGTTTGCTATGTGCGATATTATGTGAAGCTAAAAACGAATATATAAACGATCGTTGAGCAACAATACACGTTGTTAAATGTTTAACTACATTAAAATTACAAGTACTTAGGAAGTTTCCATCATTAAGTATCAAACGTCGAAGACCTAGTTTTTAGGCAGGCATATTGGGTACTTTTTCAAAATATTTTACTTCTCTACATTATATAAGGGCACGATGGAACATTTTCAAGTTAATTACAAGTCTAATCTGTACAAAAAATCTAGAATTTAATATGGCTACAACGTATAATCGCGGTTTTATTAGCTATACCCCGCGGCTCAATGGTGCCGCTCCTTGTTAATGTAACCTCGTATAATATTAATAATAATAACCACACGACATTGACCCGTAACAACTCACAATAGCGGCTATATTCACTTGAACGTGTTTCGTGATGGATAAATTATACAGTGGTTCACATTTTTAACCGTTTTGAAGTATTAAAGAGAGAGAGGGTTAATAAAATTCCTTGTTGTTTACAGTTCTTTAAGCCTGAATTATTGGCATTTTTTCACGATATTACAATTATTATTATTATAATACAGTGAGCAGTGAGTACAACGTGGCGCAGGAGTACAAATTGTGACTATAAGCGCGACAGGTTGTGGATTCGATTCCCACTCGAGAAAATGAAATATTTAAAATTTTCATTTTTTCGCTCTAGTGTCGAGGCGAAGCGCAGCGTTGAGTTCGGCCATTAAACGAAAATGGAGAACGGAGTATCCTCTACATGTAGGATAGCGCGCAATGCTAAAAAGAAATAGTGGACTTGGGAAGATTTTTCGTTTCGTTTGGTTCTTAACAAAAGAGAGCCTAATAATTATCTTATTTTTTTTCTTTTTTACACATTGGTATCAGAACCAATGCTGTATCTAATGACATTATAAAAACGGGTTTACTTAAAATCATAAAAAAATACCTCGTGTTAATTTTAACCCCGTGATAACTTAAGCAATAGCTAAATTAAAATTCTGTCCAGATAGTAAGAGTTAAACCTCAAAATCTATTCCATTATTTAAATTTATTATCCGTATACTTTAGCTGGAAACACCAATATTGTTGTTGGTAAGTACTGTCTCGACGTCGAGCTATCTCGACTGCGGGCACTAAAGCACTCTAGGGTCCCAAAATTCTTATCCGATGTCGCCGACAACTTTTCAAATATTACGTTTTACGTTATTGCTTGTCGTTTTGCTACTAGTTTTTGTACATTTTTTTAATATAGTTCGGTTCGGTATTTTATGTTGCATAAAATAATTTTCTTGTTTTTTTTTTTAAGCTTACATACTTAGCGGATTATCGCTAACAGATTAGCCATCGTAAACGCAGCATAACACCGCAGGTATAGTGGTATACGTCAAAAAACTCCACGTGTAGTTATATAGCCTACAGCCTTTTCCTGCAAATCAATTATGCGACACAATTTCTTTCTTCAATTCGAACTAGTAGTTTCTTAGATGAGCACGGTTAACCAAACATACTCTTTACTATTTTAATAATATGATTATAGACATTTAACCGACTTAAATTTTAATACATAATCAGTTTTGGTCCGCTTGAAGATAATATAAAATTTATTATTTTCCAAGATGCAACAAACACTATTTTTCATGAGGAGCTTCGCCTCGACGTCGCGTTATCTTGTCAAATACTTTAAAGCACTCCGCTACTGAATCCTATTCAGATGGCGTTAGCAAGTTTGAAAATAAATTATTGTTTAAAGTGTATTTATTTACTTTTATTGTGATCAACTATAAACGATATTTCCAACGTCGTTATATATTTAGGTTTTGTACTTACATAGTTGTTTTTTTTTGCTTTGCTTTTTGTTGTGTGAGGTAAGCCAGCCAAATTTCCTAGTGTTCCCACTATGGCACTGTTCATCTTTCTCTTGTTCTATTTCTTAGTTGTCCCTTTTTTGTTGGGCCACCATAACTGGCCACCAATGGCCAGTTGTGGCATAGGATATAAAAACGTGTGAATGTAAACTCTACTACTCGACGATCTTCGCTCTGGAGTTGAGGCAAAGTGCGGCGTTGAGTTTCGCCACTCAATGCCACGCAATAAGCAATATAAAATAAGCTCTGTGCGCAATTTTAATAATTATAGTATACACAGAATTAAGATTTTCTTTCAATAATAAACAAAATATATATATTAAAGTGACTAACTTTTAAATAAATTACTTGCAACGAACAGAACGTGCAGTCAAAACGATTCAATGGCAATTAACGCTGGGCGGCCTCTACCTGTGCCCTCATTAAGGACTCCATCATTAACAGACGCCAAGCCGTATTAAATGAAATATTATTAAATATTTTAAAAGTTGACTATTATAATTTTATCCCAGAACATTTTATTTTGAAGAAATTTGACAGATTTCATAAATTGGTAGCCAGTAGTAGCAATAAAACACCTCAAGTGTGAATAATCTTTTCTTAGTACTTTATACTCTCCCGAACCTACATACATCAAAAAGTCCCACTTTCTAAATTCAGTTCTTTCTTTCTGTCTGTACATTTTCTGTCAGTCCCTCTTTAAAGATCACGTTTTATGTTATCATTACAAAAGACGGAATTTAAGTAGGTTTCAAATATTAATTAAAAAATGAAATAATAACAAAAATTGACGTAACGTACACTGAAGCATTAAAAATAAAATTCGTATATCATTGTGGTGAACGTGAAAAAATATTTTGAATTCAAAATAGCTTCGATAAAAATGAAACATACCACAAATGGGACTAGCAAAAAATATACATGTAAAAGTTTAAAATGGAATTTTCCAATGCAAAAATAACATATTACTTAGTTGCCCCAAAATATTTTAGTTTTGCAATAAAAATTCATACATGATAAATAATGCGGGCTTTTATGAAAGTGGACAGAAATAGTGTTTATTACAAGCTGGTGCAATCCTGACAGTCACTTCGGGAAATTATTATTTATGGAATTGGAAATGTGACAGCGGATGTAGCGAGCTCACTGCTCAAATGTTGTTTTTAATAAATATTAATGAAAAGGATTATTCAACTCTAGTGTATTTGTTTATTACTTAAAATTTATTATGATAAATAAATTTTATTAAAATAAGTTATTGTAGTAATTGTGGCCATCACAGCTCAGAGACACCTTCTGACGGTACTAACCGTGGTCGTAGATTCAATCCCCATTCCCGTCAATGAATATTTTTCAATTCTCCGACCTAGAGAGGCCAATTACATTGTTGAGTTCCTCCAGAGAACGCGCATTCCCGAATTCAGCCGAAAAGCGGAGAAAGAAAGTAAGCAACAGAGTGTCTTAAAACTAGGTTCCCTCTGCCTACCCTGCTGTGTGCGGCATACAGCTGACATTTGTAATTATCCATACCTAGACTAGTACAAATTATTAAAAAAATTATACTTTTATACTTATTGAATATTTAAAATTATACTTAAAAATTTATACTTTTACACTTATTCAATATACAAAATTTATACTTTTCATGCTGGAGTCGCCTGTTTTAATTCGCACGTATGTATAAGCGACACGTGTTCGCAAACTTTGCAACTTGGTGCACACGTACCGCGCTGTCCGAACTGTCTAGACCGCTAACGTTATTATTTCTGCAACACTATCTTGGGTTTTTGATTGAGAAATTGTCTTCTTTGTATTTATTCTTTGTTATTTATAAGAGTTTATACGAGTTAGTTTTTAATATATGCTACTGTTTTTTATAATAATTTATAATATATATTTAAAAATATACAACGTAAGGGACAAAAGACATTTTGAGGAGTAGCCAAGGGCGTACTTGGAAATAATTCAATTCACTTTCCTTTTTTTCAATTCATTTCCTAATTTTGTATAGGTGATTGACGGAACTATATCTGTAAAATTTCAACCTATAACCACATTCCACCATATACCCAACATACGATGATATGTAAGAACTTACAACATTATTTAAGTACATATTTCGTAGTAGGTGAAGTGATAACTCGCGAAAATTATGGCGCCGCCTTCTCTTCATTAACGGCCGCTATGGAGCGTGTAGCTTGTGCTGGCAGCAATTACTTCTAGAGGTTCATTATAGACGATGAAACCGATATATTTAGAATTTAAGAGAGAAGATTTTTAGAGAGAAGAGAAATGTTAGTCTTTTATTTTTAAATGTATTATGTGTTCGTGTTTACATTGTATCTTTAGACATAAATATATTTTTTTTACGTTAGAGTAGCCATTTTATATTAGTATTCATGATCATCTTTATCAAAATAAATGAAAAAAATACTCTATGTACGAAAAAAAAAATGCTTTATGCTTCTCGCATTGCAAGGTAGCAGAGGGTAATCTTAGATTCATTTTGATTTTTCTGATTTGAGATTTTGATTTTTCTGAGGGTAGAGCTAACGTGGGAACCTGGTGTTAAGACGTTCCCATTAAGACAATTTTTAAAGAAATATGGAGGGCACTGGGTAATGAGTGGCTTAAGTTAACTCCAAGCTTTTGCTTGTTACCAGAGCGAGGAAATAGAAGTTTTAAATATTTAATTTCCTCAAATGGGAACCGAAACCACAACCTGTTAACCGCTTACAGTAGCACGCTTGTGACCGTGACTGGTCTCTACTTGGTTCCTTTAAAATGGCAGTATAAATTACCTGTCATAATAGTAGTCACCTATAATATAATTTTAGCAGTTAATAAATAACAGTATATTTAATAGTTAATTTTTAACTGTTGCAACTTAAAGCAAACTATAAATGCCTACCACAATTTTCATTATAAACACAAAGTGTTTAAACATTAATAACTCAGCTATTGCGTACAAAAATTGAGATTATATTGCTCCATGAAAAATGAGTGAGCGCAAACTATATGAAAAGTTTTATTTGTACCATAATTCGTGGTTCTATCCAATTCCATTACGAACTCGGTAACAATGGAATAATGTATTGAAAACTTCACTTATCACTATTCTCCATTAAGGGTCTGATAGAAATATGATTTATTTAGTTTTTAGACGAGTGTAAGTGTGGGGATTGAATTTCTAAGTGTCTGTTTGGAAAATGTTATCTTTATTCCTATCAAGAAAACATTTAAAAATTTGAACGTAGCGGGATTTGTACTCGCGCCTCTTTAGAAACCGTCCAAGAGGCACGGCGCAAATATTTAACTTTATTAGTTTATTTACTTAATTATTGTGTATATTTTATATTCAGTTTCGTTACTTATGACATTAACTTTTTCTGCCTAATAGAGTAGGCAACATATTGGTAAGAGGAGCCGAATGAGTGCCACCCAAAAAATTTCAAAACACAAAAAATGAACCCTGATAATATTAAAAAACACCGATTAAGTGCGAGTTGGATTCGCCCACCGAGGCTTCCGTAACAATTTCAGGTTGGTAGGTCAACGGATACAAGTACACTGTAGGCCTTGTTAAGTTTGACAAACCTAAGTTTCCGTGCATATGCACCCATTTGTATGAAAAGAACTACAATTATAAGTTTGCTTAGAAGTGTATTTTTTACACAGATCTAAGGAACATATCTGAGTATTTGATATAAATTTCAGCTTGATTCGTCCTCGCGTTCCTGAAAAAAGGGTCTTGACAGACACACGGACGAACGAGCAAACTAAGTGATCCTATAAGGGTTCCGTTTTGTCCTTTCGAGGTACGGAACCCTAAAAATACCTGTAAACGGGTCTTAACAAAAGATTAAATTTTTTTTTATCCAAACGTGACTGTAAACGCTAAGAATTGGTTTTCGATTCCTACTCAGAGGAATGAATTATTTAATATTTTTATTTTTTCGTTCTGGCGATTTGCGGCTTTCAGGTCAACTGAATTTCGGCGGAAAGTGGGATGTACAATATAGTGTGTTGGTACCCAACATAGCTCAGCACACAATTTATCCATATGAAAAAAGGAATTGAAAAAATAGACTGCGAAAATAACTTACGTATTCACCATGAATAGTTGATAGAAGTATGAAATGAAAGAATAAAATGGCATCCATATAAATTAAATCCCAGCGAACGTATTATTATTTTATTGAATTCTCGCAAAAACTGTTCCTACGTCCATAATAAAATAGTCTCATCATATTAAGACCTGTAGTCCGTTGCCGTAGCGCGTAGCATTCGTAGCACGTCTACGAGCGCTTAAGTCGACCAATCGCTACGAATCCACTTCGAATACATTCCCACCAATATTTATTTAATACCTGTCGTATTTTATTTATGAGCACCCTTTTTTTATAATATATATAGTTTACTAGATTCAGAGCCCTAGGTTTTATTGAATTCACGTAATTTATTCTTTAATTGAAATATCCCTACTTCCCTACCTACCTTGTATATATTTTTAATAATGCTGAGTTGGTAATCGATTTTTCTAGAATTGAGATAGGCCAGTCGTGGCGCAGGGGCACAAAGTGTGGCTGTTGAATCAACTGGTTCTGGGTTCCATGCCCACTCGAGAAAATGAAATAATTATTTACATTTATTGTTTCTTACTTCGCTCTGGTGTCAAGGCAAAGTATGGTGTTGAGTTCTGTCATTTAACACGCAATGCTTCCAGAACTTGACGGAAAGTGGGAAATGGAGTGTATTATTAATACTCAGTTCCCTCTGTGTGTGATACAGCGTGAGGGAATAATCTAGAGATGTTAGAAATTTAACAATGTTTTTTTATTAATCAAAGACTTAATATGTGTTATATAGTGCAATACTGCAACATTTGGTTTAGAACACGCGTTTTTTTGTTAAAATAACTAACATAAAATACGTCATTGATGTATAAAAATCTAAATTAAAAACAGTAGAGACATTTAAAGAACCCACATGTCGTGCAAAAAATGTTTCATTGCAAATATATTTTAAAATTTGATTAAAACAAAGCTAAGGATTAGCGCTTATATCGCGCTCAAACAAGACGCTTACGGTACTGTGAGGTTTTTAATTAATTTTTCATCTCCTACGAGCCACAGTTGCGAGGTCGTTTAAAATGTACGTGTTATATTTGTATACTGATATTTCATTTGGCACTCGGGTAAGCGGATTCGGGATTAAAGTGACCACATTTTTCATGTTTTCCTTCTATTGGACTCTGTTGAAGGGTAAAATTTTATAGAAACGACGGTCGAGGAATTTTCTTGATTTATTATTGATTTACCATTGTCGTTAGACAGCGTGTCGTTTTTACAATTGAAAAGTGTCAAGCTGGTTCGATAATATATTAGTTTTAATTTAAGATAATATATTAGTTTTAGTAATATATTAGTAGTGGAATTCGAAACTGTGCCTCTTGAAATTTAATATGTTTGTAAAAACATTTTTTTAAACATAACTTGCAAATTTATCTAAGTATATTTTTCTTGTTAGTTTTTTCGAACATGACTCGGCATCGGTTAACATAGCCTCAGAATTCGACAGAAAATGAGAAAAGAAACTGTCTTACCTCTCCCTCTGCCTACCCTGTTGTGTGCGGGATACATTGTGAAGCTCAAAAAACTAGTAATAACTAATTTTATAGTGCCTATGACTGTAGCTACATTCGCAAGCTATTTTTAATATACTATAAAATATTTTAAGAAGTAGACGGAACGGTAGCAGGTTTGATTGAAATTGACAAAAAAAAAAAATTGTAGTGTTGAGTTCCGTCACTTAACATGCAAAAATCTAACGTGAGAACCGAGGTTCCTTAACACTATGTTACCCACTTTTCTAGCCTGCTGTATGCAGGATACATCTTAAAGCTTAAAACAAATTTTTGGTATGTTCTAATCCATCTATACTAATATTATAAAACGAAAGAGTTTGTTTGTTTGTCTAAACGCTAAGGTCTCTTGAACTACTCGGTCTGATTTACTTATTTTTTGTTTTGGAAGAAAGGATACCCGTAATTTTATACATACTATAGGATATATAAAATTACGGCTTAATTCTTAGATAATAACGAAATGACAATAACTAGAAACGCCATCGAATTACTTTAACCGCGTGCGCTACAGAAATAGTTACATTGTACTACTAAAACATTCACTTTTATTAGCTCTCAAATAAAGTCCGTGATACCGTATATCTATCTTTTATAAATAAGTCACAATAAGACATTATGTAACAAAAATATATTGAAAACTAGAGGCCGCCCGCGACTTCGTCCGCGTGGAAACGCTATGATAACGTAACAATATTATCAACATAAGAAATATGGTAACTAAGTATTGCAAAGCTCTATTGTATGTAAGTCTATTGGTAGCTACTGCAGTATGCTCTTATCGTTAGAATTAAAAAAATTAACGTGCCGCTAGATTACGCATTCAGTTTTCAGAAGCGATAAATGTATCTATTTTCAATTAGGAATCAATCCCGCGGTAACTTCGGGATAATAAGTAGCCTATATGTTATTCTGGGTCTTCAGCTACCTAAATAACAAATTTCATCGTAATCGGTTCAGTGGTGTTTACGTGAAAGAGTAACAAACATCCATACATACTCACAAACTTTCGTATTTATAATATTAGAAAGATTGCAAGGTGCGATTTCAACGTTTCTTATTTGAGAAGGTATTGAAACTTACGGGCGAAAGCTATTCCAACATCTTGGAAATTATATTATGATTATCTTTGTCGTGTATAGTACGTATACTTTTCGGGAAAATGTAAAATTAAAACAATTCAACACTCTGTTTACGGACGCAAGCTCGAGTCCCGAGGGAGCCACGTAGTGCTTGCACTTTCTCAAAAGTATGAAGAATAATTGAATATATAAATTATATAATCAATCTGTTGACGAATGCAGTATAAAAAAATATAGGTGGTATGCGAACGAAGCCGCGAGCTGGCCGCTAGTATGTACTAAAATGTAAATATGCTTAATATAATATAGTGTTAACTCTAAATATTCTAGTAACTACGTATAAAAATAACATTAGTAGGGATCTCCATAAGTTATACAATAATACGTGAGCAAAATTGTAATTTTCCAATTTTCTTCAGCGTATAAGGGTACAAATAGATAAAGTGAGAATAACGTTTGAGGTAGGTAGAGTGTCTGATCATTTCATTATCGTCATTTCGAGTTTTTTATTTTATTTAATTTCAAGTTGACAAAAACTTCCAAAAAAAAGTTGAAGCGAGTCGTGGCGAACGAGAACTAGTAGAGTGGAGTACAAGTGGTGAGTAGAAACAAGTAGCGCAGTAGCGTAGACAGGTTGTGGGTTCGATTTCTTCTCGCTTTGCCTCGTCGTTTTGGTAACGAGGCAAATCGCGTCGTTGAGTTCTGCCACTCAACACGCAATTCAGAATCCGGTGGAAAGTAGGGAATGGAAATGTCTTATTGCGAACGAAGTGTATCAACACGATGTGACTAGGTTCCTACTGCCCATCCTGTTATGTGCTTAATCAGATAACACCCCAATATAAATAAAAAAAGGAAATAAATTAACACAACCAATTTCATCCAAATCTTGAAAAATCTTCAAATAAAACTTGATATAACTGTTCCTAAAATAAAATAACATCAAACAGCAATTAGCAATCGGGCCAGTTCCATAAATATCTTAAAAGCGCCGTCGGAAAGCCAAACTCCGGCACACCCAGCTATACCAACAATAATAGCTTGAAACGGCGGAATGGGTGTCTACTAACACGCCGTTTAACGCGATTAATCGCGAAAGGCTATCATTAATGAGATGCTATCGGAGAAATACATAAAAATTGAATCAGCTTTATTCAATGTTTGTCACAATTGGACATTGAAATTGAAAATGTATAGAGAAAGTGACCATTTGAAACTTTTTGTCGTTTAAGACACACAACAGAAATGTTAATTACCTATGATACGTATATTATTATGACGAGAGTCGCGATGCAGCAATCCGATGTCTGAATGTATGTGCGCGACAGTTATGGGTTGTTATGTCCCCTTCGAGAAATGATTTTCGTAACCTTCGTAACATAAAGTGCGAGGTAAGGTTCCACCACTCAACACGTATTGTTCCAAGAATATGGAGTAACGCAGTATCTTAAGATTAGATTCCCTCTGCCTACAATTCTGTGGGGTATACATAAAGGGGCGTAAAGCCGAAGGGTTCAAGAACGAATGCAGTAATGCAGCCGCGGTCTGGTCGGAATTTGCGGTGTAGGAGCGGGATGGTGCCCTTGCTCTTTCTTCCTTTTAGTGTGACTAGAACGCAGTTATAGCTTATAAAAGTTATGATAAAGTAATATTTTGGAGTTTCAGTCATTTAAATAAACTTCTTAAGACAGATATCTTATTTTGAATACTTTTAAAGTGTTATTCCACACTTAGGAAAAAAGAAGAAGATTTTGGATTACTAACGATAACAACGATTAAAAGTTCTGACCACTAGACACATTACGAGTCAAAGCGTTCTTAATAAAATAATATCCTTCAAGGTGTTCGAGGTAAAGGGGTTCGAGTTATAACATGTATTTCTTTCTTTGTCATATATATGTAAGTAAATTTATAAAGTTTATCACATATTCTCCAATTCTGATAAATTACAACATGAAAATAATAAATAATTTTGATCACAAAAAAATTGCTCTATCAAATGAAACTCCGTCACGACGTAGCTGCTCCGTAGCCACACCAGCTGGACTCATCTCGACCAAGTTGCTCCCGCTGCCGCCAGCAGGCCCTCTAGGAAACGTCATAATCATATGATAGGTGCGGCGCATTGCGCCCACCTGTCGCCGCGCGTGCGTCCCGCTGACGTCACGCGACCGCGCCCGACGCCCGCCGAGTGCCGCCTGCCAGCCAGCGCGGGATTGATCCGACACCGCCGGCTCAACTCACTGTAACAGCTCCTAATCGATCATTATTTAATATATTCAATTACAATTATTATGTCTAAATAATTAATTAAAATAAAAAAAAGCATATTTCAATCCTTCAGTTGTGATCTGGTTCAAACCTATTAAATCTGACCAAAAGGGAAAATTGATCGGAGGCCGATCCCGCGGCACGTCTCGCTAGCTTCTTATCTAGTTCTTAATCCAAGATAAATATTACATGAACGGGGGGTGGAGGCGGCGCGCGGCGCACGCAGGCGCGGCGGCGGCCAGTCCCGCTCCGGCCGCGCTGCCCGCCGCACACCGTCTCCGCGGGCCCCGACCGGCGGCGACCCGCCACGCACCCGCCCAGTCGCGCGCCCCGCCACCGCCGCGCCCGACCGATCCACGTGCCCATCTCGTTGCGTAAGTCGCGAAAATCGCTAAAAACACCCCAATCTCCTTTGACACGCAAGAAAACAAATAGCACACGTCGGAATCGATCAGTGTTTATTTTTCCCGGTTGCGGCCGTGCTTGTATCATAGTGTATCGGCGTATTGTAGGTTAGAAGTGGCTTTCCTTTTTAATAGGTTAATCCGAAGACTGCGGGCGCGGTCTTTTTAACCTTATAGTACAAAAGTGCTGGTTGACCTTAAAACCGCGCGGCGACACTCGATTTGTTTGCGGCTAGAGACGGTTACCACTATATTCTTTAATTGACGTTCAGAGCTTTCAAAATTGTGTTTACAAAACAAACTTTACGTATATTAAATGAGTAAGTTGCTATCGGTAAGAAACGTATGTAGAATAATGCACGCATTGGCTTTTTTTTCAGTACATTTAAAATACATAAATAATTTTCCCAAAGAACCTCTAACGTACAAACGAGCTTTCTTATCCATTTGCCAATTTTATATTCCAACCAGCCACTTCAGTTTTTTAATCGCCTCTAACGACTTCTTACCCTAATTAACGGCGCCTGACGCTTAAGGAATTAGAAATTTCGACAAAAATGTTGTATTAGCTCTTACTGCCGCTTATTAACTTAGACTTTTATTTTGTTCGAGACTAAATTATACAAATCCTCTTAATTAATTTCTTTTGAAATCGTTATTACTTTTCAAATGTCTCAAAGGTCGTTTTAAAATACTAAAATGTATTAGAAATTATTTATATAGAATCAGGATCTTTCGTATACATTAATATAGATAACGCCCGATATTGCCCGTTACTTGAATTTCGTATTTCACTTTCACTTCAAGGCTGTCAAGAATATGTTAGGTTACGTTAGGAAAGTTAGATATCCAACTAAAATGTTCAGAATAGTTTTAACATTTAATTATGTAATATCTCTACTATAAGTAAGTATCAGCTTCACGCTGTATCCCGCACACAGCAGGGTATGCAGAGGGAACCTAGTGTTAAGACACTCCGTTCCCCACTTTCTGCCGAATTCTGGAGGCATTGTGTGTTGGAGAGTGGCAAAACTCAACGCCGCGCTTTGCCTTGACACCAGAGCGAAGAAATGAAAATATAAATTTAAATAAATATTTCATCTCCTCGTGTGGGGATCGAACCCACAACCAGTCGGTTTACAGTTACGCTTCGTGCCGCTGCGCCACGACCGGCTTTATTTATTTATTTTTATAAATAAGCACATATATTATAAGTATGCGATTCTTAACTATTCGTTTGATTAGATAGACTAACAAAAACATAATTTTAAAGAAAAGATTTAATATACATACAGTTTCACGCTGTATCCCGCAAGAAGCAAAGTAGGCATTGCAAGTAGTAGAGTAGACTGGCGTAACTCAACGCGACGCTCCCTTGGCACTTTCATCGGGTGGAAATTGAACCTACTATTTGTAGCGTTTATAATCAAACGCCTGTGTGCCCTTTACTGGGACAAAAATATATATAAAAGATTTAATAAAAACCTTGTAACACTATAGATAGTTGTTGACAGGTTTAATTTATATTGAAGCGGTAAATTTTACTTTCAATATTATTATAAAATATATATTATTTTTGCAATTATTTCTTCAATACAGCAATTTTAAGCAACGTTTAAAATTAAATAGAGTTAACGTTTATGAATATAAATTGTTTTCGCACTTAATATTTACACTGTATTAAAGGAAAAATGTACAATGTAATTTATGAAGTCGTTTGTGATCATTTATTTCATAGCAATCCCTGATTTATTCCCTGATTTAGTTGTGGGTTCAACTCTCCTATAAGTGTTGCGTTGCGTTGTACATTAGTTCCATTTTCCAATGCTTTCTTATCTATTTTAAATTATTAAATATATAAGTAAAATATGCTATATAATAAAAAATACTTTATTCTATAACGCGAAGCTCTAACTAATTACATTTTAGGCAAATTTCCTCAGAATTTAACTCCGCTCTTTCTCGAAATAAAATAGAAAAATAATTTGTTGAAAAATAGAGATATTTTTATGACTGAAATTTAAACCAAAACACACCATGTTCAGTTATTAATAGTAACTATAAAATAAATAAATCAGCTTCACGCTGTATCCTGCACACTGCAGGGTAGGCAGAGGGAACGTAGTGAAAGACACTCCGTTCCCCACTTTCTGCCGAATTCCGGAGGCATTGCGTGTTAAGTGGCAGAACTCAACGCCGCGCTTAGCCTCGACACCAGAGCGAACGAAATGGAAATATAAATTTAAGTAAATATTTCATCTCCTCGAGTGGGGATCGAACCCACAACCAGTCGATTTACAGTCACACTTTGTGCCGCTGCGCCACGACCGGCCTCAATAGTAACTATAATATCAGTAAATGTAATTTAACGAAGCGATTCTTTGAATTTTGTCATAGATAACAAATTAAGGATTATCACGTCCAAATAAATACAAATGAAAGAGAGATTACTAAAAATAGCACCGATGTAAGATGATTTAGAGAAACACGATAAGCGCCTAATCCGTATAAATGGTTTGTTTTGTTCGTAAATCATCTTGTTTTTATTTATGCCGAAAGAATTATTGCTTGAATTTTAACAGTGCTGTTGTAATTCAAGTGCTGTTGTTATTTTCTCTGCCTACACAGTCATAGGACTGGGTAGGCAGAAAAACCCTGGCAACCTAGTGTTAAAACTACTTCTGTCCGCCAAGTTCTTGAGGCATTATGTGTTGTGTGACGGAACTAAACGCTGCAATGTGCCTCTATACCAGAGCAAAGAAAAGAAAATATTAAATATTTTATTTCCTAGGGCTGGAATCGAATCCTCAACCTATCGTGGCCACAGACGCAAATTTTTTGTCCCAGTACGAATGGCGTCTGTATGAATCAATATATAATAAAAGTAATCTGAATGTATTAAATAAATATATCCTTTAATATCAAGTAATTTAATTGAAACTCGAGTAACAGTTAACAGTTAACAGTTTTTGCATAATTCTTATATCATATTGCGTCAAATCGTATCAATTTACATTCGTATATAGCTATATAAGGGAGAACAAAGCACGTCGCTAGTTTCTACTTCCTATCTACAATCCTTTGCCCCAATTTTGAGGCATTCAATTTCCATAAATTGATACTCAATATGTGCATACGTTGAGTTTCCTTATTTGCCGATTCTTATATTCATATTACATCGATTTTAACCGCTTCCTTTGGATGTAACGTGGAAAATAGTTTTGTATAATGTAAAAATGCGTAAAATAATAAATTTGTATGATGTTTTGTTATGAACCTAAAATTTTGTTGAGAAATTTAGTACAGTTTGAGGCCAGTCTTGGCGTTGGACAGCTTGCGTGTGACTGTGTGACAGGTTGTGAATCCGATTCCCACTTAAAAACTTAAATATTTAATATTTACATTTCTTTACTCTTGTGTCGAGCAAAGCAAAGCGGCGTTGAGTTCCGCCACTCAACAGGCAATGCCTCCCTGAAATCGTCCGAAAATGGGGAACAGAGTGTTTTAACACTAGGTTCCCTCTGCCTACAACATAATTATATATCCTTCCGTTTCCAATATGAAGAAACTCGCTAAAAACTGTAATCAAAACCATATATTGTAATCATTATATATTGTAAAGCTCCCTAATAAGCTTTCATATCATGAGTAACTAAATTATAATTTTTGGTTTAATAACGTTATTTCAGTTTGTCACAACAATATTTCCACTCATTGTTAAATAGAAGTGGCTACGTTGGCCAGGAAGTCTGTAAGTGGAAAGCCTCAACCAATATATGGCCTAGTCACGTAATCTCGACATAGTTTGTGAATCATTGCAAAGCTCTGAACTACAATTTTAGAAAATGTTCTAAAATGTATGAAATATATATATTTTAATTAAAAATGAGGCCAGTCGTGGCGCAGCGGCATGAAGTGTGACTGTAAAACCGACTGGTTGTGGGTTTGATCCCCATTCGAGGAGATGAAATATTTACTTAAATTTATATTTCCATTTCTTCGCTCTTGTGTCGAGGCAAAGCGCGGCGTTGAGTTCTGCCACTTAACACACAATTACTCCAGAATTCGGCAGAAAGTAGGGAACGGAGTGTCTTAACACTAGGTTTCCTCTGCCTACCCTGCTGTGTGTTGGATACAGCCTGGAGCAGATTTTTTTTTTAATTAAAAAACCGGTAAAAACGTGCTATACAAAGATGTTAATTAAAAATGTAAGAAAAATAATAAATATTCTCTGGATATTAAAGCCAAAAGCTGGCTAATTCCTAATCTCGTTGGAAGACTTCTGCCGCTTAATTAAACGTTCTAGACTATTTGGCAACAAGAATATAAGTATTTTGGACAATATGGGGGATGCCTATTTATTTCTCCGGCAAAATTCCTTTTTTTCGGCACAAATTGGTTCAATCTACTTATTCTCTTAGGGGTTTTTAATAATTTTCATATCTTTATTCATCTATGTAGTCTTTCCTAAGTAAACATTGTTTTATACTCGGTTATACTCGGGTAAGTATGATTGACTTGTCATACAGCGTAAATAACGCAACTTAAACCCTTAGGTTAACATAGCTTACCTGTGTTTTACATTCAGGTCAAGCGAGGGGATTATACGCAACGCGTCAGCAATAAACTTAGAACTAAATGCCCATAGAAATGGCATTGTTTCAATTTCAAATTCAATTTTGTTGCCTTTCGAAATTAATGTAGCGTTTGAACGAGTTTCTGTTATTTAGATTGTTATCGTTTTATTTGTTTCGATAACGGTATGTTTTTATTATTTGTTCTAATTATTTATTTGTTAATAAAAATCGAGAAATCTTTGGCTAGAGAGGTAAATGGTTACAGTAATCGGGAGTAGATTTCATGCACTTTTTAACACAAAATACAACGCCGCGCTTTGCCGTGTACCAGACCAAAGTGAATGAGTATCTTAATTAAGTATTTTATTCCCATAAGTGGGAATAGAACCAACAACCGTCGCATTTACAGTCGCACGCTTGTGCCCCTGCGTCTAAATGTATAAAGAGCATAGTTTGATTTATTAGAAAATCTGTGACCGACCGACCGACAACGCACAGACAAAACTTCTGGACTTACAAAGTAGAAATTAGGCACGTGGTAAAGTTAGAAAAACTAAGAGATGATTTTTTAAAATTCCTACGGTAGAGTGGCAAAAGTACACGTAAATATATAGTAGTAGCAATATTAGCAAAATAACCATAATAATAACAATAGTCAACATTAGTGATGCGCTCATCGGATATTCTGTTATACTCTATACTATGGTAGTGCTGGCGCGTCCTGAGACTAGTTAACACTATCCAGGCACATAACAAATTTGCCGCTGCATTTGGATTTATCATTTTGGATTATATTCTGGTTTGATATGTATGGCCAATTTAGTTCGAATTTTGTATTCCTTAATATATAATATATTTTTTTAGACGCTATAGCTTGCTTGGAATGGAATAACGTTTATATTAATATTAAAAAGTTAAGTGGCGGATCTTAACGCCGGGCTTTTGCATTGATGCCAGAGCGAAGAAATAAAAATATTAAGAAATAATAATTCATTCCCTCGAGTGGGAATCGAACCCGTAACCATCGCGTTTCAGTCACACCCTTTTGCCCCTGGGACACGACGGCCTCAATATTATTGACTTAGAATAATTAAAATTTATAAGAAAACATTATTATAAGTAAAGTTTATTTTTTGCTTACTTTATGTCTACTTGAGATACACTGATACTTGACATTTGAATTAATTTAACCACGAAGTCCATTCCGTTTATAATCAGTTAGTTAACCACTGCGCTATCATAGAATCAAAATATCTTCCTTGACTTCATTATTTTCCTGTATAAAAAAAACAATCTAAAAGTACCTGATACAAAAAAATTCCATACAAATTAAATAAATTCATAATTTTATTTAGTTTACGTTATCCCAATTCACTTTGTGGAATGTAAAGGCGGTAAAATCTCTTCCACACTTTTTGTTGTTCGAAAAGGGATTAAAGATGAAAGGTAAAAGCCAATTAGACTTCCACGTGTGAAGCGTTCATTATATTTAAGGTTAAGAGGCTTCGAACACTCCACGTTTACGGGAACCGTGAAATTGGGTTTTGTTAGGTTTTATAGGGAAGGAGAAAGTGCATACATTTTAGTGTCCTGTCTTTTGTATTTTTACATAATTTTAAAGTGTTTTATTTTAAACTGTTTCGACTTAAAGGGATCGGAACTGTCTTGATGGAAATGTAGTGTCTTAACACTAGGTTTCCAGGTTCCTTCTGCGTACCCTGCTATGTATGGGAAGGGATACAGCGTGAAGCTATATATTGCAACGATTGTACAAAAATTATGTACATATATATTTTCATTATTTCGTATCATAGTAATGATTTACTCCCTATTTAAACATTCGTATAGAATAAAAAAAGGGATATGAACAAAATAAATCAAAAACGACAAAAAAAAATATCCTAATGAAATTTGGGAGCTGATTGCTTAATTTAGTCGACCAGCCTTTGTCGCGTAAACCTTATTTGATGATACCTACATTGCCGAACGTGGACAGTGACTATTTTACTCGCTCACAAAGTGCAGCGGGTTTTAAGCCAGTTTACGGTCGGTTTACCGTTTTAATGAGGACTGTCCACCATAGAGCTACCGCTACAACGTAGATACCCTGCTTTGTTTTATTATTTAAAAAAAGGTTTCGTGGATTTTAATGAGTGCGAATCGTATCTGTTTATAAACGCATTGGTTGGGAGTTTGATTTCCAATTGAGTAAGTAGACAGCGGAGTATATTTACGTTAGGGATACCTGCCTGCTATATTCGGGAAAAATAGCAAAACTGTGAAATGCAAAATTTAAAAGATACATAAAAATATTATTATTTATACCTTATCAATGTACCTTTAACTATATCTTTTGTATTATACTTTTCGTCTATTAAAAATATTGCACATTAGATGCTTAAATCAATTTAGTTTAGTTTACATGTGAGTGCCTTTACATCAGACTTGTTCTAAACACGTCACGATCTTCACAATATTCAGATCTAATAAAATATATTCTAGTTGGTACTTAATATAAAAACCGAATTAATAAATAAAAAATACGAGCGTCACGTTGTATTTCCCTCTCCCTACCCGCTCACCGCAGGGTAGGCAGAGGGAACATAGTATTACACTCCGTTCTCCACTTCCGCCGAATTTTTCGAGGCATTGCGTATTGAGTGGTAGAACTTAACGCCGGGGCTTTTTGCCTTCGTGCCAGAGCGAATAAATGAAAATATTATTATGATTTTTTTAAAGTGTTATTCCACACTATTTTTTTTAATAAATAGCATTCTCTCTTGCCGGACGATAATTCCTAGTAATTATCTTTGGGTAGTAAAAATTTGTAAAAACCTCCATACAGTGATGCTAACAACATATATAAGTTGTAACAAGCGTAAAAAAGTTTCGACGTAGCTTGATGAGAACGTATGGCTTAGTGGTCAGAGCGCCTGGCTGGTTTCCAGGAGGCGCGAGATCGAGTCCCACTACGTTAAAAATTTTATACGTTTTCTTTATAAGTAATGACATTTTTTATAAATAATAACTCATTCCCACGAGTTGGGATCAAATCCACAACCGTCGTTACACACCACTTCGCTCCAAGCGCCACGACAACCTCAAAATTAAACTAATAATAACTATTAATAATTTTCAAAGGATGCCAGTCAATAAGAATAATGGTGTTTCCGTGTGTGCCATTGTCGCTAATTGTCTCTAATAGATTGATGAGGTTAGATGAACGTGTTTCTGATATCGGGAAAACGTCGGTACTTGATAATAACTAATTGATAGACCCGCACTTTGGTTAAACGGGGCTAAAGTGTGGTAATTGATATGTATATGTGGTATATATAAAATAATATCTTAGCGTGTGATTGCAGGAGCAACGGTTTTAGGTTCGATTCTCATTCGGGGGAATTAATATTTTTTTTGTCCGTGGTTAAGCGCGGTGTTGAATTCCGCCACATAATATGCAACGCATCGTTTATTATTTGTGTGAAGTTAAAAAAATATTTTAAAATTACTAAATATGTCAAATTTGCGAAAAAATGTGAAAAAATATATTTAAACATTAAAAAATGCTGTTAGAAGCTGTCATTTTTTTAATTTTATTCTTAACAAGCTTTGAACTGTATTTCGGATATAGGAGAGTAGACAGAGGCAACCTAGTGTTAAGCCAAACCGTTCCTCGCTTCCCGACTAAATTTTTGAAGCATTCAACGAAGTAAAGCGCTACGTTTAGTTTCTCCACTCAACGCGGAATGACTTCAGAATTGGGCGAAATTTGAGAATAGAACTGTCTTAATGGGAACGGAATGTCTCAACATTAACTTTCCATTCTCCCTTTATCTAGTTATGATACAGCATGGCATTCAAAGAAAACAGACTAACTACACAACAACACAAAATCTCATGCAAAATCCTCTTTTGCCAAGTTGTTCCCAACTACAGCGTACATCTTAAGTAGGGCCATGAACACTCACACCGTTGCCTAAATATTACCATACACGACATTTCCATTTGTTTGCGTTTGGGGCAACCCTCGTCTCGTTTTATCATACACGGTGTCAAGAACTAAACCCTTAGCGACTACGATAGAGACAGCTCTTGGCAGCTTTCTAAATCTGATTATTAAAGATTGAAATGTGGTATGGGATTGGTGGTGGAAATTAGTTTATATGGGTTTTTTGTTTTCTTTTTTCTTAAAATAAAAAAAAAAATCAAATGTGCGAGAATAAATGGAAATGTAAATTTAAATAAATATTTCATTTTCCCGAGTGGGGATCGAACCCACAACCAGTCGCGTTTACAGTCACGGTTTGTGCCCCTGGGCCACGGCTTGCCTGTTTTTTTTCTTGTATATTATATTAATATCTTGTAGTTGATAATTTTCTGTCAGAGCAACTTATATTTGTCTTTATATTTAGTTAGAGACCCAAACGCGGCGTCTCTCGCTCGAAATTATTTTTATATATATAACCAAAGTAATGCAAAAAATTTACAATGTTGCTACCTTTAAAAAAGTTAGACGCCTATTAATTTACATATATTATAATAGTTTTGTTTTATTTCATTTGTATATACTAATAAATATATATGTATATATACACAAACATACATATGCAATCTCTAATATATAATGTTGTAAATCTTATGAAAGTAAAATCACCTGTATGTACAAGGAAGTAACATCAAACAATATTAAATTCGTAAAGTCCCGAATCACGTCGCATACTGCAACCGCACACCCTCGTCTGGTCAGCTTAGTGTGTCAGGCGGTAGGCTGAGCCACGTGGCTTTCCTGTGAAACGTTTTGCTCTTTCTTTGTATATATTATGTAATTATGAAGTAGGCTATATTTTTTAATATATTATATTAATTAATTTAAACTGTAAGTTACTTAAGGATTAATAAGTGAAATAAAAAAATATATTTGTACTAAAAAACTAGGTAACTAACTAAATATCACGGCATTGAGCTCCGCTACTCAACACTCAATGCCTACAGAATTCGGTAGAAAGTGGTGAATGGAATACTTTGTTTCCTTAATGGCATCGGAATGTATTAACATTAGATTCCATACTTCCTACTCTTCTTTCTCTCTAGTTATAGGACAAAGCGCGGCGTCATGATCCGCCACGAGACACACCAACAATGCTTCGCTATATGAATGATGCAGCGTGAAGCTAAAAAAAAACATATAACTAATACATAAAACCAGCAATCAATAGTAAATGATAGTTATTTAAAACGAAAGATTAAATAATGATTTGGCACTTTAAACGAAACCCGAGACAAACCATCTTGTAAAAGCTACACTCACACCCCGGCCAATCCACCGAGCTATCATCATGTATCGATCACACATATCAATGAATAGAGGTCCCTTGCTTATCGCCTGTATCGCCCGAGTTTCCATCTCATTTGGCCTCCCGAAACACATCCAAGTCCGGTTAGCCGGTGTACTCACATACAAGTTTCATTTGATTGGAATAAACAATACGTTAAGTAGTTCTGAAAAAAAGTTTTGTATGAAAGAAAAGTTCTTTTGTTTATTGTTGTGTTGAAATCGGTTTTGGATAGAGGATTGGTGGTGTTTGATGTTTATATAATGTATATGTGTACGTACAAATATAAATATATATTTAAAATATATAAAAGTGAATTTGCGTTTTTATCTTTGAATGTACGTACTACCTAGGAAAGATTGGACGTTATATATTTTTAGAAATGTTAAAAACGTCTAGTTTTCTAATTTATGCTATCAATTTTGTAGAAATATCATAATAATCGTTTAGGAAATTTACACAAAATATTATGGAATATATAAATTGATTTGTTTTATTTTTTGTCATGAAAATTATTATGTAGAATTGAATATATCTTAGTTTCATGCTGAATCCCTAGTTGACTACGGTCTCCTTATACCTCTTTCGCCTCGTCCACTGTCATCAACCTCTTCATACATGCCCTCCTCCTCATGCATTTTACGTGACCTTCCTCTAGTATCTTTTATATTGGCAATCTATAACTTAGGTCCTAAAGACTCCTTAAGGCAAAAGTTTAAAGAAATTAATATATTGACTGTTGCATCTCAATATATTTTTGGAAATGTTACGTATGTTAAGAAAAACATTAATTATTTTACCAAAATTGGTGATGTTCATAATATTAACACTAGAAATAGACTTAACCTTGGTGCACCTGTAACTCGGTTGCATCGAATCCGTAATTCTTTTATGGGACAATGTGTATGCTTTTACAATAATCCCAGAAAAAAAAAATCTATATTACGATTTAAAAAAATTGTGAAAAGACGTTTGTGTGTTAAAGGTTAAACCAAATTAATAATTTTGTAAATGATAACACGCCTTGGGAATGAAATGCTCGCTCCAGTCTGTTTCAATGGTATCATTGTCACAGATAATTAAATATATATTTGTTTAAAATTGATTTTTTAAAAATTAGTCCCGCTGAGTTTCTTGCGCCGGTTCTTCTCAGGTCTAAAGTATTAACTTTAGTGAACTGGTGGTAAACTATTTGACGTTCAAAAAATAAAGCATGTAACTTTTTATTTTGAATAAAATTATTTGAATTTGAAATGTGTTTTCGAAGGTCAACTGAGGTCTCCCCTTACTTCTCTTAACGCTCACTTTTCCATCATAAATCTAAATATTTTATTTTAAAGAAATAGTTGCTGAATATAAAAAAATAAGGGCAACATACACAACGTCACAGCTTTTTACTGTAAATGCGACGGTTTTGGGTTCAATTCTCAATCAGGGTTAGTGAATTGATTTCATTTTCTTATGTTCCGCGACACACGGCGCGCACAAAAATTAGGTGTACATATGAGGACGGAGTGTCGTAGTATTAAAATCTATATAATATAGATTTTTGTTCATGTATTTATTACAGATCATTCCGTAGGTTTGTGCGAATCCATATTGTTCCAATGATGTAGGAGCGTACTCATATAATGTAGCACAGTGTCAGAATAAGTACTTTTTGCAGCATCCGGACCAGACTGTAATTAATTCGAACGGTCCCAGACTTGCGTAGATTACAAATTGGAAATCGATTATAGACAAAAAGTGCCCCTCGATGGCTTTCGACTTATGAGTAAGAGTGAGATATCAATTTTAAACTCATTTCCTTTATTAAATAGACATTTGGTATAATTACAGTGAACCTGTCTGCCTAACTGATGATTTGGGTTTGATTATTTTTGGAATCGGAAGCACATTTTACTTTGATATTTATAGTAGAATATAATACCTGATTGTAACTGACAGAACTACCCTCCGAGTCGGTGGCAGTTTACGATTTAAAAATGCTTGTAATGGTCCAATCAAATATTAATAATATGTAGAACTTACAATTGCCATTGACTATTTGTATTAATCATATAGTTCCTCCCTGGATCTGAGTGAGTTTAAAGTTATTTTCATTTCACTAAAACATATCTAAAACTAAAAATAATATCTAAAAAGCTATGCCATGAATAGTGAAACACCACACTCGTCACAAAAGTAGCGTATGTCAGGTTAATGTCATAAAACTGTCAATCTTGTTGTTTACCCAACTAGTGATTGATCTACGACCGACCGCAGTGCTATCGACGGCTGCAGCGATGCAATGCAGGCTTTGTCATAAACAATTTTGTTCTAGAAATTGACTGGTTGTTCTGGACACGTGGAAATGTGTATCGTGGTGCCTTGGTCTGAGGTGTCCGATAGGTGGAACTCAGGTCACAGTACTTTTTTTAACATTTTTAGTGTTATTCCAACCTTAGGAAGGAAAAATATTTATTTAGAAAATGTATTATAATTTCAACGTAGCGTAGCGAAACCGATCAGGTCGGTTTCCAGGAGGTGCGGGTTCTAGTCCCGCTACGTTCAAATTTTTATGTTTTTTAAATAAGTGCTCAGAGATACCATTTATTGTTTAGGTTACGTTAATTAAGTAGAAATTCATTCTTTAGATTTAATATTAGTAAGAAAAGGCATAAAATGGTTTTTGAGTAGATGTGCTGTTGTTCTAATATCAAGGAATATTTTGAGGCGAGTCGTGGCGTAGAGGCACATGCGGGCGACTGTAAACGTGAAAGGTTGTGGGTTCGATTCCCATTCGAGGAAGTGAAATTCTTAATATTTTAATTTGCTTTGATTCGCTCTGGTGGTGCGGTGTTAAGTTCGGCTACTCAATACGTTGTGTGTCTTGTAGTGTTTTGATGGAAACAAAGTGTCTTAACACTGGATTCCCGGGGTCCCTCTGCTTATCTTATATATGTGGAATACAGGATGAAGCTAAATAATATATAAATCATTCCCACGGTGATGAAGAGTTACGCCACGTCTTAATCACATATTACAATATATAAGGGCATAGGAACTTGTGAGATTATTTCCTTTATTGTGAATAAAATATATAAATATAGATTTACACCTAGAAAAATTGGTCAAACAAATTTCACTGCGCCAGACATATTGTGAAAAAAGATAATAAGTAGCAGAAATATATTGTTTCGATGTTGTTTTTGCTCTCATTCCAAAGCTCAATGGCCCTCCATATAATCGGTAACGTTGAAAATCCTTTACATGATTTGTACGTGTTCTACTTCAGTTTCAGTCAGTACATATAGGTACTCAGTCCATATATGTATGTATACTAGTTTTGTATATAAAACTGTTTTTTTATTAAGTGTCTGACAGACAACGTTAATACGAAAAAACTGAACTTATAAAATCTAATTTGACATATAGGTAGGGACAGTAGTGGAGCGGTTAGTGAGGATTCTTGTATTATTTTTGATAGCGAGACAAAACAGGATTGTCGATTTTACATCCTCTGTTAAGTTCACGCACACACACATTTGTTCTTATACGAGTATACATGTCTTTATAAGATTTTTTTAGCTTCTTCATCCTGTATCCCGCACTTGGGTAGGCAGTATAAGCCTGGTATTGAGTACTTCCGTTCCCATTAAGTTACCAGAGCAAGGAGATGGAAGTATTATATAATTTTATTTCCTCAACTGGAAATCGAATCTTGTGCCGCCGGACGTCCTCGACGGATTCCAGTTTAAACTTTTTTTTAGATATAATTTTTCTTAATCTTTTAATTTTAATTATTTTAAATTTTATTATAATGTATATGTGTATAGCAATCCGTAGCACGATGCCATCAACGCAATGAAATATAAAATAATGTTCAGTGGTCGCGAATTAAAGGATTACTCTTGTACCGGAATTATTAACATTGCTGTAATTCTACTACTTTGTTTCACTACTAGTGATGCATATGACTGTCGCTTATAACGCTTTTATATGGTTTATATGAATATAAATATAGTATATTATTTATTGCATATTAATGCCTGCTTCTTGTTTTATTAAGCATGCTGATTTAATTTTGTCAGCTTCACGCTGTATCACGCACACAGCAGGGTAGGCAGAGGGAACTTAGTATTAAGACACTCCGTTCCCAACTTTCTGTCGAATTCTAGAGACATTGCGTGTTCATTGGCAGACAAAATGTTGATAATTATATTTTTTTGCATCTCTTATTCTGTTCATAGTAGGGTAATTTCGTTAGGTCAGAAAGAATAAAGGAAATTTTTTTATTAAACGAGTATTAAAATTAATATATTTATTTACATATTCAAAAATAATTTATTTACATATTTAAAATATACATTACTTCGTTAAAACGCAAATAACCACAATAATACAAAACTGTATTACGTGGTCCGCGGTGCTCGTACTGTAACGACTAATGTAACGGCACCACAACGAGTCTTCTACAGACGTAAAACTTTCTCCATTCGGAACTTACGATCGCGCTTTCAAAAAAATACACTGATTGAATAGACCGCAGCGTCTGCTCCACTGAGAACCGTGGATTAGAAAGAAGTACAAAAGAATTTTATATAACGCTTAATGTTTTTTTTTTAAATCTTAAACTGTTAATTGAGTTATAATATTTAATTTCCGTTTTATCATAATAAATAAGTACCTCAATACGATTCAGTTACAACAAATCGTCATTCTACAAAACATTTTTCAACATAAATAAATTACGAGAGTGGTCACAAAGCCGCGTCCGACTCCGTGCGGCGTCAAAGGAGATTAGGTTCGCTTACACAGTTGTTCCCGGCTTCTCTAATGCTCGGTTTACCCACAGTCAAGTAAGTCTTCCTATATATGGCTAGTGGTCAGTGCTAAACAGTGAATAGAATAAAACTAAAATATGGCGTGGGGATACTGGTCTGCGTCGTCAGTGCTGCCGGACCGCGGCCGGAGTCCGCGACGTGCTGGTACCTCAGCGGTGCACGCTCACCCAAACCCACCTACCGCGAGGGAGGTGATGGAAACACATGACGAAAGTATTATCCATACGGCCTCAACGTCTAGAGATAGTCGTGATCATTCTGCTTCTCCTCATTCGTCGTCCAACGGGGGTCACTCCCATCATCACGAAGTGCGACACGCGGTGCCAGCTAGTGCCCTCTTTGGTGAGAGCTACGGAGAACTGTCTCGACGGCCGTCTTTAGACCTAGGATCAGTGCGAAGTGCTTTAGCATCGTGTTCAGGCGGTGGGACGCTAAGTGCAGGTTCAACGCTGACTCGAGGGGGCACTCTAGCGGACTACCTGCCTCCGACTCCTTGTCCACACCACCACAGAGTGTACGTCGATCATCACAAGCACTACGAACAGCCCATACAACCCGTGCACGTAGGAGTGCCACATCACTCACACTCGCACGCCTCCAGTAGACATCACACGGACGACGAAGACGATCTCGAACCAGCCTATGCTACAGGTATCGTTTTATATATATAGTAAAAGTAGCGACTTTCCCTATTTATCTTTTTCTTTCTTGGTTACCCTATTTTCTTATTCGAAACATATTTTTTGTGTGAACAGTGAAAGCAATTAGGATAAGACCGCATTCAGCGCATTGTTGAAGTTAGCTGTGACACGTGAGGCCATTCGGTCGTTAGGCGGACGCCGACGGGCGCATCTATGCCACATTAGGCGGTAAATGGAAGTAGGCCACGAGCCACAAAACACATTAACGGAGTAGGATTAAAGTTTTATTAATACGATACTTCGCAATTGATCGTCGACCTTCTGAAGCGAGAAGTTACTTCTCTATTATGCTCTTGTATATAAAGTTGGGTAAGGCGTAGAAGTAGTTTTGCAGTCTGGATATCGAGATGTGGGTTTTATGTTAGTATATCGTGATTTTAAGTTAGGTTTTAAGAGCTTAAATTATTAAATAATTTTGTTAAAATTTTTTTATTCATCTCCGTAAGTTTTATTAAAAACGTAAAATATTTAACGTTTTTTACGTAAATATTTTTGATTTACATTTTGCATTCAGAGTGATATTTTGTACCATGTTTGTATCCACTTATTGTATTCTAACAAGCGCAACTCAAAATCCATCCAATCCGCTTTTTGTGTTGTATTATCTATATATCAAGGCTATACTAAGTCACATTAGTTATTTTGAATTTGGATGTAATCCACTAAAGGCTAATAGTATACGGAAAAGTAAACAAACAAATATATTTTTGGCAACCAACAAACATCCTAGTTAGTTGTTAGCGAGACACCGCAATGTTTCCTGGTACTTTGCGCCGTACACAACATTTGACTTTGCAGAAAGAAACACACCGCGGTTAATTTAGGTCAATAGAGCCAAATGACCCGCGTTGTACGGGGACGAAGGTAAGACCGCTAACCCTACAGGTTATATTGACAAGGTCTTACAATAATATAATAGTAAAATGTGTCATATTAGCTGGAATTGTGTTTGTTAGTTAAGTTTCAGAAATTTCCATATAATATTCGGAGATTATCTAGCTAGCTATTATCTATATAGCAGGGTCGCCAGGGCACCTGGGAACCTAATGTTAAGACACAATGTTCCTATTAGGATACATTCGTTTCCCACTTTCCACTAAATTCTGTAGGTTGTGTTGAGTGGCAGAATTCAACGCCGCCCATATATATAAATAAATATCACTATATTTACCTATTATTAATTGATTGAAATATTATTATTAATTGATTGAATTGAAATGACGATGACTCGATAATTGTGGACTCGAACCCCACTAAGAGAATGAATATTTTCTCTGTTGTGATGGACGAAACTCCGCGATGTGTTTCGCCATTGAGAACACGTTTTACTCGAAAATTGATTCGAAAGCGGCATGTTTTTTTTCTATTTCGGCTGTATGAAAATAAAAAAGCAGTTTTATAATTTTTATTATAACTATTTATAATTAAAATTATTTATTATGTTTATTCAGCATATTTTAATAATAATTTCTAATAAATAAAATTAATAATATGACAATATTTAATCCAATTCCTGTAAAAGTTGATTTGATTAATCTATCTACGACTTTTAAACGTATGCAATTTATGAATTTCCTTTATTTCATGATTGATGAGCACTTTCTGAATTAAATATTTACGAAGCTACGGATGGAGGAAATGTTTGAAATAACTGTATTGCATATTCGTTTTATTACTCTTTTTTTGGTTTTTATTTTATTAACTTAACCTTTTACGTAGATTATTTAAAATTTGTCTTCATTATATATCTGTGTTCATAAGTTTTATAAAAGGCTAAAATATGTGTTTCATTGAACGTACTAATTTAGGGAACTATAAGTAACCTCCGTAACCTCCGATTGCTGAGGTTAGAGTTGTCTGTTCTTAAAAATCTGTTATTAAAAATAATTTGTAAGCCGAAAATTATAACTTACAATCACTCCGTTCGTCACTTTTGACCCAATTTTCGAGGCATTGTGTTTTAAGTGGGGGAACTCAACGCCGTTTTTTGTTTATCTACCAGAGGCAGCATATAAATATAATTCATTTACCTGAATAAGAAACGAATGCACAGTCGTCATGTGCAAGTACAACCTCATAGAAGACGAACAACACAACACAAAGAAGAAAGTACTTTGACACAAAAATTATATTATACTACCTTGATAATTAATTAAATACAAAGTGTAAATAGAACTTACAAATACTCCACTAACAAATTTATATTAGTTTGTGAGTTAACAGTAATTTATTACATGATTGGAACCATCTCAATCGATTCAGTTTAGAAACAAACGGCGTTCAAACCGTATGAGAATAGTGACACCAGGCGACGTGAGACCTCGTTATGTCATTCCACTTCGTTGCGTTGATATTGACTTTGGACGTGGTAGTTAGTTGAAATGTTGATTTAAAATTGTATGTTTTGTTACTTAGAGGCTTTAGTGGTACAGTGGTTTTCGGAAGGTTAACGCGGTGGTTGTGCATTCGATCCTCATTTAGGAGATTTTTATCATAAATAAACTTTACAGTGATAAACAGTCTTAAGATTGACGCGGCGGTAGTGGATTCTATCCGGAATCAGAGGAACATTTAAATTATACTTATTAATATACTAAACGAATATATTTCCTAAGTATGGATTAACACTTTAAATATGTTTAAAAAAAAACATTTAAATTATATTTAGATTTACGTTCTGCGAGACCTACCGGGGAATTCAGTTTCTTCACCCAGTAATATCCTTGTCAGTGTAGTGATTTTGAAAATTTTGGCAGAGAGAAGGAAGAAAGGAAGGAAGGAAGAGGAACCCTTCTATACGGAAACATAAACTTGAATCTACAAATATTTTTCTTATAAGAAAATAAAATATTTTTTATTATTAAATTCTTTATCAATGTTTCAATAGAGATGTCAGGTCTGATTGCGTCATTCATCTCCGTTACAATACAATGACGTCAGAAGTTGTCTTGCCTGCTAAAGAGCTCGAAATATTTATAAACGCTCTGCATTCAAGCGTAATCGTACCAAACTACTGTATTATTTGTAATAATGTTTTTGTTAATGTAAATATTAACGTTTATTACAATAAAAACATATACGTATAAATTGATTGCTCGTTAGTTGTGGGTTTGATTCCAGTTGGAGTAATGAAGTGTATTCATTTCCCCTCTCTGGAGGAGGACAAAGAATGAGATAAGCGTGAATATCTCCACTTGCTACACAGTATCCCGAATTCAGTTCGAACAATGTAAACGTCAGTGTCTTGACACCAGGTTCTCACTTACCCTTTTACATAAAAATCAAATCAGCTTCGCGCTGTATCCCGCACACAGCAGGGTAGACAAAGGGAACCTTCCGGTTCCGGAGGCATTGCGTGTTGAGTGTGGCGCATTACCTCGACACCAGAAGGAGGAAATGAAAATATAAATGTTAGTAAATATGTTATCTCCTCGAATGGGGATTGAACCCACCCACCAGTCGAGTCCCACTAGAAACTAGAAAATCTAAGTAATAGATTATATTTTGAATGCACAAAAGGAATGTAAAATAACGTGAAACTGCTCACATTGTAACGTCGCAGGCCGCTAGGGCTAGCAGCCCCGAGCGGTGTGGGGCCTCACGTCGACCTACTTTGCAAACGTAAACCTATTTGTGCGAACGCGTTTAAACTCTTAAAATGTTCTGGAGGTTGTGTTGGCATAACTGTTTGTGCTTGTAAATATCATTATGTACGTTGTAACTGAATTTTCTGATCGTGATATTTTGTAACAGTTTTTTTTATTCATCTTCACGCTGTATCATGCACGTTGCAATGTAGGCAAAGGGCCTAGTCACACTCCGCTCACCAATTGTGTGTTGAGTGGTGGAACTCAACTCCGCGCTCTGGTGGCGAGGTTAGTAAAGAAATGAAAATATGAAATGTTTTATTTTCTGCGAGTTTTAATTGAACCCACAAAATGTCGCGTTCACAGTCAAACCCTGCCATGCCAACGCCATGACTGAACTCTACAGTGTATGTAGCAGATATGTACCTATAATATAATATGACATATACAGTAACTGCACAGTAAAATATAGTTTTCATTGTATTCGCATATAAAAGTGATTTCTGTCAAATCAGACCATTTCCTATAAATTTTACGAAAGTACAAAGCTAAAACTATTAGGTGGACTAAAATACAATACTTAAAAGATGTGGCGTTGTGGGATAGATTACATTTTTTAAACGACTTCGGTAAAAGAAGGAGGTATTTTTTAGGTATTTGACTGTATTTTTTGTATGTTTTACTTCAGAACTTGTGACTGGGTAAACTGATTTTGATGATTCTTTGTTTTTTTAAAAGCTAGTGCTTACCGTGTAGTCCCAATTTAATTTGGTCAATTACTGAGAATGATTTCGTTGAGAAAATCACATAATTTTACCTGCACAAAAATGGAAATTGGTAAGAATTTTGTATGATACATGTCACAACTCCACTTTATGCCGTGTCAGAGGTAACTCTGACCACGTGTACATACTATGAAAACGAATAACGATCAATCTGATGTATATTATAACTGGCCTTTTGCGAAAAATAGTCTATTCAACAAAAAAATATTTTTTTTAATTTGAGCCCTAAGTTCCTGAAATTAACGCGTTCAACTCAACAAAATCTGAAGCATTATAATTTTTTTTATAGATTCTTGTTATTTTTTAGAATTTATAATAGTATTTTCTGTTTTTGATTTACTAATTATTTGTACGCAATTTTCTTTTTCACGTTATTGTAAACAGATAAAAAAATATTTATTAGAAGTCGAAAAAATATAAATGGTTTTAACATACTATTGTCATTTGTATTACATCCTAAATCACTTACTAGTAAGGTAATATGTGAATAAAATTTTATTTCAATGCTCAACTATATTATAAAATCTTACTACAATATATCAAATCAGCTTCACGCTGTATCCCGCACACATCAGGGTAGGCAGAGGGAACCTTGTGTGAGGACACTCCGTTCCCCACTTTCCGATGAGTTCTGGAAGCATTGCGTGCAAGAAATGAAAATATAAATATAAATAAATATTTCATTTCCTCGAATGGGGATCGAACTGACAACCAGTCGATTTTACAGTCACACTTTGTGCCCTTGCCCCACATACACACCTTAAGTAACAAAACAACCACCTAGTAAACCAGTATTCAGTTCAGTTCAGATATCAACGGTTGAATGAATGAACGCGAGAGCGGTTCACAATTGTTTTCTGTTGAACCGCCGATGACGAGTGAGTTAGCAACGATCAAGCGACCTAGTTCACTCTACTCAGTTCTATAGGTGCGCCGTACTAATGTTGTGCTTCTTATAAGAATAATGTTACTGTAATATATATTTTTGCTTCGTGATTATAGTAAATTAGTTGTAATAGTGTTAAGACTCTCCGTGTCTTTCTTTTGTAAAAGAATTTGTGCGTTAAATGGAGTCCAAAAGTTTTTGTATCATACAGTGTCTAACCCGTAATAAGAGGGTACCACTTTCTGCCCCAATTTTGAAGCATTGCATGTTAAGTGGCAGAACTCAACGTCTCTCTTTGTCTTTTTCTATCTGTGGTAATCGGACCCACAACTGTCGCACTTACAGTTGGACATTGAAATATTTTAAATATTTTTTATTTGAGGCCAGTCGTAGCGCTGGGGCACAATTGTGTGACTGTAACTGTTATTGGTTCGATTCCCAATTTCGTAAATGAAATATTTTATAATTTTATTTAGCCGCTTTGGTAACGACAAATCGCGGCGTAAATTATTGCAACTCGACACGTAATGACTATAATTCGGCGAAAATTAGAGAACATTAGTGTTTTAATGGTAAGAGAGCGTCGTAACACTGGGTTCCCTCTGCCTATCCTGCTAAGTGCGGGATACATCGTGAAGCTAAAAAAACAGTTTTGGTTCCACTTCCTGAGTGGGTATCAAATTTCCAACTACCTGGTGTGCAATAAGTGTGCCACGATGGTTTTACCTATATTTATATATATATGTGTATTTTAAAGTTTTAAATATATCTCAATCCTGTTTCAAGAAGTCTGTAAAGTGTAGCTTATTATGTACTTTTTATTATAACTGAGGAATATTGTAAACTATTTATTTAAAATGTAACGTTTATCTTTTAGTTTAGTATTTAAATTATAGAAGAAAATATACGCTATAGCACGTAGCGATAAATAGTCACGATTAAAAATTATACAATTATTTAATAATTATTCTATAGACTTATATAGATATTTAAAAATTGATACTGCGGTGCGAAGCTTTGCTAATATTATGTTAAAATATGTAAAATAATAAGAATTACATATTAATACATCATTTAACGTTTTAAGAACGTTGATCGTATTGTACTTATCAATAGAAAAACGCGTATATTGAATGAAATCTGTCAAAAATCTTATAGTGTTCATTGGCTTATGTATGACACGTAATACCTTCAGAATTGGGCGGAAATGGCGGACGCAGTGTCTTAACACTAGTTTTTCTCTGCCTAAACAGCGGTTGCGTGATTCCTCGTGAATCTGATTATTTTTTTGGAGGAGACTCTGCTTATTACGATGCACCTCATCTGTTTTAATAAAATCAATAATATATTGGTACACATAAGATATATGGACTGTGAGGATTTCGTAACATACGTTAATGTCTCACATGTCAACACTTATAGTATGTGTATGTATTCTATACAGTCGGTACAAAAGACACGTTGTTATTATGGGATTTGGGTTTAATTGGGAATTAGATATTTTTGTCTTCAAATTTTTCGTTGTTGGATAGCTTTGCCTTATATTGGTTTAAGAATACTTAATTTTGTCACTTTTAGAAGAATATATTTTTAATATTATTAGTAAATACTTGTATTTTGTTTGTTTAATGTCGACTTTAGATCAAGTTTTAGGACTTAATGCAATTATTAATATTTTCGTTTCACGATTTTTGTATTTATGGAACATTATTGGAAAGAAATCTAATTTAAATATGCAGTTTTAGTAAACCACATCGGCAATGGTAGTAGTGGTTTTTTTTAAATTATATATTGTTTGAGTCGTGACGGCTTACGTTTATTCGTAACTCCAATCGAAGTATACTTATATATACTTAGGTTACCGCACCTAAAGGGTTAAACGGGATTGTTAATAAGATCCCGCTGTCCGTCCGTGTGCCGGTCTGCTGGTACGGAACACTTTATGCGTGAGTCCCACGCGCTCTTGGCCTGCGTTTATTTATTTCAGTAGTTCGGTGTAGTCATTTCAGTAGTTTGATATTTAAAATTTTTCTTTTCAAGTAACAATGTAAATTAACATGCGATTTTTATTTCAACTATATATAAATGTTTTAAAATTAAAAATTAAAATAAGCAGAAAGTGATTTAACTGTATACACAGTCCATCCATGCCATACATAGAGTCCAGATTGCCATAAATCCCCATATCCCTATAACTGATATTGTTGACTGTGAATGAATTAAAATAATACAGGGCTCGCGTGCTAGTGTACAGTGAACGTGGATGATTTTTGTGTTTAATTAACATAAGCATTTGTTCACTAATTTTGATAATGGCTACCCTAAAACTATATTGTATTATAATGTAGTAAATTTTAATTGAAGTTGAATAGAGTTGTTTTAAATGGTTTGTAGAAGCCACAAGCAGCGCATTGGCGCGAGTATGTCACTAATAACGGGGTTGTGGGTTCGATCTGGACTTAAGGTAATAAAATATTTAATATTTTCATTTCCTCGCTCTAGTGAGGAAAGCAAGGCGTGGTTTTCAGTTTCACCATTCCACGGGCAATGTCTACACAATTTCGTGATTAATAGGGAAAGGAGTGTCTTAGCACTACGCTCTCTCTGCCTACAGTGCTGTATTTGGAAGAGATACAGCGTGAAGCTGAAATAATATATGAAACAACCAACCTTTAATTTAAAAAAAGCAGTTTTTTCGTTAAAATTTTCATCTTTTCGTTTTCCTAATAAATAGAAAAATACAACCTTCTCAAGATATACTTAATTATGTTTAAAATTGTTAACAGAAGTAATGCTGACATTACATACTGTACTCACAGACGACAACGTATTAGCGGCCTGGGACCGTACCCGTTTCTCCGTACACTGTCCAACTCGACAGCGGCGAATGTGAATTATCATTGTCTCTATTTATTCTCTGATAAATCATCTGGTGTCGCTTTGGGAGTTATAAGTTTGTTGTTTTCTTAGTTACTCATATTTTTTGTTGTTATATAAGTAGTTGGGTCTTTTATAATGTTTTTTTAGTTTATATTTTATTTTCTTAATCGCGGCGTTGAGTTCGGCCTTTCGACACGCAAATGTCTCAAAAATTGGACATGAAGTGGCTTACAGAATGTCTGCATCAAAGAGCGTTAAGTTGGTTTACAAATTCATTATTTTAATTTTTATCTCTATAAGAGAAATCGCGGCGTTGAGTTCTGCCACTAGGTATGCAAATATTTCATAAACTGAGCACAAAGTGAGGCGTTAAGTTGCTGCATCATTTTCACTAGATATTGTAAACAATATACGGTACGAGAGACTAACTTATTTATAGTGTTTGGTACCACATTTAATAAGAATGACATGTCGTCTGCGATCCTTATTGATAGAGCAAACGTGCAGATGTTATCAAATAAATATTAATGTTTACCGTCGAGAATAAAGTTTTCTGTTTATCCAAAAAGATAAATTTGTATTTTCCTAAATGAAAACTAAGACTATACTTATGAACTAAAACGAATGTTAACACAACTGAAAAAAACATATACTTCTTTGAATTTCTAGTAGTTGTGCTTTAAAAATTCAAGAGCGGCTATGAACATTTGTTGAACATTATCTTTTATAACTTTCTTTTCAGCTTCAGGCTGTATTGCACGTATAAGGGAACTTAGTGCTAAGAATCTCCGTTTCCTAATTTTCGTACATTTGTTGAGGCATTGTGTATTGAGTGGCGGAACTCAACCCCGCGCGTTGGCTTTGGTATCAGTACAAAGATATGGAAATATAAATAAATAATGATTCATTCGCCCGATTAGAAATCATATCCACAGCCGTCGCGTTACAGTCACACGCTTTATAATTTAAAATTTTGATTTTACTATTGTGGCTCAATTGATACAATGATCTAGGGAGAAATACAGCAAACGATCCACGTCAGCGTTGTCGTCGTCGTCTTCCACGTTTCAGCACCAGTTCATACTTCACTAAACTTTTATCACAAAATGAACTTTAACTTCCAGTCGATAATTCACAAAATGGACTGATATTTATAACTCAAATTGCAATCAATCGAAAATCAACCTTATTCCTTTATGTTATGCTCGAATTCGCTAGAACATCTATGGTCAATAGATTCTACGTTTATACGAGCAAATAAAAATTACTTTTCAAGTTGTTATTTTCATTACAAAGGGTTTCGCTCGATCGGGATTTTTTATCAATCAGCCAATTCTGGTTTACCAATATTGTTTTATCTTTTGAATTTTGATAACAATGTGCCATTGGTGATGGATAAATTAAATAATCTTTTCTAGAAAAAAATATAATGATGCGCCTATAGGAAATGTGTTGCTTTGCTTGAATTAAAAAATAAAAATTAGCTTCACGCTGTATCCCGTATACAACTGAGTAGGCAGTTAACTTAGTGTTAAGACACTTCGTTCTCTACATTCCGTCAAATTCTGGAGGCCTTGCGTGTTGAGTGGAACTCAATGACGCGTTCGATACCAGAGCGAAAGTTACAGAAAGAAAGAGAAAAAAAAGTTAAATAAATATTTCATTTCCTCGGTTGGGGATCGAACACACAACCAGTCGCGTTGACAAACACACATTTGTACCTCTGCACCATGACTGACCAATGGCCAATGTGATGTGTTTCAAATTAGCAAATTTTCGAACCAGATGATACCAGATCGGGTGCTCGAGGAAATCGTCATTAAACAGAATCCAAATAAATTCGTCTTAAATAATAGTAAAATAGAATACACTAGTGACACACAAAATTAACAGGATGACCTATTTGCAAAAATTTATTACACAGACCAATTATTAAGGTCAGACTGGATTCGCTCCAAATAAAATTGGAAGCTATTCAGCGGGTATCGTAACATCATGTAACCTAATTACATTTGTAAGTATCTTCTACTTTATTATGTCTTTTTTGCTGCACGCTATATCCCGCACACAGCAGTGTAGGCAGAGGGAACCAGTGTTAAGACAGTAGTTCCCCAATTTCCGTCGAATTCTGGAGCCATTGCATACTGAGTGGCGGAACTCAACGCCGCGCTTTGCCTCGACACCAGAACAAAGAAGTGAAAATATAAATGTAAATAATATTTAATTTCCTGGAGTGCACGATAGAACCCACAACCATTCGATTCGACCGGCCTTAAGATTTTTATTTGGATATAAATACATTTTTTTAAATTTGTTAATATATCTCACATGATATAAGTTAGACTGAGGGAATCCAGAGCTATGACACACTCTCACTCTTTCGAGTGGCGAAATTTTACGCCGCGCTTTATCTTGTCACCGAAAATATCAAACAATTCATTCTTCCGTATGGGAATCAAACTCACAACAGTCGAGCTTACAGTCAAATGCTATCCCGCTGTGCTACGACGGCCTCATTTTATTAAAATACGAATTTATTAATGGTATCAATACAATTTAACTTTATAACCGTATCGTTGCGGTTTCTGATTTGATTGGCTTTCGATGAGGTACGGAAAACAACTTTAACAAAAGAAAATATTGACTCGTTTTGTTTAAAATTTATAGAAGTGGTATTTCTGTCTGTACTCTTGTTTCGGTACTCTAATATTATTTACAATGTAATGTTATTATTGTAATAACAATGGAATGGATGTTTTAATCTGTGTATATATGTGATATAGGTATATATATATATATATATATATATATATATATATATATATATATATATATATATATATATATATATATATATATATATATACTGAGTGTTACTGAGTGTCTTCCTGTGCACAGAACTGAAAAAAAATATATATTTGGCATGTACGTAGCTGTAGCATAAGCGAGGATTTCTCGACATAGCCTATGGAAGTGGCGCAACTTAGCGTCGCGCTTCGTCTACCGAAAACCAAAATTTCAAGGTGGACAAAGGGAACCGGGGAACATAATGTTAAGACACTCCGTTCCCTACCGAATTCTCGCGGGACAACGTACTAAGTGGCGGAACTCAAATTTAATTATAAATAATTGTAAAATAGTAGTAATATTTTAATTATATCTAAAGACAAAATATATAAATTTGCGTTAATTAAGTAAGTTCACATTGTCGTACTTAGTGCCTGTGTAAGTCAATATACAATCTACCTTCGTCTTCTTCGTCCTCCTTAATACGTGCACGTCAAAGCACGTCTACTTCGAAACAAACTGGTTAATTATTTCGAGCTCCCTACACAATATAACATCTAAATAATTTATTTGCACGGGAGCTCTCAGTTTATGTAGTGTGTGTATGTATGTGTGTGTTCTAGATGTAATGTGGACATTTTGTTTAAATATATACCGTGAATATATATGTTTAAAAAAGTAAAGTGGGCTCGCATTTTAGCTCTATAGTTAGATAAATTTTAAAAACTCTGAAAAAAATATTTTTTACAAGTATTACAAATATTTTTTCAGCTGCGTTCAAATATTTCTATGGCATTTGGTTACATGGATGACCGAGTAAAATATTACAACATAAATAGAACATACAATGCTTTTATGGTTTTATTCCTAGCGGAGTAACCAGAGTGAAGGGTAACAAACGCTAAATAATTAAATAGATGTAAAGAGAAGAAGAATGAATGAAATATGAATCCTGTGGAGACGCGATCACTTCAAAGGATATGCGGAGTCAACTTATTTGTTCGAATTCGCAATGAAGAGATACACAGAATGGCAGGTACCAGCGAAGATGTCACGATGAGAATGAAGAAGAACGTGCACAGTAGGTTTGGCCACGTTGGACGATTGAGTGACGAAAGAATGGCAAAAAAGATCTATGAAGGAAAAGTGAGCGCTAAGAGAGATAGGGGAGACCTCGGTTGACCTTCGAGTACACAGTATCAAATATACTGGAAGAAGGTCACGTAAAAACCATGAGCATCTTCCGGAGGACATGTACATGAGAGGTTGATGATAGAGGGCGAGGCGAAAGAGGTATCCAAAGACGTTTGGCGCTCCGTTCTATCTGACTACCCTAGCTAGGGAAATAGCGTGAAACTAATGTAATGTATTGTAAATATTAATGGTTTTAAAATTTGCAAAGAGAATTCTAAAATAAACCATTTTAATATCTCAAACTTACATACATACATATTTTCATATATTATACACCAACGTCTCTCAAAATTCTATTCATTCTTCACTTTTATTCAAATATCGCTAACCTCAAGTTGTTAGTAAACATTTTCACAAGAATAGCATTTCGCTCCACTATTCCTCGTATGAAAATATTAAAAAGTAGAAATGAAAAATTAGGTTCTTAGTATATGTGTTTACTTACATTATTATGATTTCAAGATTCGTAAATGAAAATACTCTACAGTATGCACACGTTTTACTTTATATTTGTAATTCAATAAAATACTTGTGTGTAAGTCACTTATTAAAAACATTACACGTTTGCTGACGGCATGTAGAGCTGCATGTTTCTGTGCAACTCAAAGAAGATTTATAAATGGAAATCTGGCTTCTTGCTTATTACTTATATTAATTATGAACGAGACTTGAGGCCAGTCGTGGCGCAGGGGCATATAAGTATGGTTGTAAACGCGGCAGCTTATGGGTTTGGTTCCCACTTTAAAGAAGAGATTGAAATATTTATATAGGCGTTACATAACGCGATAATTTACTCAGCACGCAATGCCTAGAAAACGGAAGAATCGTAATTAGCACGGAGTGTTTTAACACAATATTTCCAGGTTCCTTTTCACTATATACGGATACATACGGAATATAGCGTGAAGTTTAAAATAAATAAATTAACGAACTAACTTAACTTACAGATGAGCCTACAAAAAACAATTCATTCATTCAAATTTCAATAAATAATAGAAAAAATAATAAAATCAGCACATTCGCAAAATCACCTTCAAAATTCAGGAATAAATCTCGATAACACCAGTTACAAACATCCAAATAGAAGCTCAATTTCCTCGTGCAACTCTTTAAGCTTTAACACATTTTGTTCCGTTCGCACTCGGGTAAGCCCCGCGCCCGCAACGCTGAACTTGAGAGTCGCCAACACGGCGCGGCGTACCTATCGAGTGCTTGATTATGCAAATACAGAATTGGCTCTAAACCGTAGTGGTGTTAGTGCTCTCCAGAATTTACATTTCAAGTTAAAAATATTATGTTACTTTAAGTTATTGGATTATTTTAGGTCGGGGTTCTTTTGAGTTTTTAACTTAAACTTTTTTTTGATTGTGTCGTTTTTATCTACGTGTATGTAAAACCCACAGCCATTGTTATTAAAATGCCGCCGCTATATATCGGCCTTTTAATAATTTACAGCTTCTTGCAAATTTTATAATAAACTAATACTCGAAGAAATTTGGTGATCGAGGATATAAATAAAAACAGAGATGCCTTTATTAATTTTATCATATCGAAAACCTAAGTCCTGTTACGATTATTACTAAAACCAATTTTAAATAGAATTTGAGCAATTGAATAGTTTCATAACCAACCATCTTTATCTCCATCTTTTTGTTCTTGTATTTAACTTAAAACTTACGCCTCAACTATCAAATATTCGATTGAGCTCTTATAATATTAATAAAGCCCAGAAATTTACGCTTACTAATACCCCATATGAATCACCAGGGGTATTTTCAACTTTAAAGTATTATGAGGAATTATAGTTTGAAGGGTTGGACCCGACCGACGCGGCGGTGACGAATGCTAGGGTTGGATTATGTTATAAGACTATAGTATAGGTACATACTACATGAACAAGGAATTATTCAGTTACAACACTTTTCGTGTTAATAATTTGATTAATATTGTGTTCATTTTTGTAGCTTTGCGTTGTAGTGCGTTGTAGGTAGGTAGAGGGAACCTAGTGGTAAAATATTCCGTTCCCCAACTCTTGACTAATTTTCCAGACATTATGTGTACTGGCGATACTTAACGCCGCGCTTGTTCATGTCACCAAAGCGAGAAATTAATTAATTTCACCACATGGGAATCGAGGCTTTATTTATTGTCTTCTTGTAAATGACCTTCAACGTTGATACAAATTTGTTTTCAAAAATTCTTGTATTATGTACAGTAATATATAGTTCTACTATCCTTATTTATCTAAATACTACTGGATATTATTTAGCTTAGTGGCAATGATGTCGCCATACTTAGTTAAATCATAAATCAACCTTTCTTTTTATTATATAATGAACTGAGTATTTTTGACATGTCACCTTGACATGTCTAGAAATAGATTTCGCAAAGCATTCATAGTTTTGCGATGTAGGTAATTTAAAATAGTATAATATAAACGTTTTGATGAGGTTAGTAACTTATAACGTTTTAACTTGAAGCTGTCGTGGCGTAACAGCACAGACTGTAAACGTAACGGTTGTGAGTTTTATTCCCACTTGGAGGAAATAATTTAAAGGAAACATTTCGCTTTGGTAACAAGAGAAAACGAGGCATCGAGTTCTACCACTCCACACGCAAAGTCTCGAAAGCTGGACGGTACGTTCGGAACGGAGTGTCTCCACACTAGGTTCCCACTGTCTGTTTCAGGATACTGCATGAAGCTATGAAAAACTCTTTAACTTTCGTTTACCACATTCTGCAAATTTAAATAAAAATATTCCAAAGCTATTTCTGTATACTCGTATTTGAATATGTACTAGTTGCATTTGAGTTTTTCTTGAATTTAAAACTAACATTAATGTACTAATGCATATATAACCCAATTTCTCATATACTACCTCTTATACGCTCTTATCTTGTAATGCACATCACGACGCTCCTTTTCGCATTTCGAATACATTAATACGAAACAGAACTCTGTACAGGCAATACATTACTTCTTGAATACATTTAATAGAATCAGTATATTCTATTCTAGAGACCATCGTGGCACGGTTGAACATGGGTGTAAACACGACGGCTGTAAGTTCGATTCCTGCGAATTGAATAGCACAATCGAATATTTAATATTTTAATTTCCTTGCTCTGGTAACGAGGTAAAGTACGTAACGTTAAGCTTCGCCGCTCAACACGCAATTCCTGGGGAATTCACCGGAAAACGTGAAACGGAAATGTCTTATAATGGGAACGGAGTGGGTTAAGACTAGATTTCCTCTTTGCCTGTTCTGCTAGCTTGAAACTAAAAAAAGAGTATTTTATAGAATAGAGTATAAGTAGAGAGCGGAATTAATTTTCATATAATCATTTCTTCGAGTGGTGTTAGAGTATTTGCCTTTACTCGTATATTTTGATTTGTTATATGTTCAGTTTTGGACAAAAAGACAATATACGTAATTTGTGTAATAATATCGTATCTTTATTACGAGTGTTTTAATCGAAATAGTGGATCTAAAGCGGTCGTTTTTTTTTTTTTTTTTTTATGGAAAAGGACAAGGCAAACGAGCGTTCGGGTCACCTGATGGTAAGTGATTACCGCCGCCCACGGCCCCGTGCAACACCAGAGGAGCTACAGGTGCGTTGCCGGCCTTTAAGGTCGTAAACCACCGATTCACCGGCGTCATTCTACTTCGGTCCCCAAATTGCCTGCGAGGCATAAACGTCAGCACCAAAATGTATTGTGTCCACAGTGCACAGTCGTTACGATATTTGCTCTCCGGACCCGGATTGAACAACTACTCTGTGTATTTTATTAGGATTGTATAGATATACAGGGTATGTACTACTTAGATTGCTTTTTTTTGTTTCACGTTGTATCCCGCACACGGTAGGGTATACAGGGGAAAAGTCGCCTTAAGATACTCCGTTGTCCATTTTTCAGCGGAATGCTGGAAGCATTACGTTTTGAATGGCGGAATTCAACGCCGCGCTTTGTCTCGATACTAGAGCGAAGATATTAAATATATCGTTTCTTCGAGTGGGAATGGAACCCACAGCTTTTCGCGCTTACTGTGCCACTGTGACTAGCGTTTTTTATTTTTAAAACTATTCAAACAACCATCACTGATAACAGTTATTGTGCACTTTACAAGAGCACTTACAATAAAAACTGTAAAATTTGCCTCCGCTGCTTCACAAAATATAAAAAAAACAAAAGTTCATCTTTTGTTTACGGTCTAATTTAAAAACATGATCCGATTCCGATGCACTCTAAACATAAAAATAGACGAAACCGCCTAAAGTAGTTTGAAAGAGTGAATTAAAATATACCATAAAACCTTGTGAAATGAGGCCAGTCGTGGCGCAGTGGCACAAAGTGTGACTGTAAAACCGACTGGTCGTGGGTTCGATCCCCACTCGAGGAGATGAAATATTTACTTAAATTTATATTTCCATTTCTTCGCTCTGGTGTCGAGGCAAAAGCGCAGCGTTGAGTTCTGCCACTCAACACGCAGTGCCTCCAAAATTCGGCAGAACGTGGGGAACGGAGTGTCTTAACTCTAGGTTCCCTCTGCCTACCCTGCTGTGTGCGGGATACAGCGTGAAGCTAATAATTAACCTTGTGAAATATGCTTTGATTAAATATTTTCGGACATACCTTTGTGCCAGCTACCTGTATATCTAGATATGACTATAGTCAGAAATGTGAAATAGGAGAAAAAATCATCAAAGTGAAAATACCAACGAGATTTTCTCGTACACCTTTGAATCGGTTAATTTTGGAAAACATTCAAAAAATGTAGCTGTAATATAATGCAAGTCCAGTTCCTAAAATGTGAAAACACGCCATATTTTTTAGTTGAAAATGAAAAGTATGAGTAACTCGGGAATACCTCAAGTGGGGTGGCCAGACTTGTAATGTTTTTATTTCGCTATTATGTGAAAGAGTTGTATTATTTTTGTTTTAAGAAATGCTAATTTACTAAAATATTGCTTAAGTCCACAGTTTCATGTCTAATGTTTGTGTCTATTTCTTTTAAGGTAAGTGAATCAAATTGAACCAAAAGCTCCACCATATCTGGGTATGAAAAATTTGCTTATAATTGAACGAAATCGTTGCCATATTTTATATAAAATGCACTGGTCTTAGTTCTCCTGTGTTGCATTATACACTACACCGGGCGTGAAATTCTAAAGTTTGTACGGCCACGCAACTTTAACACGCCCTGTCATCACGTCAGATTTTTCATATCAGCATAAGCTGGCGCTATGCCCGACGACGAACAGTTCTATGTACATATTTATTTACTTTTTTTATTGTTAATTTTAATAAATACAAAATATAAATATGTATATATATATATATATATATATATATATATATATATATATATATATATATATATATATATATATATATATATATATATATATATATATATAGACAAAAATAAATTTTGCTCTGCACTCTTAATAAACGAAAAGATAAGATTCAGCAGCTGTATCCCGCATACGGATAATAAGCAGAGGAACCCTAGTGTTAAGTTAGTTAAGACACTTCGTTCTCCACTTTCCGCTGAATTTTGCGTGTTGACTGGCGGAACTCAACACCGAGCTTTTGGCTAGGTTAGGACTGTACTAAAGGACGGTACACATAAACACTGAACCATAGTACCATTCCAGTTTCTCGGTTTATATTTTGAATCTGGCGTTCTGCCCACTCATATTTTTCTTTATTTTCCACTATAGCATTTGTTTATTGTTTGTATTAAATATTTGCGCGACATTTGGTAATAATTTATTATTCCATTTATCATGTTGCGTTCATTTTGTATTTAAACCAAATAAAGTTTTATAGTTTAGTTTTCATTGTTTTGTTAGGAACGACTTCGAAATTCGCTCAGAATTACATTTAAAATTCTGCCGTCCAGTTAAAATTGGAATACCTCCTAAACACGGCGTGAATAAGGGAACGGAAGTGTCTTAACACTAGGTTCCCTCTGCCGACCCTGCAATGCGAGGCATACAGCATGAAGCTAAAAGGCATTATTGCAGTTATCATACAAAATTGACTTATGACTGTTATTCATACATCAATATCTGGGACGTATGACGGTATTTAACCTAACTATTTACGATCTATAAACGTCTAAACATCGATCTAATCCATCACGTGCTCTCCGACATGGCCACCATAAAATACATATTTCACCATACTCGGCTTTAAGTGGACGGGTAAATGTGCGTTGCGGAGCTATCAGTCTTTGTTCGGGAGCTGGTGGTGGTGACGCTTATATGGCATTATGGAGACTAGGCCTTCGTAATACCATATCAATAGCGTTATTTTTGGCTTTATGATTTTTGTTTAGAGTGTTGATTATTCTTTCTTTATTCTTTATATATTTTCCACTTCTTCACGCTGTATGCCCCAAATAGCAAGGTAGGCAGAGCGAACTCAGTGTTCATATACTCCGTTCTTCACGCTTCCACTCCTCATTCTCCACTAAAGCTAATTAAACTTGACTTTGTTCCGGGGCTGTTGACGCTTTTGGCAGGGAGTAGTGTTCATACACTGCATTTGTCAGACTTTGCTCAGTTTCGAATTATTACGTATTGAGTGGTGGACCTGCCTTGCCTTGTTATTTCACCAGAGTAAAAATCGAACGCCCTATAACTGTGAACCTTACAGTCAGATGCTATGCCGCTGCTATGCTGAACACTTAAAAGAATGTTTATATTTAAAATATGTTCATTTCCTCGGTTTTGGTGGTGGAATTCTAGGTTAATATACTATATAATTCGTATATACGTACATATAACCAACCTAGCCAAATTCATAAATTCAACGCTCACAATTTCTGTTAAATCTAATCGTACGTCGGTATATCTTTAGAAAACTACATTTTTCAAGAAGTGATACCTACCGTAAGCAACCGCTTGGAAAATATTAAGCCTCTCCGCAGCGAAGGCCGTATTTGAATAAACATCTCGTTCATTTTATAATATTTAATGGAGGCTTTCATTTCGAAATATAATATAATAAAGCTGCTTGTTACAGCCTGTATGTACCTATGTATATAATAGTATACCTGTCTGTCAATTTGCATCTTATTCATATCCATTTAACGTCAGTTTTCTTTAAGATGAGACGCAGCCTAATATTGAATAAATTGGTATTTTTTGCATTATCTTTTTAAATTTATACCTGCGACATTTGAGTGGGTTCCATACTCACTCGAGAAAATCAAATATTTAATTTTTCATTTCGTTGCTGTAATGACAAGGCAAGATGCGGCGTTGAGTTCCGCCACTCAACATGCAATGCGTTCATAATTGAACGTGTTTTTTGAAAAATAAATCATTGGTAGTGTGTTTACATTATCATTTTCACACTGTCGCTCTACTAAATCTAATATGGAAAGTTTATCTACGAACTACCATTGTACCAGCCACCGAATCTGTACGGAGGAATGGTGTGTTTCCAGTCGCGATAATGTCAAACATCGTATGTTTTCTTTAACTTAGAAACCAGGGTAAAGAAAGCATGTCCTTCTCGTTTATGTTTGTATTTAGAAATAACGATACATGTGTTTTTTTGTTATTGTTATTGTTTAAGTAATAACGGTTATATGTTAGTATTAGTTATATAGTCGTTGTTGTGTCGTATCACTCATTAAAAGGGTAAAGACTAAAAAGTATGGTTTTTTTTTATTTCTTTTCTATGTCCTGCTTTTTGGGGAAAAATATACGTGATCTTGTTTTACTTAAAAAAATTAAAAATCCCACTTCTCCCTGTGGTTAAATCTGGCAACTCTGATTGTTATAATAGAAAAGACCATCGTTAAATATAAATTTAATTTCGTTATACTATGACATTGATATTTTTTATTTTATTTATATTTTTATTTGAGGTCAGTTGTGGCACGGAGGCACAAAGTGTGAATGTCGAATCAACTGGTTGTGGGTTCGATCCACACTCAAGGAGATTCCGATATTCATTTAAATTCTAATTTCCATTTCTTCGCTCTGGTCTTTCAGGCACAGCGCGGCGTTGAGTTCCACCACTCAACACATAATGCCTCCAGAATTCTGCGGGAAGTGGGAAACGCAGAGTCTTAACACTAGGTTCCCTCGGCCTACTCTGCTGTATGCGGCATATAGCGTGAAGTTGATTTTATTTTATTTATGGCATTTATATGATTTACAATTGTAAATCCTTATTGTAAAAACATTTCAAAGGCAGCATACGTGCTGAAGACTACAAAGACTGCATTGAGTCTTTGAAAAGTAACATAACACGTTTATATTCAAAAGGAGCTAAGCGAATGTAAGGTTTACGACAATTGTACGCCATATTTCATATAACCAGGTACAGCCCGGGGCAACAAGCGTTTCGATTACACAAATTATTAACTTTGTATTGAATAGTAAAATAAATGTTTTTCTTGTAGTAAAAGAATAAACAAAGTACTTGTATCTTTGTTTGTATCGACTATAAAATAAAAATAGGCTTAAAGTCTGAACCATCTAAATCTGGTTTATTTTTTTTGTAATGTTCATTTTTATACTGTTTGAAAGTGTTAAATAATACTCAATGGAAATTACTTCGTCTATTTCGGATCACTAAAATATTTGCTTGATAAATTTAAATTTGATCTGGTCACTCTGGAACGCGACGGTTATCGGTTCGATCCCCACTCGAGGGAATGAAGTATTATTTCTTAATATTTTCATTCTCTTAGCTCAGGCAAAGCCCGACACGAAGGCAAAAGCCCGGCGTTGGACCCCACCACTTAACACGTAATGTCTCGAAAAATTTGGCGGAAAGTTAGAATCGGAGTGTTTTATCACTGTGTTCACTCTGCCTACACTGCTGTGTGTGGGATGCAGCGTGAAGATGATCTGGTCACTAATCGCATTCAGTATCTCATGTATCATTTTTCTCATAACTCAATTACCCATTATAGTAATTTATTTACTCTGAGAAATTGATAGTAAAATAATGTGATCATATACAAATATTATAAAGTAGAAAAAATGACAAATACCACGAACACTTGCTCTACAAAATGTTTTATAAACAGCTATTAAAAGACAATTTATAAGTGCATAATGATTTTTAAAAGAAATATTAGAGGCGAGTTTCTAGAGCTTTATTAAGTTTAAGACTCTAGAGGATTCAATCGATTATAGAGAACTCTCGAGTAGGGTAGCCACTTTACATATAGTTGAAGAATACTTTTATTGTAAAAACATATGGTCTCGTATATATAATTAGAAAGAATATAATATTATTTTTATTTCTTCGCTCTGATATCAAGGTCGTAGCGGCGTTGAATTCTAAAGAAAGATGCAGTGTCCCGAAAATTTGGTAAAAAATGGAAGTTGAAGTAACTTCACTAGGTTCACTCTGCCTACCTTACTATATGCGGGATACAGTTTGTACTAAATAAGAAATATTTAGTATAAAAGTTCATAAGAATTAATAATTAAACAAACCAATATGTTATAATATAGAGACTATTATAAGGTCTACGCTTCGTAGCCACTTCGTAGCAGTATGGTATTTTATCCCACCTTTTCAATAGATAAGATAAAACTAATAATAATTTATTTTAAATTTTCTGTTGATGTATTTTATTATTTTCTTGTATTTCATATGATATGTGTGTTTACGTTTATTGGTTAATAATATGTTTACGTTTATTGGTTAATATATTTTTTTATCTTTTATTTTACTTTTAATACTTTGTGTAGGTATTTTAAATATACTCTTATAGTATGCAAAACAATATTTAAACAAAAAAATATGTTGAACCATAAATATTATAATACATATACAGTAATATAAAATATTTCATTATTCAAGCAAACGCTTACAAAATGATTCATAGAATGTTAGGGACCTCAACACGATGACGTTTCCGTTTCTCTATAGCGAGCCGTTCCGCCCTTTGATCGCTTCACCAACAAAGATACCACAAAAACTATTCAGCCCTTATCATCGCAGCGACACCTGTTGGTTCAAACAAAGCCCTTATCTCCCCCTTCATTTAAAGTGAGAACTCTATTAAAAATCCACGATAAGAGCCTCCATCGTGTCATTTTTGACGTCACTTTTGATACTTATTTATTAATAGTCTAAATGACTTAGCAAATTGCCTGTACACAGCCGAGGTCCGAACGCGCCCCGAACTCCTTTGTCTTCTTTCGCTCGTTAATTTCTTTTTTTCTCGGGCGAAGATAGCTGGCTCTTCATTATTTCGATGCAAGAAAATAAATTCGCGACTCGCTCGCTGTCGAAATTAATAATGGCGACCAAAACACCGCCGGCGATTTACTGCTTCATTGTGAGCGATAAATTTGTATTATAAATACGTTAAATGGACACAGATGAGGGGGTTGTAAGTGGTTGGAGCGTCTCCACACTGTGGAATTTGCAAGTCGACAGGTGGGTCGGGCCGTCTGTTAAATTGTACTCCACGTAAGTATCGAGGATAGTCGTGGTGCAGGGGAATAAAATATTATGTTCCAACCTCCTGATCGGTTTCCAGGAGGCGCAGGTTTCGAGTCCGAGTTTTCTAAATAAGTCCTTTTTTTTCCTAAGTGTTGAAAAACACTTTAAAAATACTTACTTCTTACTTTCATTTAATTATTAACATAGATTAACTTTTTTGAACCTATTAGATTAACTTTAGTGCCGAGGCAAAACAAAGGGCAAATAAAACCATACATTGCCTCCAGTTTCCGGCGGACAATTGGATACGGAGTGTTTTGACACTATGCTCCTTCTGCTTAACACGCTACATGTGAGATATTGCGTGTAGCTGAAAAATAAAGTATATAAATGCATTATAATAAATAGAAAACAAATTTGTTGGCTGTACAGCGATAATTACTACGACCATGTATTTCGTGTTCCGCCGAGCAGGTGCAGAATGCAAGTGCTAATACCGTTTGATGGTAGTATTAGGATTGCGACGGCTTACATTATTGTACTAATATATTATTCACGCGGTGCCTAATGCGAGTGTAATCGAACCCCCTCCGTTAATGTCGGTCAGTTCAATTGTTAATCAACGATACTTTATCATATTTTTTATGTCTGGAAATAGTGATCTAATATAATCATCGATTTTATGGGAAATTGATACGAGTTATTTTTACTTTATGTATAAATATTATCCATTATACACATTAATGGGTTGGGAAGTAAAACTCATTGTATGAGGCAATACGTGTTAATTGGCGGAACTCAACACCGCACTGTTTTTTGTTGCCAAAGCGAGGAAATGAAAATATTAAATATTTAATTTCCTTAAATGAGAATCGAAACCACAATCTGTCACGTTTTCAGTCGTTTAAAGAAAGAGGCCTTTACTTTTTCTTCTTCATTATGTTTATTTATATATTATACAAATGACTTAATCATAATGCCCACTATATCTTCTTTTATTGAATTTTTAAAATCCCAAATTATAATACATCTAGGCAGTTACTTTTAAATATATCGTAATTTTAAAGCGATTTTACAAAAAAAAATAGCAAAACCGTTAACAGCCAGAGCTAAGACCGCCGCGTCGCCAACTCACTGCGATATATCACGATGGAAGGAAATCTTTTACGTCGTTAAACGACTATCATAACTTTAAAGAATGGACGCCGTTTAGTCCTCTTAACTTTTAAAAAGCCGTTGCGCCGTTAGAGGCTTAGATAACGGCGTTATTGTTTGATTTGTATTATATTATACAAAATTTGAAGGCTTCGTTTGTAGTTGTGTCATTATTGTTTTAATAAATTCATATGGTGAAATAAATTCAAATGATCATATTGCAATTTAATTAAGACTATTAAGATATTTTTAAGCTCTTATATTATAAGATCTTTCATTATAATAATGCTTCTATGTTAGTTATTTTTATTATTGCTATGACTTTTCCATTGTATAAATATAACTTATGTAAAAATTTACAGAAATCGGCGATCTAAATGTATTTGTCATTCACAGAAAAACGGCAGCGCATTGAAGAAAATATTTTTTTAGAAAAATTGTATTTAACATGTAAGTAAGTTAGTGTAGGATACCACTTAAACAGGATTTTTCGAAATTCGTACGAAACCGAAAACTAAAAAGACTATTTCCTAGTATATAACATTTTTCATTTTGATAAATACTATTTTTAAAACATATAGTTAAAAATAAAGCAAGGTTTAGTTTTAGAATGATTAAAGTTACATATGGCGCTGTTATAAAGGTCAGCTGTAGACATACTTCATGTTCTTTGCTGCTTGTTTAAAATGTTAATGTCAACTTTGGATCTATTTTTATGATATTAAAACTGTTGATAAAAATATTATTGTTGTTCGATAATATAAGTTTTGAGGATGTCGTAGAGCATGGACTGATAATAAATGCGGCCGGTTCGATTCCACTCGGGGGTATTTATTATTTTAATTTTCGCTCTTGTAGCAAGACAAAACGCGTTGTTGAGTATTCTTCAATCAAAACACAATAGTTTCTTTCATAAAATTTGGTTAAAATATTTTCCAAATGCATAATATATCCCATGTGTATTCAAAAAATTTTTAACTTCACGCTATATCTCGCATAAAGCAGAATAGACAGTACTAAGAAGTTCTTCGCTTTCCGCCCGTTCCTTGTCTACAAGAACGTGGAGATAAAAATAGTTAATTACTCCGAATAGGGATCGAACCCACAATCATCGTGATTACTAACTACTAGACGTTGTCACACTGTGCTATATTCCTATTATATATTGTAGTTTAAATGTATAGGAAACTATAAGACCACTTAATTGTTCTGAACAGTTTAGTCAAATTTCCATATATTATGACGTTACTAATTGCTTTTGCATAAGATAACACTTTGAAGGACTTTAGGTAAACTAATTAATTCTCCTAATAACTGAGGAAGAATATCAATTTGCATAAAAAATAATAAAATTATAGTAAAAGCCAATTGTATTAACAGACAAACAAACAAAAAACATATGTGTATTTTTTTATTTCATGCCGTTACACTTATATACCAGAATAGGTGGAAGGAACATAGTGATAAGATACTCCGTTCCACGCGCATCCACTAAGTGTCGAGACATGCGTGTTAAGTAGCAGAACTCAACGCCGCCCGTTATTTCATGAAATGACACTAATTCATTAATTCCTCATAATAAGAATCTACCCCACACTCGTCGTTCTTACAATAATACATTGTACCGCTGCGCCACAATACCGTTAAAAATAAATTTCATATACATACGTGCTATAAAAAAACTTTAGCTAAACACAGGCACCCCGCCGGCCTAACTTGATTAAGATTAAGCTACGAACTAATATAAATTAACAAACTTTTATTGTACTTTCCTCTTTTTTATCTTAATACCAGTATGGGAGGATAAATTAAAAAACTTTCTACTAAAGTTACACGTGAACATTGAAAGAAAAACAGTAAAAACCAAGTCGGCTACGGCGTAGTGTATGCTTGTGATAACTAAGAAACCACTGTCGGAGTCAACAAAAACAAAAATATTAACCTCTGGTCAGTTAAATATACTTTGCACTCGGTCTTGTTTACAGTTAAACGTGGATTTCTTTTATTAGATTGTTTGCTGATTTTATGAATAAAATTCTAGTTGTCTCTAAGTTTTGTAAGATGTGTTTTTTTTTTTAAATAAAAAAAATAATCATCAAGATAATAGTGGTAGAAGTATTAAAAATCACATTTCATTGTTTATACTTTTTTAACCGACTTCCGAAAGGAGGAGGTTTTTTATGTTTGTTACCTCAGAACTTTTGAATGGGTCATTTTGATGATTTTTTGTTTTATTAGAAAGTTGCCCCCATAGTCGTGCCCCCATTGATTTACATAAGTGTTGAATTTGCAGTAAGTACGTGCGCGACAAATAGACGAAAACTCAATATTACGCCCACTGATTTCTATGATTCTTTTTCATCGGAAAGTATATATTTTAATTCATTATATTTGAATGAGAGTTTGATTAAGTTCTGATTATGGGATCCACAGAAAATCGGTTTCTTTATTGTTAAAAATTGTAATGAATATTACAGTGAATCTTATTAAATAAAAAAGTCAGGAGATGAGATTATAAGATTTTTTTTTAATGGACTTTTAATTTTTTTTTTAAATTTAAAATATTATACACAAATCTATGCTCAGAAAAACTATAAATTTAATAAGACTTGAGTTAAAATATTTTACATTTGATCTATTCAGTGTCGAGGTGACCTAAATTCAAAGGAAAACCTGCCTATTCCCGGTACATATAGATGAATAGAAGTAAGAAATAGTTACATATATTTACTCCTTGAATTATCCAATTGTTCGCAAAACCCTAAAATACAGAAAGTGCGGTCCGTATATATTTCAATTTGTTGTGAATACATCTTAGGGTGGCAATATACGGCGTACACTGGGGTCCCTGAATTTGTATGGGTCAGGTATACTTAGGGCACTATTTCACAAAGTTGGATCAAAACTTACAAGTCTATTTGCTATATTGTTTAAGTTTTATCTGTTTGTTGAAGGTTTTGTTTGATGTTTCGTTGATTATAAAGGTTTTAGGAACATTTTAACATAGAAAAGGAAAAGTATTTTTCTATATTGTAATGTTTATACTTCTTAAAATAGTATAATTTTATATCAAAATAAATTATATAAAATATAAACGTAATCTACACAAAATATAAAAATCTTTCGTGACTCTGTAACTGACAGATGTAACGCACAGGTGGACTACGCGGCGTAGAACACTGAGATTTGTCATATATTTTTCTTAATATTCAAAATTCAAATTCTCTTCAAATTACAACGACAATGTCGGGATCAAATCATGAATTTGAAAAGTGACGTTATTGTTACATAGAATCTCAATAGAAAGATCCATTCCACCGGGCCCGCCTATTCCTCGTCGTCGTGACAGCAAAAACCACGTCGGCCTTTGCCGTAGTTTTTGTGTCACAATGCCTACAGTCGTTTGCCTGATGTAGGTCTAGCGGTCACAATGCGTTTAAATATGATGGAAGTAATAATGCATATTATTATTTTTAAAGAATTATTATTATAAAGAATTAAAAAAAAATCCTTTTCCAAAAGAAATTTTATCTGTGTATTTCTTTATATCAGTATATTAATATACGTCAGTCGTGGCTTATATAGGTGCGACTGTAAACGCGACAGGTTGTGGATACGATTTCCACTTATAGAAATGAAATATTTTAAATTTCATTTGTTCAATTTGATTGAGGCCAGTTGTGGCGCAGCGGCACAAAGTGTGACTGTAAAACCGACTGGTTGTGGGTTCGATCCCCACTCGAGGAGATGAAATATTTACTTAAATTTATATTTCCATTTCTTCGCTCTGGTGTCGAGGCTAAGCGCGGCGTTGAATTCTGCCACTCAACGCAATGCCTCCAGAATTCGGCAGAAAGTGGGGAACGGAGTGTCTTACACTAGGTTCCCTCTGCATACCATGTGTGCGGGATACAGCGTGAAGCTGATTTCATCTGTTCAATACGCAATGCTTCTAGAATTGGCGAACGGAAGCGTCATAATGGGAACGGAATGTCTTGTTAATGGGCCCCCAGGTTCCCTCTGTCTACCCTGTTATATGGGGGATTCAGGGTTAAGCTACAAAAATAATTTCTGTATTTTATCTGCATTTCGTAATAAAAAAGAAACTATCCAGCCGCAGGTAATGTTCTTCATAGAAAAATACAAAGAGTGAACCATTGAAATACGTCTATGCATATAATAAATGTGATATCATACGCTTCTGATCATAAAATATTAAAAATATTATATTATAAAAGTAAACTTACTTTACTCTTCAAAGATAATATTTACTTAATGACCAACGTAATACGCGAGGCAAATCTCTGACTGTAGGTACAAGCGTTATAGGTTCGACCAAGGAATATTTATATTTTTAATTTTTACGCTACGATCTAAGTGTAAACACGATGTTTGTCTGTTCACATCCCTATTTCCCTACTGAGATAAAACAGAACGAGTAGCGGAAATTTGTAAAAATTCCCCTATAGAGATGCTTACAACATAAATAAATCGTATTAGAAGCGTATAAGATTTTCGTTAAGGTTGATGACAATGTATGTAATAATACATATTATTTACTAATAATACATACGTTCACATATATACATTTATATGTATATAAATGTATAATTTATATGTATATACATTTATATACATATAAATGTATATATGTGAACGTATTCCAATCCTGCTTACTACGTTCAAATTTTCGTATGTAAATGAAAAAAAAGAATTCTAGCAAAAATAGTATATTTCGTGGATAGCAGGTGTGGAATAATACTTTAAACTTGTTAATAACACAATACGGAGTTCGATTCCGCCACTGAACAAGCAATGTGTCCAAATAGATAAAGTCAGATTCTCTCTGCCTTTCCTCCTATACTTTGCTTACACAAACTACCACACCATCCTAGGAATGGGAAAAAAAATGCGACGTTGGATTCCATTACTCATATTCTAACACTAACTAAACCAGAACAACTTATAATTTAATAAAATCTAAACGTGATAAAATATACAACAGTTCGAAGACACTTGTAAAGAGAACCCTACTCCTGAGTCGTCGATATTTGTACTTGAAAAATATGGACGTACAAAGGCTACTTAATTTAAGTGCCTCTCCCTATGTTGCCCCTCAGCCTTAAGGTCCTCGACGGTTCCGAGATCGCTTATGATAATGTTTAATATTAACGATCTAATGACCAGCTTTGTATTCGTGACATTTTTTTTCTTCTTTTTTTTAATATAAAAAGGGCATTGGTGATTAGAGTAGGTTCTTATCGTTGTGGATATTGAATGTAATTAGTTATGATTTGTTTGAAATGGTGGTTCTTTTTTGAATTTGATGTTACGTTTTTGAGGACAATTGTGACTTAAAAAAAATATTTTTTATACATGTGTTTGTATAGGGTTCTGTACTTCTTTAGAAAAAATAGAATCTTTATAGAATCACTTTGTTGGCCGTCCGTCCGTCCGTTTCTCTCTAGGTCTATCTACCAAAAGCCTATAACTCAGGAATGCTGGGAGATATCCTATAGAAAGAGAAAGTGGTCCTATAACTAAAAATGAAATGTTTTTTTCTTTCCGAATTACTATAGCAATCAAACTATAAAAACCAACATTTCAAAAAGTCGTCAATAATCAAAACGCACCGCAAACACGTTCACCGTACACTATACACTCGCCACGTCCGCATACGTCGCGGAGTTAAACATCCGAATTAGACCAGCAAATGGCCGACCGCAGTGCTCGTGGTGCAGTATATCACGTCTCTGTTCCGCAGTGCGCATTACATCGACGCTCCGCTTAGCTAAGCGGGGCCGGCTTACACGCTAAACGGGCAATGTAGGAGGGGAATTACCCATTTCGTCGTTAGGTCGGCCGTGACGGTGCTACGATTTTGGCACGGCTAAGTTTTGTTTATAGCGTTCATATGAAATTTTATTATGAATATTTTTCATTTTTAACTGCTTTAATTGTTACTGTACGTATTATAAAATATCTGTTGTGGAATGAGTTTGAGCTTTTTTTCATATTTTTTCGTACATTTTTTTCAATAGTATTGGAATGTGCATTGGAAAAATGAATAATTTTCTTAACCTAAAAAATTTATCCTTTTTTAATGAAACAACGTTAGATATGCTTGTTTTATTACTTACGAATGAATAAGTATAGAATATGATTATTTTCAATAATATAAATATAATACCAGACAAAAGTACTGATACTAACTAACTAGTACATTTTATAGTTCTAACATTTTCTTTATTATAATTGTTCTAACTGCTGATCATTATTTGTTATATTCACAAAAGAATATTTGCCGTGTGATCCCGGCCTAGAATAGGATCATCCTGGTACTGGTGGTGTCGTAAGAGGCGACTAAAGTACGTGTGGTAGAGTCACGTCGCCAGCAATGGCAACACGCATGGGCAGACTCGACCGGATCTTTACCACCCCCGGCATTTAAAACCGGCGTGAAGTAGTGGCTTTATGCCACTGCGTTTCGCATCAGGTAATGCCGGGCCCCGGCGCCCAACCCACCTTAAAGGCCGGCAACGCACCTGTAGCTCCTCTGGGGTTGCACGGGGCCGTGGGCGGCGGTAATCACTTACCATCAGGTGACCCGCACGCTCGTTTGCCGTGTCTTTTCCATAAAAAAAAAAAAAAAAAAAAAATGCTTTTGTTGCACAATTAAATCTTTTCTCCTGAGGCCAGTCGTGGCGCAATATTATAACTTCGAACCGATACAGTCATTCTACTAAAGTTTTAACTTAAACTAATTGTACCAGCTCCAACTTTCATTTCAACGCAGCTCTCAGTCTCAGTTAGTTACAAGATTGCAATCTATGTAGATTCCCATTAGAGTGAACTATCCCGTGCCAAATATGTATACTAAGTTTACAGCCATACCAAAACAATAATAATACATAGTTAAGATAATATTTTTTCGTCATTTTAATTGTAAAAGCACGTGTCGTGTCGAACAGGCACAAGCTTGCAACTGTAAACGCAATAGGTCATAGGATTTTTCAACTTTCGAATTTGTTCAAGGGAGGATCGGGGCTTATCGTCCGTACAAAGTGCTGAAATTGATTTTTTGGTAATGATGATGTCTGTAAGTACTTCAGGCCAATCGTGGCGCAGAAGCACAAGCGATGTGCGATTTTAAATACGATAGGTTGTAGGTTCAATTCCCCCCTCGCCCTAAAAACTAGGTAAAGTTGGGAACGTGTCTTAATGCGAACGGAGTGTCTTACCACTAGATTCCCTCTGCGTACTCTGCTATATGTTGAATACAGCGTGAAAATAAAAAAGAATATTTCAAAAATTAGCACGTAAAAGTGGAAACAGACTGATATATACCTAAGTATACCCTATTATGCGTTCACAGCGGTGTTGTAGCTTTTGGTTTTGTAACAAAAGTGTTCACCATCTTACGATACTTACAAGGGACAGTGGCGAGAGCCTTCCTGGAAATATTATTTTCATGTACGCTCAAAAAATACTTAAAATGACAGTAAAAGTTCTTGCTGACTGTGTGTATGGAATCTTTATCTTTTATTTACTTGTTAGTTGGCAAATAATATTTTTATTTAATTTAATCAAATTTGCTCTATATTATGTATGGCACCTTTAAAATCATAGTTAAAAGTGAAGTCTTTGTGTAAGTACTTCTATTATATATGTTGAGTTCCAGCACTCAACACGCAATGCTTCGAATGCTTCGAAAATTTAGCTGAAAGAGGGAAACAGAATGTCTTAACACTAGGTTCCCTCTGCCTACCCTGCTGTGTGTGGGATACAGCGTGAAGCTGATTTTTTATTATTATTAAAAAACAAAGCTCAATGAGTGGTGGAAACAAACGTCTCGCTATATCTAATCAGATCGAAGAACAGCTCAAACTAACTACACAACAATGTCATACCATATATGTGATCCCATAAGAGAATATCCAATTTAAATTGGACTATCAGATCCAATAACAGTAGTTAGCCTTTACAACTCGAAGTATGAAAATTTTCATTAAAGTGTGGTATCCGGGCTGGCTCACAAGATCAGTAACAAACGTAACATTCAATAGCAATATACGGTATGTTGTATACATAGACGTTTATTGGAAGCGATCGACGTCTGGCTCATGTAGCTCCAATTTTGAGTTATTATCGAGTAAAAGTGATGCTTCGAAGTTCGTCTATTTTACCCAGGTGTATGAAACTCCGTTCAAATTAAGATACATCCGTTCCCCGCTTCTGAGAATTCTGGATGCATTTTATGTTGAGTGACAGTACTCAACGCCGCGCTTCCCGCTCGTTACCAGAGCGAGGAAATGAAAACATTAAATATTTTATTTCTTCGAATCACCATCGAACTCAATCTGTCGCGCTTACAGTCACGCCTTATTGATATTAACAATATATATAATAGGTTTTTTTTTATGGAAAAGCCACGGCATACGAGCGTTCGGGTCACCTGATGGTAAGTGATTACTGCCGCCCACGGTTCCGTGCAACACCAGAGGAGTTACAGGTGCGTTGCCGGCCTTTAAGGCGGAATGGGCGCCGGGGCCCGGCATTACCTGATGCGGAACGCAGTGGCATAAAGCCACTACTTAACGCCGGTTTTAAATGGTGGGATAATGATCCGGTCGAGTCTGCCACACGTACCACACGTACTTAAGTCGCCTCTTATGACACCACCAGTACCAGGATGATTCTATTCTAGGCCGGGATCACACGGCAAGACATAGGTTGTATTATTCGTAATTAACTATGTTATTTATGTGTATTGCCATGCATATTTTATTTTATATTTTTTAATTTTTTTTATTTTACAACCCATATCCAAGGTACATACTGTTATGAACATGCTGATTATGATTTTATACGTTTTTGGCCAAACTATAACATTTTCTAACTACAACAGCAAAACTATAAACTAGCCTTTTAAGGTTCAATATTATGGTTAGCGCAGCAGATACGGACTTTCAGTCACCAACGTAAAATACCCAATCGTAAAGTAACCTCGTAAAAACGGCAATCGCGGGACTTTATGTAACGTTCGCAACCAAAGCGTACGCGGAATGAAAATACAGTTTAAAATTTTTAATTCCTCGATATAAATGTGCATGTTTTGCTTTCCTACTTTCGGTTATTTCATTTTTTTGTAAGTGTTTGTAATCGCCCGCCTGCACGCCCCGATACGATTTTTAAAAGCAATTTTCAGCAATTTTACATTTTGTTCCACTTAAAATTTTGGTGTGAACGTATGACGTTTATAGGTATTGGTACCTCTTGTTTTAGTGTCACTGGCTTTCTAAAATGAACTCAGTAAAGTAAAGCAGAATATAGAAAAAGTATATTCAATATTTCCATTTTCACGTTATGGTAACGAAAGAATATTCAAACTATGAATTATCGTGCAGGCAGTATTTTAACAAATGGGTAAACATTTTAAAAACATTATTTTACATTAAAGAAAGAATTGTTTTTTATAAAAAAACGTATGAAAATTGGAATGTAATGAAATTACTAATCGCATTTCTTTGTACTTACCTGCGTACTCTCTTTAGACAGCTATCAAGAGGTGCATGTTCAAATCACGCGACATCAACAACTCAAACACCACATTAAATGATAATAAAATTCCCAAAATACGCTACAAGTTTCGTATACATCCAATACACCAGGAGGTATACGTGCCATCAGTTTTACATAAACTCACCGGCGTACAAACACGTTTTTCCAATTACACCGGCAAACTGTGAAAGCTGTAAGCCGTGTATCACGTTCGAAATTGTTTTAATTCGCGTCAACGGATTTGTTGAGAATCCAAATTGGTTTTTTATAACTTTTAAAACGAAATAATCATATTAGCATCATGTGTGCATGATGTCGCTTTTTGGTTTTTTTTTATATTTAGTCACCTTTATATGTCTTTTAAAAAGTGGATTGATGGAAATGTAAAGGGATGTATATATGCATATTCAAAACTGTTGAACGGAACGAAACTTTCACACAAAAACAAATTTATGTTTATTTTCGCTTGGAAACCTAGTATTGAGACACTCCGTTCCCCAATTTCGGCTGAATTTTTGAGACATTGCGTGTTTAATGGTAGAGCTCAACGCTGCAGTTTGTCTCAATCCCAAAGCGAAGAAATGAATATATGAAATATTTTATTTCCTGGAGTGGCTTTCGAACACAAAATGACGCCACAACTAACCTCCAAGCGGGACTGGACACAAATAATTTCTGTATCTATTTTCTCTCTTTATCATCACTTACTCAATCAAAATTATTTATCCAATTCACTTTAAGATTTTAACAGTAGGTACTCACTCAGTCCTCACTCACTGACATTTCAAATTTCTTTCAGAAACTAAAAAAGTTATCACTAGTTTTACGATATACCCACCTAATATATGTCCAACAATAAAGTGCGTACATAAATAAAGTAGTAAATTCGTAACATTAATGAACTGGAGGAGTGAAGTGAGGGAAACAGAGGAGGGCCTCTGTTCCCTCACTCACTCCTCCAGTTCACTCGACTAATAGTCGATAGGCATTCCATAATTCTATCGGAACCCCGTTCGAGAGGAATTCAATTTTTACCGACGGAAGAGGTGAAAAACAAGAAGGGCTAACTCACTTACGGGGTAATGTACATGCGGTTATTGAAGTCCATTGGCTTCCTATGCCGAGCTCGGTTGGACTTGGAAATTTTATTTTCGCTTTTGAGCTAATGTAGACGTAAAATGTGATTTAAACATTTTAATATAAACGGTGTTTAAAATATATATTTATATATTTCAATGATGTCAGAATTTTAAACGTGGTTAAGTGTTGTGGATTATGTGTATTAGAGCATCAGCGAAAACTTCTGTGGTAGTGGTATTTTGATTTTTCCACTAATATGTATTACGTTATGCCTACGATGCTATAGAATACATACATACATATATACATACATATACATACATGTGTGTGTGTGTGTATTAGAGACCAGTCGTGGCGCAGGAGCCAAGCTTGTGAATGTAAACACGACGGGTTGTGCTTGTGGGTACGAAATCCCACTTGTGGAAAATATATATTTAATATTTTCATTTATTTATGCGCGTCGTTGAGTTCAGCCACTCGACAAGCTATAGTTCTTGAATTCGACAAAAAATTAAGAGCAGAAGTGTGTTGAGCAGAGTGATATTATTATATTAACACTGGATTCCCACGTCTTCCTCTGCCTACTCTGCTTATTTATTTATTTATGTATTTTATTTTTACATCGAGAAGCTAAAAGTGCTATTAATACCAATTTAGAAGATTAGTTAAATATTGACATATCAAATGAGCAGTCGTCGTGTAGCATGAGATAATGTAACGTGACTCCAAGAGATGTTCATGTTTTCTCCCATAGATATTTCCCTATAGTACGTACGTTTCCCTATAGTATGGGAAGAAAAAGAACACTAAAATAAAACGATAAGTCACTAGACTTAAAACACTCTGTATATTATATTTCTAAATATATTCTAATAATGTTAGAAGCTCTGAAACTGAAATATTCCAAATTGTAGCAATGGAGATAAATACTGAAGTTTGGAATAACTGCATTGCAACGGCTGTAGTCAAACCTTGCATTGCACAGTGTTGTAGTTAGACTTTAAAGTTTATTGTTTTAATAAAATACATGGATATGTCGTCTTGTTTAAAACTAAGTGAGGCTGTCTTGGCACAGTGGGTTCACAGCGGCCGATTGTAAACGTTCTACTCCCAATAAGGGGATTATTTTCATTTCTTCGGTCTGATAACAAGACAACGCACGGCGTTGAAATCTGCCACTGAAAACTCAATGTTTTAAAAATTGTGCAGTGCGTGATGAACGAAGTATTAAGTACTATAATGTCATATACTTAATGCTTGTTTGCCTGACATTTTGTAGGAATTTTCCAAAAAATCGTTATTGAAATTATAGGTAGGTAAAGCTACTTAGTCTTAGCTCACTCTATTAAAATATCTGAATTTCGATAAATCACATTTCCTATAAATTTAATAAAAATATTCCAACTATTACTCCTATAACTTAAAAACATTCGTCCTTTCCGCTTTACGAGGGTCAACGCAAAATTTGAGTTCACAATAGATAAGCAAAACGCGACGGTCGGCGGCGGGACCAGGCTAAAAGGACTCCATTAGCCTGGCCCTCTCCATTGAAAGTTAATGTACTCTGTTTTTACTACCTGTTGTTATATGTGTTACTCCTGCGCTTTAGTGGAAGTGAAATAGAAGATTAGTTTAAAAATTTATATTAAAACGTGTACTATTTAATGCTCATGTTGGTTACATCTGTACTAAAGGACAATAAATAAAAATATATATTTAACTATATTTCCAGAGTATGTTTTACATATTTGTACATCTATATATTTCATTCGTAAAAACCGTTTTATATTTATTATGTCTATATGTTTATGTTATATATATGTTTGGTCCCTTTAAACGTGGTATTGGATTATTTTAACCAGAACTCAAGTAGGACTACTAAAAAGGAAGAGTTATTCTATATATTCTGCTACTGCCTTCTCCTTTAATATACAGGGTATAATAAAGGAGATATTATTAATTATTATAATATAAATAAAATAAAAATAAATAAATTAGCTTCACGCTGTATCTCGCACACAGCAGGGTATGCAGAGGGAACCTAGTGTTCCCCACTTTCTGCGGAATTCTGGAAGCATTGCGGGTTGAGTGGCAGAACTCGACGCCGCACTTAGCCTCTACACCAGAGCTATGAAATGGAAATATACATTTAAGTAAATATTTCATCTCCTCGAGTGGGAATCGAACCCAAAACCAGTCTGTTTTACAGTCATACTTCTGGCCTCAATCGGGATAAAATATAGAGTAATTATTTGAAAACATTACATTAATTTATAAGATATTTAAATATACATTTTAAGCTCGCATCTGAATCTGCAACTGCTACACTATAGCATAGAGCAGGTGTTTTATTTATATAATGATTTTCATTAAAAAATATTAAAGGGTCTGTGTGAATAACTACTTCGTACAGTACCAAAAACAGTGTTTTTTTAAATATTATCCAACCTAGAAACGAAATAAACAAAAATATTTTACCATAAAAACGTAGAAAGACTTTTAGCGCAAAGAAAAATATAATAAACTTGAGTAACACGCTGTCGCCGTAAATACACTTTACCCTGTGTTCGTTAAAAATGTTGCTTTTTCACCAAAATGACTTGTGATTGCTCGACACCTACAAATGCACTGCCGAAAATTGTGAAAATATTTAAATTTTAGGAAAGTTTTAAAATATCTTTTAATTTAAAAAAAATCTATTTAGAGGAGATCATTTTTGGCTCACAGTATAAAATATTAAATTGGTTTCGGGTGCTGAATGCGCAGCACAGCCTAGATTGTTTCCGAGGCAGCCGGGATAGACAAAACCTGTTTTCATTAAATCTAAATAAAACCGGCGTTTTTTCGGCCGAAGCGGATGCAAAAGCACAACAGCGAAATTTCAACTCTGTACCGTCTCTTTGCACTATTTATATGCTTTATTTACATTTACTTATTTCGTGTTGTACTTGTTGGGAGTAATTTTTTTTTAAATGCTAAACTAGTTTCGAGCTTGAGTGAATTGTAACTATATAAATGCAGTATCCAGTATTTTATTTACGAGATGGACGACGATTTCATTTCTTAATTTAATATATTTTTATATAGATCCACTAAATTTTTCTGGGCAGAGCGAACCTTGGGAACCTAGTATAAAGATACTGCGTTCCTTTTAAGATACTTTGGTTCCCCATTTTTACTGAATTCTGGAGGCGTTGCGTTTTGCCTCGACAACAGAGAGAAGAAAATGAAAATATTTAATTTCCTCGAATGCAGACCCACAACCTGTCGCGTTTACAGTCACACGCTTGTGTTCCTACAGCACGACTGGCCTCATAAATATTTTATAGTAGTAATTAAACCTTAGATGCTATAAAAACTTATAATTATGGTTTTTGTATCTTATTCTAAAGTTTATCGATAATGTGATAAACTGTGCCGTAATTTTTAGTACGTTCAGTTTCGAATGTTTTTAGTTTTGAATGTGATATTTCTAATATTTTGTATTGAAAATAGTTTTTTTTGCTTCACTGTCATATCGCGTGCATATATAGAACAGTGAACGTAGTTAGTACGCTCGTATCGCCTATATTGGACAATATATACAGTTAGAACTTAGTTTTAAAAATCACCCCACTTGCTTGCCAGTTTCCCGCTTTCCCCTGTTGTAGACACCACCATAAAAGCGATTTGTGGCCTCTAATGAGAATCTAACCATTGCGCTTGCAGTCTGGCGACGTTATCCACCACTTCACCACAAGGCCTCTATTTATATATGATGGCATGGCATTAATCTATAAAAAATCCTTTATTATTACATTATTATTATTTTTATATATATTTTTTTCGCTGTTATTTATTATTTTAATTATTTTTACTTTACTTTATTTTTCATATAATAATGTAAGTTTTGGAACAAATATATGTATTGCATGTTAAGTTAGCCTTTAAGTGTAGCGTAAAGTGTACAATAAAATGTTCTATACTAAGCTATGTACGAAAGTTAAAATACGCTGTATATTATGTTGGCTTCCTATTGAATATATAAATAAATAAATTACTCCCACTCATTTTGCATTTGCTACAAATATTTTTACTTTAAATTTAAATGTTCCTCCAGACTGCTTAAACGAAGTGCGATAGAATCCCGTCTCACAAAACAAACAACCAGAGAACAACAGACAAATCATGTCACATGGGTCTCTCTGTGTACTCGTGATAAGTATGTTTCATATATGATTCTTGTCTTCTATATACACGTGTCCTTATATACTATATGGTATATTTTGTTAGCCTCGCGCTGTATTCCGAGCGTATCAAGGGATGCAGGGGAATGAAAAGTAGGCAACCTAGTGATAAGACACTCCTTTCCCAATAAAACTAGTTTCTCTCATTATTGGTTGCGTGGTGGAACTTTACGCCAAAATCATATTAATATTAATATGATTTTGTTAACAAAAAATATTTTTTGATTGCGTTCATTTGATATTTCAATTGATATTTTTTTCCAGCATATACAGATTATTTTCAGTATATATTTTTTTGAACATGGTTTTGTTAGTTTCAGTTCTGTCGAACAAATATGTAAGTATTTACCCGTTTGACACCTTACAGTTATTTTTTTCTACATATTTAGATTTCCATATTGTCTTATGTTTTTTATGAGAAAACATGCGTCCCGAGTGGCCTATACGTCGATATTTGAAACCATAACGTTAGTGGCTGAGTTACGTGCCGTCCTCTGAGGGCGTGTCGGATACGCGTGTACTCTGACCTCGTTTTTAATAAGTCTTTGCATTTCAAACATGTAATATGTATTTCCAATTTTAATTGTGTATTCCGCACAATGCGGGGTGGCCGCAGAAAACCTGGGAACCTTGACACTTTCGTTACCCATTTTCCTCCGAATTCTGGAGGCAGTGCGTGTTGAGTGGTGAAACTAAATACAGCGCTTTACCTCGTTACCAGAGTGAAGAAATGAAAATATTAAATATTTCATTTCTTTGAACGAGAATCGAACCCACACGCTTGTGCTCCTGTGCAACGACTGGCCTCATAAACTTTTCTTAAAATTAACTATAATAGATTTTACAATGCTTAAGCAACTCTGTGTACTACAAATAGCTGTAGATATGAGAAGTCGCCATGGCGCTGTACGGCACTTTGGTCTGTAAACGCAATGGTTACTAGTTTGGTTCTCTTTCGGGGATCTGCTTATATTTAAATTATTTTTATTTTCGCTTTCTGCTAGCTAAAATAGTGTTTAATTTCTCGACTAAACTAACTAGTGAAGTTTTATGGAACAGAATCTCTTAATATTAGGGTCTTTGTGCGTACCGTGCTATGCGAAAAATATATAAATCTGTTATAAATCTTTCTTATTGTAATTATTTGCAAAGAATAAATCAGTTATACCGCATAGAAAGGCAGATCTTAGTGTTAAGAGACTGAGTTCCCCATTTTTATTTGACTTGCGACATATGTTTGTTGAGTAGCGGAACTCAACGCTACACTGTATACCAGAGCGAATAAATGAAAATATCTGTATGCAGCAACTACAACATATAACGATAAATATATGCCCATAAAAATATCGTAATATCCAAATCCTATACGCATGTAAGATATTAAAAAAACAAACATGTTTCACAAATAATTTAAAGAATACCTATTCTATATTATTTATTTACACTCGATGAGAAAACTAAGATTTTCTCCGTCAATATGTGTCGGCTTGACGCGCCATCCATCAATCTCAACACCTTAGTGTGGAAGAGCCCTTTACTGTTTAATATGAAATGAATGTATGTATGATGAATGTTTTGCTATATTTTATGTTATGCAATTAATATATTAAATATCGTCGAAATTGATGGTTCCGTACTTATTTCAGAAACGCCAAAGATAAGTACGATTTATAAAAGTTGACAAATTTAATTTTGTATGATACAGCTATAATATGGTAAATCTTACAAGTTCTTACAGGTTACATTATTGTAACATTTTATATAAATCCGTTCAGTAGTTTTTGCGCAACATTGGAACACACCTCCATCCATCCATCCTCACACGTCTTTTCCGGCGTTGGGTTCCATTCAACTCATAGTGTCTCGAAAATTCTGCGGAAAGAAGGGGAAAAGACTGTCTTAACACTAGGTTCCCTTAGAAAACCCTATAATATAAAGAGATAAAATAGTGTTCACATAAAGCAATATAAAGATTAGATATTTTTGCGGTCGATAGCCGAGATTGATTTCGTATATAGCTGGCAAGTCGTGCATCAATCATAACTGTCGAAAGGAGCGAAGGGTTGCGCACTTGGAAACTACCATATGTTCACTTTGAAAGTTAATTTTCTAGATTTTCCTTATATTTTCCTACAACTTATTACAACAAAATAAAACATGACGTTACTACGGTCTACGAATATTTATGGTATGGTTCGTAAATAGCTATAACTTACCGTCAAGTACAACTACATGTTGTAAAGTAAGTTTTTGCTGGATTGAACGCACTAATCTCGGAAGGTACTGAAGTTGGATTGAAAATTTCCTTTTGTATCGAAGACTAGCCATAGTCCATAAATAAGCATGGTGTACCAAATTTCAACTTTCTCAGACAGTTGTCAGTGAGTGTAAGTGGGGAACGGAGCGTTTTAACTGACTTAAAAAAATATCTATTTACTTTTAATATATTTATAATTCACGTCTAAACCATATTTTTTTTATTCTTTCTTATTAAACACATCCATTTATAAACCAATATTAAAACAAAAAAAGTCACAACACAGTCACAAAAGAGTTTCCAAATTTCCTAGGATAACGTGACGTAATAGCGTGGAGTTGTCCAAACATCATGAATCAAGCTCCGGACGTTCGTTTCGTTCAGAATTTTTACTGGATACATTACTCACTGGTTGATACCAATATTTTATAATATCTTGTACCTTTTTTATGATGAAATTCGATTAATGAATGTGTGGTATGTTAGGTAAGAATTTAGTGCTTTCTTTAAAAGTATCGTTTTGTTTTATTATAAAAGAAATGTTATGTTATTTTCTTCCTTTTTTGCTGTATCTTATGTATTTCCATTTAAACGCTGGGTTAAAGTAGATAAAAGCTGTTTTGCTGTATAACGTGTCGAGTCAAAACACGGCGTTGAGTTCCACCTTTAAACACACAATGACTCTAGAATTCGGCGGAAAGTAAATGACGGACGTGTTTAATAGCTACCCTATCTAAGTCTGTTATGTGCGGGATGCAGCGTTAGGTTATTAAAAATATTTACATATTAAAATATAATAATATTATGTATGATTTAAAATGTATTAAGTGCTCTAAATAACATTTTTTTAACAGCATGTAGCCAATTTTTAACGTCTCTCATATTAAAATTCAAAAATATTTTATAGAATATAACATAATAAAACTTACATACTACACCGTGTTTATTATTATACATTTTAAATTTAATATAACATCCAGATAGTTTGCGACGTAAGCGTCTTCATATAAATTTTTCATCGCGAGAAGACATGTTTTACATTTTTTAATTTTAAAAGCGCATGGCAAAATGTTTAAGCAAGAATTTTAATTTTAAAGGCAGTATGAAACTTTAATTAGAACCTGGTGCAGCCACGTCTATGTCTTTTAGACTGACTCGTACAGAAGATTAATTTGTTTCTAATATTTAATATATCACTTTACGCCATCTTGGGGTGGTGTCAAAACCTTTGACCGTAAACATGATGGTTGAGGGGCCGGTTTCTATTTTTTAGCTTCACGCTGTATCCTGTACAGAGCAGGGTAGACAGACGGAACCTAGGGCTTAGGCACTCCGTTCCCTACTTTCGTTAGTGTTGAGTGGGAGCTCAACGCTGCGTCTTGTTTGTTACCAGAGCGAAGAAATGAATATATTAAATATCTCACTTGCCCGAGTGGCAATCTGACCCACATTGCACAGATGTGCCCCTACCTAACAACGATCTCTGCTCTGCACAAATCTCTGCTCGAGGAGATTATGTTTATCTCTCCGCTCTGTCAAAACAAAACGCGACGTTGACTTCCGTCACCCAAACACCATTTTCGTTATACAGGTTCCGTTTTACTAACCAGCAATACGCGGGACTAAGTTAGAAGCTGGCTTGCTAGCTGTAAAAATGGACATCAGAAGTTGTTATTACATAACAACTACTACTATACTACTACTACTATACTATTTTATCAAGTGTTGCGAATCTAACTCGCTGGGGTAATGAGAAAGTTACGAACAATTTTGAATTGAGTAGACTAGTCTGGATTAGTCTGATCGTTGCTCAAAATCTTTCTGGCCTGCCATCTAGTTTTAAACAACTAAAACTTGGAATATTGTACAGGCTATTTACGGATCCTGAAATTTACTAAATTGGTAACAAATATTGCTTTATTTCAACCCCATGCTGTTTCCCTCTCAGAGCAGGGTAGGGGGAACACGGGAACTTAGTGTTAAGATACTTCAGTTTTTCACTTTGCACCGAATTGCTGGAGGCTTTGCGTGTTGAGTAGCGAAACTCAATGCCGCGCTTTTACCTCGTTTCGAGAGCGTAGAAATATTTTTATTAAATATTTCATTTCTTTCGCGCTTGTTGTTTGTTGAATTATATAAAGTTATTGGTTCCTATAATTAATTTAGTGAATCCGTATCCTGCATATATGTAGAGTGTAGGTCGAGGAAAACCTAGAATTCTTCATTTTTCAATGCATTACATGTAAAATCATTATGTTAATGTGGAAAAATTTCCTTTTACATTAATCACGCTTAAATCGTAATACTTAATTATTAATCGGCAAAGGGCCCTGTGTGTTTCTCATTGCGGGCCATTACGAATCGGATGCGTAATCTTAAATAATTAATAATGTGGAACAAAGAGTTGGCGGTAATTACGCGCCCGGTTACAGGTGCGGGCCGATCGCTAATGTGAGCGTAAATTGTAACAAACGTAAGTGCCATTTGTTTTTTTGTGTAAAAAATAAATGAAACATCATTTTTTGTTGCTGTTTCTAATAATTAAAGTATTTTTCTTTTACGTTTTTGTATTGAGAAAAAATGTACACACGAAACTTCGGTAAAAAAATTTAAATTTGGTATATAGGTGGGTAGGTACACTCCCTGTGTAGGGGAGTTCTAAACGAGGATTTCTCGAAATGCCTACCTGAACGAAAATAGCATGAGTTTTTTATTATCCGTCTTCAAATCGAAGCAAGCAAATTACTGTGACTATAACTGTATAATTTAATTTATATGTCCTTTTTTAGATTCCCGCTTTATCCCGCACATAGTCAGGTATACCTTGAGACAGAGAGAGCCTAGTGCTTAAGCACTCCGTTCCCCATTAACACACTTCCGTATCCTATCTTCGTTAGTGTTGCGACCTTAAATCTTACAACCGAGTGTTAGGACACTACGTGCCCATTAAGACAGTTCCGTACCCCAATATCCACCAAAGTTTCTAATTTCATAATATCTTTTATTCATATTCTACGCTAAGATTTCAAGCTACAAAGCCCTATATATTTTCAATCGAGCACAGTATTTTCAGGAAGTACTTGTCAAGATTTACATAACGCACGATAATAATAAATTACATCAATAATACAATATCGTGTGCACATTTAAATGCAACTTTAGAACTGCAGTCGGTGCTATAACTATTTTTATTAAGTAGCGGGTGTCGTGGTGTGTTATTATGTTAATGTGGAAGACTGAGTGCCGGCGGCGTTTGGGCGCCGGTCTCTTCCAGTACTAGCTCTCAGTGCTACTTTCATATTATAGCTTTTTATTATATGAAAAATGGTATATGCGGACTGGAATGTATTATTTGTATTGAAATTTTAAAATTTACCTTATATGAATTAAGGCCGGTCGTGGTGCAAAGGCCCAAAGTGTGAATGTAAAATCGACTGGTTGTGGGTTCGACCCCCACTCGAGGAAGTGAAATATTTATTTACATTTATATTGTCATTTCTTCGCTCTGGTGTCAGCAAAATGTGTCAGAAATCGGCGGAAAGTGGGGAATATCTTAACACTAAGTTCCCTCTGTCTACCCTGCTATGTGCGGGATACAGCGTGTAGCTGATTTTTTTTTTACTTTGGTATTTTGATATTGGTTGGTATATTTTGTTATTAATTGACTTTGTTTATTACGATACGATACGATATACGATACTAAGTTATACTTTTCTTTTTGAGAGACTATATGTTTGTTTAGGTTCACTCTATATCTGGCTCCTTCTTGCTATGTGCAAGAAGGAACCTGATAACCTAGTATTAAGACACTCTGTTCTCATTAAGACACTTCCGTTCTCCTACTGACTATTTATTGTGAAACTATTGTTAGTACTAAAATGCTTACATTTTTTCTTTTCCGTACATTACGTTGGATAGTACCAATTTGAATATCATTGATCGAATTGAAAAGATATTATTAAATTTTTATTGGACCTCATCATATTATTTATTATCTTTTTACATGGCCGAAATATTTTTTTTAATATGGCGGAAATATAAATATTTGAATATAATATTAAACTTTACACTGTGAGGGTGACAGAGAAAGCATGTCTGAAAGAACTTTATGAAAATGTTCAAGCTTCTTGTTTGGTTGTACTTCTCAAAACTCACATTGTTTGCTTATAAACATAGAGCGTGCTCGTCTTCACGGTCCACATAAAAATATTTTATTAAGAAATTTGTAACATCTTTTCACCTTTGAAAACGTCAGGCAGTGATAGATGTGGGTTCGATTTGTATTTCTTAAATAAATCATCAAAGACATTGCGTGTAGAGGGACGGACATCAACGCCGCACTGTGAGCTATATGTACTATTTATAACTTTCCTGACCATTATTACTGTCTTAGATATACACTGAGGTGCTGAGTTTCGCAAATAACCAATCCTGCAGGCGTTAACACAATGACGTTTCATTGAAAGGGCAAGTGCTCTATTCAACATGTCTAGCGAATAGAATTTCTAACCCCAAAAGCGATTCCTTTATCTAAAATGACTACTATACTAGGTATATTATTTTTAGGGATCCCGTACCTTTTAAGGAAAAAAGAAACCCTTATGAGATCACTGTGTTGTCCGTCCGTCTGTCTGTCCGTCAAGAGCCTTTATCTCAAAAACGCTTGTAGATATTGACTTGAAATTCAATATACTCAGATCTACGGCCCCAGGATTTTTGGAAAAAATATTTCTACATTCACTTGAAAACAAGATATAGCCGTTTATATCGCAAAAACGCGTATTTCGACACTATCATGGAAATCAAAATTCATAGGGCACTTCCGGTTGACCTAGAATTATAAACTTTGGAATCTAGCATCTATAGGTAGTACTAGTTCAGGGAAACATCTGAAAACTATACATTTCTGGTTAATTCCTAAGAAATAATAGCCTTAAATAACAAATAACGCGTATTTGGACACTATAAAGGTATTTAAAATTAATAGGGTACTTCCGATTAAACTAGAATTATGAAATTTGGTACCTAGCATCTACAGGTAATACTCATTTAAGAAAAGAAATAAAACTTAAAAAAATGATAGCCTTAAAAAAGAGGGGCAAAATTTGACATTAAGGCCGCTAGTTCAAGTGAGGTATCTTTCTAAGCAAAACCTGATTTTCAGAAAAACCTCTAGACCTTGAATTTTGGTACGGAACCCTCTGTGGGCGAGCCCGACTTCTCTCTTGTTTTTTCATAAAGATAAAAAAAATAATAGTAACTTACAACTAAATAATAGTAGTATAGTGGTATTACATAATGAAAAAAAAATAACTAAGAACTCTCAAACTTATTTTTATAAAATGAAAGTATAACAGTAGTAATAGTCGAGAGCCATTTGAATTTAACAGGACTCCTTGGGATGGTTTAATTGTTCGAGGAATAGTGTAGTTGTTTAATGTTTCTTTTGACGACATTGTCGGCTTGCTTATTTCTTTTTTTCTTCTTAGTTCTTTTTAAAGGGGCTGCTTAGAATAAAATTTATAAAAAGTGTGCTTTTCTCCTTTGTCATTATTATTTATTTGAGGCCAGTCGCCATCTCCACAATTTGAAGGCACGAGGGAAGTGTCTATATGGGAAATTTCATCATCTGCCTACTGTGTGCGAGATTTGGGAAAATTAAAAAATATATGACAGATTTAATATCTTGGCGATTATACCAGTAGGTCATCATTGCTACTATCCTCCGCAAAATAAGGATAGAATAACGAAATACATTTGTATATAAATACATGAAACTACTAAAGCAACACAAAATGTATGTTTTTTTTTCTAAACTGTAGGGTAGGTAGAGAAAATTTAACGTCAAGACTAACTAACTCCGTTTATGTCACTGATCTTCTCTTTTGGTGTACACTAACGCGATATATTATTATCTTATAAACCTTTATTATTTCAAACTCAAAGAGAGTCACTTCTTCACGTACTCTACAAAGTTAGTTTTACTTATTTAATTGGCTGAATTGTCACCAGTTACAGTTATTTTATAGAGAGAAACTTACTAACTTTTTTTAGTTGAGTTCTTTAATATCTTTATATATTTTTCAACATTTGAATTTGAAGTTTAAATATGGACCTAATTTAATACATAACTTTACTTTGTTCTATTAAAGTTTCTAAAGGGGACAATGAGACGTAGAAACGTCTTATATTCCCCATCTGGGATGCAATGTTCTAGATTAGGGTAATTACCTTACTATCTCAATCGAGCTTCCGTTCGATTGCTTTTACCGAATTATATTGAAATTGTCCTCGAAACCCGTCGGTTATGTCTTGGTACGGTTTGTTTTGTAAGAAAATGTTTTAAGTTGCATATTAATTTAATATTTAAAGGAATCAGTAATAAAATATTGCAAACTTATATAGTTTGTCAACTATTATGAGTTGTTTTTACCATTGATTTACCTGAAATTGGTACGGTATCCTCAGTGGGCGAGTCCGAGTCGCACTTAATTGATTTTTTCTCTTTTAAATTATTACAATTAAAAACAAACATGATTAATGTTTTTTTTTTTTTAATTCTGCCTTATTGAAGCGTTTTTCTAATAAAAAGCCTAATTTACATAGTTAACTCTGAATCGGTCCTGTAAGCATTTGTGATAGGTGATAGGTGCTATTCTATAATATTTAAATAAAAAATGACTGGTGTTTGATTATTTGATGAACACATCAATTTTCCAATATCTTATTTACTAACAGCAAATTGCATTAGCCTTATTATTATAAAAGCTACAATTATTTTTACGACATTGCTTAGATAATATTTTTTAAAGAATATAAAGTAGAAACACGTTCTTAAACCGAAAGTTTCTATAGAACTCGAACTATTTTTTCGTTACTAAGTAACTGGCAGGCAACGCACAGCCGAAATAAATGACGCGGCGCAGAACGCTGCATGCAATTTGACATGACGCAGCAATTTGGTTTTTTGATATGGAAAGGTGTAGAAGAACAGTAAAACTTTTCTGAAAATCCCATAGGAACGGGAAAAAAAATAATTTTGTGTTTTATAGTCTACGCGAACGAAAAAGGCTACGCCTCGTGTAGTATAATAAAACTTGATAATAAAATATCGTTTTTAAATCGAATATTTTCATATAGAGACCGTCCTGGCCCAGAGACACAAGTGTGTGAATGTAATGCGATGTTTGCGAATTCGATCCCCACTTGAGGGAATGAATTATTCTTTATTAATATTTTAATTTCTTCGCTCTGGCACCAAGGCAAAACTCCGGTGATGACTTAGTTCACTCACGCAATGTCTCGAAAAAAGAAATTCCGTAGAAAGTAGGGAATGGATTGACTTAACACTAGGTTCCCTCTGCCTACTCTGATGTGTGCGAGATACAGCGTGAAGCTGATTTATTTATTTACATAGTAGGTACATTGCTTTTTAAATAAAGGCGTATCTCTAAAATATTAAAGTTCATAACTGGCCTACTGTTGTTTGTTGCAGCTGTTGAGGCGCCTGATGCTATATAAATATTGTTTTATTTGTTATTTTATTGGTCACTATTAGTACTAAAAATATATGCCAAATTTATTTTGTTTATTTGTTAACTATCGCGTAGGTTTTTTGTTATAGCAAATATTGGAAGTTGTTTTTATAAAAAAAAAATGGCAATCATTGATTTGTTAAATATGTTTTGAAAGTTTAGATTCACGCTTTATTGTAGCATAGCAGGGTCTCGTAGGCAGAGGGAACCTGGGAACGTAATGTTAAGACACTCCATTCGACATTTAGGCCTACTTTCCGCCAAATTTAGAGCTTGCGTGTTGACTGGCGGAACTCAAGGCCGCACTATATCTTATGACTTAAATACTTCATTCCCCCGAATGGTAGTCGAACCCGCAACTGTCGCAACTTCGCAACGACGGCGCATACGAAAGTGGTTATATCTTTCCACCGATAACATGCTGCTATATTTCATTTTACAAGCAATAATTTATATATTTTTTATTAATAATGATTCAAGAAATATCTATAAAAACATCAATACTACTGAAAGGCAAAACTCTTTGTAAAATTACAAAAATATACGGTCATACCATTATCCATAAATAGAAAATGAAAATGCCGTAACTCCACATAAAAGCTGGTATCGTAACTAAGTTACGACTACAAGGAGCCTCCGAGGCGCCGCTGCCTTCGATAACTTTAGCTTCTATTTTATTGCACTTTAACTTGTTTGTTGCCTTATTAAGATGTTGGGATGGATCGACCGTCGTCTTTAGACTTTCGATTTATTTTAATCATTAGGTGTACTTATTATTAGAAAGGATATATTTAATTTATTATATTTATAGATATTTATGCATTATGTACTTCAGTTGTGAGTTGAATTAAATAATTCATCTTTACAAGTAAAGAAAATTTATATTTTAAATTATTTTTACTATTTACATTTATAATAATATTTACCTAACATTCCTTGAAGCCGGTCGTAGCGCAGGGACACAACTGCGACTGTAAACGCAACAGGTTGTGGGTTCGATTCCGACCCGGGAAATGGAATATTTAATATTTTCATTTTCTCGCTATGGTAACGAGACAAGGCGCGGCGTTGAATTCCGCCTCTCAACACGCAATGCCTCCAAAAATCAGAGGAAACTGGGGAGCGGAAGTATCTAAATATGAAAAGAGTGTCTTAACACTAAAATCCCATATTCTGCTATGTGCGGGACACTAAATATTTAACTTGTATAACTACTAATCAAAAGTAAACGGTTTACAGTTTGACCGGAAGCTCTCACTACATACCTACTTGGCGCGCTGTTATCAAATGACGCCCCGGTAAGGACGGTTGGTCTTCCGGGTTTAAATGTTAGGTGAAATATAAATAGACTCTGTTGATTAGAAATGCTATGTTAAAATAAAGTACTGTATAATGTTTATTCAATGTAGAGACAAAAGTGCTAGCTTTCACATGCGGCTTTGCTCGAGTAATCAAATGTATTAGACGTAAAAATCTAAATAAATTAGCAGAGAAATGAAAATATTAAGTAATAAGAATTCAAAACCCTTGAATGGGGATCGAACCCAAAACCGTCGCGTTATAGTCACACCTGTGTGGCCCTACGCCACGACGGCCTCAACTGCATAATACATTATAAGTTCCGCAGGTACATCGAAACGCTTAACGCGATGCAATATTATAGGCTGTATTATATTATTTATACTACATAATGAACTATGAAACAAAAATATTTTTTGCATTTGAACCAGTAGTTTCTGAGATTCAACCAAACAGGCTCTACATCTTTATAATACTAGTGGAGATTTACATTTTATTCCCATATCATTTGGTTATAAGCTAAAATAGTGTCTTGTGATTTTTCTGCGATTGTTGCAAGTTTGTTCCCACTCGTGGAAATCATTTATTTAATTTTTCCCTAATAAACATTACAATTATATTTGCTTATCACAAAAATGCTATTATCAGTAATTTTATATTTTCTTTTTAATTAATTAATAATTTCTACTGCAATATTATATTTCACGCTGCACTCCCGCTGTATAGAATAGACATGCAACTTTTTCAAACTACTCATCTGATTGAAATGAAACGTGGCCACCGTTTATTCAACTCATACGTATTAATACAATTTTATATCCATTTTAATAATTATTATATGTAAATATATATATATATATATAATATATGTATTCATAAAATATATTAATTATTCATATAGAAACTATTCAATTTAAATTTACAGTGTTTAGTTGTAAACACAACAGTGAGTTTGAATCGTTAGGAAGAATGAATTATCTTCACACAAATGAATCATTTTCATTATATAAGAGAAATTAGAGTGTTGAGTCGTCCTTACAAGGTTGTTTCCCTACTACGCGAGATAAAGCGTGAAACTAAAAACATATTTCCATTTACACCTCAAATGAAACGTTACCTTATAATTAACCCCACACCAAATGCAAAACAAACGCTAAACGAAATGAACCCACTTCCCCAAACCCCACAGAATCGATCACATTATAACACGTTCGCTAAATTGATATTTTGTACAAAAAGCTGGCAGTAATTCAGGCGGCTCTTTTAATTGACGCGATGACGCGGCGACACGAAAACAATTTAGCTTGGCTCTCTCTGTCGGTAAATTGGCTGGGTTATTTATTTTTGAACGATCGAGGGCCCTTTTGTTCTATGCACAGTGTAAATAAACTAGCAGTTATTTCTGTGCTTTCAATAGTAATGTGATGTTTAAGTTAAATGTGTATGTGCATTTGTTTTGTGCAGTCTAAAAATATCTGGACTGTCTTTGGAATGAAATATCTAGATAATTATTTGTTTAAGTAGCGGATAAATATAAAATATAATAAAGCTGATAATTATGAAAAAAAATAAAACAAAGTACGGACCGCGTGTCTGTAGTGTTTAGTTAATATATATAAAAAAAATTGTGTCAAATGTCATTTAAATAGAATTTCAACACCTATACTACCTGTGCTTGTGGGTTAGGTTCCCGATCCAGGAAAGCAGAGTATATTCCAATATTTTTCTCTTCCTTGTTATATATTGGGGTTTTTCATTGTCACGCCCAGCAGGCAATGTTTCTAAGTAGATGGAGAGCGAAGAATGGCGTGATATATTACTAGGTTATGTGTTCCTATTCAGTAAAATACGGACGTATGTACATAAAAAATACAAAATACATATGTTAGTGAAATAGATTGTAGTTACAATTAAGTTAAGTTAACTTGTATTTTTAAATAATAACGACTGTTGATCAACTATTGGGATTATTTATTTTTAGTTTGTTTTTAGGTTTTATGCTTTCTGTTATTGTTTATAGCTGTCTTTTTTTTGTTTTTTATTTTATAATTTATTTAAATACTTTATTAAAAAAAAAATAAACATTTCAATTATGTGTAATTATGTGTCAGATTATTTTATTGTGACGATTCGAGAGTAGAATTTAAAATAAGTAGTCATGGCACAGGTGCGTGTGAGTATAAATGCGACAGCATGTGGGTTCGATTTCCGTTCGAGGAACTGAAATATTTAATATTTTAATTTCTGCATTCTGGCGTCGAAACAAATCTTGCTTCCGTCACTCAACCCCCAATATCTTCTATAATTTGGCAAGAAAAGATTAGGGAGTGTCTAACGCTAGGTTCCTTTTGTCACCTTACTATATGCAGGATAAAGTAAAATCTTATCAAAATTGAATCCTTTCAAATCTCGTTAAATTTAGACACATTCAGAAAACGTCAAATAATCGAACGAGAATCGCGTAATTACGTATAACAGACGTCCAGAGGCCATCCATCATAGCAGTCACAAGTTTCAGCCATCACTCACTCAGATCTAAGAATGAACGGATAAACGAAGAAAAATTGCTCCAACTCTTCGAAGACTTGTAAGAATCTTAAATTGTGTTTTTATAACATTTATGATCGTTTATGTTGTTATTATAATTATATTTTTATAGTTCACACTTCCCGTATCTATAGCTGGCGTAGCTAGGTATTTTGGGCTAAAATTTAGTGTTAAAACATTCCGGTTTTAATTTTCTACTCAATTTTATTAAGGAAAATGTAAATGTGAACTGAGTCTTCCAAGTAGAGTTTACCACTATAGGAATCGATCGATTGTTGTATAGGCACTGAACTCACTATCATGTAGTTAGCATTCAACAGCGGTAATTATATTCAAACACAAATCATACATAAACAAATTTTGCAAAAGAGCCGTATTAATTCTACTTTTGAAGGTGAATTTAAGTACATATATTGAAAAAAAAAATTAAAAAAAAATCTAATTATGTTGCATTATGTTAAATTGGAGAATAAACAAAACATTAAATAATCTGTGACTTTTCTTTTTTTTTACATTTAACATTACACTTTGATGTTGGCGATACCTAGTACCTATAAAAAAACTGCATATTTTTTTATCAACTTCACGCTATATTTCGCATATAGGAGGGTATGCAGAAAGACCATAGCATTAACTCTGTTACCAACTTTCCAAAAATTTTTTTATGAAAGGGGGAACTCAACTCAGAGCAAGGAAATGAAAATATATATTTAAATAAATATTTCATTTCCTCGAATGGGTTGAAACCCACAACCAGTCGCCTTTAATCACACATTTGTGCCCCTGCGCCACGACTGGCCTCATTAATCTATACTATTGTCGTAAGTATCTAAAATAACTGTAATAGTGCAATTGAATGCCATAGAACGTACAATGCGGTAATCTTATATAGTAATTTGAAGTTACCCCAAAGCGACCGCGCACGGGTAGGCTTCTATAACTAAATGCGCCTCAAGTGAACCATTAACTTAGAGAAAGTTTCTTTGATGGTTCATACAAGAAGGTATATAGGAAATAATTAATATTATCACAAAATCGTTGAGGTACTAGTTATATTATACATATATGTATATAAACATAACCCATTTGAACGAATACGAATACGAATCCCATTGAGAAGAAAAAATATATAAAAGTATTTATGCTGTGTGACTTTAAGCGCGAGAAGTAAGGCGTTGTGGGCTTGATTTCCACTAGAAGAAATGAAATATTTCATATTTAAATTTTCCACGGTCTGATAACGAGGCAAAGCGCGACGGAGAGTTCCGCCACTTAACACGGAATCCCTCCAGATTTTGGTGGAAATGAGGACAAAAAAATACAAACTACCCAACTATTTTATGTTATAAAGTAGTAGAATACATATCAATTTTTGAAATTGTGAATACATTTTAACTATACGTAGGTATCATCTTAATTTTTAACGGAACGGAATGAAACAGGTTGTCTTAACACTAGGTTCCTCGGCCTACTCTACAATATGTGGGATGCAACCTGAGGCTATAAAAAATCGCAATTCGTATTCCACATCTATAACAACAAGTAGTTCTGTTCAACCACTACGTATTGTTTGCTTGAATTCTAACGAAATAAAAAAAACAATTGAAGAAGAAATAAAATAATATTAATACCACCATTATTAATATAACACACACATACACACAAAATTCTTCATTAAAGTAATAAGTCAGAATCAAAGTACCACTCAAGCCGAGACGGTCTTGCGAAATCAAGATTGATAAGTTTCTCGCGGGTTCACAGGAGTTGGGTCGTAAAAGCAAGTTTAATACGCATCCACCGGCTCCGATCGTTCGTCTTAACGGTAGTAGGTAATACTAGATGCTGTTGTTACTCGTATATTGAATCGCGAAACTTAATTTATATCTGATTTATTGGGTCGTCGTGGCGTAGTGATCTGATGTTAAACGCGACGGTTATGGTTTCGATCCCCACTCTGGTAAGCTTCTCGCTTTGGTGACAAGATAAAGTGGTGTGTTTAATTCCACCACTCCACACGTTTTGTTTTCATTGCGTGTTGAGTGGAGAACCAGAGTAAAGAAATAAAAATATAAATGTAAATAAATATTTCATTTTCACGAGTGGGGATGGAACCCACAACTAATCGTTTTTCCAGTAACACTTTGTGCCCCTGCGCTACGACTGGCGTCTACTAATTTTAAACAAATACTGAAATAGCTGAAAACATATTGATAATATGTATTTTTTAGCAATAGTATCAATGTCCTTTTGTGTGCCTTTTTTTTGGTCTAATTGCTTCAATTAGAGAATGTAAACTAGAAATGTACTAGAAAATATAATGTCGATATACTTACATTTATTTACATGAAAATAATTAATTTTATTATATTTTATAAACTAGCTTTTACCTGAGACTCGCCCCCGTTGTCAAATCACTGAATTACATCGAAATGGTAGTATAGCATATAATCATGTTAGATCAATGGGCTATAAAGAGATTTCTTGTTTTCTTATTTGAAAAATCTTTATATAACCCCAAAATAATTTATTTATTGAACACGCTAATACAGTTGTATTAGTTGTTAGCGTGTTCAACCAACAAATTCTTCATCTTTATAATTTTAGTATAGATGGGTATATTTTTTTAAAAAGGTTAATAAAAAAAAATATCTAACAGATAATTAACGTTAATGACAACCCCTTACGGCTTATATCTATCAACATAAACGATATAATCTTTTTTCTAATTAAAGTGAAAGAGTAAATGAGAAGTTTTCAAACTTCCTCCATTATTAGAAGGCTCAGGCTCAGGTGCAGGCTTGCTGCTCCAATTACCACCAAAAACCATCGCCTTGATATGCGAGAGACGTACGACTGGCGTGTGTTAGCTACGCGTTGAGCACACCGGGAGAAAGTGTAGGATTTCTTATTTTTTTTGTTATTTTTGAAGTGAATTGGTTTGTTTGGAGTATTGATAAGTATTATAGATCGAATTGCTTAAAATATGCGTTGCTATAGCAACGTTATGTATATGCTTCGCGTTTCGCCCGAATTCAAGGCATTGGCGTGTTAAGAGGTGGATCACAACGCTGTACTTTATCTTACTACCCACAAATAGCGTTAACCGCGGTCCGCGTGAGACACAATGGTGTCTCGTTTAAAAGGTATAGGTAGAAAATAAGTACATATTTTATATGTTTATGAATAACACCGCTTCTCAAAAATACAATCAAAAAGTATAAATCAGCATCCATCGTCTAGAATAACTAGTACATATTATTGATACACAAACATATTTTTTTTACGAAAATTCCTTTTTATTTTACTCAAACAATGAAAATGAAAACCAAATTTAAAAAACAATTGGAATGACAATTCTTTTTGAATGATACCCAATTCTCGTTCCCTCACACAAAAGGCAAGCGCTTGCCATTTTGATACCGTCACAAAGCTATTTTGACACGTGAGAGACATCCGACATGCAGCCACGGCTCAAGTTAATGCAAAATATATTCGAGAAATATTACTGTTCAAAATGATATTTTATTTGTATGTAGATATCAAGTTTTTTTAAGGACTGGAGGTAACATGGTATGGCTTTACTGATGTTATTATTACATTAATGAAAGCCTACTTTTTTGTGCTCATTTTAATTGGTTGTTAAATCAGTCGTTGTACGTCATTCCGTAACCCCCCAAATCCAGCTCGTACTTGTGGACTCCCTGAATGCTGTATCAACTAAAGAACGCGAATCTCGTGCACCCTAAATGCGTGATACAACAACCAATGCAAATGAGCCCTATGTGTTAAAGCTGAAGTGGCGACGTCACGTTTTTTTTTCGTATAGTAGAAATTACTTCCAATTTGAGTGAGTTCAGTGAGGGGACTCAACGCCGCGCTTCGGTTGCCAGAGCGGCGAAATGAAAATAATTTAAATGAGATCTCCCAGGTGATGATCGAACGTCAACCGTCGTGTCAATAGTAAGTCACAGTCCTAATGTGTCACGGCTGCCTCAAAATAATTATATAAAAAGTGCAAAATAATTATTTAAATATAAAAAAAATAAATCAGCTTCACGCTTTATCCTGCACACAACAGGTTAAGCAGAGGGAACCTGGTGTTTAGACTCCGTACCCCACTTGCAGCCGAATATTAGAGACACAGCGTGTTGCCAGAGCGAAGCGAAGAGCGAAGAAATGGCAAAATAAATATTGTATTCTGAACATATACATATATATTTATGATACTGGCTAAAAATATTTCATAATCATATTCATTCTATTATTCTATTTTCGCAACCGGACTGACGAAGTTAGATCTAAATAACCCTTAACATTATAAACCAATCTACACCTCAATCACAACATTCGTTTTCACAAATTCCACAATACTAAAATAATCATTTCGAAAATTTCGACCCGAAATATGGAGTATTTCTAATACCGCAGGTGTGCATCCACCCTGTCCTAGTTATCGCTGCCAAATCCATAGCGTTAATATGCAGACAGCGTTTGTGTGGCGCGTGACTTTAGCTACATTGATCTACGAACTTGAAACATGGGTTTTGCTATTCTAACTTTTGAGTTTGTGCTCTGTTTCCGGATTCGTATTTGTTTTATGTAATAGGGTGCAGTTATTTCTAGCGTTTTCCACCATTGTTTTCGCTTGCCTTATTAGAAGGTTATGTTATTATATTTTGTTTAATTGAATCGTTAAAATAAAAATCGAAAATAAGTCGTTTGTTGATTTTTTTTATTATATTTTGTTAAATTGAATTCTTATAAGTCGTTTCTTCACTCTGTTACCGATTTCAAAATGGGTAAGTAGAGGGTATATGAGTATCATACTAGTGTTAAGACACTCCGATCCTATTATGATATTTCCGTTCCCCACTTTCCACCGAATTCTGGAGTCATTGCGTGTTGAGTAGCAGAACTAAACGCCACTGCTTGCCTCGTTACCAGAGCGAGGAAACGATAATAATCAATATATCCCCGAGTGGAAATTGAACCTATAATCTGTCGCTCTCGCAGTCACAGCCTTGTGTTCCTGCGCCACGACAAGCCTTAATAACTAGTACTACGACTATTTTAACAAATTAACATAACATATGTTTATAAAACTCTACAAAACTCTACAAATCTGTACTCACCCACATACAACGCACACGTTGAAGCGTGAAGCGAAGTGAATACTCCCGACTCTCTCTTCTACTCCCCAGTAGAAACGAGATTTTCCATTTTACGTATTAAAAGACTAATATATGCCTCACTTTAGGCAATTGCAATATATTATAGAGGTTATAAATAATTATATTAGTTTAGTCTTTTGCATCATTAAAGAGTAAAGTCAGTCGTTGATTTGCAAAAGGTATCGTTAGCATTTCACAGGATGAACCAAAAGCATTTAGCTTTTAAAGTACAAAATTTAAACTGATCATATTCTCGAGCGTCATTAGAGCGTTCTAAAAGATACCTGCATTTGCACATTGGATGTCTTAAAAAAAGTGGACCTCGGTTGCAACTAAGCTACGTAAAACGTGTTTTTTTTTAATTCTTGTTAGTGATTTTTTCTGCTTATAATTATGTTTTACTGTTGCTGTAAAGTGTCTGACTGTTCATGTAGTGGTTTTAGATTTAACTTGGGAGATTGTCTGTTTTATGTTAAAAATTCAATAGTTTTTTTTCTATTTACATTATTATATTGTTAGAGAAAGAGCGATGGTAGGCGTTACCATTTGTTTAATGTGTTTCTAGCGTCACGCTGTATTCCGCACAAAGCAGGATATGCAGAGGGAACCTAGTGTTATTTTTTTATGTATATTTATACAATAAAGACAGATTACAAACGTGAGCCTTATAGTTAAGATTTAATTTATGTTACTAATTCGATAAATGAATTGAAGTAGGTATATACATAATTTTGTAGTCAACTTTAACATTCCACATAATATATAAATAGGCAAGCTAAAAATTATTTTCATATTTTTACATCAGGCTATAATTTACAATAATAACATTGAAGTAACTGTTGTAATTAATTGGTGTGGCGAGAGGGAGAAGCAGTTTGAGGTCAAGTTGTGTAACTTTTTCAAAAGATATCTTGTTAAAATATTATTGGAGAGCTTCGTTAATGTGGAAAATTTTGTAAAATTTAAATTATAAGATTGATTGAAAGTAGGTTTTCTATACTATGTTTTTTTTTACCTTAAACGAATGTCGCAATCCAGCTCATCGATAGCACTGGCTTAGACGAAACTTTTGAAGTCAGTGTAGTGAAGTTTTAGAGCAAAATAATGACAATTATATGTTATCGTATCATAGTCAGTATTTTTCACACAACCAAATGAGAAAGCCTTAAGAAATTGGTAATCGGCTTGATTCCCACTCGAGGAAATGAAATATTTAATATTTTCATTTCCTGTCATTGAGGCAAAAGCACGGCTTTGAGTTCCGCCACTCAACACGCAATATCTCTAGAATGTTGCGGAAATTGGGAAAGGGAAGTATCTTTATGAGAACGGGTAAATAACACTAGGTTCCAAGGGCCCCTTTGCCTACCCCGCAGCCTGCTATGTGCTGGATGCAGCGTAAAGCTTAATTGTAATAATAATAAAAATATATATATTAGATGCAAAACGACTGCTTTACATTTAACTCTTACATAATTCAAAGCGACTCATACAAGGTATAAAACACACACAATACAATGAAAGGACTGTTCATAATAAGGGAAAATAAAGGATATTATATACGTCTCCAGCCAACAACGGAATCTGATTGAATTAAACAAACAACACGTCATCAGCGTGCGAAACATAAAACGTAATCGCTATAGGGATGGTTTCACGGTGGATCTTAAGATAATGGTTTTTAGTATATAATTTATGTATTAATATAAATTTCTTCTTATACGTATAAAAGAGGACGAAACTATTGTCGCGTAGTAAAAATAGTAGTGGTGTTGTAAATTTAAACGCGGGTTGCAGTTTCAATTCATTCGGAGAAATGAATTGAATGTAAAGAAATGAAAAGATTAACATTTTGAAAGTTTTATTCCACCAAAATGTAAGAAATTAAGTATTTTACACTCATCTTCTGATCCGAACTTCTTTATATGATCTCAACACAGCACTGTGTCTGCCACTTTCTGCCACATTCAGGTGGCATTGCGGCTGGAGGTATAGGAACTTCAAGAAATTCTTTCTGAATCCTCCCTTGCACTCTCTAACCTGCATACAAACCCAAGTCCAGTAGCTTTATCTGTGTATGTAAGTTATGTATTTGTCACTCAGCAATGGAAGAGTTTTTTTATGATAAAATATTTACACAAACTCCCTTATAGTCAACCTGGTAACTCGAAACATGTTACTTACCACGGCGTAACGTAGCGTAACGATGGCGTTCATCCTTACAAATTTAATTTATCTCCGAGATGAAATATCCAAATACTTAGGCTTAGGAGGCATGTGGTGCTCATTAGCTGATGTTTTCAGACTTTTACTTGGTGGTGTTCCGTTCGATTTTTTATTTTTTTATGTGGATCTGTCAAATTAAGTGTCTATTTAAGAAATAAAATGCGTTAATATTTTTACAATATTGTTTATTTTGTTATTTTTTTTATTATTATTATTTTATTTTTTATGTCAAAAAATATTATTTAAAAAAATATTCGTATAGAACATATTCAATTTATATTTGTGCTAGTGGTTACTCCAAAGTAACCTTTTGTATATTTATCAATAGATTTCTTTTATTCCATTTCAATTACAATTCCTAAAACCATAATTTCAAGTAAGTTTCTGTTTTCGATCAAACGAATATTATTATAATTGTGATATTCTGATATCGTTAGTCTTATTTTGTTAACGGTACTTCCCGCACTATTGTCGTTCATATATATAATCTATTAGGAAACCAGTAGTTAAACTTAAACTTCTCGTAGAATTACTTGAAACTGCCTTAAGTAGTTGAAACCGCTATTATAAAAGCGACATTCAGTAGTTTAGTATAATCACCCACACGACCCGCGACGGCGCACGCGGATTACACTATAACCCACGTATTTGTCTATCTTATCCCCATATAAGAGTATACAATTTAATATAAGTTTAATTTTGTCATTTTATATAATTTTATATAATTTAATTAATAATCGGCTATGCGCAGTATTAAATTGTTACGAATTGCTAGCAAACAACTGAAAGTTTCCCAATCGGGATTCAATCAGGGAATACAATTAATATTTTAGGAGAATATGGTTGAAAATACAGATGATACACATTATCTGAGGATTAAAAATTAGTATATATATTATGTTGTCTATATATTGTAATTTCAACTTCATTGAAATATTAAAACGGCAACTAATTAAATAATCTATAATTATTTTCATTGTGCCGATGATATTATATAAGGACACATTTGAACTTTAATGTTGCGTATAATGATACAACAAGTGATCTAACTAATCGATCGTTACGACAATAGCTCATACAACACTATAATAATTCCTTAATGTCATTTTAATTATAAAAAATTTATACATATATATATACAGTCAGTCGTGTCGCAGTGGCATAAGCGCGCCAAGCTGTGGATCCGATTCGCAGCGCGGCGTTGAGTTTCGCAACTCAACATGAAATGCCTCCTGTATTGGAGTGTCTTATCATTAGGTTCGCAGGTTCCCTCTGCCTATCTTTCTATATGCAGGAAATAGCGTTAAGTTTAAAAAGAATAAATATATTTACGTATAATTAATAAGTAATTCTAGGTAACCAAAAACAATTTTACCTAAAAAACCACAAACAAAGCAACACAAAACATCTAGTTAAACACTTCCCAAACGACGAACCTCACAGAATGCTAATTTGAAAATTTCATCCTCAAATTGAAGGGTTCCCTCTAACGAACTAACTGTGGACTATTCAATTGTGGCCCTCGTGAACGCGATCACACGCGTGGTTACCCGCCTTCATACTAAATGAGAGTTAGTATAATATGCTAAATGCGTTTAGGAGTTTTATTCTTTGTTCTATTTGTTCTTTTTTGTCGGTTTTTTTTTCTGACGTTTGTCTCTTTTGGCGTGTGTTATTTGGATTGTAATTTTGTCTGTTTGTTTTTGTAATGTCGCTTTTGTGCAGAATGTTGGGAATGGAATGTTTTAATAGGGTTCCCTCTGTCTGTAGTGTTATGTGCGGGATATAGCGTGAAGTTTTAAATATAATATTTTATTGCTAGTAGGTATGTATGTAGGTACTGTATTTTAGGTGGTAAGTGAAAAAAATATATAGGAAGGTATTGGGAAAAATATAAAAAACTAGTTTTATTATTTATTTCCAGACTCTCTAATGCCGCAATATAATATTTTTAAATATACACCATACTCCACAGTAGTTTTTTTATTTATATGTTTTTTTTTAATAAATTTAAAACATTTGGATGTCTGATAAAAATTTGAAAAACTAATAAAATAAAGAGCGCGTGGTTTTAAGAAACATTAGCTTATTGAATTTATATTATTTTCAAAATTTTAACATGTCTCTAAGTTATAAATAGCCTTGGTCATCTCTATATTACGTCGTTAATTGTTTCAGGATGTTGTGGTCTCTAACGAACTGACTGCGAACATCTAAATTGTGAACCCCGTTAATATTATTATAGGCTTTGTTTAGCATGTTAATTTTAATTAAAGTATATCTCTTATTATCCTTTTAATTTTTAAACCAATATAGATGGAAAAATTAACTTAATTTATGTAAGTGCGTCAATCAAATATATCGATGTACATTCGAACGAATAATATCCATAATTCATAAAAGATTTAAACTTATAATATTTATTAACGTAGTAAAGACACTCCGTTCCCATTAAGACACTTGAGTTCACCATTTTTAGCTGAATTCTGGAAGCATTATGTGTTTAATGGCAGAACTCAACGCTTTGCCTCGTTAATAAAGCATAGAAAATGACAATATCAAATATTTCACTTAGAACAGATAAATATAGATATGTAAAAATAAATATTTATATTTAATTTAATAATTATATTTTATCAGTATATATGTATATTTTACATATATAGATAACGATATAATAATGAAAATTTCAATATACTTTTCAATAGATTATTGCTCATCTGTTAGGTCAAGCCGAATGAAGAAAGCAAAGAGACACGCATTGTAAGGCAGATTCTTAAAACTTTTCTAGGTCACGATCATCTTTTAAACTGTTTTAGGTTTACCTGACTGCCACAGTCTGTGTATGTATGTATGATTGTTCCTGTGTGGTGGCGGTGTGAAGACCAAATGCCATGACTGATTTTGATGATTCTTATGTCAATCGACTCGTTAATTTTATCTTGAACGTACCGGATAAAGCAAGATAGACAAAAAACCTTTTTGATGCTTTAAGAGTGTTAAGATACTTTCTAGATACGTTGTGGGCTTAATTCTCACTCGGTAGAATTTTTTTTTCGTAGTTGAGTTCCACCGCCGTGAATAACACACAATGTCTGAAATTGTCCGAATTATCATTCAGCGAAAAGTGGAGAACGGAAGTATCGTTATAGTAACGGAGTGTCTTAATACTAGGTTCCTGGATTGCCCCTGCCTACTATATGCGGGATACATCGTGAAACAAAAAATATCATTATTTTGATTAACAAAGCTTTAGTAGGTTACTATATATTTTCCTTTTTTTTATATTATCATCAAAAACAATACCAACATTACTCATCATACCAACATCAAAAATTTAATTTTCGAGATTGCATAACGCAATATTGATTTAATTAAAATGTTACGGACGGGAGTATCATTGATTAAATCGTTAATAATAAGAAAAAAATATTATGTAGGTGTAACTGTAAATTAATTATATTACTTTTAAACAAATAATTCGTGTTAAATTCGAGTTAAAATTTCAATATGTATGCAAAATAAAGATTTAAATGACGCCAGTCGTGGCGCATGGGCACAAGCGTGCCAATGCAAACGCGATAGGTTTTGGGTTCAATTCCCACTCGAGGAAATAAAATTTTTTACTATTTTTATTTCCTCGCTCTAGCATAGATTTCTTTCACTCATCACGCGAAGCTTCCAGAGTTCAACCGAAAGTAGTTAATGGTAGTGACTTAATGTAAACGGAGCGTCGTAACACTAGATTCCCAGGTTCCTTCTACCTAACCTGCTACACGCGAATACAGAGTGAAGATAAAGAAAAATAATGTTTTAATCTATTCATTTTTTACTCTCTACACTACATACCATATTCAAACTCGCGTCCAGAACAAAGCACGATCTCGTAAACGAAAAATGGCATTGTGATTTTGTCTCACCAAAAGACGCCTACGGCCTACCCTTTTACATACGTGGTCCAGTAGAAAAACCAACATTAACCATTCAACGTCCATATCATAATTTCGTGATGTTCCTACCTTCACCTACAAATCGACTTTTCCATACGAGTATACCTAACGCGTACGAAATATAGCTCTTATAAAATTCCGTAGCTCGTGAATTTTTTAATAGTTGAGCTTCCCTCGTATACGAGAGCCCAACGACCGTTTTGGGATCCACGTGATTTGCATCGGAACAGCTACCTGTCCTACATAAAAACGTACTACGCCGAATACCTTATATGATACTCCTTTTGGATAATAAAAAAATCATACCGAAAATAAGAGAAATATTGTAGTCTTTTCAAGTTTTTTTTTTCCTTGACATTTTGGTTGGTTTGTTCGTGATAAGGGAAAGTAACCTACCGAGCGTGATTCTGCCTTTTCTCCCAATTTATGTGTTAATCAATATAATTTCCTTTTAATAGGCATAGACAATAATGAACTAAACATGTTTTTTTTTAAATTACAGGTAAGCAGCACATATGAGACTCTTACACTTTCCACCTTACATTTGTAAGTATTAAGGAATAATAACTGTTTTGTTAAATAGAAACGAAATTATTTTTTGATTTTCTTTTTAATTTCAAATCGATGGTCCCATTGCGCCACAACTTATATTACAACAACTATATTATCTCTCTCCATTTTGCAAATTTTGTTAAATACGTCAGAGGCAAAAGGGTCAAATTAATTACTATTCGTAAATCATTCCTTAAAAAAGGGGTTACACCCCTTTTTTACACAAAATTAAACATTGATATGAATGGAAAGAAGACTAACGATTTCACGAAAACGGTGGTTTTTTTTCCCGTTAATAATATGTGCCTTTCTTGTTCCTGCGTTTTGCTTGTTTAAGTGTTGGTTTTGTTTTTAAATGTGTAGTGAACATTGATCGTTCTATGTTTTGAATATTTTGAATGTGGCGCACCTTCGTACCAATGCTCGATTGGTGGTCATCGATTATGTTGATAGTGGCGCTCCCTTTTTGTTAGCCCATTGATTTGTTTGTTAGACTGTTAAACCTCTTAATTTCAGCTTTGCTAAAATGACATAGATGCCTGGGGACAGTAATAGACTGAGATCCCAGGGGCCCTGGGATCTCAGTCTATTACTGTCTACTATGCTAACCACATACATAATTTGTAACAAACATGTAAAAATTTCGAGGTACACAGCTTGATAAGAACCTATTGCTAAGTAGTGGGAGCAGTTTTACGGTTTCTAAAAGGCGTGAGTTCAAGTCCCGCAACGTTCAAATTTTTTAACCTTAAATATCTTTTTATAACTAAAATATTTTTCTATATATTTGTTTTCGAATAACATTTTAAAATTCTTATAAAAGTAATAAAACTTGATTGTTTTTCTCCTTTCACCACATTAGGATCGTAAATAATAAATGATAGTTGAATCTAAAATCGCAATTTCTAATATGAATTAACCTTGCAGATATGGATATCTAACTAGGACAAAGATATAATATGCTAAATTTATTTGCGACTCATTCGCTCATTCATTGTCATCGCTGTAGCTCCTGTGTTATTCTAATTTAAAGTACAAAAACAAGTGAATTTTAACTTAGTGTTGTGGTTTTTTTAATAACAAAAATATTCAGTTTTTTCAAGTGATAGTAATAATTGATTAAAATTTTCAAGTGATAGTAATAATTAATAAAAAGCATTGCAAAATTTATAATGGAAATTTGAAGGGAACCCAAGTTTATTTTTCTGTTACCCCTGCGGCATGTTTCCCCCGCGGCTTCTTAAAACCTCATCTTGAAATTATAATAACTAAAGAGAATAAACGTTTTCTCAAACGCTTCGACCGAAATATTTAACTTTATAATTGCAGCGGTTCCTGAAAATCCCTCAACTTCACTGTAAAAACGGAAAAAAGTTGAATTATGTTGTTTCGTTTGCAAGTTTGAAATGTGTTCATAGGTTAATGGAGTTTATTTAATACATCACTATACATTATTTATAAAAAATATATAAATATAATAGCGGTGGCGTTGAGTTCCGCCAATCAATGCGAAATACTTCTACAATTCTGCAAAAAGTGGGTAATGTGTTAACTTTAGACTCTCTGCCTATTTTGTATATGCGGGATAAAGCGTATAGCTAAAAAATACTAATTCCATTAGTTTCTGCTTCATTGCTGAACTGAACTTTTAATTTGTAACATAATATATAACAAAAATAACCATACGGTCGTCTCTAATAATAACTTTGAATTATATTATTTTGTTTATATAACACGAAGTTGTATGGTTAGCTAAAATCTAAATATGAATATTCTGACATTTGAGATATTATAGTTCAAATAACTCGGTACGTTTTAACTAAACCGTGTTAAAATATAATTAACTTTTGGAGGTATTGTTATTAGAATATGTATGTTAAATTAAACTTTATGTTAAGTTAAACCAAATTTAAATTTTAATATAATTATTTTAATACACCTATCTAAACCAAAATATTTGTATGGTTGAAAGCGCTAATCTCACAAACTACTGACACAAATTGAAAATAATATTTTTGTTGTTGAGTATTTGGCTGTATTATTAATCGTCTCGAAACACCTTATTTATTTTGGCCATAAGGGGATATGCCGCAGGTTAAAGCTGGCGCAGTATTAAAATGGACTTATAATTTAATATTAAAGACTATTAATAATAAACAGTGAAGTGATTTAATATTAAGAACAATGGTTCACAATAAAAATGATGACTGTCTATTGGCGCTGCTTGCGCTACTCTGTGACCAGAAAACTTTAAAAAGAAAAGGCACTGCGAGGGGTGAGTGGAGATACTTAATTAAAAAGAGTATTTTTTTTTAATCTGACCCTATTTTCCAAGAATACGACGTGATTTTCTGTAGAAAGCCTTATTTTTTATACGCAATATTATAAGTAACGACCCGTCAAGCAGAAATTGCCTCATTCATATTTAAGAATTATGTCATGTACTTAAATTTATGTAAATAACTTTTAGATACGATATTATGCATGTAGTTATTAAAATTAATCATTTTTGTTTGTGTTTAATGTACAAGTTTAGCCCTAAAAATAATTAAAGTAGGTACCTATATTTTTTTTCATAACCCTAAAATAATAAAAGTTGATCAAATAGTTATTATTTTTATACATGCTGTATCCTATAGCAGAGTGTCCTGTCCTCATTAAAACACTTCTGTTCTCCACTTTTCGCCGGATTCTCGAGGTATTGCTTATTGAGTGGCGGAACTCAACGTCGTGTATTGCCTTGTTGCCAGAGCGAAGAAATTATATAATTAAAGTATTAAATACTCCCCTAAGCGGAAACTGACACAACAACTATTGTATTTGCAGTCGCACACTTGTATCCCTGCGCCACGATATCCTCATTAGAAATATATTTTATTGTTTTATTTTATGTTTTCGGATGCACCTATTAATTTTTAACCGACTTCTTTAGGTTATTAATTCGACAATTTTTATATGTACTTTTTTTTTATATTCAGAAATTTTGACTGGTTCAACGATGTTGATGATTCTTCTTCTATTTGAAAGCTAGTGCTGCGCATGTGGTCCCGTTAAATTGGGACCATATCTGACATTGAATCTGTGAGAAAATCACATATAGATATGTACGCGACAAATGGACGAATAACTCAATATCCCAACAACCTTTTTTTTTCCTTTTTTTCCTTTTTTTTTTATTTGAAAGGATACACTTCAAGGATAGTTAGGTGAAAGTTTGGTTGAGTTAGTACATTGTACTTTATGTAAATTAATTTTTTACATCGTCACACAATCAGTAATCATATGTCTTAAGTATACGTATGTATATATGTATATATTTTCTTAACGACTTGTTTGCTTTTATATATTATTATGCTATCTTCTCAGCGCAAAGCATTTTTTAAAAATACTTTATCAAATTCGTTACGTATACTTAAGTATTTACAAAACATTTCAACCCCTGAAATTACGTATAATGAAATTTGTACCTGAAAACTGTTTGAGAACCAATGAATGTTAGATAAGGGGTATCATTGTCGCTTGCTTTAGAAGAAACCATATTGCGATTAATATATAAGTTTAACTGAAACTTTTATTTATCTTCACGCATTTTCCCGTATAACCTAACCAGACAGAACATCACTGTTTTCCACCTGAATAATTAATATTATAACTTAAAACTTAACACTTTAACGCTTTCGTTCTCATCCACTTACCGTAGAATTTTCGAGACATTGCGTTTTGAGTGGCGGAACTGAACGTCACGCTTCGTCTACCAGAGCGGGATATCAATTATATGAACTATATTTGAGGCCGTCGTGGCGCAGGAGCACAACCGTTTTACTGTATACTGTGTAAACGCGGTAACTGTCTAAACCGTTTTATTGTATACTGTGTCTTAATTAGAACGGAGTGTATTCAATCTTTTGTCTCGTCTACTTTCCCTATTACGTGATAAAGCGTGAACGAGATAAAGCGTGAAGCTAAAAAAATATCTATAATATCACTCCCAATAATTAGGGTACTCAAATCCACATTCATCGCCTTTAGACTGAAACAGGGTTCCACTGCGCCATAAGACCTTTAACTTAGTTTTAGCAATAATTTTTACGTAATTGATATTTAAATCGAGGTACTAAAATATTAATCATTTCCACCATGTATTCTCGACGATAAGAAAATCATTACATTACCATATAACATTTTTTTTTAAGAAAAGTATAACAATTGATAACAATTATTTCTATACGTCAGTGTATACGAGCTGTTTCACCTAATTGTTGTGGGCGAAGCTTATCACTGAGATATGAACAGCACCTGATAACAGCTCAACAGTCACACGCGACGCACCGCGGCCTGCACTCTAAACTAATATTTATATTAAAACTATTTTCACATTTAAAATAAGCCTATCTATTGAACTATTTAATCTGTGCTCAAATAGGCGAACTCCTAATTGACATTTCTAATAGAAAGTGACAGATGTCAAATAATTATTTGTTTATCGATAGATGCAAAGGATTACAGGAAAAATGATTAAAAAATATATTTCTTAATGTTTTTTTTTTTGGAAAAATTTTGTGGAGTGATGTGAAAACAATGTAAATGTGTTTCTTGGACGACAAATGAGGGGGTTTTGGAGTGAGTTTCTGTACGCGGCAGCGAGCCACCCGTTCCCGTCGGTGCCCGGTGACTACATATCACCGTTTGATTTTGATCGGAGTGATGACTGTTGGTATTTTGTTTATACATTTTTTATAAGGATTTCTGTATGTTAAATTGTATTTCATCTAATGCCGGTTAGCATTAACTATGAAAAGGTTGTATTGTAATTATAATATTCGTGACGTAGGGGCACAAAGTGTAACTGTAAACGCGTCTGGTTGTGTGTTCAATCATCGCTCGAGGAAATTAAATCTTATCTAAATCTTAAATTTATATTTCTTTGCTCTGGTGTCAAGGCAAAGCGCTAAGTCCCCACAACCATTCATCCATTCAACACGACAATGCCTCCGGCGGAAAGTGGGAGAACGGAGTGTCTTAACACTAGGTTCCCTCTGCCTATCATGCCGTATGCGGGATACAGCGTGAAATTACCACTATTTAATGGAAATCGAAGTCGCTACCATCGAGAGTGTAGTCAAGCACTCACACCTACTGCTCTTACTTTTTCTGTTATATGACGTCTATCGATATCTAACACTGTCACTGCAGCAGCCGTACAATGATAAGCAATACTCCGCCATTTTATTTACACCTTTTATTAGTTTTCCATTATTGAGGTTATTTGATTGTATGACTAAATAACAAAATTATTTTCTTTATTTACAGTACGTATGTGATATAAACAGTAAATATGCCCAAAAGCAATGCATTGTTGTGTGTACACATGACTGTTTAGTAAATCATTTTTTTTGTAATCTATCATCATTGTAAAAATAGCAAGAGGCCTTTCTTATACTACTACCTCTTTGGTCCACTGTCATCAACCTCTTCACACATGCCCTCCAGGAGGTCCTCATGCTTTTTACGTGATCTTCGTAGTGTACTTGAAGGTCGACAGACGTTTCCTCCTTTCTCTCTTACCACTCACTCTTGCCCTATATATTTTTTGTCTAATCTTTCGTCACTCATTCTAAATAAGAAAATGCAAAACTATAGAATCCTATCCTATCCTAATATTATAAAAAAGAAATTTGTGAGGATAATTGTTTGTTCTACTTTCACTTTGAATTTAAAAGAAACTTGACAGTGAAAAAACCTATACATCAGAATAATATAAAGATACAATTTTTGTAAAGATTTTGTACAATTTGTCTAAATAAAGACGAGCAAAGCCGCGTTGGGGTGATAGTGTAGCAATATATATTATGTGAGTCTACTCTATTAAAGAGTACAAAATACTAAATTATTGTAAATAATCAAACACGTATAAAGTCCCATGTATCTATCATATAGATCGATATTTCTATAATAATATTGTAAAACGAATATTGTAAAAGAAATTGTTTCTTTGTTGAAAAGTCCATATCGGTTTTCATTCACGGTGATATTGCATCCCCTTAATAATTTCCATGACTGCGCGGGCGAAGCCGCATGTGAAAGTTATAAAAATGAGAAAGTATATATTCTTTGTTTCCCAGAGAGAATTTATTTCGCTAGTTCTAATTAGTTTTGCTACGTTGAGTGGCTCCGGAAAATAAGAGGTTGGCGGTTTCGACTTGTATTAAGAATACTTTCTTTTTTTGTAAATTATATTGTATTTTCTGTTTTATTATCATTCGAAAAGTTTGCCTGTTTAGCCATTTTTATGATTCGTTACTAAATATGATTTCAATGTTACTAACAATACTGATATCATATTTTAAAATAAATATATCTCCTTAGTATTGTTAGGCAAGACAAGTGACAATATCAATAATATATAGATTTTTTAAACATACTGTGGCACAGTCTGAGGGAACCTAGTGTCATCATTTTTATTTATTTATAGACGGAACTGATCGAGTGAACGTGTACATATTTTATAAATAACCCACAGATACTTTTAAAATATAGTAACAAAATCCTGCGATGTATACTTACGAGTAAAGAAATAGGTTCGTGTTGTAGCCCGTATATAGTGAGGTACCTACTGCCCCACTTCCCCCTTGAGTTTCGAGATTTGCTACGGATTAGCATCGCTGCGATTTGTCTTGATATCAGAGTGTAAATAAATAAATCCTCCTAGTGGGAAATCGAACCCACAACCATCGCTCTTACAGTCAAATAGTATTCATATTTAGATGCATATAAAAAAAGTTAAGTTAAACCTACTTTATTTCTCGAATGTACACTCATAAAATGACTATTGAGATAAATAACCTCAATAAACCTCGTATACATTCTTATAATAGGCGCGCACTGTATGCAAATCCGCGTCGACACCGCAGTAATTGATGTAACACTATTCTGTTTATTATACGAAATAATCTGACAAATACCGCTAGATAATTGATAATTTCTAGGGTATTCGTGTCGTTGATATGTCGAGCTATATAAATGTATGTATGTTTGTTTAATAACATATAATAGAAAGCGCAGCGTTGAGTTACGACACTCATCGTGCTATGAAATTAGGCGTGTTAATAACAGATTCTTATTATTAGGTTCTCTCTTACTAATCTGCTATATGGCGGAGACGTGTACTGTTAAATAGAAAAAAATTATTGATATTCTTGATATAGTTTGGTCCCCTTGCGATTCGTGATAATCACAATTATGAACTTCAATCTTATTCGAAATACTAATATTTATAAAACAGAATGTTACTAACACTATCTTCCCCTTACTTTTAAACGAAATATTTGCTATCAAAAAAGATATAAAAATACAAATTTGAAATTAAAAAGTTCAAATTTGAAGTGTAAAATTACGAATTATATACGTCAAAGTGTTAATTTGTAATGAAAAATCTATAGAAATATACCTTGGTGTATATTTATTTCTATTGAAATCTTTATTCGACTTAAGGTTATTTTGAGAGTTTAATAAATAAGTCCGTTTCTGTCTACTCGAGTGGGCCCTTGGGTAATCGATCTTTGACAAGTTCTTACGGACACCCTTTACTTTGATGTAGAGGGTTAGATCATTGACAAATTGTAGATTTTTTCCCCTTACAAAATATGTGAACAGTTTAAAAAAGAATGAAGTAGAATGTAGTTTCAGACGCCTTTTTGAACCTATAATACAAATTTTAAAAATTTATATTTGTATAACTCTGGCATTCAGCCAGACAAATAATGTACAGACGAAAGTTCTTGACTTAGAAAGTTAAAATGACATGCAACCTACCTAAGATTAGTGGATTTTCCTATGATTTTTTTATTAATTTCCTTTTTTTTTATTTAGTCTTGAAGCCCAACATAGGTATAAAAGAATAAACCCCGCCCACCCTGGAAGTATCTTACGATCACCCTAAAAATTTTACAAACAAGAAACTTTCCCTAAAAATAAAAAAAAAACGAATCAAATCAATCATCATCTAAAATTCAGATCACCTCCAGAAAATAACTCTAAGAGTCCAAAACAGACGATACAGATATTGTAAATGTAGTAGATATGTGTAAATTAAATTGAAGTTTAACTGTGAGCCCAGTCGTGGTGCAGCAGCACGAAGTGTGACTGTAAAACTGACTGGTTATGGGTTCTAGGGGATGAAATATTTACTTAAATTTATATTTCCATTTCTTCGCTCTGCTGTAGAGGCAAAGCAAGGCGTTGAGTTCTGCCACTCAACACCTAATGCCTCCAAAATTTAGCAGAAAATGGGGAACGGAGTGTCTTAACACTAGGTTCCCTCTGCCTACCCTGCTGTGTGCGGGATACAGCGTGAAGCTGATTAATTTAAGTGCTAACTATAAACATGAATATGATAGAACAGCAAAAGCTACGTAGTACTTATGATATAATCAACTCGAATGCGGCCGGATACCAATTTGCGTTCAGCACAAATAATTATGCACTGTTTATTAAATGGTGAATGTTTAACGTATCTTGTTATAGTTAGACCTATGAAATGTATCGTATAGGAATATGGGATACATAGCAAATTAGGTTCGTTTAACACGAAAATATAATTCGCTTTATAATTCCTTATTTCTAAGCTAAATTAAAATCTAAATTTATTGTGGTTGTTTTATCAGCTTCACGCTGTATCCCGCGTAAAGCAGGGTTCGCAGAAGGATCTGTTCCGTACTCTGTCGAAATTTTCGGTACTGCCTGCGAAATTCAAGGCTTTTTGCCTTGATACCAGAGCGAAGAAATGAAAATTTATATAATATTTCACAGCCTCGAATAGGGATCGAACTCACAACCGTCGCATTACGGTCAGACCCTTGTGCCTTGTGTGTTGCTGATACGGAGCGTAGTATTTAAGGAAGGATTTACAGGTATGAGAAATATTCATATATGCGCGACTGGACCGGAACTTGACCTTAACAATAAATAGTATGAAAGCTCTTTTAAATTTTTGATATCGGGCCACGAACGAACCTTGACTGACACTATAATGTGAATTTTTCCTATCTCCGCCACTAAATGCTGTCTCGAATTTGGTGGAGAGGATGTCTTAACACGGAGTTATAAAAATAACTTATAGAACTATTGTCTTATTTAATTTCATTTATGAAGAAACAAAAATAATATTTTAAAAAACTAAAATTATACGTATTTTATATGAAATAAACATTGACACCAAAGTGTTTCTGTGCTAGTCTCAACTAAGATACACATGTATCATACAATCTTAAGCTAAGTACTTGATTGATAATTTAACGTTATCACTTCCATGCTGTTATCTCCAAAACAGATACAGATACTGTACGTCCTTCTCGCTAACACAGGTGTCTGACACTGTACCACATTACAGTACAGTCGACGAGTAGTGACCGACCTGAAGTTGATTTTTCAGATATTTTGTATCAATCAAATCTGTGCAGCCATCTATAGCTAACTTCAGGACCACGACTCGTCGATCGTATTGTAACTAATCGTATGGAACAGAAATATATTATGTCTCGCCTTATCTTATCGATATAAGAAACATCGATACACATTCAAAATCACGCGCATAGTTGAATCGATTTTATTGGTCACTACTATCTTATCTCGCAGTTGTTCTAGCGCGTTGAAATGATACATACATAGTGTGTTTTAATAAATATCATTATTTAATAATATTCTATACAAAATGAATGGTTTTTGGATTTAATTTTTATTGTGTAAATTGCAATGAGAGTGCTAGTGTCGTGGTCGAAAGCGGTGGAGTGTCTCGGCGAGTGCGCGCGCCAGTCGATACGGTGTGGTGTTAGTGTCTGCGAGAGGTTCGCGGTGGCACATCACTTGTTGTCCCAGCCCTATCCGCCTCTCGATGTTGTGTTAGCTGCCCCCACTTATGCCAGACGATGTTGGTATTTATATTTTATTTTGTTTTATTTATTTTATTTATATAAATATTATAAACTTTTTTTTTGCGTTCTTTACCATGTGCTAAGCGTGTACATTATATACAAAAAGAATTTATTGTTTTAATAAAATAAATATAATAATTTCTATAAAATTTTATAAATATATACAAAAAACCTATTTTATTTCTTATTTTACTTACGATTTTATATGATTAGAATCAAAATATCAAACGAAAGCAACTTGTATGAAATAACTAAGAACGATTGTAGATTACTATCTTAAGCAAATCTTGCTATGTACTTATTTCCGGAAAGGACTATTGCACTCGAGATTGACTGACATGTAATCTATTGACGTAATTGTCACAATGTATGACTAAAACTGTGATTTTAATCGAGATTTCTCAAAAAGTTGTTAGTTTTATCATCACAGAGATATGATGCAGTAGAGTATTATTGCCTGAAAATACACTAAAAAAATCTGTATAAAACATATTTATTTATCGGTACCTCAAATTGAATGAAGATTCAATCAATGTAAACAGTCGAAATTTAAAATCGAATGACAATCACACGTGTAAAAGTAAATGAGAGGAAAATTTGTGTGTACTTAGCTAACGAGTAAAACCACACTGTTGCTGTAGTCATAACAAGGTTTATAAACGCTTTTATAGACGTACAAATAAGTTATATACACATAGTAGAGTAGGCAGGAACCTGGGAACCTAGTGTTGAGACAATCAGTTCCGGTGAAGACTCTTCCGTTGCCCACTTTCCGTTGAATTCTGGAGGCATTGCGTGTTCAGTGGTAGACTCATCGCCGCGTTTTTGCTCCGTTATCAAAGCGAAGAAATGAAAATAGTTAATATTTCCATTTTTTCGAGTGGAAATCGAACCCACAACCTGTGGCGTCGTTCGTCGAACATTTGCACTTCTGCGCCACAACTGGCCTCAATTCAGGCTTAATATTTCTAAAAACATTTTAATGTTACACTTCATTGTCCAGATAAACTATATTTTCTTTTAAGTACAAAGCAGCTTTCTTCTCAACTTCGTAGTCCATCCTGTGGATTTCGTTTGAAGCACGAATATAATAGACTTATTTTAAGCTCAAATATTGGCAAAATAGAAGAACATTTCATAAAGTAATAGTCCGATACAAAGCAAGCTGTACTTCAATTTTGCACTAAATATTTCTTAAGTTTAAACTATAATAATAATAATAATAATAAACTTTATTTCTCAACACAATGTATACAAAAAGATAAGGTTACATTTAGATACATACAAAGTTTTTTTTTTTTTTAGTATCATGTGAGACTGACGCTTGTACTAAGCTCTGAGCTTGTGTTACCAGTCGCCAGGTTCCCACTCGCGGAAAGGATAGAATACTGGTATGCACCCATACTTGACAAATTCTTATAAATATGATTGAGAAAACAAATAACAGTACAATGAATAATACATTAAGATAGTGATTGTGCGTCTATGTGTGTGTGTGTGTGTGTTTGTATGTGGGTGTGTGTGTGCGTGTGTGTGTGTGTGTGTGTGTGTGTGTGTGTGTGTGTGTGTGTGTGTGTGTGTGTGTGTGTGTGTGTAGCTATTTTATTCTATTAATGATGGTATGGAGTATTACGAAGGTATAAGGGAGTACAGAATAATCTTTTACATTTAACACATTATGTAATCATGTATATTGAGCAGTTAATATTTTTTCTGTTGAGTCGTACGTCTTGTCTAGTAGCCAGTCGGTAAGAGCTTTTTTAGTTTTCCGTTTGGTCATACCGTAAAATAGCAACTTTGTATTTATCTTATTATATAGAAAGCTGCCAAGAAAAGCATAAAACTTACGAGAAAAATTGGTTCTATGGGTGGTTGTAGGGCATACAGTACCTTTTCTTCGCTTTTTGATAATTAAATTTGGGTTATAAGTTAATTCTGTATGCTTTTTAAGTATCGTTTGCAGTATAAATATTTGCCTAACAGTAAGGACATTCCATAGTTTATATAGTTCACTTGTTGAATATAATTTTGGAAGAAACGCACTTACTTTTAAGATAGCTCTTTGGGCTCTTTCCAGTTTTAGCATTTGAGACTTGTAGGATCCTCCCCATGATGTGATGCAATAGCAAATTACGGACTGGCATATAGCAAAATATACTGTTTTAATAATATCACGATCAGCGATGTGGCGTAGATTTTTAAATATGAGAATTAATTTGCGGAATCTTATTGATAGGTTGTTAATATGCGTCTCAAAGCTTAAGTGGTGATCAATATCCACTCCTAAATATTTAATCACCTTAGCACGCTGAAGCGGCTTACAGGAACAGCGAGACTGAAGAGAAAAGTTGCAAGCGTGAGCAATTAACTCAAGGTTAGATGTAATCGACACATGGTGAATGGAGAAGGTTAGATATTTTGTTTTCTCAACATTTAGTGGTCATTTAGCCACTTCTTGACTTTGTCGATACCCTCCTGAGCATGATTAAACACCTCAGTCCAAGAGCTAGCTCTGAAGACGAGGACCGCATCATCAGCAAACATGATGATTTTACCATTAACAAGAGAAAGTTGGCATAAATCATTTAAATAAGTTATGAATAGCGTAGGGCCAAGCACACTACCTTGCGGAATTCCATATATTACTGATAGGGGTAGACTTGTACAATCACCAATTTTAACTATCTGGGAGCGACCATTTAAGTATGACTTGAAGAGCTCTAGTGGTAGTCCTCTAACTCCTAGGCATTCTAACTTAGTTATTAAGGTTGGAATTGGAACCGTGTCGAATGCTTTAGCTAAATCTAGAAAAACTGCAATACATTTTTCTTTATTAATATTTAATATTGAAAAAATTTGTATATTTATATATTTGTATACTTATATAAAAGGCTACACCAAATATAAGATATTAAGTTTGTTTCTGTTGGCTATCATCAAGTCACCTCAGACCCCTACCGATAAATTATTACGCTTGAATAATAATTTTCTATTAACACCTTACAACCACTACTACACATTCAGAGATATCAATTAGGATTTAATTTACACTACATCAATGGAAATATATAAATTTATTTGTTCAAGGCCAGTCGTGGCGCAATGGCATAAAGTGTGACTTTAAGACCGACTGGTTGTGGGTTCGATCCCCACTCGTGCAGATGATATTATTATAATATTTACTTAAATTTATATTTCCATTTCTTCGCTCTGGTGTCGAGGCTAAGCGCGGAGTTGAGTTATGCCATTCAACACGCTATGCCTTCAGAATTCGGCAGAAAGTGTGGAACAGAGTGCCTTAACACTAGTTTCCCTCTGCCTAACCTGGTGTGTGCGGGATACAGCGTGAAGCTGATTTTTTAAATTTATGTTGAAGTTCATATATGACAGTAATTCTAGCTAAGTGAAGTTTATTTCTATTCTTAATTTGTTTAAAAAACTTGAATAATTTAACGCGAGAGATGTTGCGACCAATGCGCTATTCTGAATATTATCCTCCCTTTTGAAAATATTAAGTAGCTGTAATATATTTTCTGTCTTCAATGTAACTTTCATTATAAATGAAACAATTGACAATATAGCGACACAGATAGAGATGGAGAGTTTTATAAGTATATATATATATATATATATATATATATATATATCAAAAGTTATAATAATTTTGCATCGCCGCTCGCGCCCGATTCCACAATTTAAAATATTAATATGAATACGTGATATTTTAAAATTAAAATAACCTTTACTGTCACGCCCGACGTCTGTTTGTTGGGGATTTCATTGTGTATTTTGCGATTCCCTTTGCTTTTTGGTTGGCTGTTTATTTGAAGCAGTCGTGTATTTATATATATAGATATATATATAATTATCAGGTTTATATTTTCGAGAACCATGTGTGAAATGGACGTGTTTGCTTTGGATCTGTATTCATCTATATTCTTTTATTTGTTTACGGTGACCCGAACGTGCCATTTGGGCACTTATCAAATCGCCAATATCACGTGGATAACGCACGAAGAACATTGCATGGAGAAAAAGAGATAATGCTACACAATAGGAGATTGCATGTGAAAAGAGAGCCAGTTCATATACTGCATGCAGGTGGTTAAATATTTCATATTTTCAATTTACTCGCTTCGGTAACGAGGCAAACTGCGGCATTGAGTTTCTCTACTCAACACAAAATGCCTCTAGAATTCGACGAAAAATGGAAAACAGAAGTGTCCAAATGTGAAACGGAGTGCCTTAACACTAGGTTCCCAAGTTCCAAATGCCTACCCTGCTATGTCCGAAATACAGCGTGAAGCTAAAAATATGTATTAAACCGAATGGGAACTGCGTAACGGTTCCCTAATGGCAACAATTTTGTATACCTTATAATTATTATAATTATTTTAACATTTGTTATTATTTATTTATTTATATATATTATGTTTTTTACATTTTTTCAAATCGTTTCAGTTTCTGCATTTCGCTTAAACTTGTGATTAGTGAGTACAAAAAAATATCGTTAATTTACCCTGTACTTGGAACGCTGCCATGTCACCGGACAAACGCTGGTCAACGTGGCAAGCAAGTTATAAAACATAGATAGAATTTGCCGAAAAATCTTAACTTCTTTAAGTCTTTTAAATGGTTTCCGTGTAAACTTACTCTTGGATTTTATTTATAAAAGTGCTTTATATACTAAATTTTTTGAATAGGGTATTTTGTACTGTACTTGTGATTAAATTTTTATTTTGAAAAACTGCTTGTAAGGCAGTCTTGACGCAGCGGCACAGGGGCTGAGTATAAACACGATGGTTGTGAATTAGTTTCCCACTTGGGAAAATTATCTTATACTAAAATATTATCTTATATAGTAAATAATCTCGTATCTTATAAAGTAAAACTTATGATATTCGAAGAAGAATCGAAAATATATTGTATTGTTAGCGAACTCGTGTAAAAGAGGGTAGATTTAGGTGAAAATAATTATAAAAGCAGTGGAATTGCGTCAATCGGGGGACAGTTGCGCGTAAGTGACGGTCCCTATTGGGAGGAAACTAGTGTGAAGTATTGTTAGTAGGTGATATGATACATATCACTTATTGCCATTACGTGGTATCCCTTTCCAAATAGTTTAAAAACATATAGACGATGTGTGTATTTATTTTAAAAACTGTAACCGTTTCCGATTTCTAACAGTATATTAAATAATATATGGAGACATTTTTTAAATAAAAAGACAGCACATTATTTTTTTCTAATTATATTTGTTATATAACGCAGCAGCCGTTGCGCTATATAAGAAATATAATTAGAAAAAATAAATATACTTTTTTTTAAGTTATCTTCATTTGGCTCGCTGCCACGATAAGTGCGGGGCGGACACCATGTGACGCGTCCAGCTGGCGTTCTTTACACTCAAATATTTTTAACTCCAGAAGTGCAATTTTACACAATATTATCTTTACGAATATTATGAATTTGATATTCATGTTTGTTTCAACGCTCTCATCTCGTTAACTACTTGTTCATGCTGATATATGCGGTGGTAGTGAGTTCATGTCTTCTCAGGGGTGTCGGTTTTTGAAAAAGGATTTATAATTAATCTAAGGACAATTTTGTCTTGACCAAAATAAGGAAAATTGAAAAATAAAATAACACAAAAACTCAGACTTGTGTTATTTGTAAATGATACAATAAAAAACATCCGCTTCAGCAGTTATTTAAAAATCATTATTGAAAAATGGTTTTGTTTTTGTTCACACAAAACAACCCAACTTTAAATTGCCGCTGGGTGGGTAAGTTACAAATAATCATTCCTAAATTCAAATTGAAACTAAATTGATGCGGTTTTGTTCGGCTTGACACCCGATATTCATTAGTTGACCAACATTACGTGCACGTCAACTGATTTATTTGTGAATGCCGCCCTTCACAAAGTTCAATTATGTTAATCCCTTTTACAATTTCAATATTGATTTAATTCCTGTGTCCGTTTGTTCCTGTTGAACGTTTATTCGTGTAATGTAAACTTTATAGTGTCTATTGTTATATTTTATTTAAATGTTGTGAAGGAAACATTTGTTATTACAATTTTTTTTGATAATATCAATTCGTCAATTTACAGCGGCGCTTATTGCTTACTTACACTATGTTATGTGAAGAGGAAAGAATAGTGTTATTTCTCATATAACTCCCAAGAAAATATAAAAAAATGAGCTTTATTTTTTAACGAAAGTTAGATAATATTATTTGCACTTTGTTGTGTATATAATGATTGCCATAGTAACAACCATTCAAACTCCATATCCATTAATAATACTTTCCGATATTTGGATTTTTTTTTATATTACGCTACTTCTAATGCCATCTTTGATGCTCTGATGATCAACAAACACTTTTCTAAAATAATATATAATTGTAATAAATAATTGAAAAAACGTGATTATAATAATAGCACAGCCAGCCTTAACTTCTTAATGTAAATTTCGTTACTTACATATTGAGTATGATAAAACAAGGATGTTTCTTGTTATCTATGATAATAAGATATAACAAAGATATTGTACGGCTACTGCTCCTAACCGTCCAGTTTATACGGGAGATTTATTTAGAATTTTTTTACATAAAATATAATATATCCAAATAAATTATTATGTTGGTTTTTCCAAATAGTTATTTTTAGCTTGAGCTAAGCTTAGCTGGGAACGGAGTGTTAAGACACACCGTACTCCTTTCAGTCACTTCCATTGCCTATTTTCCGTCTAATTCTTGAGTGGCAGCAAGCAAACACATGTTTTGTCTTGTTACCAGAGGAAGAAAATGAAAATAATTCAGCTTCCGAGTTGAAGTTTAACCCACAACCGACGCCCTACACATTGTACATGTAAAATCACATGTAAAATCTTTGACTTTGCTATTTTCGTAGGCGGTTACGGTCTACAACGCTACGCGCTACGATGCAACTTTGTTACTTAAGATCTACACAGTTATTTAGTGAATATTGAACTTTTTTTGCTATTATTACTATTATATATTATAAATAAAGTAACTCTTTTTTGTTAATATAAGTCATTATTTATATAAATAAAATATACTGAAGATACTAATAAATATATACTATCGTAAACGAATTGTTGCCATTGGCTGTAACTGTAAACGATGGCTGTGGGATCGATTCTCAATCGGAGATATATTTATATTTAAAATATTTTTATTTTCTCGCTCAGTTAAAACATAGCGCGACGTAGAACTCTGCTACGCAATCTGTCTAATTATAGCGGAAAACGAAAACTGAATTGGTAAAGTGTGCATAATTAAAATAACTGTAAATTAATTTAGAGAGGGAAATAAGAAATAAATATCTTATTTAATAAAAAAAAAATATAAATTAACTTCACGCCGTACCTCGCACACAGCAGGCAGAAGGAACCTAGTGTTAAGACACTCCGTTACCCACTTTCCGCCATATTCTGGAGGCATTGAGTGTTGAGTGACGGGACTCAACGCCGCGCTTTATCTCGACACCAGAGCGAAGAAATGAAAATATAAAAGTAAATAAATATTTCATCTCCTTGAGTGGAGATCGAACCCACAATCAATCGATTTTACATTTACACTTTGTGCCCCTGCGCTACGAATGAGAACTAGTAATTCATATTTAATTAGGCATTAAATAATTTTGTGACATTATATTCATAGCGTATTTAATTCGCTGGTATTCAGTTCGAATGCATTGTTAGAATATTTTATTACCGTTTACAAGCCACTGCGCTAAATAATTAATGATGATGATATTTATGAATTAATGGAGCTTAAAAAAAATCCTTGTGGTAAATAGAGCGCGGCGTTAAGTTCCACTCCTTAACACGGTAGTGTCAAAAATTAAAATGAAATTGAGGTAAAAATAGAAAAATGTCAACATTAGATTGTCTCTGTCTACACTCGCTTATCCTAAATATAGGATATAGCGTACAACTGTACTATCCGATTCCAATTAAAACCGATGATTTCGGGAACGTGCTCAAAATACGTACGGCTCTAAATATTTCTAATATATCTTTTGAATTACTTTCCAATTCATTTCTACCTTATTATACTTCCCTGTGATTCGCTTGAGCGTAATTTAATATTGTACGTACAGCCATTATGTAATTTTTTGTTTACAATTTTCTATATTCAAAATGAATAAATAATGTTATGTATACATATTTTTTTTAAATCCCAAATATATTTCAATAAAGAAAATTTTCTTTCAAAATGGTAAATGTTTTCATTATAGTGAAGTCCATTTACAGGAATATATTTTAAACATGCATTTTTTACTTACACAATATTAAATTTTTCATTTTACTCATTTTACTACTTAATAAAATTTTCATTTATTTCATCACTTTATAAAAAACAATTACGGGACGAAAATGTTTTATTATTACAGTTTCATTTTTTTTTCTTTTAAGTCTCACGTTATATCACAATAAAATTTAATTGATATAAAATAGCCTCAGCCTGCATTTTTGCGTTCCTAGTCGTCGCTTGCAACTTTGTATGTATGGACTTAATGACGTACAATTTCAAACTCCATGGTTTCCGTACCAGTAGAAATGTCAAGAAAAATCACTCAGTAAGAGCCCGGCTTCTCCGGCATGTACACAATACGTAATAATGCAGTTTCTCATCTGAAGTAGTTCCGTGCTCTCCTAACATTATCATTTTAAAGATAATATCTACACATTGATACATACAGATTCAGCTAATTCAATAAAACACTTATTTTGTAGCAATATTATCGTATGCAAATCTTATACAATAGTGAAAATTGCATTCGAATCTATTAAGCCGTTTCTGAGATTAATATATATAAACCCAAAGACAAATAAACAACAAATTTTAAAATCATAGGTTATATTAAATTTATAAATGCTGCCAATGACAGATTTTCTTATATATTTACCACTTACAGACAGCGATAAGTTACACTTTTACTATAAGTATAAATAGATATAGATATCGATTGCTGTAAGCACATAAAAATGAGCTTGTATATGTATATATTAGTTCTTTATATTTTATAAGAAAAGAAGACAATGTAAAGACATGTATAACTTAAAATAGAAACCCACTCAAAGTACGATCAATGTTCCAACAAAAGCATCATCCGCGCCAGGTGAACGTAAACAAGGTAAGCCGGCAATCGAGTTGGCGATAGCAGGGGAACTTGCCTTACACCGACTTGAGCAACTCGTTAAAAGTAAATCTGTTTGCAATATTACTTATGAAATTATTATGGTATGATAAGAGGAATATTTTTTATGTATTTTCTTTTAGTTCTAGCTTCACGTTATATCCCGCATGTATGTAGAAGGGTAGGCAGAGGGAGCCAGTGTGTAGTGTTTAGACACTCCTCTCCCCACTTTTCCACCGATATCTGGAGGGATTTGCGTGTGGCAGAACTTAACGCCGCGCTTAATATTGAATACTTTCTTTACTGCACTCTAACGAGGTAACGAGGTAAACCGTGGCATTGAGTTCTGCCACTCAATACTCAAAGCCAGTAGAGTTCAATGGAAAGTAGAGAACGAAATGTCTTAACACTAGGTTCCGTATACCTAGCCTGCTATGTGCGGGATATATTTTTCTTAAACATTTTTTTTATTTTTCACCTTTTTTCGGCCATTTTTTCCTAGTAACCTAAAAAAATATAAACTCTGGGGCGAGCGCCCATGTACATATGTATATACTATAACCTGCGTTTTATAACAATTACACATTCATAGAAACGAGACTAAGTTTAGTTTCAGCTACGAAACAATCTATCCTGTAGATTTTGATTTACAGTTTGTGGGTCGAAACAGAACGCAATTCGAACGGCAAACTGAATACACTTCCGAGTTTTGAATAATTTCGCCTATTAATTATTCCTTATCATGAATAAATGAAAGTTAAACTTAAGTAAATGAACAAGACATTTTAGACATGATCGTTAGCTAAATTTCTGTTACAGGATTTTATGTTTTATTATTTTATTGATAGTCCGAATGTAGTTTAAAATTAAATTTAGATTATATATTCTACCTGTTAGTTAAATTAAGAGTGCAAATTTTAATTACGATTGATATAAGATTATTTTTAAACAATTTTACTAAAAAAATATCACAATGGCACTCAAACAGTATTTAGGTATGGAGTTGCAAATTGATAATTTTACATATAAAATTCAACTGTTAATCTTCAAATTCACAGATTCCTTTTTATATTTATAAAGGAAAAAATGTGCTGAATATTAAGAAAACGCTACCAAAATAGTGCATATCTAACGTTACATAATATTATACAAATATTTTTATGAATTTAAAGCGTCATTCCACCCTTAGGAAAAAAAGAGGAAACGTATAAAAATTGAAACGTAGCAGTTCAAATATTTATACGTTTTCTATATAAGTACAATATTACACAACCTATAGTTTAATCTGTTTTCTATATAATTGTTTCGAAATAACTAGCTATCAAGTGAGAATCGCGCTACTAACTCAATTCTCGAGTGACGGGCGAGCGCGAGCGTGAGCAGGAAATGAGGTGGTGGTGCCTTCCTACCTTGAAACGCGATACTGAAGTTGAAATATTTCGAAAGCTTCTAGTGAAGTTCGTATAAAGTTAAAAGATAGATATGATTATGGTTTATAATTCATTTTTTTTTTGGTATGGTATTTTAATAAAAAAATACAAATATTGTTTATTTATTCTGCCTCTTTTACTTAAAAAATCCAGAATTGTCTATGTAAAATTAAAATATCAAAGGTGATTTATATTTAACATTGGCACATAACAGGGTAAGGTGTGAACCTGGGAACTAGTGTGAAGACACTGCGTTTAAAGAAGTAAAGTAAAGAAACTATTAAAACAAAAATATTTATGTGACGCAGATAATACACCATACTAAAATCATTTAATGGCACTAACAGAGACTAATGGTAATTCAAACACCGTCAAATTATACACCGTATAGCGTTGTATCAACACTTTGTCACTCCACATCCGATCAGATCGCATTATCTCGTGTCTATCGCACACCGGTGGTTATTCAAATGCGTTAATGTTATAACCGAATGTGTCGCGCGAGTGATTCCTGTTTAACAGTACTCGTATGTCGAAAATATAATTTTGTACGCTTAAATTGATAGCCAAACCGATTTCATTTGAACTTTATTAATATATGTGATGTATTTGGATTGGATTGATTGGACGTCAAATGTTCTATAATATGGTGATTGTTTGTGGTGCACGGTAAAGATAAATATGATTAGGTGGAAAATGCTGGATTTGTGAGTAATTTTTGGTTTTAGGGTTCCGTGCCCAAACAGGGTAAAACAGGTCTTTATTACTAAGACTCCGCTTCCTGTCTGTCTGTTTTTCTGTCAGTACGTTGTAGCTCTTGAATCGTGATAGTTAGAAATTTTCAAGATAACGTATTTATATTGTCGCTATAACATCATACTAAAAAAATAAATTAAAAATTGGGTGCGGCTGTGTCGTGTACACGGCCGTGTAATGTGTGAATACTTTTATGTGATTACTTTTTTTAAATTAAACCAACTTCATAACTTGCACGAGTCAAAAGTTATACTGATTACAAATCACCATACTCCGCAAAGTAGGCTAAAATTAGGGTCGCCCCCCTCCACCGGAAAAAAAATTATTCTCTTTAGCTATCCGGCGGTATAATTTTATTTCGAATAGATTCGAAACTTCAAGGCCAAACTGTGCCCCCGATTTTGTTACTTTTAGGTTTTTTTGGATTGCTTTCTTGTAGTAGCAATTTTATAGATGTATTCACGTCAAAATAAAAATTTAAAGGAGCTCCCATAAAACAAACTAGATTTTTTGCCGTTTTCATAAACAATGGTTCGGAACCCTTCGTGAGTGAGTTCAACAAAAGTAGTGTCTAATTGTAAACGTGATGCGTGCAGTTCAATCTTTTTTCCATCTATCCATCCCTAAAAAATAAATTTATCTCTGTAAGAGGATGCTACAATGAGTTCCGCCACACAAAACTAGGCATCTAGTAGGTCTTAAAAATAACCGGAAAGTAGCGAATGGAGTGTCTTTACATTATGGTCTGGTTGTTTGATTATGGCGTTTCGAGCGTGCCAGTAGAGCACATATCACTTCACCAATGTCACGTTGTGTAGAGAAAACACGGAGGAGGTTGTACGGTAAAAAAGAGAAAATGTAGGCTTTACACTAAATTGAAGAGATAGATGTCACGTCAACAATGTTTTCTTTTCGTTATCATTATATTAAATAACGAAACTCAACCCAGTATCCTTTTGATCGTGCTCTCTTTATTTTTTTATTACTAGTTTTTATCTGCGGATTCACCTTCCCGTAACAAATATAAATATAAGTCAACCACGAAAACTTACATCAATAAGATCTTGTACTTTCTCAATGTACTTTTTAAATCCAAAAATATGTTTTTATTCAAACCAGAAGTTCCTGAAAGCGCGATTGTTTTCATTATAATACAAAATATTTATACAGTACAGTAACAAAAGTAATTACATATTGTTATTCAACACAAACAATAGCATTATCGCTTATATGACCAATATAAATTAAGCTCCTAAATACGCCTATTTGGAATCTATTATAGCACAAAATCACATCATAGGGCCAGTCATAGTTTGTCAATATATTTGATTGTTCATTTAGATGGGTAATGTGGCGCGTTAATGTTAGAATAACATGTGCTGTTTACTTTAAAAAAAAGTTATAGCTTTGGGCGGAGGCAACACACACCGCCCAAATTTTTTTTTCTTGTTGCCAGAGCGAGGAAATAATATACCTCGAGCAAGAATCTAACCCATTACCATCGCTTTTACAGTCAAACTATATATAAACTAAAATAAAAATATCTATTATAAAACTCCCTCGAGAGAGTAAATTTTTATTTATTATTCTGATAATAAGCCAAAACGTGTTATTCATGTTGTCACTCAACACGCAGAGTCTCAAAGATGGGGCAAAAGTTGGAGAACCGAGTGTTTTATCACTAGGTCCCGTTCATATACCGTGCTCTTTTCTCTCTCTTTTACCTTTATTTTTATACTTAGTTGGTTTATTTTAAACACGACTAATATCCAAATTTTTATTGATCGCCAATTGTAGAAGGAAATATTAATGTTCGTACTGGCAGCTTAATTTGAATTGTAAAACGTAAAATCTCGTCTATCCCGTTTCCGTAGAGCAGTTTCCCCTACAGTCTCATAAATACCAAGCTTTACGTTCTACGCTTCTTAACTGCGGCTGTTGTCTTTCAGTCATTCAGTGATAGAATAGTTTTGTATGATGTGCATGTGTGGCCGCAATTTTTCTTCAAAGATCGGCTATGTCACTTAAGAGCACACCAGCGAGGCTCTTGTTATTCGGATGTCAGTCGCCGTGGCCGAAAACGGTCAGGATATATATATATATATATATAGTTTTGTATACCCATATACGAGTATAGATAGATCCTACCATTGGCTATTAGTGAGTTCGGAATTTTTTTTCTTAATATTCTATGTGAAAAAATATTAAAATGAAAGTTAGTATAAATATTTTTAGCTTCAAATCCATAATAAATTTTATAAAAAAAAACAATTTTCCATCCCGTCTTCCATTCTACACGGTGTCAGTCCCCTCACAATTAAACGTATTGTTTATTTAATTGTTCCGCCGAGATAATATTGCGTCGGTTTAAAGGAGCGGGACAAAAGCGTCAAATTCAATCACATTCAGTTATGGAAATAAAGAGAAAAGGAAGTTCCAGAGTCAACGAATTCAAATATAATATATATTTTAATATCTCGTATTTCGTAATTTGAATAGGATTTTAATTTTTGTGATAGATCAAAATGTGCAAATGACTTCTTTTGTAATACGAAGGGCACTGTCTATTAAGCCACCTTAAGCTACCATTCTCAATTATTTTAGATATATCCGCCATAGCAGAGCAGGCAGAGGGAATCTAGTGTTAGGTCACTCCATCCCCAATTTTCACACAATTAAAAAAAACGAAGAAATGGATATGCGATACAAATATGCACATTAACGCGGACACCCCATTTAAATATATTTACCCGTCAACGTATTCCTCGTCGTAATTAAGTTAATTACCTCCTCCAATTTGAACACGCTTTCCTTTTTCATTTTACAATATTCAATCGACACTCAATTAAGTACTCGTGATTAAATCTTTAAGCAATTTTATAGTTAAAAAAGTAAATGTACGTAATAAGTTAAATGGATGAGGCACGGCGTCTGACTGTAAACGCGATGGTCGTGGGCTTAGTCCCACTCTGTTGAATGGATTATTTTCTAAGAGCATGACAAAGTGCGGCGTTGAATTCCGCCGCACAACACGCAATGCCTCAATAATAAAATATTTCCGTGCAAGACCAAAAATGACTTTTAAAGTACATAAACCACATAGTTACGGAAATGGTGTGTGTTCATGCTATAAAAGTAGTATAAATGAATTCCCGTTCATGAACTCCCAATTTTTGACCATTCAGGGACACGACTGTGTAGTGATAGTTTTACCAAAGCGATGATTTGAATGGAAGCTTTTGTTTTATGGAATGAATTATGTTCGTTTCCCTGCTCTGGTAGACACAACGCAGCGCTGGGTCTCGCCACTCAATATGCTATGTCTCGAATTCTAGACAAAAGCGGAGAACATAAAGACAGTGGCGGAAAAAAATGCTATTAAAACGTGTAATTACAAACGTCTTAATATAATTTACATCAAAAAGCTGGAAGATCCAATACGAACATACAATTTAATATAAACGACGGAATCGTTGAAAATAATAATTACAAGTTAAGCACAACAGTCCCAAGTCCTTTTTGTTCTTATTTAAAATGCATCAAACTGATTGCTTGCTCCCGGTTCTCCCGTGTTGTTCCTCTTGTTGTTCCTCTTGCCCGCCGTCAGCAAAATTAACTTTGCCATGAAAATGAAATATCGTCTTATAAAACATTTTATATTTTATTTCCTTTAATATTCTCTAGAGATGCTTGTGAGATTGTTGTGTTTATTTTTTTAATAGAACTAGTTTGAGGTAATTGAGCGTTTATTACATTAGTGATTTGTGGGAAATTGCGTTTATTTTTATCTCTAATTATATATATTATCTATAGTGTTTTTACTTTTATATCTTTATTTTATGTTTAAATGCAGGAGAATTTGTATGAATGAACGCGATAATCTCAGATTCTACTGGTACAATTTGAAAAATTCCATTTAACGAGCATTGGCGTAGGAATAGGAGGGTGTGGCTGATCCGCACCCTTCCCAAAATAGGCTTGTGTCCACCCCATAAATTTTACTAATTAAAAAAAATCTTGAAATATGTTTCTTGATACGCCCATAGTTACGGGAGAACGGAGTGTCCTAACACTCCACTCTGCCTACCTTGCTACGTGCTGGATACAGTGTGAATCAAAAAAAAATATTATTAATTTGATTGTTTTGAAACAACTTTTAATTATATCCTTTTGTCCAAGCGGGCAAAGTAGTAATAAACGAACTCAATGAATCCAATTACAAAGAAAGTTAAAGATCACATTAAAGTTACGAGAATTTCAATACACAATTGTAATACGAAACCATTTACTACAAGTCGATCGTGTCTGCGTTTCGTCCTCCTTTTATCTTATTTCACAATCAGGAAATAGTGGAAATTCTCTTTTAGCTCGAGGATTCACTAAAGTCGGTGCTATCGTTTTGTCGTCTTATAATACTACACTATTGCAAGGACGCGGAACAATGGCCAAATTAAATTAATAATCTTTTATTATATTATTTACTAAATATCGTTTGCTTTGATAATGAACACAGTCAATCTATATATAAAAAGTTTCAAGAAAATAAATGTAGATAAAATCAAAAATAAAATTTTAGTAAAAATTCAAACATTTATGATTTGTATAAACAAATTATATATATTTACATTATATACTTGTCAATTAATTTCTGTCTCTTTGTATAAATTACCTTTTTTTGTCAACGTTTACAAGGACTTGGGTCTATACTTTGTAAGTTTATATAAAATATATAAATAGACAAAAAGAAATCTGTATTATAAATAAGTATATAATAAATCACTACATACATATACGTATATATAAGTACAATATATGTATAAATTTTAATACTTATAGTAAAACATTTTATAATATTATATTATCGAAATAATAATAAAATCATCCTAGATCCATAATTGGATGTAGAGGGCTCTCCAATGTCGTCAACTTCACCGCAATCACTGTTACGGACACAGGGGACGCGTCAATAGTGAATGACTTACTTTTGACTTAATTTATCACAAAAAAAGCAAATAATGTAAATATTATATATTCCCACAGAACAAAACTTAATACAGTACAAATATAATTCAAGCAAAGAAATTGAGGCCGTCGTGGCTCAGCGGGACGGCTATAAATGCGACGGTTCTGAGTTTGACTCTTATTTTGGAAAATGAATTATTTTTATTTCCTCGCTCTGGAATAAAGCGGAACACAACATCGTGTTTGTTGAAACACTACATCTAACTGCCATAGATAGAGCGTGAGCGGTATAAAAAAATATTGGTTACTTTTGATGGATGTTGAAAATGTTATATATTTTTACTTATTTCTATTTTATCTATTCTTTACAGTAAAAAAATGAAATTGTTATATATATTATGTTACGTATACTACGTACTTTGTTTGTATAATTTTAAACACAAAACAGTTCCTAAAATTCATGTAACTAAAAAAACATAATAAAATCATATAAATTTTCCCTCCAATATAACAATACTGAATTATAGTAAAAGAAAATAATCACCGTAAAAAAACACAAAAGACCATTTATATAAGTCGCGCTCTAATTTTTATGAATACAAAAATAACAAAAAAGGAGAACCAAAATGAGGTCTCCCTTCTTAGTTTCAGTTATACTTATAAGTTTATTATTTTTTGTTGCAGTGTTCCCAAATGTCCCGGCGGCGCCCGGGATGCCCTGCGCGGGCGAGGACCGTGAGTAAACCTTTGTTCTTGTTTAATTACATACCAAACAGCTCTACGTAACGAGCGCTATAACTCACTCATTGAACGAACAAAAATTACTACGAAACTGTCAAGTACTGAGTGAATACTTAAACGTATTTCAAATGTTGCCATATTACATATTGTTTTATGTGTATGTATTTTTTTGTTTTGTAAATATTATATTATTTCGTGTTGTTAAACATTGAAATTGGAATGGAAAATGTAAATATGAATTCTGAATTCTATTTGTTTCGTTAAACGTACTACTAATATTTAATTGTGTCACAAATAGCGTTCTAATGAGTCGTAATTATACTTTCGAGGAAAATTGCTTTCCTATAGCGGAAAAACCAACGAGGGCTTATTTTTTCAGTGGGTAGCTACTTAAATATTTTAACGAATATTACTTCAATTGAATTACATTGTGAAAAATATAGCGAATAGCTTATGCATAATCTGTACTATTCTATATTTACTATTTCTATATTTATTATACTATTAAAGCTGAAATGTTTGTTTGGTTGAACACGCTAATCTCAGGAATTATTAGTTTGTATTGTAAAATGTTTTTGTGTTCAATAAGCCATTAATCGAAGAATACCTAGGCAAAGGTATGCTGAATTAAGTTACGTTAATCCTTTCGATGTAACCCAGAATGTACAGGGATAAGAGTAACTTCGGGCACTTGTCTTAAAATATGTCATATTTCATACGCAAGTGTTACTTATGCCTATTTGACAAAAGCAGGCGAAGCCGCAGATAAGAGCATTTCAAGTATAAGTTGTGTAATATATATTGTAAAACTTTATATTTTCATTTATCGTTCTGGCAAAGCGGGCCTTCTTTTTAGCGGAAAATGGTAAACTGAAGTGTCGTAATGGGAACGGAGTGTATTGACACTATATCCGGACACCCAGTGTCCCGCTACCTACCCTTCTATGAACGAAACACAGCGTGAGCCATGAAAAAAAGTATAAATAGCAAGCATTTTATTACATTTTGCCAAATATTTCAAAGTTCAAAATGTTCACGTTCAAAAATTTCACCCGCAATTTCAAAACAACGACACGTAGCGTACGTAGGCTCGAATATATTTTTTTTCACAAAAACACAAACGCTTTGAACATAAACGTTTCGTATCTCATATCATAACGGTCGGAGTGTGCTCAAACAAACACGAGGCCGCATTAGCATCTGAATATCACCCTTACAAGCTCGGTTGATACCCCCTACCCCCAATTTGAATCTGACACACAATATGGGTAAGCAAATAAGGGCGGTTTTCCTTTGAAGTCACTGAGTGGAATGATTTGGGTATATGTATTTATTATTTAAAGATTTTTTTTGTATGTATGTTTGTATGTGTACATTGTCGCACTTTCTAGGTCAAAGTCAATGGACGCTTGTAATTTTGATTAAATTTAAATTGCGTCGATATGTTTATATTAATGTTTTTATAGGATCTTTTATTTGATTTTATGGTTTTCACTGCTAATAATATAAACTCAACGTTTTTATATATGTTCGATCAAAAAATAACAAATATATTTTAATATAATTAATAAATAATATAAAATATAATTTAGGTTTTTAAGGGTTAACTCGTATACACTGAAAAGTAATCTGGAACTTACATATGTATGTTTGATTTAAAGCGATGTCTTTGTTTTTTAATATTATTTGGAAAATATTAATAGAAAAATTCTAAATTATCATCGTTTATTGACCTAGTTTGGTTAAGTGCGGCGTTGGGTTCCGTTATATAAATCGTCTGTGATGAAACTTAAGACCACCTCCTTCACTTCTAGATATTGCAAATTTCGTGGCGGAACTCAACGCCGGGCTTTGACAAAAAATTACACACTAATAAAGGGTTTACGTTTTAAATATAACTTCATAAACTAGTTACACAATTCCAACGACTTATCATTCATAATTATTATTAAGAATTAATAATTCATACGTTTTTCTTTAGCCGGAACCCAGTGATTGCTGGTCGTGGAAAGTAGTATTGATAAGATATACATAACTGATAACAGCATCGCCTGTACATTTGTATGTAGGTAGTCAATACCATGCGTTGTCATTTCGATGTCTTGCTCTTTGGATTTTGTCAAAATACTGTCAGGTGCTGTGATTGAATTTTTTATATGAGAATTATGAGAAAAAATGTGTGTTTTTTTTGCTCTAGAATCAGCGTTTTTAAGTGAAAATATATTGAGCTATATTTAATAATTATCTCATTTTAAAATTCAGCTACGTTTGGGTGTGTACGATATTACTGACCTATTTTGATTCGTTCGATATCAGGTAGGTTGAGGATTATATTCAATCATTTTTTCATTTATTTTAAAATGAAATATACATTAAAATTTTATCGTTTTTGTCTGTATTTGCATATCTGTTATATATATTTTATATGCTTAAAATTAGAATCGTGGTGAATAAGTATATCTGTACTTTGCAGTTTCAAAGTATTTTATGTGGATATTTTGTCAGTCAGATCAGAAGACGCCGTCATGGCGCAGGGGAACAAGAAAGACTAATGCGGCAGTTGTGGGTTCGATCCCCACTCACAGGAATGCATTATTATTTATATAAGAAATCAAAATATTAGCTTTCTTCACTCTGACACCAAGGCAACAAGCCCGGCGTTAAATTCCTCCATTCAACAAGCAATGCCTCGAAAAAATCGAAGGAAACGGAGTGTCTTTACACTAGGTACTCTCCGCCTAACTTGCTGAAATATGATACAGCGTGAAGCTAATTTATTTGATTTGATTTATACAGCATAAGATAATATGTATGTTGTCTACATTTTCAGGCAGCATCTACAGACGAGGCGCGCGGCGGTGGCGGAAACTCTACCGAGTTAATGGACACATATTTCAAGCGAAACGCTTCAATAGAGTTAGTATCTGATACATAATCTTTTGCTGTGTGTTTTGTTTTTGAAATGTTTAAAATATAAAGAAACATTTTTTTTGTCTTTTAAAATGCTTAAAAATTTTTTTTTTGTATTTTAAGCAATATCATGAGGTTCGCGGCGCAGTGACACAGCTTTTGTAAACGCGACAGTTGTAGGTTCGATTCCTATTTGAGAGAATGAAATATTTTCATTGCCATGCTCTAAAACTTGGTCGCCCAATCGCGTGGGAAGAGCGTCTTAACTCTAGGTTCCCTCTTCTTACCCATTCATATACATACGTATCCGCGAAAAGTTTCCATTTAACTACATTGTTTACTTCACTGTTGTTTTAATTTTATCGAACAATAAATAATAGGACAAATGACATTCACTACATTATTTCATTTCAATGAATTAAGTACTATATAATATATTAATGTCAGTGTATGTAGTAGTATACAATAACAGTTTACTCGTTTATATTCGATCGCATTGTTCTCGATGCTTAAATCTGCGTTTATAATAAAAATTCTGACTATTAATCAATATAATTACTAATTAATAAGTACTGTTGTGTTATTTAGCTGTTGAAGATAATTTATTGTTGTTTTAAACAGTAACATTTTTGTCATCGTAATGAATAAATATTATTTAAAATATATCTATATACTGTCGTTGTGGATTCGATTCTGACTCGTAAAAATGAAATATATCATGTTTTTATTTCCTCGCTTTGGTAACGAGGCAAAGCGAGGCGTTGAATTCCGCCACCACACGCTAAATGGCTTAATAATTTGGTGGAAAGTGGGGAACGTTCGGTGTCTCTTAGGAACAGCATGTCTTAACAATAGATTTCCAAGTTCCCTTTGCCTACCCTGTTATAAAAAATATATAAACATAAAAATAAATTTAATATAAAATTTAATTTTTCCAGCGCGCCTTCTGTGCCTTCTGTCAGGATCGTATATGGGGCTTAGGGCGGCAAGGGTTCAAATGCATCCAATGCAAGCTGCTGGTGCATAAGAAATGCCACAAGCTGGTGCAGAAACCATGCTCCAACGAGCACGTTGATCCTATCGAGGTCAAGGACGATGCGAATGGAGAGAGCACGCTGGGTAGGGCTTCTTCTGTTCGGTAAGTTTCTTTATAAATAATGCCTTTTTATAATTGTTGCTTCTATATATTTGAATCAAATTAGGTATGTATATAATTTTAATACAATGCCTTATTAAATTCTTGATAGTAGTTAGTCTTACACTACACGTTCTGGAAAAATTCGCATTTTTATTAAACTTTTTCCTAAATGGGTACTTCCATTTTAAAATTTATCTGATCCATCAAAGCAATGGAAATTATATGTTTCTTAATACTTCCCTTGTTATTAAAAGCTAAAAGTAATTAATTGTTTTCGTAGATCGCGTGCAGATCCCGAACCGCCTTTGCCCGAGACGCCCCCCGCACCTGTGGCGCCTGTACGCAACGAGGACTTGGAGCCTGGCTCCCAACGCCAGTACTCGTTGGAGGACTTCGAGCTGATCAGGGTTATAGGACGTGGGTCTTACGCTAAGGTCAGTGTTCAAAATATCAGTATAGTTTCATATACAGCTTACCTGCATACTGTCAAATAATGCACATCCTAACGTATTTTGAGTACAAAAATTGAAATTAGGTATTCTACTCGTACATGCCAAATTTACCTTACCGTATCAAGACTAAAAGAATGACGACTTGGCTCTCGTTGCTTGATGATTTTATTAGTACTTTGCTATCTGGATAAAATCGACATCTATACTTTATAAACTTCTTTAAAGTATTTACTCAACACTAAGTTCCCAGAGTCCCTCTTCTATGTGCGGGAAACAGTGGGAAGCTAAAGAAATTACAAAATACACATTACACATACCTAAGTCCCCAGAAACAAAATAACGAAAATAGTCAATAGTATAAATATTTCTTCTTTGAATTTCAGGTGCTAATGGTAGAACTGAAAAGAACGAAACGCGTGTACGCGATGAAAGTAATAAAGAAGGCTCTGGTGACCGACGACGAGGACATCGACTGGGTGCAAACCGAGAAACATGTGTTTGAAACTGCATCAAACCATCCCTTCCTCGTCGGATTGCACTCTTGTTTCCAAACACCCAGCAGGTTGTTCTTCGTCATCGAATTTGTGAGGGGAGGGGACTTAATGTGAGTATTTTATTAGTTGAGGTCAGTCGTAGTGCAAGCTTGCGATTGTAAATGTCACGCGAGTGGTTCCCACTTGTGGGAATAAAATATTAAATATTCTTATTTCCTCGCTCTGGTAACGAACAGGAATTCGACGGGAGGTGGACGGGAACGAAACGGGATGTCTTAATACTTACAGCTCAAAAAAAATATGTTTGATTTCGCAAAATATAATTATATATTTGTATACAAAACTCTTCCACTAGTAGATAACTGATAAACAACACACAGTCAAATCTATTCGGCTTGAAAACAACATTTTTGTATATACCACATATGCCAAAATTTCGTTTTTGGATAGACTAAGTTTGTTGTCCTTGGAGAATGTAAGAGAACATTGACAGAAACAAGAAATAACAGAATCTTAAAACTAGAAGTGAAATTAATTTAAAAGAATTTTATATTGAACGATAGCGGTTAACACCGTGTTTTATTTACTCCTTACACTAATCAGTATTTGTTCTTTCCCCTAATATAGGTTCCACATGCAGAGACAGCGTCGCCTACCTGAGGAGCACGCGCGGTTCTACGCCGCGGAGATATCTCTGGCACTCCACTTCCTACACGAACGCGGCGTTATATACCGCGATCTCAAGTTGGATAACGTACTGTTGGACCACGAGGGACACATTAAACTTACTGACTATGGAATGTGTAAGGTCAGTACTTTTTAGAACTTTCTTAGTACTAATTTATGTTACGTAGTATTTATTTGTTATTTTTGTTGTCATTTTTTGTGATCACGGGTAGAGTTTACCCGTGACCACGTAATGCAAAGTGTTCGAAACAGAGTGTCTTAACATTAGGTTCCCAGGTTCCCTCTACCTACCTGTTACATGCGGTATAAAGCGTATAGCTAAAAATAATAATAATGGTTTGCATCAAACTTAAATTTATTATCTTATTAAGTTACAAAATTATGATTGTTACCTAATGTAGGTATATTATAAACACATCCTGTAAAGTAACTGTAATACTCAACTTTAAGATTTAAGATGCTTATTTAGAAAACGTATAAAATTTGAACGTAGCGATACTCGAACCCGCGCCTCCTGGAAACCGACCAACTTAGATGTTTTAATATAAAAGTTTTTAATTAGTTAAATTAAAAACTTTTATGTTACGTTACATATTAAAACATCTAAGTGTGGGTTTGATCCCCACTCGAGGAAATGAAATATTTACTTACGTTTATATTTCCATTTCTTCGCTCTGGTGTCGAGGCAAAGCGCGGCGTTGAATTCTGCCACTCAACACGCAATGCCTCCAGAATTCGGCAGAAAGTGAGGAGTGTCTTAACACTAGGTTTAACCCTTCGTTAAACCTTTGCCTACCTTGCTGTGTGCGGGATACAGTGCGAAGCTGATTCATTTCCTCGAGTTGTAAACGAACCCACTACCGTGGCGTCTGTAGTCACACTTGTGCTACTGTAGCACGACAGTCTCAACCTCTTACTTCATATGGATAAATCCACAAACCAAGTAATCGTTGCCCAAAAATATATAGATTAAATTAATTTAACACTCGCAAAATAATGAATAACTCTTATGATCTTAACTATTTTTAATCTAAAATTTTCAGGAAGGCGTACGTCCAGGTGACACCACCTCCACGTTCTGTGGTACACCCAACTACATCGCCCCGGAGATACTGCGCGGTGAGGAGTACGGGTTCTCCGTGGATTGGTGGGCTCTGGGGGTGCTCACGTATGAGATGTTAGCGGGAAGGTCGCCCTTCGACATCGCGCACGCGGCTGACAACCCTGACCAGAACACTGAGGACTACTTGTTCCAGGTTAGTTCGTTTCTAATGTTATCGGGAAAAAGTCCAGTGTATAGGGTACCGGAACCTTAGAATGATTTAGTGAAATATAATGAAAGAAATTAATGTTAACAAGTTGCTATATAGTGTTAATATTTTCGTAATACTGGACTCTTTGTTTTTCTGTTATAATTTTGTAAGCAACTGTTAAAGTGTGGTCTCAAGTGGTGTGACCTATCTGAGCATTTTGGGTTTTTGGTTATTTTTAAATTTTATCTTAATGACAACAGCCAACATGATATAACATTTATAGTATAAAAAGTATCTTTTGCGAAATTTAAATTTTTGTTTAAAACTGAGTTAATATAGATATAAAACAACTGAGCCTATTGAAATTTCATTACTAGACAAAATGTAATTTATGTATAATAGAACTTATAACCTTTTTTATCTTACTAATTTATTTAATGCGGCGTCGAGTTCCGCCACACAGCAATGCCTACAGGATTCGGTGAAAAGTCTTAACACTAGGTTCCCTCTGCCTACCCTGCTGTGTGATACAGCGTGAAGCTGATTTTTTAATTTATTTAATAACGTATTTGTATAAAAAATAATCATTAAAAGTGTATAACCTTTTAACAATATTAATTTCTGTAAGTAACATATCTTAACTAGATATAACTTTTATTTTAAATAGCTTTAGTATATGACGCGTTGTCAAACTCCGCATTTACATAACTTAATTATGAATTTTCCACAATTTACACATTATTTTTAATGATTTTTTCAGGTCATCTTAGAGAAAACCATTCGTATACCTCGTTCGCTGTCAGTGAAAGCGGCTTCAGTATTAAAAGGTTTCTTAAACAAGAACCCCGTGGAGCGCCTCGGTTGCGGCGACGCGGGCTTCCTAGACATCATCAATCATCCGTTCTTTAAAACTATTGAATGGGAAATGGTAAGTAAATTTAATTTTTTTTGTGTAATTTCACATTCAGGATAGGAAAATACTTTATTTGGAAAACATAAAAATCTGAACGTAGTTGATTTGAACCCGCGCTACTTGGAAACCCTTTAAGCGGTCAAATCGTTGTGATTTCCATAAATTTCCTAAAAAAAAAAAATTCGTTATCATATTCGACATTTTATGTTTATATTATATTATATATTTTAGTCAGGAAGGATAGAGGTAAGTAGAACTGTATCCTTTTATGAAAATGTGTCCATGAAAACAACAGCGTAGACATCGCGAACTTGGGAGAATGCTAAAACATTGTTCCCATTAATACATTTCCGTTCCCCCCGTTTTCCGCCGCTTTAGTCGTTGGGTGGCGTAACTCAACGCCGAACTAATAATGTCAAGTAAATGATTAACTACATTTCTCATATTTTTCTATTTCTAGCTCGAACAAAAGCAAGTAGTGCCGCCGTTTAAGCCTCGCTTGGAGGGCGAGAGGGACCTCGCCAACTTCCCGCCGGAGTTCACCGACGAACCCGTACATCTGACCCCCGATAATGAGTATGTATATTATATATATTGTTTATTATTTTTGTGGAGTCACCTGCATCCCTGCACATATCAGGGTAGGCACAGGCAACCTAGTATTAAGACGTTTTGTTCTCCATTTTCCGAAAAAAAATATAATTACCTTAAATATAAAGCTAAATATATTATCTATGAATTTTTTTCTTTAATACATGGTATCTGTACTGATAACTATATAACCTTACGAGAGGTTATGGTTTCGACGAGATGAAGCCTACGCTTTAACGTCTCTCTCAATGAGCCTGTACATCAACTCTTATGAGTCTTCTAATGCGATTTGGCTGCAAGAATGAGCGTATCAGATGGAGGATTTGGGTGGTTTGTTAGACATTCTATATATCGTTGTACTTCTTTCAAGATTTTTGGCATTTCGAGGTGCTCGTGGATTTCTGAGTTACGTGTTTCTGTTGAAGAAAGAGTCCTTTAAATGTGGTTTTGAGGTCAAAGTCAAAGATAGTGAACATATTTGTAGCTATGTACGTAGCCTTGTCTATTTAAATTGGTCACTGAGGCAACCAATAGGTATCATTAGTTTAATGATACTATCTGTAATACAGGTTTCGTACCTTTCTACAGACAACAGCAACAACGTGTAAGTGTTACAATGGTTGTGATTTTAATAAGGAATTTTGTTAATTTATGTATGTTTATGTTCCTCCTGCAGCACGGTGATAGCGGACATCGACCAGTCGGAGTTCGAGGGGTTCGAGTACGTGAACCCGCTCCTCATGTCGCTGGAGGACTGCGTGTGACACCACGCCTGCCGCTTGCATCCGCACGCGCTGGTTTGTCCATGTTTATATATAATATATATAGGTGTGGGGGTGGTGTGTGTGGGTGGGTCTGATGGACCGTGCTCACTGTAGAATAATGTGGTGCCCATCCTAAAATTTTTAAACACAAAAATTAAACTTTATAGAAAAAAAGTAATTCAAAAGTAAAGTCAAGGCCGGCACCTTAAGCCTGGGAATTTTGGAACTGTTTTTTTTTTCTTATTTTTGGAGAATATATGGAAATATCTAGATACGCCCATGCTCCACTTTCGAAACTCTGCAGAATTTTCGACACATTAGCTGTTTAGTGTCGGAACTCAACGCCACGCTTTGTATCGTTACCAGAGCGAAAAAATGAGAACATTAAATACGACGATTGTAGGTTCGATTCCCACTCCGGAGAATTATTTCATCACAGTCGTGTATATATGCAGAAAAAAACGTGAAGCTTTTTTTTATTATAATTCTACTAAATATAAATGCCTCCAGAATTCGGCAGAAAGTGGGGAACGGAATGTGTTAACACTAGCTTCCCTCTGCCTACCCTGCTGTGTGCGGGATACAGCGTGAAGCTGATAGAATAACACATAGTAAAAAACATAATTTGATTTTAGTATAACAATAATAATAAAATTTGAGTCGTTAGTAATAACAATATGTACCGGTCCGTCAGGGCTACGGCTACCCGTCGTCGTCGTCGTCGGACTACGACTCGGTGTGCTCGGAGCTCCCGCGCAAGCCCACTCTGCTGCAGCACATGTTCTGCTTGCCGCTCAACTGACGCGACACACACACACACAACACACACACACACGAGCATGTTAACACATTAACACTATTATAGTCCCGTCACTGCACTATAATATAATTATTTGTTTTTTTTTACTTATTTCTTTTGTGTTGATTTGTGTAGTTTACATAATTTTGATTGTTATGTTATAACATTTAAAACTTTAAAAGTGCTTTTTTGTTTTAATTCTCGTGCTACATTCTATTAAGTAAGTTGTGGACACGTATGTATCTTTTATTATTAATTATTATTATTATTAATATCTATAATATTTTTCTTTTTATTAACATTCCAAAATTATTTCACTATTCTTTTATAATTTTTGTATTGATATCGAAATCAAGTGATAAAGTAATTTTCAAAGAAACAGTTTAAAAGATCTTCCAAAGGAATTGATCCTATAGAAAAAAATGGCGTCGCGATAACTAAGGAAAAAACGGATGCAAACGGCATTGTATATATTTATATATATATTTAAAAAAAATAAATGCTAGCGTTAATAATTATTTGTTATCTTCCTAATTAGTAGCTTTCTGTAAATACAGATAACATAATGTATATGAAATATTGAATATTGTATAAATTTTGAATCTGTAGCCACTATTATTGTATTGTGAAACCTTTCTATGAGAAAGTTGAATTATATTGGAAATGGTGCGTCGTTTTTTGTTTTAAGTAATTGATTGTTAATAATATAATTTATCGAATTATCGATTTTTTGGTCAGTGTGAATTTTATCGATTCCCCAGTTATTGAATGATAATTATGGTTAAATCGATTTTATTGACTTCATTGTAATTAGATTCTTTACACAGAAACGCTTTTGTGCCAATCATTTTCTAAATTATATGTATTTTATTAAAAACAATATTAATACAAAAAGACGCATCATGTTCTTTGACATGACTAAAACTTTAAAACTATTGTTGTAAGCAATAAATAAATATGGTATATAGTAGTTATCTGGAGACAGGCTGCTCAACGCACGTGAGGAATTAAATGTAGAAAAAAAAATATTAATATTTCCTAGATTTAGACTAAGTATCGTAGCTTTTCGCTATCGAATCGATTTTAGTCAGGGTGGTCATTTATGGGTTATGTCACATGTTATGGGGCTTGAGGAGATTGAGGGTCACTTGTATGACAAGGGGTGGGCAGAGATCATATTTTAAATACATAGATCAATTCGTAACTGATGTTTTAATTTAATAATTTCTAAGTGTAAAATCGCTAACCACATTTAAGTCTCATAAGAGTGACCAGCTGCTACAAACACGAGACAATTCATGTCAAAAATCAAAAAATCCCATGACGTAATTTATAAATGGCCCCTAATTGATTATTAAGTCGCTATTCGATGGAAACTTCCCAAAAAAATATATATACAAATTGCGTATTCGCTTAGTTACACACTCACGCTGCAAGTAGTATCTGTGCCCTTGTATTATTAGTATTATTATCTGTTATCACTTAGGAAGTATTAAGAAAATCGATTGTTATTGTAATTGTAATATATTATATTCCACTTCCTTTCTAGATCATTCGATGCTATCACTCGGTTAGTTAGCTAACGAATTTTATATTAAACTTTTAAATATCGTAACGAGCACTGAGACAAATTAAAAAAATGTATTTATAATTATTATAAACAAATTCTCGTAAATTATGACGGTTATGGAACATTATTGTTAACGTAGAAAAGCCTTTATATTAACAATAGTATATTGCAATTTTATCGATTTTTATATTGAATCGAATCGCTTGTATTCGATTTAATAATCGGTTTTTTATTCGTTATAGTTTTGTAAAGCAGAAGCAAATGTAAACATTGTGCCGAAGCAACTTAAGAATTTTATTTCTATTCAAATATAAAAATCTATTAAAAATTGCATTATACGGTAGTGTTTAAGTGATCTTAAAGGATCGGTGAGTCCACAACTATTCTAAATAGTGTAGAGTATTAGACATTTTGCACCGATATTGTAATTCACGCGATACTGAACGTATGGCTGTCGGGTCTTTGCCTGTATCACACATAAAAAAAGCAGCTACACGCTTTTTCCCGCATAGCGGGATAGGCAAAGGGAATCTAGTGTTAAGACACCTCGTTCCCTACGCATCGCCTGATTTCCGAGCTATTGCATATGGAGTGGCGTATGATAATAATATAAATATTAATAATCTTTATAACTAGACAACAGTAAGTAATATATTAATATTTATATTGTTAATTAATAGAAAATTTTGTTAAAAATATCATGCGATGTATTAACAAATAAGTTCACAAATAACACAAACTTACAAAGTCAACCTATTATGATAATATCTTTATTTCTTTGTGAAGTTTGTTCAGAAAAAAAGGTTAGTGTTAAAACAACGAAGTGTCTTTGTTCTCCGCTTTTTTCAGTTTTTTTATTTAATATATATTTTTATTATATAAATGTACATATGATCCGACAGCTAAATATATATGAGTGTTGTGGTCACCAGCGTGTCTGTCTGTTTGCGGCAAACTATGTAACTAAGTAACGTCGGCAGAAACGTGGCTTTGTTATAAACTTACGCATAAGTATTTAATTTTATCATTTTTTAATTTGTAATTTAGTTTGTATCATTCCACTGTACTTGGACGTCTGTAGTCTATACATTTATCACAAATATTCGTCATTTATATGTAATAAATGATGGCGTTGTTATGCATTTCTTCAATTCTTAAGTATTTTGTAAAAATTTAAATTAATTTGTAAGATCTTCAACAAACTGATTAAACTACTAACAGCATGACAAGTGACATTAATTAATTAAATGATATCCCACACAATATGTAAACGTGTTAAGTTAATGTTAGAACAAATATATTTAGGTTTTTAGTTTTAGTTTACCGCATGGTCGTTTGTTTATTCTTGTATGTGTATTGTTTTTCGGTGTTGTTCCCGTAACGACACTGTATTGTAACGTGCGACTGTCGGCTGGACTGGACAACTGAGGTACTGTACTATTCTATGCTTAACTGAAAATAAACAATGATTAATCTGATTTGTATTTTTATTTCTTTTTTTTACTCCTTGGTGAAAAAGTGATAGCAAGAATGGCGCTTAATTTTTATTATAATAATTTGTACATAACTATATGTACATACAATCACAGAATAAATGAAACATCGAATGTGAATAGTTTTTCTTGAATTTTTATATCTCAAATGCAACTAAGCAAAAATAAAAATTTCTTTTTTTTCATTTAAGAATTTATGTACCCCACGAAAGAAAGTACAAAAAAAATATGATAATAGAAAGAATGTGTACAACGGATACAACTTGTAATAGAGATCTATACCAGAAACCCTTGAATGTAGATGAGAAGAGGAACGATTCGGGTGCGGTAATTAGATATTACGGTAATAATAATAAGCCTACATACAAATATACTTAATATTAGTCAATATAACTATACTTAGACGAGTTTACGGGAGCGCGAGTGGGCTTTTTAAAATAATTTAAGTTTAATTTAAATTTATGTTAATTATCTATTGGACAGAATTTCATGTTCTTATACAATTAACTACTAAAAACTTAAACTACTGAAACGACCAAGCAGAAGCGCATCCTCTTGTCGATTGAAAAACTATCAAGAAAAATTATTATTAAAAATACATAAGAATGTTTCCCATGGCTTTAGAGGATTCGCGTTACAATACTTAGAATGCTGATTAAGCATTTACCTGTACCGTTCTCATGCCATAAGCCAACATAACTACTTACATAAATATATAAACACTATATAAACATACACAACTCATAATAACATAAAATATATACAATTACGTAAAGAAATTGGAATAGAAAAATTAAAATAATAAAGAATTGGACAAAGCGAAATACTGAAAATTCTAATCGAGATTAAGGAAATGTTGTTTTAATGTTATTTTTAAGGAATTAAGAGACGGATTGCCATAGAGTTAGGAGGTGAATTCCATAAGCGCCGCCTAAACTGTGAAAGATTTCTCGTAGAAAGAAGTATTAAATATGGAACTCAAGCTTTCTTAGGGTGACACAGAACCGTACAGGTCTTTCTTTCACTTGGAATTGCCTAGCTTTAAAATGTTAATAAGAAGAGTGAGAATGTCCAGGTTACGGCGTAAACGCACAGGAAGCCACTTCAATTGCCGTCGAAAATCACATACGTGGTCAAATTTGTGTAAGTCGAAGACAAAACGAATACACATATTTTGAAGTCGGTCAAGTTTGTCGAGAATCTCCTCATTAGCATCCGGATAGCAAATATCAGCGTAATCTAACAGCGGCAAAAGTAGGGTTTGTGCTAGAGTGGTTTTAGTGCGAATGGTAAAAATTATGAAGGCGTTTAAAAGAGTGCAGGGAATGATGTATACGTTTACTGATTACGTTAATGTTCGTATACCACGATAAATGGTTATCAATTATAAGACCTAAATTTCTTGCTGAATCGGATAACGGTATTAATGTCTCGTTTAGTTTTATGAAAGGCAATGTATTAAAATCTACTCTGGCACGTAATTGTCTACTTCCATTTAATATAGCTTGAGATTTGGAATGATTAATAAGAAGGCCAAACAAAGTCGCCCACTCACTATTTAATATCAAAATATATACAACCAAATTGAAGTCTAAGGTAAAGTATAAGTTCAAAATGATTTTAAATGAAAAATCTATAAAGACACAATGAGTTTCTAAACAAATATTTTCGCCAAAAAAAATTATAAACATAAACAATTATTGAAAATGTAAAATTTTAGTTAATGTTTATCTAAGAATATTCATTTTCCCATAAACGAGTGATCGATCTTTTTAATGTAGCCAAAATTGTTCTTTTCCATTAGATTTCTTTTACAGTATTGTGGAATGACAGCCATTGACTATTTTTCAATGAAGTTGTGTTTGCTTCACGCTCTTTGTCGCATATAACTGGATAGGCAGACGGGATCTAGAGCACAACACTTGGATCCCCATTCATACATAAATATTACTTACAATAGCTATTTTGCAATTTTAGGTAAATATTTGTTTCCTTTAAATAAAACAATGTTTCTGTTGAGAAATCATATTTATTTCAATTCAATACAGTAGCGGTGCTCAATACATCGTAGCCGCAACTACAAACTACTACATTTATAATTGAAATAAGATCTATATTACTATAAAGCTATGTAATACACACGGTCGTATAGCTACAAAATACAAGCCTTTCTTTGCATTTTCTAGTGTATTTCTTTTGAATTCTGCTGATAGTGAAAATTTGCAGCATTGAATTCAACATCTCATTTTTATTCATTCGTTGATAATATTAAATATTTAGATTTCATACATTTATTAATTTATATTCATTATATACAAAATGTGTAGTATAAATACAATAAATAACATTATTTTATTTTTTAATAATCATATTTAATTTATCGGCGCACATTTTGTAATTTAAAATATACTTTTATTTAGTTTATTAGATTTGCGCAGCAGCATCAGTTCCGCATATAACGCATTGAACACGCTCGTATCACTGCGTCACACTCTCTCCAAATAGTTATTAATAAAATAGTTATTATTTATTAATTAAATAATAATCATTGATCCGCCAGTACCAGTACCTCGCTGTCAGATTTCTCGCAATCACAAGCGTGTGCATTACAAGCTAATTTGTTACAACAACGATCTATAATAACATTCATATACCCTCGATTCAAGTCTTCGTTCAATTTTCTAAGCCAATCCAAACAATTAAAGACATTTATTTGATAAAGTCTTAAATATAATCTATATAAACGCATTTTCACATAAAACTACTATGCTCTAGTAAATACTTTGTCGATTTCGAACTACACATTGAATACTGGCGCCAGTAAAAGAATAATATAATATTATAAAATTGAATGAATAATAAATACTGACAGTAATAGTTTTATATTTGTTGTATGAGACTATCGAGAGCAATAGAATCCTAATAAATGTTTCCATTGAAAGTAAATATCGTTTGTTTTATTTATATATAAAAAAATAATTGATATTTTACTTTAAAGTAACCTTTATTGTAAATTATATAGTAACTTTATCAGCTGTAAAAATTTAATTTAAAACAATGTCCAAGAGTTTTAGGACTTTAATCAGGCCAGTAGTGGCGCAGTGGCACGAAGTGTGACTGTAAAACCGACTGGTTGTGGGTTCGATCCCCACTCGAGGAGATGAAATATTTACTTAAATTTATATTTCCATTTCTTCGCTCTGGTGTCGAGGCTAAGCGCGGCGTTGAGTTCTGCCACTCAACACGCAATGCCTCCAGAATTCGGCAGAAAGTAGGGGAACGAAGTGTCTTAACACAAGGTTCCCTCTGCCTACCCTGCTGTGTGCGGGATGCAGCGTGAAGCTGATTTATTTATTTTATTTTGATTTTTTTTAATCAGAAACAAAAAAAAAAGTATTTTCTTATCATTCAAATAATATTTTTTATTAATATAGATGATATATCTTATTTAAATTTATTTAAACTTTAAATGACAAAAATTAAGTTTAGGAGTAAATACATATCGCAATTTGTAAATACATCGAAACGTGAACATATATGTTGTATTAAAATAGTTTTTTCTAGAACAATTGTAAAAGTTCTAGAAATATCTTCATTTTTTTTTATATATAGGATATATGAAGAACTTATAAAGGAAAACATTTAATTAACATTTTTTTAAAATTATTTTTATGTAATTTTAAATAACCTTAATTAGGAATGAATTTGAATTTTAATATTACATTGTAAATAGAATCTTTTAAATCTGTAAATAATTAATCATTTAGTCAAAAAAACACAGCCTAAATAAAAAATACTAAAACTAACAAGAATACTTTTCAATTATAGAACCTTTATAAACTATTTAAAATTTAAATAAATTATATTAAAATTATAAATGTTGCCATAAGAAAATATATATTTCAAAAATAAAAATCAAAAAATATCTCACATCTAACATCTATAAAAGACATTGAAAGCGTTAACTTTGTGTTTTACAAAATAAAAAATATCAAGAGTGTCAAGAAGTGAATATAAATAATATTAAGTTATGTTTAATTTATGTTACGTTTAATACGTTAATATTAATTAAAAATAAAATAGTTTCATAAAAAATAATTTACTAGTAAATAAATATTAGAAATATATCTTTGAAGATGTAAATTTTTGTGCTAAAAAAATATTTTCAATGCATTGAGTTAAAACAAAAGTAAACATATATGACATAAATATACGATTTTTGCATAATACTCGTTCGTACATTTTACTTGTCGCCATTTTCGTGTGCCAGTTTCTGTTTCTTGGCGGGCGGTGAGGATTTGAACATGGCGCCGGAGCGAAGCTCGGCCATCAGGAACGGGACCTATGGAGAAGGTTTTGTTAATGACCCACACCATGAGTGCACGCAGTAGCGCAGAGAGGTACCTTGTGCTCGAGCTGCAGCTGGTGCGCGGGGCGCAGCGCCAGGCAGGCGCGCAGCAGGTTGTCGAGGCAGGCGCGCTGCTTGAACAGCGCGTTGACGAGCGGCGCGCCGCGCGGCGCCAGCGGCGCCTTCAGCAGGTACGCCAGCGGGGACAGCACCGCGTGCATCGGGCTCCACTCTGAACAAGGGAGAAATGTTCATATTTCAAACCTACGACAACCTAAAAAAAGCAATCAAGATTGCTCAACAGTTTAGACGTAAAGTTTTTTTTTCAATTCACTATTTTTATTGACACTATTACGCGTGACGCAGTTCCGAATAAAGCAACTACAAAAATACCACGAAAAGTTGCCGATCTACCGTTTTTCTGTCTCAAAACACATACCACAACGAAAAAGAAATATCTCTCGTTCTATTTTGCACAATAACCTTTTTTATAATACACCTAAACGACGTTCAACTTCACCGCTAATACCTACGACTCGACTTCGTAAATCGAAATCTTCATGAATGAGGCATTCGCGATGTTGTCGCTTTGATAAGTTTGTGTCTGTGCATCATTCTTGCCAAATAGTGTTTTGTTTTACAAAGATGATTTTATTGTTTTTTTTTTTAAAAAACTTTTTTTAATTTTTGACCAAGTCTCTTTAGTTCTCTTTAGTTTTGATTATATAAATTTTTTACAGGATAGTTAAAACAGTGTTTTTATTTGAAGTGATGATGACAAAAACATATACTATAGTTACTCCATACGTTACAATATAATACAATATATACAAGGTATGATATTGTAAAAGTCTTTCGCATTTCAATTTTTTCATATCTTTACGACCACTCACATAGTCGCTCATTTAATATAAAATAAAATTCTATATTTATATTATATAACTTCTAAACTTTTCAACAAAAAAAACTAAAGTATATTTTCTAACCCATAACTGCCTGACCAACTATCTGTGTGGCTAACTGACCTGCATCCCCAGGTCTCCGGAAGGCGACCCTCGCGAACAAGTCAGCGAGCAGCACCAGGTCCAGGATGAGGGGGACCGCCAGCAAGGAGTCCTCGCAGGTGTTGTGTATTGCGATAGTGTTGCTGCCGTGAAGGAGGATCTCCGACGTGTATTCGTCCATCGCTCGTTTTGAATCGCCTGTAGGGAATCGTTTTATTATATATTCCTTCGAAAACACAGTATGAAAGACACCGGAGCAAGGTTACATAAAAAGCATGTAGACTCCCCGTAGGGCATGTATGAAGAGGTTGATGACAGTGGACGAGGCGAAAGAGGTATGTACAGACCGTAGCGTTTGGCGCTCCGTTCTCTCTGACTAAAAATTTGAACGTAGCGGGATTTGAATTTTTGAAACCGTCTAAGTTGTAACAAGCGTACAAGAATTACAAAGTATTTTTAAACATTTTTTTTGTTATTTCACACTTAAGAAAGAACAAGATCACTTATAGAGCACCAGATCCACCTTTGTACACGATTTCGTTTGTTTTGTCTATTTATGTATATTAGTGCAATAAAGAATATTATATATTTATTATTAAACGTACGATATAAAAAATAAATATATCTTTATTTAAATAATAGTTAAAATTTTATACGTTTATTATAAGTATAATTCTGACACACTTAAATTTTTATACCTTTTCTTAATTAAGTATAAAAATTGATTTAATAAAATGAAATATTGAATAACGAATTTATATATATTACAAGCATTAGTGTTAAAATTGTCATTTCATGTAAACAAATATCATGTATTTTTATTATTAATACATAATAATAAAAATACATGATTTATATACATCTTAATATCGCTATCCGAAATGATGTCCAGAAAATCATAAACATGAAATATTTATAGAAAAATTATATTTGAAAATAAAATCCACATAGAAAAAAGAGCTAATGTCAAAAAAATTAAAACCAAAAAAAAATAGAAAAATAAAATATATCTTACCGACATACGGCACATATTTGATGACGACCACGTGATCAGGTTTCTCGCCTGGAGCGTACAGTATGGGGTTCGAAGCCACCATGTCGTCTACGACGTTGCTTTTTGTTATCTTAGAAACAAAATAAAATATATAAGGTGTCGAGGCAAACCGCGGCGTTGAGCTCCGCTACTTAACACGCATTGTCTCCAGAATTCCGCGAAAAGTGGGGAACGAAATGTCTTAACACTAGGTTAGATGTATAATAAGCTAAAAAACTATATAAAATCGTATAAAAAAGGCAGTTATTCTTTAAATAAAACAATACATAATAAAAAAACATTCAAGGCTTATTTTAAAGTTAATATTTTTAAGTAAGTGTTTTTAAAGAAAATGAAATATAGAGCAAAAGGAAATATATACGCAGTGGGTCTAGCGTGTGACTTGAACACGACGGTTTCGGGTTTGATTCCCGAAAATGATTATACTGCTAAATCCCGCATATAGCAGTGGAACTAAAAATACGATGACAAACACACTAAGCGAAAGACAATTAATAAATATTAATAAATTTCGTTATACCTCTTTAGAGCGGAACTGCCTTGGAGCAGAGAGATTCTTGCCATCATTGTTACCAAGATGATTGTAGCTCACAATGGATACTGGCTTCAAACCTGGAAAGTAAACAATAAATAAACAAATGATATTCTTTTTTATAATTTGGAAATAAATAGATTATAGTAAAGATTACTTTGTTTGTTAAGCTAAGGCATACATAATATGTATAAACGTTACATTATAAAGTCGGTAGAAGGAAACTAACCGTTCCCCACCGCATTTTGTCTACCGGAGCAGGGGAGGATATCGAATCCACAATTATATTTACAATAAGACACAGCCGCTTCGCCACGACGGTGCAACATAAAATAAATGTAAAGACATAAAAAAAACTATATTTTTATCTAGTATTTTTAAAATAATATTTTTTGTCGTCAACCTTTTTCAATGATGAAACATTTTAAGTAAAAACAAATTAATTTCTACACAATATTATGGTTAACTTATAATTGTTTTATTAATTCTCATACTAACCAGCTGAAACCAGAAAATCAACGAGTACCGACTTCAGTTTAGTTTGCCCGGATTTGAAGTCGTCACCCGCCACGAACACGCCGTTTAACTCCGCACGTTCGACCACGCCTTGCACTATTGTATTTTGCGGTGATCCGTTTATGTAGCAGCACTGGGAATGAAAAGAATATTATTTTCGGATTCACGTTATATTTCCCTTTAAGACAATCTATTCTTCATTATGAAACATCAGATCCCCACTTTCGATGAGTGGCGGAACTCAACGCCGCGCTTTGCTACGTTACCAGAGCAGGAAAATAAAAATATTACATATTTCCTTTAATTAAGTCAGAAACTTTCTATTATATTACAATGTTTATAAAAATACAAATATTTTATACAATATTTTATTACAAATATATCTTAGTTTTTCCTACATTTAATATGTATTAATTTATTTTGCTCTCTCACCCCCTCATCTATAGCGGCCAACGCAAAAATGGTAGATGGCGATATTTCAGAATGGTTCTGACGTAGCGCCTTCTCCAAGTTCTCGGACGAGTCGTGGATGCCGGGGATTACCTCACAGAATCTATCAAAAACATAAAAAAATAATCATTATATTAGATCGCTACAGGCACTTTTAAAAAATCAAGACAACCCATCGTAAAGGCCGGCAACGCACCTGTAACTCCTCTGTGGTTGCACGGGGCCGTAGGCGGCGGTAATCACTTACCATCAGGTGACCCGCACGCTCGTTTGCCGTGTCTTTTCCATAAAAAAAAAAAAAAAACCGTCGTGCTGCAGTAGCACAGCCTGTGACTGTAATCGCGACAGTGGCGTACATGCGGGAAACAGCGTCTCGCAAAAAAACGTTCTTTAGGTTCAGTTAATATTGGGAGCTGTGAGTAAGAATATTCCAATACCGAATGAATCAAGCGAAATCTTGCCAAAATATCTAAGGCCAAGGCTAAAACTATATCAATACACACAGATAGGTATATACATTGTTAATTTATACACGATTTGGTAACTTACCAAATCGTGTATAAATTGACTAAGGGAATTGAATAAACCAATGGAGTTTACTTTAGTTTTTAAAGCATTACCTATATATTTTCTGTTTTCTTTTGGTTCCACGCCTTGCGTGTTAAGTGGCGGAACTCAACGCCACGCCTTTGTCTCAATACCAGAGCGAAGAAATGAAAATATTAAATATTATTCCCTCGAGTGGGAATCAACCCACAACCCACACGCTACACCGCTGCGCCTCGAGTAACTTTTAGGTTTTTTCAAACAAATCTTATCGCAATACACATTTTTTCTTATCTTCACGCGTTTGAAATATTTATAGGTAGAGACTAAGCACTTCCTCACAAATCATTGAATTCGTCGCATTCCCACCGTTTTAAAGATTCTGAATTGACATTTTAAATATGTATAAACATTTAATACAAAATAATTTATATTCTCTACCGTGGCGTATACTCAAAGTAAATCAATATACTCCAAAAAGAAATCCCATTTAAATGAAAGCCATCTAACTCCCGAGTCCTAAACCCTGTAAATTCCCATCGAGTCACGTTTCAACGTCTACACCACGTGAAACTGTGCTAACTGAAAATTGAGTTATAATACCTTTCTAACAATGTTCTTAGTTCTATTTTAAGTATTTATAGATTCTTGAAATTTGATCTCTCACTCGCTAACATTCTTAACGTTACACAAACTTTTTGTTCAGTTTCACGTTTAATCACGCATTTGTGGTTAGGTAGACAGATAGAAGGGTAGCGGGGAAGGCGAGTATGCCGTTTCTCCGCATTTCACTTGATTATAAAACAGCGAGAAAATGAAATTATCCACTTTTTCGAGTAGGGTTAGAACTTTGCAACCGTTGTGTACACAGTATAGACATTGGTGCCACTGCGCCACGATGGCCGTAAATAACATGAATTTCGCTTGTTCATTCATTTTACAATTTTGATTGCAAAAAGCGTGACGCTTGAACAGTGACATATAATAGCATATACCTATAATTTTTTATTGCCTTTTGCAACTTTGTAAAGCATTACGTATGTATACATAACTTTTTAGTTTCACGCTATATCCCGCACACAGCAGTACAGGCAGAGGGAAGCTAGTTTTAAGACACCGTTCCCCATTTTCGGTCGATTTGTGGAGGCATTGTAGGTATGTTAAATGGCGGAGCTGAACGCCGCGTTTTGCATCGACACCAGAGCGTATAAATGAAAATATTTAATTTCCTCGAATGGGAATCGAATCCACAACCTGTCGCGTTTGCGATCATACTTGTGCCACGATTGACCCCTAACTTATTGATGTATATTTTTAAATGTTATGTTTTAAAATATAAGTAAAAGTTGAGATATCATTTATAAGCTTACTATAGCAATATTATTAAGCTTTCAGTTTACATGGTTGACCGCGGTAATCTCCCGAACTACACTAATTCCATTTTTTTAGATTGGAGAGCCCATTTATTAAAGAATATTACATTTTAACATACTGTACCAGTGCTCAGAGGTACCTCGGTATAATGTGTCAGGTTACACGACTCTTAGTTAGTTGTTTCCATTTGACCACTAAGCGAGGACTAAGCAGCGAATAAATGCCAGTTTTTTATAAACAACAAAGGTAGAAATTCCAAGCAGATGGTAGCAGGTTCTCATAAAGAAAAGCGTGTTTTATTTCGTCACGTGTCAATGACCCGAGACGCCGAACCAGTATTTTTGTAATTACGTTGCACTCACTTAAAAATAATTATTGTTCCATCAACTTCTTTCTACACATAAATAAATTCAGAAGTTTTCGTACACTGAAATATATTAGATTTTATAGCCATTGTATTACTTTATAGCCTAAACTAAACACGTAGAAAGAGGTTGTCAAAATACAGCATTGCGCTTATAGCGGGCACGCAGAAGGAACCTAGTGTTAAGACACTCACTCGGTCCACGCACCGGTGTATTGCTATGCGAAACTCAACTCCGCGTTTCTACTACAATTGGACAATGAAAATAAATATAACCAAACCAATCGCTGAGTGGATCAAACCCAAGAGCGTGGTGCACAAGCAGCTCCACTGCGCCACAACGGCTTCATATGTCCTGATATATATCTCGCTAATGTACTTAAGTACATAGTTCTTAAAATTAAAGTCAGTGATAACTTACCGTTCAGTATTGGCGGTCCAGAGGACGATGATTTTGTCCAGCTTCTTCTTATCACGGAAATCTTTGATATCCGCTCTGATTTGTAAATACTGCTCGTATCTAGTACCGCGGATCAAATTGACTGCGCGGTCCACCTATAGTGTAGGGGAAAATAAAGAGAATAAAGGAATTATTATATAAAATAAATAAGAAATATAAAATATATATATATATATAACATTTTTTCAGAAAAGTAAATAAAATTAAGTCAGGAAAATATTGTGCATTTTTGTTTTAATTTATGTTTGTATTTTTTTTATATTGTGAAAGTTCCAATAAAATCCCTTCAGCCATTACCGTACAAAATTAAAACTAGCGACTAAAATATAAAACTTGTTTATGAAAAAGGAAAATGAAACGTTGGTAATATTAATGGATGAATTTTAAATGCTACAACTTCACGCTGTATCCAGCATAAAGCAGGGTAGATAGAGGGAACCTAGTGTTAAGACACTCCGTTCCACACTGCAACGAATTCTGGAGGCATTGCGTGCTGAATGGAGGAACTTTAACTCTTTGCCTCAACACCACAGCGAAGAAATGGAAATATACATTTAAATAAATGTTTCATTTGCTCGAGTGGGGATCGAACCCACAACCAGTCGCGTTCACTTTGTGCGCCTGAGCCACGACTGGCCTCTGGACTTTAAATGGATAGATACAATAAACAATACAGTAAATATAAAATATTTTATTTAAGTTTGCAGAAGCTAATTTATAAAACTTGTACGTAATTTACTAATTACGAATGAAGTATATAGGAATTTAATAAAAATACACTTTAAAATTGATTGGAAACATTATTCCATTACGAGTTGAAGTTCGTCGATGTTGAATCGTCATACGTAACGATTGCAAGCTATAAACTCTATAAAGTAAACCATCAAATACAGTGCATTAATATTCCAATGCACAACGTCCTTGCCACTGACAGGCGTGTACTGTGTTGTACTTGAATTACGTAAACACTGTTCAAGTGCATATGACTACTATAGTTTCCAGATACCAATAAACTAGCTATAGCACCCAATGTCTACAGAATTCACGCGAAAATAAATTTCGGGGAACGGTAGTGTGTTTACATTAGGTTCCAGGGTTCCCTCTGCTTGTACCCTACTATGTGCAGCATGAAGCTAAAAAAATATGTAGTCAAAATACTTATTTCTTAGACTACTACTTTCTTCAAATAGTGAAATTAATATTAATATAATCAGAAATTAGAGCAACGACACAAATGAAGAATATATTCTGTGCGTATTATTTTCAATTAATAAAAAAAAGTATCTAAAAGTATATTTAAGTAAACGAGTACCTATATCTCAATTATTTCTATTTTTAATGTATAATCTATATTTTATTAAAATTCATTAATCGTAAGTCCTACTCGAAATTACAAATATCAAAATAAAAATTCAGCCTCACGCTGCACACATCAAACTAGTGGTAAGAAACGCTGTTTCCCACTGTCGGCCGAGTTCTGGAGGCATTGCGTGTTGAGTGGCAAAACCCAATGCCATACTTTGCCCCGACATCAGAGCGAAGAAATGAAATTATAAATCTAAATAAATATTTCATCTCCTCGAGTGGGGATCGAACCCACAACCAGTCAATTTTACAGTCACACTTTGTGCCCCTGCGCCACGACTGGCCACATTATAACTATCCTACGTAACATTTTCATACTATAAACCATCAAATGCAGTACGCCCTTGCAATTGACAGGTTTAATTAGTGCACTTAACGTCACAAATGTTTCACCTTCATGTCCATACATTTATAGACCCCATACAAATATAGTGTATAACCAGGATCTATAGTCTATAGCCTAAAAGAATCTCAAGCAATTTTGCATTTTTACCATATTCATACGTAATATATTAATAGTGCATTATACGTAGCGGCCAACTCGATTCATGCGATATTATATACTGAAAAATAAGCGAAACCATTTTGCTAAACAGTCATTTTTTTTTTAAAGAAACTACTTATATATATCAATATCAGCTTCACGCTGTATCCCGCACACTGCAGGGTAGGCAGAGGGAACGTAGTGAAAGACACTCCGTTCCCCACTTTCTGCCGAATTCCGGAGGCATTGCGTGTTAAGTGGCAGAACTCAACGCCGCGCTTTGCCTCGACACCAGATCGAAGAAATGGAAATATAAATTTAAGTAAATATTTCATCTCCTCGAGTGGGGATCGAACCCACAACCAGTCGGTTTACAGTCACACCTTGTGCCGCTGCGCCACGACCGGCCTCAGAAACTACTTTTATTACCAAAATAATAAGGGGTCTCCCCTCGTTGCCCCCAGTGTCTACAGTTACACATATTATCTCTAAGTCAGGCCCTGACTATATTTATAGTTATAACTAATAGGTAGCTAGTTGTCATGAAAATAGGTTATATGGGAAACTTTGCATAGTAACGCGATACAGTGCTGCGTTTCATATTGAGTTAGCGATATACGATATGTGTTTATTATATTGCTTTTTTTTTAATTGTTGTAAACAATTTTTATAATATTGTCAATATTAAGGTATTGATTATAAAATTTATTTATTCTATATCAGCTTCACGCTGTATCCCGCTCGCCTTCGATAGCCTGGGAACCTAATCAAAGTCAAATATTTATATTCAAATAAGAAGTTACACGTTAGATTTTAAAAACCTTTTACCACTAATTTACCACCAGTTCACTAAAGTTAATGCCCCAAACCTGAGAAGAACCGGCGCAAGAACTGCTCATTGGTTTTTTTGTTTTAAATCAATTTTATACAAATACATATTTAATTATCTGTGACAATGATACTTTGACTGGAAACAGACTGGAGCGAGCATTTCATTCCTAAGGCGTGCTATCATTTATATAATCATTAATTTAGTAATAACCTTCAAAACACAAACGTCTTCTCATAACTTTTTTACATCATGACATGTTTTTTTAAAATACATAACATTTTCAAAAATGTATTGAGATGTAACTGTCAATATACAAATTTCTTTAAATTTTTGCCTTAAGGGGTCAAAAATTAACAGTCTGTTCTCATTGAGACACTAGGCATATGCATCATAGGCATTGTGTTTTAAGTGGCGGAACTCAACGCCGCGATTTGCCTCATTGCCAGAGCGAGTCTTCTAGTGCCTACAAACTCTTGCGTTTACAGGTGCACGCTTTTGCTCCTGCGCCACAACTAGCCTCTATCTAATGGGTTTTCCGCTATAATATAAATGCGAATCTTAGTAAACAGTGATATACGCCAATATATATCTCTTCCAGTATAAAAACAATTTCTGAACGGTTGTTTTTATTTTATTTTATCACCATGAAAAATTCAGACTATCCAAAAATGTATGTATTGCATACAGCAAACAGATAGCTACGAAGTAGTGGGTTCACTATATTTGAAAATGGTCAACACAATTCTTGTAACCTAAGATAAAATTATTAAAGAATAAAAATTCTGTAGAGACTTTCTCATACAAAAACGACTAAACAAAAACCCTAAAGAAAAATAAGAATCAAAAGTTAGTATTATATTACAACATTGTTATGAAAAGATATCAAGTTTCATTAATCATCATATCGTGTCATTTGATCTCAGTTTTGTGAAGTGCTCTGTAAACAGTTTTCGCAGTCATATTGAATGACATGAAGATTAATAAACAGTAAACCTACCTACATATGTATATCTGTATATGATGCTAGTTTTTTTTTTTATTCACTTACTTCCTTCATACGAAGTGGGTAAATGGAATATAATTGAAAAAATAAAAATTATTGACGATGTCATGGCGGATATTGATTTATTTATAATATAGAATGCTCCGTGGTCTATCCAGACCACGGGATTGATGTTTGGTCCTGGAGAACCTTGGCTGGCTTTTTTTCATCCGAAAAAAAGCCAGCCAAGGTTCTCCAGGACCAAACAACAGATTTTATCTGTATATGAGCAGGCAATAACTCCCAGGACATTTATTATTTTCACGGTTTTTACACATTTCAAATGAAACTATTTAACCACATCAATCCCGTGTATCTATTTAATATTATAAATTTTTGGAAAACAGAACTGAACCAGACTACTGCAAAGTATACGAAACCGCAAGTTTCCAAATTGTACGTATAATTTTAAATATTAATCCATTAATCTGGTTACAGAGTAAGGCGGTAAAAAATATAATGTGACAAATCTCTAGTAAGAAAATCGAAAATACTAAGTCGCAAATTAATATGTCAGTCACACTCCATGTGTTTAATTATGCGACTGAATAACAAATTGTTATGAATATTGCGAAACGCAATAACAAATTGTGTTCATACAATAGAGGAACTGACAAGGCTTCAATGCTTAAAGTTATTGAATCCGTATAAACTTGCATTGTATTGGAAAAGTGCAAACAATTTATTTTAAACGGAATTTGAAAAATCTCAAATAAATATTTCGCCTCTAAATAATATTTTTTAACCGACTACTCTAAAAGGAGGTTCTCAATTCGACTTTATTATTTTTGGAAGCCGTATCCTGCAAAAAGCAGAAAAGGCAGAGGCAACGCAGTGATAAGACACTCTGTTCCCAAATTTCTGCCCATTTCTGCACATTTGCGCATTTTTCGAAACATTGCATATTGAGTGACGGAACTCAATGCCGCGCTTTGTCTTGTTACCAGAGCAGAAGGAAGTCATCAATATAATTAATTTTCCTAGTGAAATCCACCCGCAACCATCGCACTTCGACATCTTATAAAAATTTTATAAAAATATTACACGATTTGTACTTGAACCTCTCCCTTCGTATTCACACAACGTCAACAGATTCAAGCGGTTTCATCAAGTATATATCTATATATTTATATGTATGTAAACTTTTCATAAAAGTTAACTGATTATGTGAGTATCTTTCTACAGTAAGTTTTCAGTATACATAAATTTTTAAAATGGGACCGTCTGATTTAGGCCAAGTAAGTATATCCATTATTCGAGTCGTGGCACAGGGGCACAGGCGTGTGACTGTAAACGCTAAAGGTTGTGGTTCGCAATGCCTCCAGAATTCGGCGGAAAGTGGAGAACGCAACATAAAACTAGATTCCTTTTGCATATTTTTATTTGTATTTGCTACAAGGTAAAACTAAAAGAAAATCTTCAATTTAAAAAGATAAACCATATTGAATATTTATAATCTACATTTACACGTAAATTTAATATATAAACGTCAATTAATTAAGAAATAGCACGTGATAAGTATATAAACGGCTGACAACCGCATAGAATAATAATTGGTCCTTCTAAAGGCATTAATGTACCTACAAGTATGCTGGACGGACAGATTTATAATTATATATATCTAGACCACATCGCTCGCTGTTTGTCATTTACTTAAATGGGTAATTTTCAGGCTAATTTCAGTTCATTCAGTCTTTTATAAAATGGTGAGTGAGAAACAATGTAGAATTCTTTTTTTTATATATTTGAAATATTTAGTCTTATATTGTGAAGACCAGTCGTTGTGCGTGAGCAAATGCGACTGTAAACGCGACAGGTTAGGGGTTCGATTTCCACTCGAGCAATTTTATTCTTTTTTTTTTTTCATTTTCTGAGTCTGGTAACGAGGCAAGCGCGGCATTGAGTCTACACGAATTTACAACGGATTTCATCCTCGCCTCCTGATTTCGTTGGAAAGTGGGGGAACGGCAAAAAATCCGTTGTTTTTCCAAATATCTAAAAGAAAGTAGTTATTAACAACATATATCAAGTTTAACTTACCTGATTAGCAGCAATGAAGTCAGGATCATAGATCGCAGGCCTGGGCCGCATAGCCAACATCTCCTTGCGCAGTTTCTGTTGTAGATCGTAGTCCAAGACCTTAGCGCGGACCATCGCGTCTGCTAGGTTCATCGGGCTTATGTCCCACCCGTCGATGACTGGACGAAAATTGTTTTTTAAACATGGGATATATAATTTTTTTATAGCTTCACGTTGTTTCCCGCCACTAGTGTTAAGACACTCCGTTCTCATTAAGTTACTTCCGATCCCCTCTATAATATTAGTGATGTAATTTTGAATTTATATATTGAATTTTTCTTTGTCAGAAATACGTAGAAAATTCTTTAGTTGTATTCTGCCGCTCTGTTTAGGGATTCACATTATTGCCGCATCTAGCGTGGTAGGCTGAAATAACTTAATGTGAACATTCCGCTATGTATTTTCTAATCAATTTTGAGACATTGCGTGTTAGGTGGTTAAGCCAACATTTGATTAGGTCGGGAATCGAACCCACAACGCCCGTACACTTTAGTGTGAAATCATAAACAAACTGTCGTTAGCCCGTTTATGGTTTCCATAAATAAACTGATATTATATAAAATTTTAAGCATCCCGAAAATCAATCCTGCACACATAAATATCTACGAAATCCATAAACTCTCCAATAATTAAGTTTAATTAAAATTTTCTTATTGGTTATCAAAACTACAAACTCCTATAATTAAATTAACCCAGTATAGTAGTAACTAGTGACGTAAGAGGGTAGTATTGATTTTGTATCCTATTTACAATGCCTGGGTGACCTGACCCAGGACAGCAGTAGGTCAGGGTTGGGAAGCAAGGTTGTAGCTTAATCACAGGAATGCTTTTTAATTTGAATAGATGTGGGAATTAAATTATAAATGACATTTTGAAATAGCTTATAGCATTCCCATATAAATGGATGATGGTTGAACATGCTAATGCTGTACAATATTTATATATAGATTGTTGCTGGTAAACAAAGTGATGCAATAGCCACTATTTAAAAAAATAATAAAAATGACGTCTATGCACTTTTAAGAATATTTAATATTTTTAATTCATCGGCGATGTTAAGTTTCGTCTGCCAACACGCAATAGCTCCAGAATTCGGCAGAAAATGGGAAACAAAAATATCTTAATGGCAATAGTATCAAACACTAAGTTTCTTCTGCGTATCCTGCTGTGTGTGATACAGCGTGAAGCTCAATAAAAACTTACTTACCAAGATCATCTGGATGAATCATCGGCAAAAGATGTGACATTGGTATATATACATCTTCACCTTTTTCATCAATTCCAAGACGCACTGTTGAAGCTTGTGTTATTGAACCATACCTATTTTAAAAAAGTACACAAATTAAATTACTTTTAGCCACTGTGAAAATATTTTTTTAGTCCGACATAAAATAAATATTTTACTCATAATTTTTTGAGGCCATTTTATTTTCATTTCACTGCTCTGAACAAGTTCCACTACTCAAGATCCAATATCTCATGTTCTGGCCAAAAGTAAAAAAAAATATGTCATGATACTAGTTTCTCTCCACCTACCCTGCAATATAAACAGCGTTAAGTAGAAAAAAAGAAAATATATTTTTACCAATTAGAATTCATTTGTCCATTTTTAGTGTTCCATGAAAGTTGGTGCTTATTAGCGAGGACTGCAGCAGTAAATGTGGTTCCATTATTGCCACCCCATCCTACTAACATAACTCCCACTTTACCCACTTTTCTACTTGTTCTTATAGATAAAGTTGTACAGTATGGCTTTGCCTAAAACAAAAAATTAAAAGTAAATATAAATATTTTAGTACCTACTAAAAAACAAAAGAATTTCATAAAAAAATGTAGTTGTGTTGTAGTACATAATGTAAGATAAACCAAACATGTACCTACTTTGTTATCAATGACTACATTTTCTCCTTAATTCATTAAAAAGTATGAAAAAAAATAATTAAATTATATTTAAAATAATATTTTTATTAATTATATCATATATGTTATAATTTTCTATCGTTTTTTCGTTATGTTTTGTATAATTTTCTAGGAAATTCGAACAATCGATATGGCCGGCGCGGCAATTTCGGCTTCATAACAAATATGTAAAAACTTACCACAAATTCATTATCCTTCTTTGTAACCAGCGTTTCATTATATTCGTATTCAGAAAATATATAATCATCAGTATATTTTACATTAGGGGATGAAACAGTTATTTTTGGTGCCGCACTCATTTTCCTTAATTCTGTTTTATTCGCAAAATTTATATTTAATGAAAATTATATTATAGAGAAATTTGTTTCTTTTTAGATATTTCAAAATGTATTATTCAGTTGGAAATCGCCTACGTAGCTTTTTGTAAATATTTTGCTATGGACAATTGAATCAACCCGCAAACAACTAGAGAAACAGACAAACGTCAGTTCAGAGTTGCTTTTAGTTACGCACTGAAATTGAATCGGTAAGTCCGAACTCCGGAGTTCCGGTTTCAGCAAGGTAGTTGTCAAGTTTACTCGATTGTCCAATGTCTATTCGATTATTTACACAGTAATTCACTTATAAGAAATCGAATAATGGGGGGGCTTTGTTTCCTAATATAAAATGTAAAAATATAAGCCTTTTAATTTTAAAAATTTTGACCCCTTTAGTGGCCTATTTTGAACTAAAACCTGATTCTAGTAAATCCAAAAAACATTTACTATTTAAAAATGTGTGTAGATAAAAATAAATACAGCACAATTGACTTAAAATCTTCAAAACAAATTTTGATTTGAGCATGTAAGTTTGATAATAGCTACAATAAATATTATTAACCATGGTTTTACTTTGAAAAGCTAAAAAACATTTAAAAATTTAAGGACATCAACAATTGTTTTTTTTTTTTATGTAATACTAATAAATAAATCATCTTAACTTATTTTTATCTCAATATTTATCGAAATTCAATTAATTAATGTTTGCTTAGATCAACTTTCTTTTATTTTGTATTTGTGTTTTGCAATCTTCCTGATTTAATTATCTATAAGCCGCTATAATTATTGTTTATTGTCATCATTCATATTTATGTCAATGTGACATTAATATTTAATTTGGGATTTCCGAATTAGTAATCAATTTGTATTAGATACTATTCTATAGAAAGATTTGGACCCTTAAAAAAAGTATATTTGTATAATGGCAGGTAAATAATTTTATTTTGTTTATTAGACACACTACACTAGAAACTTAGATCGGGTATCTAAGTTTCTAGTGCGTATACTTTATATTAAATTATGTTCTAGATAACCAGGATACGCCGATGGCCAACAATGAAGCTGATTTAGTGCCAAAGGAAGTAAAAGTTAACAATGAGGTAGACAGAATGGAATCTCCACCACCTCCAGCGACCCCTCCACCAGAAAATGAGGATACACAAGAACTTATTGTGGTTGACGAAAATACTGAACTCTTGGACCTAAACCACGGAAGAATTGGAAAAATAGAAAACTTGGAACCCCTTCGTAACTTAGAAAGGTAATAATTATGAAATCTAAATACTGTGTAATATTGAAAGCTTAAATTATTTTATTTCAACAAAATTAATAATATTTCCTTAATGTTTTGTAGATTGTATCTGAGATGGAATTTAATAAAGAAAATAGAAGGATTGAACACACTCTCTACACTTGTGGAACTTGAGCTCTATGATAATCAAATTGTAGTTATAGAGAACTTAGATAATCTAGTAAATTTAGAGTAAGTAAAGAAATCATGGGGATGCATTTTATTAATAATAATTTAGCTTATTTAAACAAATTTTTATAATGTTCACATTATACAAATATATTTCCTTATAAGATATAGGATAGTTGATACTTTGTCAGTCTGTTTAAGTGTAGTAGGAAGCATTTGTCTGAAATAACTGTAAATGTAATGTTTATGGCTTCAAAGTTCACCCAGAGAAACTTAGATATAAGACTTTCCTTTCACTGGAAGACTAAGCATGACGCAATATATGAGGGCTACAGAGTGTGATTCGCACTGTATTTGTATGTGAAGCTGCTATTTTATAGTTAATACTGTATTTTAATAATTGCATATAAAATGTTCAATTCTAACAAAAAATCAATTAATTTGCAGGATATTAGATTTATCATTCAACAGAATTAAGGAAATAACTGGTTTAAACAACCTTTTAAAATTAAGAAAACTTTTCTTAAGTTCCAATAAAATAACTGAAATTAAAAATGTGAATCATTTACCACAGCTTGAATCTCTTGAGTTGGGAGACAATCGAATAAGGGTAAGTAAGTTATTATGGTTTAATTTACTAGAATAACTTTATTGTATTTGTGAAAAAGTCAATTATTGGGTATTTAACTACATATACCAAAAATAAATAGTTTTTTGTTTACTTATCAGTATTATTTTTAAATATGTAAAACAGCAGCTGCCATAATATGGCATCATATGGTTTTGTGAGCAAATTATCAACTGGTCAATGCTATATTTGTTCATAGGTTCATAATTTTTAACCAATCAGTGTAGCTGCTTACAACAACATGCATATAAAAAAAATATTTATTGATACATTTACAAAAAATATTATAATGACCTATTATTAATTATATTTTCTAGAATATAAAAAATCTAGAAGGCCTAACAGCTCTAAAGGAACTTTACCTTGGTAAAAATAAAATAACTAAAATACAAAACTTGGATGATTTAACCAATTTGGAAATACTTGTTTTACAAAGCAATAGAATAACGAAAATTGAGAAATTGGAACAATTGACAAAATTGGAACAATTGTATATTTCGGAAAATGGTCTAACTTCAATAGAAAATTTGGATAATCAAGTTAAACTTCAAACTTTGGATTTGGCTATTAATAAAATAACGGCTATTGAAAATGTTAGACATATGAGTGATTTGGAGGAGCTATGGGTAACTATACACTTTTTACTATACATTTTTTTATAAATAATAGTGGTGCAATCATCATTCAAAACTGGTTTGAAAAAACAAAAATAGATAGGTATCATGCAACAATGAGAAAATTGAGTAAAATACAAGTCCAACCAATATTTTAGTACCCAGTAGTATTCAAATATTTTACAATTCCAACAAAAACACAGTAGTTTTAACATTTATACAGCTATAATTTATCTATTAATTTATAACAAATATACAGCTATATCTATTAATTTATAACAAATATACAGTTATAGTGCATTATAAGAATTTGTGATCATAAGACACATTCAAACCATTTTCTATGCCTTTTGTTTAACCTAAAAAAATTTAATATTGTGCTAAAACAATCCCATCAAAAACACAAATAAGAAATGAAAGCAAAGTTAAATGTTAAAGTATAGCATTATTCTCCACTTGTTGGAGATGGGTAGATCTATATGTGTGCCGAGTTCTGTGTTCACTAGGGATAAAATTCAAATTTTAAATTTCACTTGACAGTTTTTACATATAGGCTTTATTATATTTGTAAGTTAGTGTACTTCTAGCTTGTACTGGACTTTTTTGGTAATTCAATTAGTTATTTTGGACAATATAAGTCAAATTGTAGGCTTTTTAACAGGAAAAGACAAGGCACGCAGTTTACGGGTCGATTCATGGTAATAATAATGTTAAATCAATGTAGTAATAAAACAAAAACTGCACCAAATTTATTACAAAATCAAATAATTTATTATTTTAATGAATACATGTGTATTTTTTTATTTCAGTTAAATGACAATAAAATAACAGAATGGTCATCTATAGAATATTTGCAAGAAAATAAAAAGTTGGCAACCATTTACTTAGAACGCAATCCAATCGCCTCTGATCCTGCGTACAGGAGAAAATTAAAGCTGACACTACCATCTCTCAAGCAAATTGATGCTACATTGTGTAGATAAAACATTATTAGTAATATTAAATTTATATTGTAAAAACAGTAGATTTTGTACAATTACAAAAATGACGTAAAAATTATATTTGTCATATTTACTGTAAAAATGAAGTCAATATTTTTTTAAATTAATAATGATCATAGTAAATAATTATATTTGAAATTAGCATTTGCTCCAGCAATTGATGTGTGTTCTTAATATGTGTATTTGATATGCAAAAAAATATTAGAACAGAGTGTCTTAACACAATGTTCCCTCTGCCTACCTCGCTGTGCGTTTGAAGCTGAAAAGGTCTATTTGTTCTCATATCTGAAAGTTTGTACTATATGCATTTCATATTTTAGATTAATTCTATAGCCCCCATTTTTATATGATAGTACCCTATCTGCACAACCCTATATCTAGTGATGGAATGCACAAGAAATGTGATGTAATCTCCGCTTTAGATATATATTATTTTTCATACTACAAAATTTATTTTTAAAGTTTATTTAAAAAAATTACGTCATTGTTGTTTTTGCTTGGTTACATAGATTTTATATAGGTTTAGGTGATTATATTAAATTTTTGTATATGGTAAGTACCAGTACCACCTTTATAGCAGCTATAATGTAGTCAACATAAGTTAATTTTTGTTTACTTTTAGTTAGTAATAAAATTAGCTGTAATCTTTTCATTAACACATATTTATATGTTATAAATTTGATATGAATATTATTTATTACCTACCACATCTATATATGATTATTTTATTAGTTATTATTTCTAGTAAAATAAATGAAGTATCAACATCATCGTCACAGTGGAAATGTATATTTGAGAGGTGTCCATTCAAGTCCTAGTAACAAAACATTTCAATTTAATAATAAAAATATATAATGTGCCAGTCCTTTATAATCTACTAGCGACCCGCTCGCGGCTTCGCACGCTTTAACCACAGAATGATTTACTTAATACACTAAAATTATATTTATGTTTCAATATACCTATAATGTATGCTTGCAATGAACTTGAGATTTCTAATGTGAAAATTATTAAAACCTTAGGTGGCATTTTCGTACCTCCCATAAGAGAGATGCAACTGTCAATATATTAATATCTTTAAACTTTTGCCTTATGGAGTCTTTAGGATAAATTGTAGTTATAACTATATAGTTATAGTTATATCGATACTTACAATAAAATCCTAACTCATCGGTGTCTGTACGTGGAAGATATATTAGAAAAAAATATTATTATGGACATTTAAATATTTAATAGAACTTGATCAGTTTGTTTGTTTATCTCTGCGTTCACGATAATCGATGCGATGCTTAACCGATTTAAGTGCAGTTTTGTAATTTGGCTAACTTCCTTTAAATATTTAGTATTAGTTTTATTTTAATCGGTTCACACAAAATTAAAACCAGATTCACGCTGTATCCAGCCTATAGCAGGGAAGATAGAGGGAACTTAAGTGTTAAGATACTGCGTATGATATATGACTGACGTGAAATGAATATATGATTAAATTTCAATTCAATCCTCCAAGTGGGAATCGAACCCATAACGTCACGTCACTGGCACAATTTTGTGCCCCTACGCCGCGACGGTCTTTAATATTCATACAGAATGGAAGCTTCAGCGCACCCTTTACGGGGAGTATATAGGATAAACTATTATTATATAAAAATAATTAAAAATATAATATTTTATTAAACCCATACCTAAAGAAATTAATCAAGATACCTCAGCAGTTTACACGTAGGATCTAAACCTGTATTTCCTGTGACGCAGTTACGCATCTATGCAGATACCAATAACGCAATCACATACTACTACAAAATATTACTAAAAGTTAAGCAACTTTGAACTTTGCCGCCAATACCTACGACTCGTATGTTTGCGTCTTTAATGACAAATAGCGTTTTATTTTAATATCAACGATAATACCTAAAATTTACTTTGTATGAAAAAATAACTTTTTCCTTCCATTTTTTTAATTGTATTAGGCTTTTATAGTACTTTTTAATTGTATTAGGCTTTTATAGTTAAAACTATGGTTTCATTTAAAGTGGTACTGATAAAAACATTATATAATTGACTATATAATATCTATAGTGATTTTTTAGTGAATAGAATTATTATTATTATTACAACACTTGCGAAGAGAGCATATTTCGGGCATTTTTTAAATTCTTATACCTTTTGAGAAACTACCAACATTCTTATCGTTAATAATTTTTTTTTTAAATAAAAAAAACATTTGAATATTTTGTCTAAATTTTTCGTCATAATGACGCGAAAATATTCAAAATGTTCAAAATTAAAAGTTTAAAAATGTTGGTTGAAAATAATTATACTGTAGGAGGATACCTTTATATGTACTGTTTAAATCTGTTGTTTTATGATATTATGTAGAATAATATAGTCTATAGATAATCACACATTCCTCTTCACACTTTTTATTCTTTAACTATAATAAGTAAATATATTTAACGTTATAACGTTATATTAAACGTATTAATAAAATTAATTAAATTTATTAATACGTTTCAAGTATTCATTTGTTTTGAATATAACATTAAGATTGATTCATAAAACATATTTGGCACTTCCTTAACTTGATTATTTCATCTATTTTTTTATATACAAAGTTTTGATTAAGTTCTCTTGAGAAATATATATTGAGAAATATATGTACTGTAAATGAATGTAACGTACCTACGTGCCAATGATTAAAATGTATTGATATCCCCACGTGATCCATCTAAACCCAATATAAACTTTTATAAACTATAGCAACCAACTCGCGGCTTCACCACATTTGTGAATTATTTGTTTGTTTCGATACAGGGAATTACTTGAAAGTTTGTATTAATTTTTTTTAAAACAGCACCGATTTTTATAAAATTTGAAAGTCAGACTCTTTAAATATTTCATTGAACGCGTGTTTCATGGTTTTTAGAATTCATCCCGTAAGAGTTCAAATACTGGGTTGAAAGTTTATATGGAAAAATCTTTAAATCGCCACCGATTTTTATAAAAACTTAAATTCAGACTGTTAAAAATATTGTAATGAACACGTTTCGTACAGAGTAACAGAGGCCGGTCGTGGCGCAGCGGCACAAAGTGTGACTGTAAACCGACTGGTTGTGGGTTCGATCCCCACTCGAGGAGATGAAATATTTACTTAAATTTATATTTCCATTTCTTCGCTCTGGTGTCGAGGCAAAGTGCGGCGTTGAGTTCTGCCACTTAACACGCAATGCCTCCGGAATTCGGCAGAAAGTGGGGAACGGATTGTCTTTCACTACGTTCCCTCTGCCTACCCTGCAGTGTGCGGGATACAGCGTGAAGCTGATTTATTTTTATTAACACGTTTCGTGGTTTTTTTTTAAAATTCACCCCTAAGGGTGCTAATAAGCAGGCGAAGTTGCTCCGCGACCGCTAGTTTTAATGTAATAACATACAATATATTTATAAAAATGAGAATGTATTGTTTTGTTTAATAGCTCCTCATAGTTATTACAACACATGCAAGGAAAGATCATTTTAGAAAGTTGTTTAATTATATTAGAATTATAAAAACTACCAACATTTTTATGGTGAATAAAATATTTTATCAAATAAAAAAAAGTGTCTATGTTTTCCACCTGAAAAACACTAAGGGTAGAAAAAATATAAATATATATATATAAAAATATAGATACCACATTAGTATCAATACACTATGCTGGTAACAATAATTGAAAAAAATTATATACTACTTACGGGATAACTTTGTATGCAAAGTTTAAAACTATTAATTATATACATACATATACATATCTAAAGTATATATATATATATATATATATATATATATATATATATATATATATATATATATATATATATATATATATATATATATATATAGGCATCTAAAATATAAATATATATATTAGATATTGATGTCTTCTATAAAATTGCAGTACATCACTTTGCGCTATTGTCAATAATTTCCACAACGTAGGCGATATAAGGTTTTTTTGGTACTTTTTTACACGTTAATCGTGTAATTGTAAAAGAATTTTCCTTATCGGGTCTATTTAATCCTAGTGCTGGTGGTGTCGTAAGAGGCGACTGGGCTGATTCCACTGGATCATTACCACCCCCAGCATTAAAAACCGGCGTGAAGTAGTGGCTTTATGCCACTGCGTTTCGCATCAGGTAATGCCGGGCTCCGGAGCCCAACCCACCTTAAAGGCGGGCAACGAACCTGTAACTCCTCTGGTGTTGCACGGGGCCGTGGGCGGCGGTAGTCATTTACCATCAGGTGATCCAAACGCTCGTTTGCCTTGTCCTTTCCATAAAAAAAAAAACAAAAAATCTAATGGACTGTCTTAATAATTTAAGTGGTATCGATACAAATCCCCCCCACACCCGCAGAGGTACTCGCCACGGTGCGCGAGGCCACACGGCACACACTACGCATTTTTTATTACTACATAATTTTCTTTAGATTTATATTTTTAAATTCGTTATATCTTTTGAATGGGATGTCCGATCTTATTAATTCAAAAAGTATTTTACAGGTATTGAAATTATCTTTCATAAAATATCATTTCATGGGATAAGGATTGATGCAGAGGTATGAACAATATGGTTTGATTATTGTCGGCACTTTTGTTAACTTATAAAATATAAAAAAAAAGGTTATATTGTCATAACTACAGTAGTTAAACATATGCTATCGCGGACTTTTATATAGATATTGATGCGCTCTACAATACTGTAGAACATTGTTTTGTTCTATCATCAATAGTTTTCACAGCGCACGCGATGATAGAATTGTTAAGATCATTTTATTCTCACCTTGAGTTACATTATTGCATTTTTATTAGGGATCCCTATTTTTTTTGAAAATGTAATATAGCCTATGCTGGTCAGTAAAGATGCAGCTTTCCAATAGTGAAAAAATTATTTAAATCGGCCCGGTAGTTTTTGTGTGAAAACTCTACAAACATACACACATACATACATACATACATACAAACATACAAAAATACAAATCTTACCTCTTTATAATATTAGTATAGATAATATAATATATTACTTTTGTATAGCCTGTCTGGCTGTAATGACAAAAGTCAAAAAATGTCTGTAAAACTCATCCTTTCCAAATTATCATTGTTAATATTAAATGACATTACACATTATTATATTTTGTAATTGAAAATTAAAATATAAATTTATAATATTGACCCCACATAAATTATGACTCAAAAATTACATATAAAAAAATAATAATTGGACAATATAAAAATTAAACAATTATACCTGTAACTAGTGCCTAACAAAATACACTTTACTATTCAATGTCATATAAATATATTATATTACATATAAATAACGGCATAAATTCTTTCTTCTCATTGTATATACCATTATACATATATCTATTTAGAAATATTGTTTATTTAAAGTAGTTAAGTTTCTTGTAATTTGAATACTTTTGTTTAAAACTTTATGCGTCGGAAAAGTATTGTTGATTGCTTTTTTTAAGTATTAAATATAGTATAAAAATATAGATGTAGTTTTTTTATCTTTATAATTATATAGAAATATTAATAAAAAAAATATGACTATTTTGAAATCCTTATATATATATTTTGAAATTATTGATTTATATTAGTTTCATTAAATTACAAGAGAAATCTAATCTATTAATTCCTTATATAAAAAAGTAATTCACACACATAAGTATTTACGTATGAAATTTTTTAAAGCTTTTAACTTCTCAAAATTATAAATTACAATACAAAATATTATTTTTTGTGTTCTTTTCAACTCATATTAAGTCAATTTATAGTTTTCAAGATAAAACCTACACGTTACTGTAGTATTTAATTTTCAGGTAGACTCGGAATCGTACCAGAATCTTGTCGAAATGGATCCTGTTCGGGAACGTATTAGCGTGCTTAATAAAATATTTGATCTATAAATTTATTTTATAAATATATATTTTTTCGTTTCATTTTATTTAAAATTCATTTTTATAACCTAAATTTATATGGTATTGACTCGATACGATTGGACGTCGTGTTCGAGTCGAGGCAAGTCGCAGAGACACGTATGACTGCAAACGCGACTGGTTATGGATTCGATCACCACTCTAAGAAATAAAATATTTATTTAAATGTATACTTCTATTTCTTGGCTTTGGTGTCGAGGCAAAGCAGGACTTTCAATTCCGCCACCCAACACGCAATGCCTCCAGAATTCGGCGAAAAATGTGAAACGGAATGTCAAGACTAGGCTCCCTCTGCTTACCCTGTTGTTTGCGGGATACAGCGTGAAGTTGATTTTATGTACATTATATACTTAGAAAATATGATGTGAGTGTGAGTGTGACATTATATTTATGAAATAAAACTAAAATACTTTTTTTTATTTTAAAAATAAAGATTTTCTAAGTGAATGAAAGAATGTATACCGCTCTTTATTTTATCTACAATCTGACAACTGACAGCAATAAGAAAATGTCAGGTCATTAGGTAATTTTTTTCTGTGCAAAAGTGACTGTTTTTCTGCAATTTCATCATAATGCGTGTTGTTTGATTTTATTTTAAACTAGTGTAAATAATGTGTAATAGTAGATTACTCTAGTATCTAAGTACTTAGCTACGAGTAGTGAATGGTTGATTATAGTTTAAACGGTACAATAAAATAAAGCAACATTACCGTCCACGCGGAATTGTTTGTTCATTGTAATGGAAAACCTTGACCAGAGTAACAATAAAAACGTGTCTCTCAGCTTAATCGCCGAATATGGGTCTGAATCTGATTCTGAGGACACACGATCGAATGATAATACTGGAAATGATGATTCCGACGCGGTGGAGCTCAGTGAAATGGTTTTGAAGAATAATATTATTAACGCTTGCGCCCATGGTCCGCTGTCCGAAGGCGACAGTGATACAAGTGTTGTACGACACATGATAATAGATAGTTCAGAAAGTGGTGTGGTAGAATATGATGTAACGGAGTACAGGGATGTGGACAGTGACTCCGACTCGAGTTCAGATGATTCTAGTGATAGTGATAGTGATGTAGATTCTGTTAAAGACATCGAGGAATTTTCTAGCGGGTATTTGTACTAATTATATATTGTTACACTTAAATATATTAAGTTACTGAACTGTGTTTATTTTAATTATATAATGGTTTTAGTGATGAACTGGAAAGTAATAATCGTTCTGGAAAACTAGAACCTCCTAAAGTACATGGTGAATTGGGTCTTGATGACTTACCACCTATAGAAGATCTTGCCATAAGCTTACCGTCTCAAGAAACTACTAAAATTGGAACCGTTACCAGTATAGTAGATAGATTAGGTAAGTATTATGTTTTATTTTTTAATATTGTATTAATTCTGCTGCACATAACATAAATCTAACACTTTTAAATATATTGTATGTTTAAACACTCAAATTATTGCCTAAATTTAAGGGCCTACATGTTATGGGGTAATCAACGCCACTTTTACTTTGTCTGCCAGAGAAAGAAAATTAAATAACCCATCACCATCCAATCCAGAAATGCAAAATGCATTTATAATCATAGTATCCCACAATATAGTAATGGACTGTGATAATACTCTTATTAATATACATATTTTACTATTATATTTTTTTTAGCTTGATGCTATATCCCCAACACAGCAGGGTAAGCAAAGAGAACCTAGTGTTAAGACACTCTATTACTATTCAACATCACCAGAGTGAAAATATGAAAATATTAAACATTTCAAATACCGAAGTGGGAATCACACCCCCAACCACACATGTCACAGTTACAGTCAAATGCTTGTGGATTGCTTAAAATAATTAATTAATCTTAAGACTATTTATCTCTTTTACAGTGATAGTTCGAGCATATCCGGAAACACCATTAGTAGATCTGGACAGTATTCTGTTTTTGGATAATGGAGCTAAAGCATTGGGAAAAGTGTTTGATGTTTTTGGACCTGTAAGTCATCTATCTTTCTTTTAGCTTAATTTTTTTATAATATATAGTAGACAGAGTAGGAATTACATGTGTGGATGTGGGATCACATGGGTGAATGTAAAGATTATCACATATATTACATTTATAACATAAAGTTATTATGAACTCGGCCGTTGTAGTATGGTGGAAGCTAACCCTGATGTTGTTTCAACTGTAAATATAATGGTTGCGGGTTGATCCTGATTTGCAGGAATGATTGTATTTACAAAAAATCTAAACATCATCAGAATATACAAGGCTGTCGTGACCCAGAGGACCCACTAGCATATGATTGTAATGCAACAGTTGTGGGTTTGATCACCACTTGAAGAAATGAAAAATTTATGTAAATGTATATTTCCATTTCTCTACTCTGGTATCGTGGCAAAGCAGCGCGGCATTGAGTCCACCACTCATACTCTCACATAATGCCTCAAATATTTGTTGGAAAGTGGGGTACGGAGTGTCTTAACACTAGGTTCCCTCTGCCAACCATAATGTGTGCGGGATACACCGTGAAACTGATTATATTTATTATTATATCTTAGTTGTGGCAAGCTAGAGCGGTGTTGGGTTGTACGATTTAACACAAAGTATCGTAAATTGAGCATAAGGTTGAAAACATCATCCTTCTGAATAAAAATAATGACAATTTCCTGTTCAAACTTATATAATCTTTGCAGGTAACAGAACCAAACTATTGTGTTCGTTTTAATTCTGAGGATCATGTCAAAGAGCGAGGAGTTCAGCCTGGCATGGAAGTGTTCATTGCACCTCGGACCCAACACACTAAATTTGTTTTTCTCACTGAACTTATGAAGTAAGTTTGAAATTTAAAGGCATGGATAATTTAGTTTTCATTTTATCTTTATATTGTACAAACATATATCTAGTGAGATTTTCTAGAGGAAACCACAACTTAACTTTAGTCATTTAGTTTACAGATTTTTTTTACTTTTGAGGCTTAAGATTGTAAGTGGGTTGTGGCTAGTCCAGGCATATACTTACTATCATTCCCCCAATATAACAAGTTATCATCAGTGTATCTGTGGCTTCACCCCCTTGGTCATGTGGAAATAACTAAGAGTTGTCTATAACACATTCTAACTGTGGGAGGTAACTCTGACCTTCAAAACGATTAACGTGAAGAAGGCCATATATAAGGTATCATACTTTATATATAGTCTTCTTTGATTTGTACCAATGTTTCATGGGATTAGTAAATTCAAGCAAACAAGTTCTTTCTTATATATATATAATATGACGCCGTTTAATATATCGTTTGCTTAGAGTGTAAAAGTTTTTTGAAAACGTTTTTAGTCTTTTTCAAGAACTTTCTTAATAGGCTGTTTGCATTTTATTTTTTAATCATTACAATTTAAAATGTTTCTTTTTATTTTCAGAGTCAAAGGATCAGATGCATCATGGCTTAACGATATAGAACCTCCACCAAGCCACGTCGACTTCTCTGACGATGAAGAAGAGAGGCGCGCTAACAAAGCTAAAAAGGAACAAAAACAAAACAAGCAAGATACATCAGAAAATGGTGAGAATTCCAAAACCCCTAGAAAAATGCTTGAAGCAAAACGTAATCAAAGACCATCAGAATCTAGTAGTAGGTTTGGAGGGTCCAGCCGCGGTCGGAGCTCAGTACCTTCAGGTTTTAGAAGAAACCCATTCCATTATACAAGACCTCAGAGAGCGTTCGAGGATCAGGAGATGAGAACGCCACCCCCTCATCCTAATGTAGACCCTGGAGGTCCTATAATGCCTCCTCCTGGCTTTAGTCCAATGTTCCCACATTTCAATCCCACTACGCCACCTCCATATATAATGAATAGGATGCAATTTAGAAATCCGAGAATGCAATTCATGAATATGCCATTCAGACAGAATATGCCAGTTTTTGGGTCTAATTTCTGTGGTATGCCTGGGCAGCCTCCGCAATGGGGACCCCCGCCCCCACCTGGGACCTAGATTTAGAACTAAATTTGGGACTAGGTCTGGGTCTGGGTCTAGGACTAAGCACAATAGGTAAGCCTATATTATAGTCAATAAATAGCTAGTGCTGTGCTAACAATACTAGTTTGCTTATCCAAATATCTATATTTATAATAAATAAAACTTATTGCTAATTTTTGATGTTTTATTTTTTTATCCTGTTTTTTATAGATAATTAATATTTTATTTTTGTTCATATTGTTTATAGTAGCTAAGACAGATGATAAGGAATTAAATCAAAGACCAATAATTTTGTGATTTCTTTATTAAATATTTCATTGTTAGAAATTAACTAACGATCGAATTTCATAAATGTTAAAATAATAAAAAAAATGTTTATAATAATAAAGTACTACAGCTAAAAAATACTGCTCTTGGACTATGCAGAACTAAACAAACGTTGTAATTTCTGCTGCCCTTATTGACGATAGTCAATGAAACTGGTTAAAATTATAAAAAAAAAAAATTAAAAAAATTTTGCACTCACATGATCACAACGTAAAATGATAGCCATTTCACAAATACAAGAATATAAAATCTCACACTACAACTAAATATTCCTTGCTGTATGAATATAATATGTATTGATTTTAATTAAAATCCTTGAGTACATAGCGTTCGTAATATAAGATATATAAATAGATAGATATAGCCTATATATTGTTATTATTACGATTATGTAACTGACTTAGAAAAATATTTCTAAGATCTATAATATAAAGCATGATTATTATATTATTAAATATATAAAATAAAATGTAAACGAAATTCATGATGTGTCATTCTGGTGGCACAATAGTGGCAGTGTAAAAAAAAAACAACATATATGCAAAATTAAAAATTTCGATTAAAATGCAGATTATGCGAATTTTAAATGCTCAATTTATATAGAAATAAATAAATAATAAATTGTACCACCATGTTTTGTATAGATTAAATAAAGGGGAAACAATAAATGCAATCAACCGGGCAATCACTCTAACATTCCATAAATAATTATTTTTTCGTTTATTGCCAAACCATAAGGCCCGCTGTTCAAGAACCAACGCTTATACAGCTCAATTTATTAATAAGTGCGTTTATATATTAAAATGTTTATTATTGTTTCTTTTATAAAATAAGTATTGAGGTGTTTTTGATTATTTTGCTTCTCGCTGTATACCGCACGTAGCAGAGTAGGCAAAGGGAACCTGGGAACCCTTGTGTTAAGTTTATTATTTTGTCAATTAAGAATAATGTATGTATTGTTTTATAAAATAAAGTATTCAAAATTGTCAAAACCTTAAATGACATTAATCCCAGTACCATAATTCGATTAGTGTTCAGAAAAGTATTAATCGACACAGAGTGTAAAGTAAATAAAGAGTGCAATTAAGTACTAACGTACATTAACAATTAATGTGCATTAAAACTTAATGACAATTAACGATACTGTACAAGCGTTAGTTCTAGAAAATACGGCAACAGAATCACACTAAACTTAACGAAAACCACAAAGCCAATAGGGCCATTCTATTCAACTTAAAAACGAACCTAACCTACTCTGGGATATAATATAAGGTCATTGCGTGGATTAACTGATTGTATTAACTTATCTTTAGTTATAAAAATACAGATTCATTATTTAAATAAACACTCAGTTGCCTTGAGACTCACCACAATAAAAATGCCTCTTCGGCTTTTCTTAATAGATGATAAGGTTAAAATTATATATTACCGATGAAATTATAGAAAACGGTAGAGCAGTCTTCCATTAAATACGTAAAAATATACTTTAACGAAATAAGAATGGCGATTACGAATAATAAGCGTCGATTAATCGAAATAAATATAGAACATATTATTTTATATTAATGAGATTGTAGGGCGGACGTGTCAGACCTTTTATATTTTTTATTACTGTTTCATTTCGATCGTTAGATTTGTCATTATAGATAACGTAACGAATAGTTATGTCTTAATTAGGCGTATCGATTATTTATACGTAATCGCCAAACTCATCGAGCGTACATCAGACGATCCAATACATCACTAATAGACGATAAGAATAATTTGATCTCAAAATATAAACTTAACACTAATGTAAATTATATTTAATCAGCTACGATTAGTCGAAAGGTTACAATTTCGTATCGATTACACTTTAGGAACTATACTACTGTACAGATATGAAGAAAATAATTTCTTAAAAATATTCATAGTAGCGAGTAATACTTTGAAAGACCTTCCGTGTGGAAAACAAAAAGAGGAACATTAAAATAGTAAATTAAAATATTAAAACGTACTACAATTAGCGCGGCCGTCTCACAGCCCTACACAAAGTACATACATGACACAGGCAATACGTAAACAAATATAATTATAATATATACGTTTTCAATGTGTTGCTAAAATAATTAGCTAACATCGTATCACTTGTTCGTGTGGTGTTGCCAGTTAATATTTAGAATATTTGCTTTATCTAAGACACTACGCTCTACGATCTAGTATTCACAGAGGTCGATACACTTAGACACGGAAAGGCGAAACAGCGTGCTTACTACGCGATATCCAATATTTAATGTTCACTTTAACACGTTATATTATTAGCAAAATAATTCAAAATGTTTCGAGTGTGGCAACATCGAGACATCGTATTTTAGTATTGTTATAGGAGACGCGATGCGACCACCCGCGAGATTAATCATTAACTTATTATTACAATATACGATATATTTATTATAATAGACAGCCAATCAGACGCTACTTATGAATAATTATTACTACTCAAAAATATTTTTCGATACTAAAATAACGCATCTGCATTTTTGAGGGAAACCGAAAAATCACATCTGCCGAATCACTTGTTTTTTTTTCTTAAATACCCACAAGCGTCCATCATTGTAGTTGAGATCTCCACAAACTTTCATATTTTAGGTAATTCGATTGAACTGTGACAATTTAATTAATCGGAATGGTTATTTTGGAACAACCGCTATAGATTGCAACAACTATCAATATCATAAGAATTCAATGGTTACAACTAACCATAAAACCAAACAGTCGCCAATACAACCGAACTACCAACAAAACGACGCCGTGGGTACATCAAAGTAAGTACGATACGCTGAAGGCAACGGTACATTAAAACTACGTTTCATTACAATAAGTAAATATGTAGACTCTATGTAGAGTATCGGAAAATATTATAAATCTATACGATATCGATTAATATACGAGACATTGTACATGAAAACTGCTGAATAGAACTAAAAAAATACTACTCTAATCAAATCTACGGTCTATTGCGTGTTAATTATTGATTGCCGTTAGTTTCCATGTAGAATGTATTTTACTTGTGACATTTGTTCTCGATCAAAAGTTTTTCTCTTTTTTTGTGTCAATGAGTATATTTCATTTCATTTGCGAGGCGCGACCGGCATCCGAACGACGCTAGGAAAATACTCTACATATTACATACGCATATTTATATATATATATAAAAAATTCTTATGCTATCATTACTTTTAATATGGCTCAGATTATATATATTTGGAGCGACGATCGACCGATAGATCGAGAACATTCTATAGTGATTCCCGAACACTGTCGAACAGATCGCGCGGTTATTGTGAAAAAACCGCTCGGACGCCGCTCGCCGGTCGCCATTGTAAAGCTTTAGCAGTTACGATTAAATATCCACTTCAATAAATAATCATCACCAATTTTAAATGCATCGACAGTCATTTTAATTAGGGATCATTGTAGTAGCATTCATTATATTTCCAATTAGGCCGCAGATAAATAACACTAACAGTCAGGAAGACATATTGCTAACTCCATCACATTCTGATTTTATAGAATGTCTAAAACACATTCGTCTGAAAATGGCACGAGCTATCGTTTTACTGTCGATTTATTATATATTTAATACGAGCGAACGGCTTTTAATGCTACCACAATAATAATCTTAGCGTCTACCCCTAAGATGAGTTAATAAGTGCAAGAGTTTCATCCATTTCGTTAAAGCCGTGCGGGAAGACGAGGCGATATCGACAACAAAATGGACGAGTATATTATAAGGAATACATTGATTGTTTGTTGTGACGACTTCTCAAGGCTCAGTGAACGAACGATTGCTTTTTTTAATAAAACCCAATTTGCATGCTTTTCTGTTTGCAAGTATATATTAAAATACTCAATCAATTAATAAGAGTAATAGTAACGCATAAGCGATATAATATTGATTTCACTATCGATATTTTGATCGATCAATATATCGATATTCCTGTTCGTAAATCCAATAAAATACTCAATCAATTGAGTAAGAACGCGTACATTATAACTTCAATAAGCGAAACAACATCGATTGTTTCCATCGATATCTTTATAGATAACGATAAATTGGAATGTGACAAATCGTTCGTTCAGGGCCAGCGAAATCACTTCCACTTGAAGGGTATCAGAAGTATGGGGTAGACCCTAAGGTTCTCACATTATGTGTTCTCAACAGGCCTGATGGTGCAGTCACCGACGGTTGTGATGGGTGTGATGGTGACCGAACTTGGGGCGGATACTGTTTCCTGTTGCTCGTCTTTCTCCTCGTTCGGAGGTAATTTCACTATTTGGCAATCCCCAACGGTCATTATTTGCGTCTCTATGCCGACTGGTGGTACGTTCTCTTCTGGCTCTACTCTAGAGTCCTCGTCGTCTGATGATGAGTCCGAAACGTCTATGGTCCGGTCGTGGGAAGCCTCGCTGGTGCCGGTCTGGTCGGGATCTACATTCCTGTCAGGGTCAACGCTGGTCACTCCGTAAGAATACGCCAGAGGATTATACATCATTTCCGTCAAGTATGAGAAATCGCCGAATGGAAGGTTTGTCGCGTTGTAGTTCTCGTTGGGTCGTCCGTCTGCAAATTGTAATTTTAGATGTCAATATACATTAGATGTCAATATATATATTTTTTATATGTTTTTAACCCTGTAACCGACATGCAATGTTTCTCGTTTTAACTTTTGAAAATTAAAAAATAGTCATAATAACACGCAATCTGTTTTTATCAGATTTTGTTATGTAACTGTCAATTTCATGCATATTTTTCAATATTTAATGATATAATATACAAGAAATATAAACGTTATGTTAGATACAAGCAAAGCAGGCAAGTTAATCCACATTTATTTTATCAATATATAGAGTTAGTTGAGAAATTATGAATATTTGAAGTTAACATTATTGTATTTCCCATACAAAACTGAAATATAGACACCACCACTATATGTATATATATATATATATTAAAAAAAACAGTAAATTAATAAACCTTTAAGCTGCCATTTTATTAACATAATCTACTATACAAATACCGATTAGTACCGACAATTTTCCCAATAAAATATTGTTTTTGACAATAATTTAGTTTGTACATGCCACTTAGCGTGTGATAGATACTAACAAAACTTGCTTATTTCCGCGGCTAGCCCGTACTGCATCGGTATTGACATTTCCATACCTAAGGAAAGACTTGATTAGCACAGCGTTATGCGATTGGCGTAGTTAAGTTACGTTAGAATGTGACAATAAAATTTAATTAAAATAAACTTCACACTCGGAGACAGTAATTAGCGTTTAATTGACACTAACCGAAATATTGGATATATGTATGTATTACGGTTCTAATGTCAAATTAAATGTAATTTTAAAAATGCAAATATGAGAAAAATAAAAAGTAAATTTCAAAATTTATTTTCCGTCATTTGCAAAAAATCGTGATACTGAATAAATTTAAGTGCTCTCTAAACAAGTAAAAAAACGTGTCTACGTCATTTTTTAGCTAGACGTTGCCATATAATTACATGAGTTCATCAACTTTTCTACGCCAAAACACGTAATCGCGTTCCGTCCATTTTTATTATTATTTTGTTAAACTTTATATTTTAAAACAAAAAAATTAAAAAAAAAAACAATAATAATTTAGTAATATAACACTGACATATTATCAAGAGAAAGGCAGTTTTAAATGCCACTTGTATAAGACCATAATACATAAAGTAAATAATAATATGAGAATAAAAAACAAAAACGAATGGAATGAACACGATGTTGGTAAAAAGGAAAAAAAAGCATAAATGCTATGAGGCTACACACACACGCTCACACACGACTATATAAATTATTACCAACTAAATACAACTATATCCCAATATAAATAAAGTTTAAATTTATTTATATTTATTAAGATGAAATGAACGACCATTGTTCCTATATATATACTACTATAGTTTTACAAAACAATCACAAACTAAAATCTACTTTATTTTAATCTAAGTAAAGTTTAAATTAACTTGTCGATTTTAAGACGAATTTTTCAACCATTGTTCATATATATTTTAGTTTTTTGATTAATCACTAGTTAAAAAAAAGTCTCAAGTCATTGACGTTGTTATAATAATGAAATACCGGCATCTTTAAAACTGGGTTTTTCCTGAACACTTTAGATTTATGATATAGAATATACTTTTGATCTAATTAAATGATATGAAATTAAATATATTTTTTTATTTTTCTTTTTTTTTTACAGGCAATGTGTTTTTTTTTTAATTATATTTAAATTTGTATTTAATGGCGTGTCTGTCTGCTGTTTGAGGATGTAAAAGTATAATTTTAATATTTATCAGCTACACGGTTGTAACAATTGTGTTTTTGGTGTAATTACGAATTCATATAAATATATAAAATGATTCTAGGATAACATAGAGTTTCAAATTACAATAATATTTTTATATAATTTGATGGTAAAAAATTGTTTTTCTATAATATTTACCGATACCCACCCCTACTATAATTAGTTTAAAAAACTACTTAAGTAATCCACCTATATTTCTTTTCTTTTCTTTTAACTTCAAGCTTTATCCGGTACATAAGAGCTCTGTTCCTCTATAATGAAGATACTTGCGTTCTCCACTTTCTGCCGAATTCTTGAGCCTCAAGCATTGCCTTTTTTGCGGAATTCAAAACCGCGTTTTGCCTCGTTACCAAAGCGAGAACTATATTTATCGTAAAAAAATATTTACATGACAAATAATCGCAAATAACAAAGAATTTATGATATCTTCAAAAAAAAACTACGTATATTTTAATACATCTATGTAAATTTACCGATAGTATTGTTGTTAAATAATTAGAATATATTTTGTATAGAAGCCGTTCAACCTAATAATAATAATAATCGAGGGTTGTTACTTGTAACCCTAAATTTTATACCTGGCCCAAATTTTATTTCTTTCCTACGAATAATAAAAACTTAAAAAAAAAGTGAACCGACAAAAATAAACGACCAAATCTTTTAAATATTTTAGTTTGTTTTTTTTCTGTTTAACGATCTATCTATCATATAGCTGGGTGAGATGAACGAAGAAAACCTAGTGTTAGGAGACACTGTTCCTCACACTCCTTGAGTGGCAGTTACGAACTACGATATGAAAATAATTGATTTCTACAACTGCGAATCGAACCTGCAACCGCCGTGTTTGCAAGCTAGTCGCCGTGCCGGACTGACTTTTAAAATGTAAAAATTTTTTTTCTTTTCAAATATTAATCTTAATCGTAATAACGAAACTGTTAAAGTTTTTATTTTTTAGTTTGTTATAATCAGGATAAAACGCCTAAGTAAATATTAACTCAAGAAGTGAAACTATCTGTATTTTTTTTGTTGATCTGTTCGTAAAAGTGCGGAATCAATTGCTTTTAAATGTATATTAGACCAAGGTTTATATTAAAAAATATACGCGTCGAATTGAGAGCCCCTGAGAGAGAGGGTCTTTTCGTCGGTTGAAAAATAAACGGGTTCATTCTACCTGTTTTAAGAATTTGATTTATAAGAATAATATTACGTATTTGGGATTTTTTTTAAGAAAATGTTACAATAATGCTTTGAGTTTTTAATTTAGTAATGACTTTATTCTCCTTGTGTCATATTTTTTTAAGCCACGTCTAATTTTTTAATCAATGGAAGAAAGTTTTTTTTACTATAAATGTAACGTAATGCTACTGAATAGTAAGCGTAATGTATATATTTTAAATGGTTCGAAACTTATTGTGGTTTCAATACTTGAAAACAAAAAAAAATGTTTTTTGTTTAAAATTAAATCCTCAATGTATATTGCGATCATATAAATATATGAATGTATATATTTATATAACGTATATTACAAACTCACCGCCTTGAGAAGGTAAGAAATAATTCTTCGGCGGGCGTCCGCGTTTGCGTTTCAAGAGAAGCTGGTGTCCGGACAGCGCGCCGCTCGGCACGGCGCCGCCCGTCAGTACGCATCCTTCCATGTCTAATGTATACAACATAGGATTTAATTATAATATTATTTCAGGCTTTCCCACATGTATAGAAGGGTAGGTAGAAAAAAACTAGAGACCGACCGAAATTTGTGTTTCGGATATTAAAATAAATCATTCCCCTGAACGCGGATCGAACTCACAACCACTACGTTTACAATCGGAGTCTCAAAGGCTCGTATTTATAAATCGCTCTTAACTCTTAGATCGACCTTGGGGTGCTGTTTTCTTTGATAAAAGATATAATCTAAGAATATAAATATCTCAAGATCGATCTCAGAGTTGAGAGCTGTTTATAAATACGGGCCTACGGCAAAAAATCTTGATATTAGATTCTTTCTAACTTCTCATCTATTTATAGCAGAAAAATAAGCTAAAATTAAGAAACGAGGACTTTTTCTTTCAAATGTAAAAAAAGTTTCAAGTAAAATATTATATGAATTTACATCACGATAAACTAGACACCTATGTAATTTAAATTAAAAGAACAATTTAATATGTTGTAAAATAGATAACGATGTATGAATAATTCATGGCCATTGCTTTTTTTAGTCTCATGATATTCTTTTTTTTTCTTATCCTATTTCCTTTATTATAATTTTTATACCTGGCACCAATTTTGTTTCTAAACAATCAATAATATAACCCAAAAAAGGGTTCTCTTTACCTGTATTTTATCAACAAGTTTTTATCAAATACAGTACAAATTTAAATAATAATTAATTTAAATAATAAGAGTACAAATTTAAATAATAATATAAAGGCCAGTATTTAAATAATAATATAAAATGCTGAGTGGCGGAACTCAACGCTGCGCTTTGCCTCGACACCAGGGCAAAGAAATTAAAATATACATATAAATAAATATTTCACTTCCTATATTTATAAGCGCGAAAGTTTTTTTTTATTATTTTAATTTATTTATTCTTATAAATAATCAATAAGTTATATAGTATACAAAAAATATTTTATATTGTATATTTTTGAGGCCAGTGGCACGAAGACTGTAAAACTGACTGGTTGTGGGTTCGATCCCCACTCGAGAAGATGAAATATTTACTTTTTTTTTTTTTTTTTTTTATGGAAAAGACACGGCAAACGAGCATGCGGGTCACCTGATGGTAAGTGATTACCGCCGCCCACGACCCCGTGCAACCCCAGAGGAGCTACAGGTGCGTTGCCGGCCTTTAAGATGGGTGAAGACCTGATGCGAAACGCAGTGGCATAAAGCCACTACTTCACGCCGGTTTTAAATGCCGGGGGTGGTAATGATCCGGTCAAGTCTGCCCATGCGTGTTGCCATTGCTGGCGACGTGACTCTACCACACGTACTTTAGTCGCCTCTTACGACACCACCAGTACTAGGATGATCCTATTCTAGGCCGGGATCACACGGCACTTACATTTTATATTTCCATTTCTTCGCTCTGGTGTCGAGGCAAAGCGCGGCGTTGAGTGATGCCACTCAACACGCAATGCCTCCAGAATTCGGCAGAAAGTGGGGAACTGACTGTCTTAACACAAGGTTCCCTCTGCCTACCCTGCTGTGTGCGGGATACAGCGTGAGCTGATTATATTTTTAAGAGTGTGATGAGGACACACTTTTATCTCTTTCTGCTTTTTCTTTATTATAATATAGACCACTCCATTAGTTACTTGTAACAGATCTCTTTAAAAGTGGCCGCCACATTGAACATAATATAGTAGTTAACTAAGTAAATATATATTGTAATGACGATTTTTCAGTTTTTGTGTATAATTAAATGTTATTATTATTATTACATAAACAATAAAAAATACATACCCAATGAAGTCTTAGGCGGTCGTCCCCTCCGTTTCTTGATCTTGGGTGTCAGCGGTAGCGGCGTCTTGCGCGGTCGGCCGCGCCCCCTCCGCGGCGGGTCGATGAGGTCCCCCGGGCTGATCTCATTGCGTACCGGGTCGAGGGAAGAGTTTAATACCACCTACATTTTATGTTCAATTAATTTTATATTAAAGGTAATTGGGGGTTTGATTCCGTTCGTGATTGTCCGTTGGGTCCTTTGAGATAAATGGACGTAAATGATTTTTTTTATAACGAAATTGTTTTTTGATTTACAAGTATTTTTAATTAAATTGTGTTATAAAAAATAAATAATATTTTCACATCTTTCAAAGTGTTATTCACTAGAAAAAAGAAAAAATATTTGATAATTTTTAGGAATAATAAAATGGTGAAGCGGAAATTTGTAAAAATCACCCAATACAGACGCTAACAATATAAATAAGAGTATTAGAATTTCGACGTCGCTCGATAAGAACGTATGGCTTAATTTGCGACGAGCGCTTGGACGGTTTCCAAGAAGAGAGTTCCAATCAGGCCACGTCGATTTTTTTGAAAAAAATTTGTTATAATTGTTTTTCGATTTTTTAAAGAAAAATAATATTAACATGTCATATTACGAACGCATTAATAGAAATAGAGGTACAACAATGACAGATTTTCCGTTCAGTTAGTATAGTTCTTTTTTTTTACATCGTTTTGAGCTGACAGATTATAAATGTGACGTAAGTTATTACTTATTTTAGTTTTTATCTGTTATAAAATAAGGTAAAATAACACAAGTTAAGGGTATATATTTTTTAATTGTTAATTAATATTTTTGAATATTGTATTTAATTTCAAAAAGCTATGATATGTTTAAAACAAAAACATAATTTACAATTTACTTAATAGTCAATGAATTTTTCAGTTATTTGTTCAATAAAAAAACATAACTATAATTTTGATACTGATTTCAATTCTACTAAAATGAAAAATGTTTTTCTATGTATAATAATTTTTTTTAGTCTATATATATATTTTTTAAAAATATATATTACATGTATTTTATTGTTAATATATGGTATGTACATGTAAATTAATCTGCCAAAGTGCCCCACCATTATTGTAATTGAAATAAAAAAAAAATGTCAAATGAAAACGTTTATTGATTGGTAATACTTAATCTATGGCTCCATATGTAACGTATTTAAAGCTAAGAAATGCATTTAGTACCGAGATCTGCATATCTCAATCGTCGGCGTCTGTGCAGGACCTTTTTAATGCAAAAATACTATTTTATAGTTAATGGTAAAAGCTTTAAAAGCAACTTTAGTACTTGAAAAAGGTTCTAGATTTTATTGTTTTATTAATTCTTGATAGACCTATTACACTTTTACATAGAAAAATACGTCAAGTAATGATTGTCACGATTTTTTTAACAAAAAAATCCAGTTACAATATCCTGCATTGACGTCGACGATATGTATAATATAGGTATATAGGTATAGGAAGCATCGAGTCTATTATTTCTATATAAGAGTATACAATAAAAGTTTATTTTCCGACAGTCTTTTTCCCTATTCCTTTATTTTTGGCACAACATTTGTTACATTTGTCTTCGTTTTTAGTGCATTCCCTGTGTAACCAATTAGAGCAATGGGCGCATCGGAACCACTCATTCTTTATTTCAGTAATATCTTGGGTTCCTTGACATTCTAAGCAAGTCACGTCAATATTACTACTATTTTGTTGAATAGTTGGGACATTTTGGTTTGGAGTTTGCTCTGGTGGTTTTAGAAGTTCCGCAACAGTGTTAGGATCGTAGGGATACACTCCTGTCGAATTAAATCCTAATATACTCGATAAGGGCAAAGCAAATTTACACCAAGAATTTGCTATCAATTTGGTAATATGATAGGGATTCAAGAAACTTCCTTCATTGTTGATATACCAATTTGTCACTTCAGTTGCAAAATAACCGTTAAAAGGCTTAGAAAACGCCTTGTCCAACGGATTTCAGTGTTTGTGTGGTATGACTTGGTAGGCAGAGTATGATTATATCGTTTTCTTCAGCTATTTCAAGCATTTCAAACGAGTACGAAAGAGAGTAATATGGGATCTAAAATCAAAAGGACTCTTCCGTCTGGTTTTCGCGGAATAAAATGGTCCTTCATCCATTTGTAAAATAATTCGGCGTTAATGTACGAAGATTTTTGATTTATGTAAACTTCTGAGCCTGGCGGTAGATCTTCGAATATTTCTGGGTTTGGATCTTTTCCTTTCATTATTAGAACTGGTGGTAAGAAGGTACCTTGAGCGGTGCAACATGCGATCAAGGAAACATGATCACATTCCACCATATTGGAATCTTTATTTTTTACAGCCCTAGGCATAGAGCGTCCGATTTTACTTTTAACTGGTATACTATTTTCGATCATGTTGTAAATCCGGTCAGGTTTATGAAGAAAATCGTTGTCAGTCAGCAACTTCAATAAAGCTTCAAAGTAATTATTGATTTCCTCTCGATTGATGCCGAGGGTCTTGGCGAGCGATAAATCCTCTTCCTTATTAGTATTGACATCTGGATGTCTCTTCATAAATCCTTTGAACCAATCGCGACCGACTTGTTTCTTATCTCTGTCGAATCTATGTGGTAGCTTCAATTTCTCAATAAATTCATAAATAATAGACTTTACACGTGAATTGTTTAGAGGATATCTAATAGCTTTCAGCCGTTTTACGTGGGCGATGACTTTTTGCTCGCTTTCGGGCCCGAGTCTTAATGCCCGACTGACAATCGGTTCGCCTTTCGAAGACCAAACTATATGCCTTCGTAATGTTTTCAATGGAAGATCGTATACACGACTGGCCTCCATGACGGTTAATTTATTATTCGTGACATCATCTACTGCTTTTCTCATAGTCTCATCTGACCATTTTCTAAATATGCTGGGTTTTTCAATTGGGACCTCTTCAACCTCATCGCTTTCTTCCTGAAATATCAAAGTTAAATTAAGAAATCACCACATTATTAGTAAGTAAGAGACTTACTTGTAGGGGTTTGCCCCAAAAGTAGGACACTAACATGGTGGGGTCACTATGACAGAATATTTAGAAAAGAGAACATACAGAAATTTGATTTTATGGATAAAGTGAAAGCCAATTTTAAAATATAGGAAGGTAAAAATTTACAGATCGTACATACCTTTCGAGACGATTTTCCCCACTTATAACAATAAAATCCACACTACGCTGTTTATGCTCAATATTGATAATGTTGATAAACCGTTATCTATTTTACCTTAGCAGGGTACATTTGGGGCTAGAGTATTAGGAGTACGTATATAGGGAAAAAACACATAGGGAAAAAAGCCAAATTGGGATAAAATTTTTAGGGTTGATAAGCAATACGGGACAAATTTAATATTATTATAGGCACCATGGAATATAATGACATAACTATTTGCTGCACATACATATTGGTTGACACAAAATTATTGAGGATAGGACCAAAAATTCAGGGCGGATAAGACTAAGTATTTAAAGCACAAGGGTAGCTTTGGACAAAATTAAGTGTTCATAAAATAAGCAAAGTCGTAGAAATAAAACAAATATTTAACGAAACATTATAGTCAACGCGATAGGTTTGGGTTCGATGCCCGCTTGGGATAATAAAATATTTTTATTTTCTTGCTTTGTCTTACCATTAGGCTCCCTGCCATAACTAGAAGCTAAAAAAAGAGAAACAAAACATAACAAGCCATTTATTGATATTTACCTGATTACGAGGCGGCAGCATGACATCTCCACTGGGAGTGAAAACAAGATGGCCGGATTCACGGTGTGTAGTGCGAACCATTCCAGACATGACTTCAGAGTTGTTTTCCCTTTTAACAGTAACATCACTGTTCATGTCAACAGTGGGGTCCTCCTGCAAGTTTTGTTTTGATTGTACCTGAACGTTTTGGAATATATCATTGGTTTTTTATTTAATTTGTTGTTGTTTTTTTTGTTAGTATCCCCGTTATAGAAATAATGATATTATATTAACTTTTTAGTTAATTGTAGAGACATTACTAAGTGTCAAATTATTTTGTTTTAAAGAAAAAATGGGTTTAAGCAATGAATAGTAATAATATCAATATTTCTTTAATTATTTACCAATTGTTAAGCGATCCAATAATTTATGACCATATCTATCCTTTTATTAGGACTCAGAAAATATCTCAGACAAAAATGAATCCGCTACTTTCGCTTTCATAAAAATAATTATATGTGTGTTAATAACAACTATTTACCAATGTCCATGTTTGAAAGGCTAAGAAAAGTATTAGATAAGTTTCGTATAGAGTGTGAATAAACCATACTATAAGTTTGCGAGCATTTTTTTAAATTTGTTGTTTTAGAATATAGACAAATATCAGAATTACATTTTTTTGTATAAAATATAAATGAGTACATTTAATCACACTGTATAAAACATCGTGTTAGTTATAATTTGTCAATCTTAAATAAGGAAAAAATACAAAACTGTGATAAATAAACAATTTAAGTTAGAAACAACATAATAAATAAATTATAATTTTATCAAGACAAAAACCCAGATCCCATAAAATACAAGATACGTTCATGAAAATGAAAAACAATATTGATATTAAATTTAGAGTAAGATTTTTTTTAAATCTCATAAAAATAAATCGATTACTCCCAATCCACGGGGGGTATTGGGAGTAACCAAAACCAAATCCGAAAAATTCGTTCTTAAGTTGTTTGGACTTGTATTCTAATACATTAAATATTAACATTTTTTGTTATAAAGCCAAAATGAACACAAAAAAACAACTCATTCACTCAACGACACTCAAGTCTAATTTTAACACATGCCAGTACGGACGATGAGTCCCGGTCGCTATGGCTTTCTAAATTTTTTCGCATTGTACCGCTCATCAACCATGCTGTACATTATTTTAATAACGATTGGCAAACAGGAAGCCCAACTAACCCGCTCGCAGATCTTGGTGTGCACGCGCAGCTTGTCGGAGCGCGCGAAGGAGCGCCCGCAGCCGCCGCACGTGAAGGGGCGCTCGCCCGTGTGCGTGAGGCGGTGCCGCGACAGGTGCGACGAGCGCGCGAACCTGCACATGGTACCTCATCATGAAGCACGAGCCGCATGCTTAAGGGGTTTTGGGGGGAAAACTCTATCGACTCTAAAAAGCGAATCGTCCGGTCGGCAGAGAGATGGCGAGACGAGCTAAACCATTCCCTTGATGAAACCAACCGTGGTTGTATCGAGGGAATCGGCAAGCGTAGAAATGCCCGATAATGCAAAAACAATATAGGGTAGTATAATAAAAATGTAAATATTTAAGGGCCCAGTCGTGGCGCAGGGGCACAAAGTGTGACTGTAAATCCGACCGGTTGTGGGTTCGACCCCCACTCGAGGTAATGAAATATTTACTTAAATTTATATTACCATTTCTTCGCTCTGGTGTTGAGGCAAATTGCGGCGATGAGTTATTCCACTCAACATGCAATCCAAAATTCAGCAAAAGTGGAGAACGGAGTGTCTTAACACTAGGTTCCTTTTGCCTACCCTGCTGTATACGGGACACAGCGTGAAGCTGATTTTTAATTATACATGACATTCTAGTTCACTTAAGCCTCTTTAAAACTCCTCTCCGTCTTGTAAAGATCGACAATATTAGCAGTTTCTATAAGATGAATATTATTGAAATTTCATTGTAAACATACACGTGATATGCGGGATACGGCATAAACCTATAAACAAAAATCAAAATTACCTGACATCACAAATATCGCACACGTGAGGACGTCCATCTTGCGACTCGTTGGCGCCGGAGTCTGATATCGAACCGCTGGAATCTGTCTCTTCATCATCATCCATACCTTGTTTGTTTGCTTTCTCTGAAAATTGATTTTAATTAGCTAATTTCACATATACTAATGTAAAAGTTAAGTAAAAATAACGTTTGTTTTAACATTTTAAATAATATTGGAAATTGTTTATACTAGTGTTAATAATTAGGTTTTCTTTTACACTCTAAATTTATCAAAATATATCCGTGATTATATGTAAACTTATGCCAAATGTTACTAAACAAATAAAGTCTGCTATTAATGCAAAAATTACATTTGCACATAAGAAATCCAAAGTAATTTATAACAATATATGTATATAACGTAAGCAGGTTATACTTTACAGTTTTACTAATAATGTAATATAATTGGCAAAAAAAAAATAAAAAAAAGAAATTAATAGATTGTTGCCATATTAAAAAATATTAAAAAAATTATTGAGAAGTGAAGTTTGAGAGTAACAAATCTTTCTCCGTTATCGTCACTCTGTGTATGGTATGATAAGAGCAAATACATACAGCCCTAAAAGTAAAATCGATGAGATGCACTATTCTATGATCGTTTTTTTATCTATGTCACTCTAAAATATGCTAAAACTAACAAAATATCAAGATGTTAAACGATTTATAATTTTTAACTTGTTTATCTTATCTCATGAGAATTATGAAATATACGGATATACAAACATTAAATTAATCCATAAAGGTTATGTACAAATATCACGTGACCCATCAATATATATATCTTTTTATTTTTTATAAAATAATTATATAAGAGACCGTTATGACGCAACTGCAATTGCGACAGTCATGTTAGGATAAATTCCGTCACTTAAGCGCAATACCTCCAGAATTCGGCGGAAATTGGGGAACGGAAGTGTTTTGGTTCCAGGTTCTCTCTGCCTATCCTGTTAAGTGCGGCGTACGGCATGAAGTTAAAAAAATATATTGTGCTACTCATACTGTTAATACTGTCTTTAAAGTCCTTGAAAAGTTCTCACGGGAAATTATTTAATTTGCATATTTTATCTCTTAATAATAAAAATGAACCGTTTCTAAACAGCATTCCTAATATATATTTTTTTGAGTTATAAAATTTGTATGTTATTATAGCTTTTTTTAATAAGCATAATATTAATTAATTAATTTTATTTCATTCTAAAATCATTATAGCTTAAATATGAAATATCGAACTATATACAATTTTAAAAAGTTCAAATATCATTCTAAAATCATTACATATAATACAAAATATAATTATTTCAACAATCTTGTTAGATATAAAAAAAATTCTAACTCTACACCAAATATCTAATTGGTTACAAAATAACAAAAGGAAAAGAAAAATAGAACGGAGTGACCAATCGCTCTTTTCTCACCATTTACAACTAAAACATATTAAAAAAATATAAAATATATATGATATCAGCGTTCACTAGCACCTCACCGTCTGAATCGTCATGCTCGTTGTTTGTAGGCTTCTGTAGTACAGCGAGTTGCACCACCTTGATGCCGCCGGATTTAGTGTCGTCTTTGTCGGTGCCGTGGTTTGAGTTTGTGGCGCCTGGAACAAAAACATATACATTTTGACTTTAACTTGTATCCCGTATACAGCAATGTTGCATGTCGAGTACCTGAGGCCGTCCTGGCACAGAGCCACAAGGATGTGACTGTAACACGACCATTGCGAATTCGACTCCTACTCGAGGAAATAAAATATTTATTAAAATGTATATATTCATTTCTTCGATCAGAATTCCACCACTGAACAAGTCAATGAGTCGAGAATTCGGCGGAAAATGGGGAACAGAGTGTTTTAACACTAGGTTCCGTTCTGCTTTCCCAGGAACAGAGCCCAACGCCACGTTTTTCTCGTTTTACCAGATCGAGGAAACGAAAATAAGTAATTTTCTTGATTGGGAATCGAATCTACAACCGACGCGTTTGCAGCGGAACGCAATACAAAACTCTTTCATTACTGAAGTAACACACAGGGAATACACAATGCACTCAGTCGGAACTACAGAGTAAAAGCTGATATTTAAAATGGAGGCTTTTTAGTTACTGTAGGGGCCAGAGGATAATAATAATAATTTCATAAACTACGCGGAAATGAACTCCCGACTTGGCCACATGGCCCAAACTTATATTAAATTATGTAGATTATTATAAGATTGCATTAAAGTAATCAGAAAAAACTCAAAAACTTATTTAAATTATAGGAAACAATAAAAAAAATATATTGATGCAAGCGTAAGTAGTAAGTAAACTTCGATTGACTTCCGAAAACAGTGTCGATTTCACTAAAGAAAAGGTCAAGTTAAAAACACATGGAGACCACCTAAAGAGCAAGTATTATTGTTAAGGAATACACGTAGAAATATTTTGGGTGCCTTATAAAAATAAATAATAAAAGTTTCTCATATTTTTGAGCATTGCAGAGTAGGCTGTAGGAACCTAGTGTTAAGATACCCCGATTACCATTTTCCGCCTAAATACACAAACATTGCGTGTTGAATGACGGAACCTAACGCCGCGCCTTGTCTAGTAGCCGGAGGAAGGAAATAAAAATAATTCATTCCTCCAGTGGTAATCCAATAGGGTGCCATATCTTACACTGAATAAAAAATACAGAGAATAAATAAACGAGATAAAATAAAAATGGTATATGATTTTGCTGTCGTCTTTTATCTATCCTGACTTTATCCTCTGCCTATCCTAGAGTAGGTTTTGTCTATCCGGCCAAGAAAAAGACGTTAAAATATGAACCTACAAACAAAATGTTTTTTTTAAAAAAAACGGGCTTCATCGATATGAATAAAATTTCTAAGTATCGTATCGATTTTGTGTTGTTCCGCGAAACGTATATTACATTAGATCAATAGTACCGTCATATGGATGAGACGGTTAACATGAAATAACGTTTCATATATGAATATATCGCTTTAATTTTAACATATTAAAGGAATTAACGTATTATTTTAGATACTTCGTAGTCTTTTTTCCAATTAAAAGAAAAGTGGATAAAATAGTGATATTTCACGTAGTTTCTTATGTTGAGGCCGGTCGTGGCGCAGCGGCACGAAGTGTGACTGCAAAACCGACTGGTTGTGGGTTCGATCCCCACTCGAGGAGATGAAATATTTACTTAAATTTATATTTCCATTTCTTCGCTCTGGTGTCGAGGCAAAGCGCGGCGTTGAGTTCTGCCACTTATCACGCAATGCCTCCGGAATTCGGCAGAAAGTGGGGAACGGAGTGTCTTTTACTACGTTCCCTCTGCCTACCCTGCAGTGTGCGGGATACAGCGTGAAGCTGATTTATTTATTTCTTATGTATAATAGTTTTTTTATGTGTAATTTGTATAATAATAATAAAAAGGTTTACATATATGATAAAAATCTATAATATGTATATGAATTAGCAACTTTTTCGTAGTCATAAGAGGTGAGGGCCAATCCGTAGAAAATTATGAGTATTATTATTTTTAATATAATAATTAATATATTAAGCAAGTATTATTTTAATTATTCGATATGTATTAATAATTTCCACTTCAATCTGAGACATAGCATATATTTAGCGGCAAACTTAACACCGCAGTTTGTCTTGGCAAAGCAATAACACACAATTAAGATTCCCTAAAGATTCCATAACGCTTACAGATGGACCCAATACGCAACGATTTCCAGTTCAAATTTAAAACCATAAACTAACTTAGAAGGTTAGAATTAGAACTATGATGACTCAGACCTAGAACATTTGCTGTCAAAGAATTTAAACTAATAAAAATACTTATTAAAAAAAACAAGTTTAGTAAAAAAATGAAATAACACAAAATGCTCGCACACCGACATTGCTTAAAATCATTGCGACTTTATAATGTAAATATTTTATTTTAGGGCGCGGCGGCTGGTTCTGTAAATAGATGTTTTTAAGATAGGCCCATAAAAACGTGCACTGTTATTTTTCTCGTTAACATTATATCTAGATTGCTGTAACAAAATTACAACAAAATTGCATTTTGTGAGCATGTTATTGTTATAAATATAAAATAAATCACACAGCACATACACACAGGGTAGGCACACTATTAAGACACTCCGTTCTCCGCTTTCCGCCGAATTTAGCAGGCATTACTTATTGAGTGGCGGAACTCAACGCCGCGCTTTGCCTTGACACCAGAGCGAAGAAATGAAATTATAAATTTAAATAAATCATTCATTTTCTCGAGCGGGGTCGCACCCACAATTAATCATGTTTACAATCACGCACTAGTGCCTATGCACCACGACTTGCCCTATATATGTATATGAACTGAGAAGGTTATAAAAAAATTACAACAAAATTGTACTATATTAACTTGAAATTGTAAGTTACCTTAATGTTATTGTTATAAATATAATTTAAAATAAATATTATACCTATATTAAATATCTTGTAAATAAAAATTTAAAATTACTCCTAAATATGTAGGTATATGCATACATATATAGTAGATAGTATATGGTAATTTAAGTAATAAAAAGAGCAGCTTAATATATATTTTTTTCATAGCAGGATGGGACCAAAAAATACTGTTCTCGACTTTCGGCCCAAATTCGGGAGATTTGGTGTTTAATAGAGGATGTTAACTACGCAATGACGTATTCTATAACATTTTAGTAGTTTAAAATCCTCTTTAAATCTTTACCACTCATTCTTGATTAAATAATGTCAAAAATATATATAAAATTCACTTCACAATTCACAATTAAGTCTAGTTCTAATAAATAATCTACAGTCTATCAAGCACACAGATTGAAAAATCTAATATGTCAGACTATCGTGATTTTAACAAGAATTTTATTATATATAATATTATAAATTTCTTATCTATGATTCATCTACATTATGTTTATGTCGGCTGAGTGAGTCTGTACGTATTATTGTAAAACAATGACTTATGCATACTTATTTAAAACACATTATATTGTTACGCGCTGCGATTTCAATTTATGGTCTGTCAGTTTTATTCGTTTTTTAGGCCAAGATCACAATCATTTGTATTAAATCATCTTAAATATATCTTAAAAAGTTATATTATATAGGTTATTTTTTATCGCAATATAAAAGCAACTTTTAAATAAATATTAAGTTGTAATAATAAAATAATAATAATAATATATTTACATATAGTCCTAAATAACTATTTATTAATAAAAAAATTATAATAGATATATAGACAGATATTCAATATGATTTAGTTATAGAAGTGTTAGTATAAATGTGACACAACTCCACCATTTTATTGCATACAGGCTTAGTAGCTGCTACTGGAGGCTGGCTAATAATAATAACAAAATATATAATGTCTTAAATAACAATTTAATAATAAAGAAATAATATAAAATTAATAATAGATATTTAATATCATTTTTATTTGATTGATAGCAAAAAATGTGACACAATTCCGCCATTTTATTGCATATCGGCTTACTGGCGGAGCTGGAGGCTCGCTATTAACCCTACAAGGCTCAATTTTTTTTTCGTGCGTGAAAAAAATATATAGGTTGTAATTAGTGATCAGAAGATAGGGAACACTTATAAAAATTAAAATAAAACTATATTTTTCGGAAAAAAACACTTTTTATTTCAGTTCCACATATGGAACACTGAGCCTTAATTATACTTTTTGTTATTGAACTAGTGCATATAGAATTGCTTAGGAAATAGTTTTCCATGTACTTTTTTTCAATTGTATCTTATTTAAATGAAATTACTATAACTTATATATTTATTTTTTTTATATATATTGCAAAATCCTACTAATAAATAATATAATAAATCTATTTATTGATGGAAAGACATAAAACAATTATTACATTTATTGAGACAAAGTTCTACGTTACATTTGTCGCAAGATATGTATGTTTTTCCTTTGCATCCAGGATATTTGCACCGTTGTCTTTTTTGACCCCACACAGGAAAGTGCTCAAACCTATCACGTCTGACATCACGAGGAGGTAAGATTGATGTATTTGGCTTCTGCCTTTTATTTTCAACCTCGTCTGATAAACTTGGTCTACCTCTCTTTTTATTTATAGATAACCCACAAATGCATAAACTTTTACCTACTTCAAACTTGAAGTCCTTCTGTTTCATTGTGGTTGGCGTATACTGCTGCTCCCCGACTCTTCGGTACAATAACCAACCATTGATTGATAAGAGTTACATCAAGAAGATGATAAAATAGCCTCAAGTACCACTTTCTAGTCCTTATTTTTATTTTATATTTCCCCAGGAATTAATTTAGGAGGTCTACACCACCCATATGCTGGTTATATGTTTTTATTATTTGGGGGCAATCCACCTGTATATATTTTTTTTGTTTCTTGCAGTATCTTTTTGCTGTTTCTATTGGCTCTTGGCCCACAAACGACGATGATAAAACGACTGGTTTGTTATCGTACCACATAACGGTGACAATATCTGTATTATCACAATTTGCTATCCATAGCTCTCTGAATTTTATCCTTTTTTAGGTCTTTAGTGGAAGGTATTTTGAGATCTTTTCCTAAACGACCTTTATTCACAGTCCCCAGTGACTGTATTCCCCGTTTGGCCAAAAAAGCAATCAACTCTGGCGACGTATAATAATTATCAAAGAATAATTTGTAATTTTGATTCTTCGGTACGGACCTAGCTAAGCGTACTACGATATTTGAACTTGTTCCTAAGTCTTGCTCACTGGAATATCTTAGATCAGGAACGTTCTTTATTCCAGAATAAATTTCAAAATCGTAAGCAAAGCCACGATCATCGCAAAGAACTAGCAGCTTATAGCCCCATTTGTGTGGCTTATTAGGAAGGTATTGTCGTAGTAGATTTGAGGCTTTTGTCGCGCACATTTGCTCATCGACAGACAGCGCTTCTCTTTTAGGCACGCTTTGGCATTTCTTACTCAATGTTTCCAATATAGGCCTAATTTTATGCAAACGATCATACCCTGGACTACCCGATGGGGGTTGTGTGGAGTTATCGTTAAAATGTAGAAAGTGACAATTTTTTTTGAAATAATTTAGCGACTTTGTCTGCATAATCAAAGGAATACCCAATTCAGGTGCCCAATACATTCGAATATTCGGCAACGGCGCCAAACTCATAATCACACAGACACCTAAAAACTTTTTCAATTCATTAGTTGTTATTGTAAATGTCTTCGAAGAATTCTTTTGGATACTAAATTTGTGCATTTCTTCTACAATATGCTGAAGTAACTCATCATCGAAAAACCATAAAAAATATTGAAGGGGAGTTTTGGACAGAATAAATCCTTTCGATGTCATTATCACTTTCAGCATCAGAAAAATCTTGTCCATCTTCACTCCCCGAAGGAATGGCCAATAAACTCTCAAAATCTTCGTCACGCAATCTTCTTCGCGTCATTATTTGTAAAATAATCACAGTATTTATAAAGAAAGTTATCGTAAGTACGTATAAGTGAAAACGGGCTCTAAAGCTCAACGTACCGTATGTGGAACACACATAAAAGTATGATTTACTAATACATTTACTTATTATAATATAAAAAACAACTTACCTCGACAAAGTATACACTTAGTTTTAACTCACAATATTTTTATTTGAGTTAAAACTATCGAATAACTATTTTTTAAATATTTTTTAATTCAAGCAAATGAGTAACGTTTCAGTTTTATTCAAATTTGGCATTTCCTGTATTATAACAAGTACACGAATGACATTTTTAGGTAAAGAGCCGTACTACAATATTGCTAAAGGTCTGTAGCTTCTATCAAGTTGTCAATAGATGCCGTTACTTCTAGTTTTATAACTATAGAAACGATTAAAGCGGATGTTCCTCATATGGAACTGGGTGCCTTGTAGGGTTAAATTCTGTACCGTGAAAGGAAATTACACTCAAGTTATTATCTTGAGAGCCATTCTATTGTTGTTTCTTTGCCCACATAAAGTAACTGCGTCATATTTAATAATAATATTAATGGGATATTTATAATATATTTTAGTTAGCGAGGTCAACACACGAAGGTCATTCGTTACCTATAGGTATATATTATGGTATTTACCGCCATATTCATATTATATACACGTTTTAATAAATATTTATTCTGTATATCGACATATTATTGTATCGACTTTGAATTCATAAAATATAATTGAATTCAATAATTTAATATGTATAAAAGCGAACATGTTTCCTTTTTTTAAAGCTTTTTTATGATTATAATAAAAAGGTAAAGTGCACGTTTATGAATAAAAATATAAAAAAATGTATATATTAGAAAGTAGCTGAAAAATTCTCCGTTCTCTATATTCGCTAATATTTGCTCTTTTACTAAGACAATTGTACTGTTTCTATTTCGATTTTAAGGAGAAATAGCATTCTAATAATCAACAAGAAGTAACATCGCTATACAATTAAACAGTTAATAAAAACGTAAGTTATTATTAATTTCTACTTGTTTCCTTTTTTCTTAAAATTCCGCCTATTATTAATTATATGTAGTTCTCTTTGGAACCTAATTAGTAATTAAAACTTCTCAGTTATTTTTAATATCACATTACCTTAATTAACTGATAGCGTGTTTTTTTGTTAAATATATAAAATACATATGTTTTTTAATATGTAAGATAAGATATTTTACGTTCATTTGTAAATAATTTCTGTCAAACATGTTATATTTTATATTATATTGTGTTTCGATATACCCGTTTCGTATAAAGCGAGGTACTCATACATATTTATGAAGCGTAAGACGTTTAAGTTGATATGAAATACTTTTTTTATTATATTTTTTTTTGTTCGAACTGGTTGGTTGGTATATAATAATTTCCATAAGATTATTCGCAGCGTTTTTTATTTCATATATAGTCCCTTTAAATATGTTTTTTTTTAATAACGCGACGCCTAATCCGAAATATTAAAATTTATTTTACGTTTTTAAATGTGACCCAAAAATTACCTGTTATTTTGGTAAACGTCCGTTTAAAAAATATATTTTTATAGTCAATAAAAACTTAATTTAAGACTAATTTATTTTCATAATGGACGGTATGTAAGCGGTCAATGATAAATTTTGAAGATTTATCAATAATAATTAAAAAGTTGGCCAATTTGAATATCAAACCACTTGTTTGAACGAAAGGGCGTTTTTATATTAATAATATTGCATAAATTATATTATGGGGTATTTCGCAATTAGTATAATTCAGCTTGAATATTATTTAAAAAGAAAATAAAAAACTTCCATTTTAAGATTGTAAAATTGGAATTATAAACTATGATTTATATGATAGTTCATCAACCGTAAATTTAATTGAAAAAATGCTTAGAATTTCAACATATTTTATTAAAACAAAAATATAATTTAACCAACTACCGTTGCTTTGTGTCATTAAAAGTATTTTCGAACAATAATAAACTTTGTGTTTCCAAGATTTTGTAGATAATTTTTCATTAAAAAAATAAATATGGTCCGTTATATTACCGTATAAGACTCAGGATTTTATAAAGACAGGTATAAAATCTTTAAAAATCTTAGTGAATAAGCTTTACAACATAAAATAAGTAGAAATAATATTATGGAACCTTATTAACCTAATACTTAATAAATAATTCTGATAATTATTTATTTCCTTTAATAAATAACGAAATCAAAAATCAGCTTCACGCTGTATCCCGCATACATAACGTCGACCAGACGTCCGGTTTTTCACTTTTGTCCTGGTGTCCCGAGATATGCCAACGGGACGTAGTAAATGTCTCGTTTTTTCGTAATGGCATGTAAATTTTTAAATTTTGTCGAAACGGTTGAAACAATTTTTCCGTGACAATCGCAGTACGCTACTTTTCAAAAAGGGGGAGTATTAAAATATTACCATAAAAACTAAAAACCATCTTTAAAGTCCCGTTGTGACTCAAACGAAGTACAATAGTCCCGTGACATCGATAAAAATGAAAGTCATCTTAAAAAATAGGAAAACATCTGTCTAAAAAAACGGAAGCCAGGCAATCGAGGCATTCGGTGCTTAAAGGCGGAACTCAAAGCCGGGTTTTTGCCTTGTTGTCCGAGCGAAGAAATGAAAACATTAATAATTAATCATTTATTATTCCGACTAGATATCGAACCCACAACCGTCGCGTTACAGTCAAACCCTAGAGCCCCTGCGCAAACACGGCCTCAATATATATTATTATATATACACATATTTTTTCCCTCGTATCGCAGGGACACAAAGTGTGACTGTAAAATCGACTGCTTGTGGTTTCGATCTCCACTCAAGACCCCACTAAATGAAATATTTATTTACATTTATATTTCTTCGCTCTGGTGTCGAGGCAAAACGCGGCGTTGAATTCCACCACTCAACATGCAATGCCTTCAGAACTCGGCGGAAAGTGGCGAACGGAGTGTCTTAACACTGGTTCCCTCTGCCTACTGTGTGCATAATACTGTTATATAATATAATTAATTTTCCCTTGTCTTATTAAGAAGATTAAAAATGTACCATTCGGAATTCCATTACGCGATGAAGTCATAATTTTATTATCCAAGTCGACGTCGCGGCAAATTAACGCGGACTAAATTAAATATATAAATGTAACCTCATATTTTACTTTTACACAATAAAACAATTGTATTATTAATTATATTACAGCCGAGTAAATGTGTTTCTTTTTTTTATTAATTAAATTTGAATAAAATTTTAATGAATATACAAGATAAGGATGATGGATTGTATTTTTATTTTAGGTCTTGTTTTTGAAATTGTAGTGGCATAACCGTTGTCGCGATGGTTTCAGGTTTAAGTGTTGAAAATAGTGTTTATAAATATTTTGACCTTTAAATTAACGTAATATTGGAAAAAACTGTTTTTAATCCTTTGATTCTTATTTATTTATTGAATTATATTGCATAGGATAGTTATATTTATAGAATAATTAACCGGGCAAATGGTCTCCACGGCCATCTATTAATAATATAATATATTAAATGTACAATATAAATTGTCAGTTTAAAATTAAAATCCGTTGCGTAGTTAAAAAGATCTAAGCATACATACAAGAAATGCGACTAGATTTATATTTGGCATAGATGGAAATACCACTACTTACTTGGCAAAAATAACACCGATAATATTGATAACATACCTAATTATTATTTGAGGCCAGTCGTGGCGCAGCGGCACGAAGTGTGACTGTAAAACCGACTGGTCGTGGGTTCGATCCTCACTCGTGGAGATGATATATTTACTTAAATTTATATTTCCATTTCTTCGCTCTGGTGTCGAGACTAAGCGCGACGTTGAGATCTGCCACTCAACCCGCAATTCGCCAGAAAGTGGGGAAAGGATTGTCTTAACACTAACTTCCCTATGCCTATCCTGCTGAAGCTGAAGCCGATTTTTTATTATTATTATTTTATTTAATATAATAAGGAATGTAAAGTTAAGTTAAGTTAAATATATTTCATACGAAACACGTTTTACTTTAGTGGGATTCAAGAATAATAAACATGTTACTTAAGAAGGAAACCCTTCAAAATGGATATAAATAATATAATAAAAATATATAGGTATAATTCAATTGAGTTATTAACGAGCCAAGTGGAACTTCGTTTAGCAATACACGCTGACAGAAGACTTTTTTTTTCACTTATGTGACGCATTATTCGGGGTGAATTGAAATTTCATGCTAACAGGGTAGGCAGAGAAAAGCGAGTGTTAAGACATTTCCTTCTTATCTTTCTACCTGGATTGACTGTTCAAGAGGCGAAACTCAACGCCTTAGTTTATTTTATCAGGGGGAGAACATAAATATAGTCTAGTAATGTGCCTGTTCTATCCATCAACTCCGTGTTTTGTATATTTAGACTATATCATCCTATCATCCAAAGGTAAAATTAAAACTTGTGTTATGAATTACCACAATAAAGTTAAAAAATCATTGTAAAAATATTGCTACATAATATATAATATAAATTAAACAAAAAATTAAGTGTATGAAGGTTCTTAAAGTAAGACGGCCATATTGTTACTTTATTACATTTATAGCCTTTTGAGATAATACAACGAACAACCAAATATAAAATTAAATTAATTTGTTTTTATTATTTAAAATATATTAATGTATTAAAAAATCGTATTGATAGTAGGAAAATCCTTATATAATCAATAATTTTAGGTTCCGCCTTGACAATACGACAAGTAAATAATAACTTCAAAAAGGTAAGTAAGTAAAGGATAAATTGAATTCTTCCGAGAAAAAAAAATTAATCGGCATAGTAGTTTTATAACGTAAATATTTTTTTTATATATAAATTTTACAACTAATTAGAGGCGTTATTGATCACATACAGATCACAGATATACAATAGTTGGTATATATTTTTTTATTAATAATTTTAAAGAACCTGTATTTTTTTTCATTACGCACGGCATTGACCTACAGGCGGCAAATGAGGTTCCGAGTTTATATTATAGTGCTGTAAAAATATGACTTAAAATAAGAAATATTATTATTGTTTTAAAACAAAATTAAAATTAATATATTGTACCTAATAATCTTTAGAATTTGGCATAACCTTTGTAAATGTAATGAAAATAAATTAAGAGCATAACAAAAAAATATAAATATGTCATAATAAATTTTACGATCGTTCAAGTATCGATACAAAATGATAAATTTTTAAGCATATCGACTATCGAGCACCATAATGTCAATGTATATGGCGCCTTCGTAATACGTTTGGGTGGTTCAAATGCTCGCGATAGTTTGTTTACGGCTTCATATTTCGTGTGTCTCAAGAAACAGTGTGACAGTGTTCGGTTACAATTTTTATCTATATAAGGAAGTAAAATAAAATAAATGAATAAGCAAGAAATAAAATAATAAAAAACCCAAAAATATGCTATACAATTTTTTTTTCGTGCGCGCTTCCTACCAATAATACATTTTCAAGCTAAATGTACCTAGTTTCAAAACAGTAATTTAATTTTTTCCCATATCGATTGATTGATGATATAAAATTTAAGCCAACAGAATTAATCAATATAAATATTTACCCGGCGAAGTGACTTTGGCGGGGCCCTCATCAGTCTTATTATCCTCTTGGAAGCGTACAGTCATGGCTTTCTTCTTTGCTCTTAGTTTATCATCCTCCGGTGACATTATGGACACCCTCTTTTTAGGCCTTTCTTCTTCTAACTCACGTTTCACTTCTGAAGCTGCTGCTACTGCTGCCGCTGCCGCTGCTGCTGCTGTAGAAAAAAAAACAGTAAAAATAGATAAATGATAATAATAAATATGATTTTATTTTAATGAATAGAAAAGTATAAAAGGTCCGACACAGAAAAATTAAAAAAAAATAAACATCTACTTAAGGTGAGCAATTGGGTTCCCTGTAGATTTCAGAAGAAAATGCAGTAATAAGTCAAAGTCACCATTTGTAGGCAATATTGATAAAATGGACAAGATGAAATATGTAATCGATCTGCTTAGTAAATTTAATTTGTTTTACATCCTATCATCAATAAGAAAAGATCTTCAAACGGCTAAACATATTTCCTGGCATCAAATGTAAGAACACGCTCGATGAAGTCATTAAAAATTAAAAATTGGATCAAATTCGGTTCATCTGTTTGGGAGCTACAATGGCACACGTGTATACTGATCGGTAAATCACACAAACATAGACACGTGAAAATTTTAACACCCCTCTATTTTCTTCGAGGATTAATCAACAAAAGATTATATAATAACAGCAATATTTAATACTTTTGTATTTGAAATAAAAAAATCCGGACAAGCGTGAGTCGGGCACTCCCACCGAGGGTTCCGTACAAAAAATTGAGATCTTGAGATTTTTCTGAAATTCAAGTTTAACTTAGCCAAAGCCCTTTTATCTGATACCTCACTTGGACTAGCGGCTTTAATATCAAATTTCGCCCCCTTTTTAAAGATATCTTTTTTAGAGTTTTTAACCACAGATGTAAAGTTTTCACATTTTTTCAACCGGAAGAAGACCGTTCTAAGTCGAAAAACGATTTTTTTAGGATAAATAAAATAAAATAAATAGATCAGCTTCACGCTGTATCCCGCACACTGCAGGGTAGGCAGAGGGAACGGAGTGTCTTTCACTACGTTTCTTTTTTTCTGCCGAATTCCGGAGGCACTGCGTGTTAAGTGGCAGAACTCAACGCCGCGCTTTGCCTCGACACCAGAGCGAAGAAACGGAAATATAAATTTAAGTAAATATTTCATCTCCTCGAGTGGGGATCGAACCCACAACCAGTCGGTTTACAGTCACACTTTGTGCCGCTGCGCCACGACTGGCCTCTTTTTTGGGATATAAATGGAAATATCTCTTTTAATCAAATGTAGAAATACGTTTTTTCAAAGCACCGAAGATTTGAGTCTATGGTTTCAATTTAACTCAATACCTCCAAGTATTCCTGAGATTAAGGATCTTGACAGACAGACTGACTGACTAACGGACAACAAGACAAGTGATCTTATTAGTGTTCTTTTTTCTTTAAGAGGTACGGAACCCTAAAAATATCGATTCAAGTCTTCCTAAAAGTAACTTGAGTAATATTTAATGTACTTGTAAAAAAAAAACAAAATACTGTACAAAAACCAATCCGGTAATTAAATTTTAAGATATGAATTTTAATAAAACGTATAATAACTTCGTTGGATAAGTGATGGTTAATCGTTTTATATGTTTGGTGATTGATTTTTTATAATGTCATGTATTTATATGAATTAATTAATATCACTTTTTATTTAGTGCAACATAACGATCGTAAGATATTTGTCATAATCTTTAATACCAAGGATAACAGATTATGACAAACAAGTTTTAGTTAAATTAAATTAGATTTTTCTTTATTTATTTACCTGTTTTATTTTTATAGCTTCACGTTGTATACCGCATATAACAGGACAAGAAGGAACATTTTCTACGCACTGCGTGTTGAGTGGCGGAATTTGACGTCGCGTTTTTTATTTTGGTACCAAAGTGAAAAATTATGAATATTTTCATGTAATAATTCATTCCTACGAGCGGGAATCTAACCGGCACCCGTCGCGTTAGTATCACACGCTTGTGCCCCTGCGCCACAACGGCCTTTTCTTTTCCGAGATTTTCTTTTATCTGTTCTACTAACTTTTTTATGATATAACTATCTTAACTATAATATCTTTAAACAAGTTTTTATTATTTAAATAATACAATGTTCGATAAAGGCTATAAAGGGAAAAAAGCTCCTCTGTTATTCGGGCTAAAATATCAGAAAATTTTTTCGTAAATTACCAAAATTCTTGTTTTTAATGATTCTCTCTTTTATTATTCAACATATTGCATATTATCGTAAAACTAAAATTTTAATTTTAATTTGCCTTTTTTTTAAGATATTTGTTTATTTATTTTTTATATCCATGGAATATTGTGAGGTGAGTGGATGATAACTAATCCACAACCATAATCTTGAATCACATTTGTCCCACGGCGCAGGCGTTACAAGCAGACAAGCATGTTATGATAAAAAAAATAATGAAAACATATTAACATACTTTGGAAATAGAAAAAAAATATTTTTAACTGACTTCATAAAAGGAGGAGGTACTCAATTCGACTGTAGCGTTTGTTACCTAAGTAAGAACCCTCGACTGGGCTGAAGCCGATTTTGGTTATCTTTTTTATTTGAAAGCTTAGCCCCATTTTAATTCGATCCATTTCTGACAATGGTAACCATGAGCAAATCCCATAAAGTCTTAAATTTGCATAAAGTATGTGCGCGACAAATAGACGAATAGCTTAATATCGATCGCCAATCGGTTTTGGTGATTTTTTTTTGGAAAGTGTGAACTTCAAGGGTCTCTGATGAAAGTTTGTTTAGGGTCTGAGTATGGGATCGTTGAAATTGGAGAATTCCTCAAGAAGAATTGAAGAAAAGCATTATCTTCAGAATATTCACCACACAAGCGGAGACATGAGTGACTATCACTATGTCACTAAGCCTTTATCATCGCATATTAAAGAGCAAGACACTTTTACCGGCAAAAAATATTACAAAGTAGGTAATGCAAGTGACATATTCAACACGCCTGCGGCAAGAAGTCACAACCTACATCGAAAGAATCGAAATGACTGTAAAAGCGGAACATACATACAATACGACCGACGAGTCGTGGTCTCACAGTAGTTAGATTTTCTGAAATTTTAGTACACACTAGAAAAGAAAATAATCAAAAGTACGAATAAATCCTAAAATCAAGTCTGCGCAAGTCATCTACAGTTGGACTTCAAGGCGGCCGCGACTCGTCGATCGTACTATACAATGTACAATACTGTATACCTATATTAATTATATAAGTAATATAGAAACAAGTATTCATACGGCGAGGTTAAAGGTAATAAAGAGGACATTTTAAACTTAAATTGATATCTCCATCGCTCTTAAAATATATTGTTTTGTAATATATGGTCGCCAGTCGCTTTTGTTTTTGTGTGGTGTAGTAGTTACTTTTGCATCTTGGGTGGTTTTGGTTCGATTTTAATTAGGTTTAAATTTATATTGGTAATATATAAAAAGCAATAAAAAAAGGATGGAAGTTGATATAATTAACCTTAGTTAGCAAAATACTGATGTACATTATATAAGTAAAAAAATACAAAAAAAAATAATCAGCTGCACGCTGTATCCCGCACATAGCAGGGTAGATAGAGAGGAACCTCGCGTTAAGACACTCCATTCCCCATTTTCCGCCAAGTTCTGGAGGCATTGCGTATTGAGTAGAACGCAGCCCTTTGCCTCGTCACCAGAGGAAATTACTCGAGAGGAATCGAACGCTTGTGCCCCTGCGTCACGACTGGTTTTAAAGTAATATTTTAAATTGTAGCTTTTTCCCGCATAACAGAATAAACATATCTCTAATCTAATATTAAGCAACTGCGTTGACTACGCACTGCCGAAAAGTTCAAGACAGTAAACACTTACATACTACCAGAACCAGAACGCGTACCAGAACGAGGAAATAAAAATAATAACTTTCAAATTGTACTAACCAAAAATATAAATATAATTTATAAATGTTAACATTTCTAATATAATATAAGAGAATAATGTCCTCCGGAATAATTAACAATATAGACCTCGTTGTTTTCTAGCCCTACAAATTCACAATACAATATCTCTGTATCATCAGTTTTTGCTATGTTTATAATAAAAACAAGTTATACGACGTATGTAAGGTACTTAATAAATAATGTAATATAAAGAATAAGTTGGAAAATAATATGTAGCTACATTCAGTCGTTGATTGCAATGGTATTTACTTTTTACCAACATTCCGGAGTTACTATGTACATATATAATATTAAGTTTAACTATTTTTATTCCTAACATTATCAAATAAACCAACTTCACGCTGTATCACGGACATCAGGGTTAAGCAGAGGGAACTTAGTGTTAAGACACTTGATTTGCCACTTTCTGCCGAATTCTGGAGGCATTGCGTCTTAAGTGTCGGAATTCAACGCCGTGCTCTCCTCGACACTAGAGCGAAGAAATGACAATATAAATTTCAATAAATATTTAGTTCATTACGTCGAGTTAGGATCGAACCCACAACCAGTCGCGTTAAAAGTCACACTTTGTGCCCCTGCTCAACGACTGTTCCTCGTAAGTATTTTTATAATTTATAATTATTTGTATTATTTATTTTAATTATCCCGCTGTGTTGAGTTCCGCTACCCAAAGCGTAATGTCTTGAACTCGGGCGGTTGGATAAGAAAACGAGTGTTTTAACACTAGGTTCCCTGTGTCTTACTCTGTTATTCTTTTATTAACATTTACAATTGTATATTACCGTCATACTATTAAGCTAGATTATTCATATCCTAAGGAATTAATAAATTATGTCTCACGTTTATTATAACTCAGACAGAGGAATGACTCACGTATTTCGTTAAATTACAATATTTCTACATCAAATACTGACAATAATGGACAAGCTTTACTATGGTAAGAGCATTTTTTTTATTACACTTATATAAAAACAGAGAAAAGAATATCTAGTGTAGAGACTCCGTTCTCCACTTTTCGTTATTTTTTTAAATTTGAGGCATGGAGTAGTATCGAAACCCAACGCCCTACTTTTTGGCTGGAGTTCCATTAAAATTCTTCAAGACTGGCAAGTTAATTGTGGATTCAAATAGTATTTTCGGATAATATTTCATTATTTATCATTTTGAGTAAATGTTTTCATGGATCGTTTATATAAAATAAAGTATAAAGTTGCACTATCCAACGAGCGAAGAATCTTAATAGATGTAAGTTCGAGATGCGAAGAACGAAATTATTTTATAACTGAATTAACTTTAACTGCCTTATAAATTGTAAAATATATCTAAGTTAACATAAAAGAAAATCAAGGAAAAATACACTATATATTAGTAGAATTGTTGCCACGGTAAAACATCTAGTTAATAAAAAAAAAACCCGAAACCATAGATTAAATTTAGTTCCTGATATTTTTTTTTTTTCAAAGAATTAATTATAATTATCGTGAACAGAAGTTCTATATATACAGATATTAATTACTATTATTAATTTTACATACAAATGTATAATAAATAGCCTTCGCATATCGATTTTTTGTAGTGTTATAAAATAAATAAAATTTATTTTGTTATAAGCTTATTTGAAGAATAGATTCTTAATTAACTCTGACATTGAAAGATAACATGGACCCGCATGTATTGATGTAGGAACAATTTGCGTTTGTATAAACAGAAAATATAATTACATAAAAGTAAAGTTATTATATTTATTTTCATTTTAAATTTTGTAATTTAAAATTGCTTGTTACTTTGTATAAAACAAACATTAACTGGTTATTCAAAGTAAATGTTACATATTGTCTTACTTCACTCTGAGTGTCAATGACCAAAAAAGGAAATATACATATATAATTGGTCTAATTCGCCAAAAAACCTAGCGATAGCCATATTTATACCAGCAGCATTATCCAAACTTCTTATTCAGTCTGTAAATTGGCAGCTCTATCTCGCTCTATTCCTCGTTTGATAAATAGTTGACAATACAATAAACAATTTGTTCTCCCCTGGCGACGTGTATTACCTCCTAGCATTTCCCTGGCAACTTCTACCAGGATAAATCATAAATTGTTTGTACCACAACAAACGATCCTATTTTCACACTGGCAACATTACCCAACTAACCTTCTTGCTCAGTCGTTATACTGGCAACTGAGACTCGATCTCCCCTGGCCGCGTGCCTCGCCTCCTCCATTTCCCTGGCGGCGGCTGCTAAGATATTATTGACGGCTGTCTGTGTCGTAGGCATGTCTTCGCGACGCCGTCGCCGTATCTCCTCGGCTCGCATCATAGATTGTTGGTACATGTGTATCTGAAATGATTTTCGTGTTATAATGTGGAATATTTTAATAATATACTTCTAACTAATTAGAGACCAGCTGTGGCGCAGGGAGACAAGGAGACAGGTTTCTCAGTCTGGTAACGGAAGGCGAGTCTCTAGACTCCGCTACTCTACACGCAAACAAATTCCAGAATTGGGTGAAGTGCAAACGGAAATGTCTATATGAAAACAAAGTGTCTTAACACTGGGTTCTCCGATTCCCGCTGGTCACCCTGCTATATGCAGGATACAACGTATAAAAATCTTTACAATTGTGTGTTCAATATCTTTTGGACTGTTTTTAATTATGTTGTCGCATTTGTTTATATGAATTATAAGCAGAAATTTATAAAAAAAAATCTTTTTTCAGTTTTTGAGTTATCAACAAACATTTTTTAGAGACTGAACAGACATTTACCACTTAATATCCGCTTCTATTTTCGCCGTTTACATACTTGCGTGCGACTTAACGCATTACGGAACGACATAATATATCATTTAAACGTTTATATAACAATAATTACGCAAGAAAATAAATTAGTTATAAAATTCAATACACAATCATATAGCGTAGTCAAGTAAATGTATTAATATACATAACATAACTTTATAATAATAATTAATTCATAACATTTGACACCCGTGACTTTCGTGTATAAAAACAAACGATATTTTATAGAAACAACAACTAAAACTTGGTGGGTGTTATAATATTTATAATTAAAATTCCTTCTCACCGCAATAAAATTTAAAACAATATTAATTAAGTTTTAAAACAACCATGTACGAGTATTCGAGAAATTTCTGCATATTTATCCAGTAATATATCGAAATAATATCAAAATGTTACTAAAAATAATTTTATGTCGGCCCCAATCTAATCTAGTCGAGGCTATATTAGCTTTTTTTACTAAAAAAAAACGATCTAGACAAGAAAACTATTCCGGTCAATTGATAGTACTACATTTTACAACTTTTGACGTAAAAAATGTGGGATTCGGTTTTTCATTATACATTTAAATACCGCAATAAGGTACAACAGTTTCTTACGGACTATTACAAATCAATTTGTAAGCTTAAGAATGCTGCTGTGAATTGAAGCTTTACGTCGTCAACTTTTGAGGGATCGAGTTGAAAGTGACAATGGAAATGTCAGATTTTTAATTATTTATAATTAATATTTCATTAAAATTTTAATTATTTTTTTTAGCTTCGCGCTACATCCCACATTCAGGGGGGTAGCCAGAGGGAATATAGTGTTCAGACACTGCGTTCCCCAATATTCGCCGTGTCCTGGAGGCATTGCGTGTTGAGTAAACTAAACACCGCGCTTTGCCTCTCAACCAGAGCAAAGAAGTGAAAATCAATTAAATATTTCATCTCCTCGAGTGGAGATCGAACTCATAACCAGTCGATTATACAGCCGCACTATGTGTCCCTGCGCTACAACTGGGCTCAAAAATGTTTATTTTTCTTTTAATTAAAATATGAAATAAATAAAAAATAGCAATAATCAAAAGTGAAATAGAGCCCGCCATGGCGCAGCGGCACGGCGTCTGACTGTAAATGATGGTTGTGAGATCGATTTTCACTCGATGGAATGAGATTTTAACAAGCAATGTCTCAAAAGTAGAACGGTGCATGAAACGGAGTGTCTCAAGACTAGGTTTCCTCTGTCTACCCTGCTAAATGCGGGATGGAGCGTGAAGTTATTTTTTTTTAAAGGTGCGTTGATTCGCTACCGTACCTATCTATAAGTGACGGTTCCTTCAAATCGAATATGGAGAAATAAAAATGAATATATAAATAATAACTTTTAAACGTTTATAAGTACCTGAGTAACAAATACAACAAAAAAAGTGTAATGTATTATTAAATACAAAATGAACTGTCCATTATTAGTGCCAATTTGTACGTCATGTTTTTTTATATAAAAAATGATATAAAGATGTTGTCCTTTCAAGCCGGATATAGTTTTTATTCACATTTTTTTTTCATTATAATTTTGAACCTGATAAATGTGTACATGAAATAATATAACAAATTTAACCAAATTGACCTTAAATTAAAACTAAAAATTATTCTTAACAATTGTCAAAATGTGAACCGTTAGAATTACAAGTAAGCTTTTATATTAAATGGTCTGTGGAGGTTAGTGACCTTAAAATAAAATGACGTAGCATTTTAAACGCCAAGTATGTAGTTAAGAAGCTAAGTCTACTCACAAATAGGATTAATTTTGATCTACAACATACCTTTTTTATTAAAAAATAAATATGTTATATACTTTTTTTAATCTTTTAATAATGTATTATAATAAAAACTTTAAATTAAAATACGTGTAGTGGCCATTTTGTTGCAGTTAGGTTGCGCTTGACGGAATGCATTACACGAGGGCATTCGAAGAAACATTATAATTAATAATAAACTTATTTATATATTTTATAATAAAACTATTTAAATTTAAATATTATCTTGGTTCAACGTTAGAATCCAATAGTCAGTACGCATTTTTGTAAAATAAAAAAAAAAAGCAAGAAATATAGCGAACTGACTAGATTTTTCTTTACAAAAAAAAACTAGTCTAAAAACTAGTGACTATATAGTAATATATATACAAAAATTAAATAAAGAGCAAATATTTTTATTCGCTTTGGCAACATTTTTATATTACTACAAAAAAGAATTATACATATATACATATAGTACAAGAAAAACCAAATCATTACAAAATCACGTGTACATCATATACATATAATTGACAAGAAAAGAAAAGAAACGAAATAAATACATACATACATCTAAAACTAAAACTATTTTGTAAATTACATCTCGCTCGCGTCTAAATTGTGTTCTTGAACATTTTCTCTTTAGAAATGGGACCGTTATTTTATTACGCGAAACAATAGACGTAAAAACAATGTATAAATTATTCGTTCAGTACAAATTTTGTTACTAAAACTTTTTAATGCTGTTCCTTTTTTTATTCGTCCGCATTTTTTATTAAAACGCGGGATATACTGTGTTTATTAATATAATAAAATTTTAACTTAACTGTTTTAGTTAAAGAATATTTTAGTTTAATTAATATTTAATCAATTAGTAGCTTCACGTTGTATATCGTATATAGCAAAATTAGACAAGGAAAATCCAGCGTCAAGACTGCTCTTTCCATTCGAGACATTGCTTGTTGAGTGGCGGAATTCAACGCCACACATCATACCACACTAGAGAAGTGAACATATTTTGTTCCTAATATGGAAATTGAACCCACAACCGTTATATACAACAAGTAAATATTTAATATTTATAATTATATTTTATATAATCATATTTTATTTTTATCTTTTTAAGTAAAAAATATCTAAAACGGAATTAATAAAGAATTATTAAAAAAGATAGTGTATTTTTAACTAGTATCTCCGACTAATCTTTTGGGAAATACATGAATATATACTAAACAATGGAGACTAGCAAGAACACTATAAATATAAAATGGAGATACTACCTGGTGCGGACGGTTAAGTCTGATAAAAAATGAGTAAAAAAATAATATAGATTTAAATCTGGAAGATTTACTATACGTCGTCTTCACAATGGTTATTTAAATATCCTAATAAATATAAGCTGCCTTTAAATATATAATATACGACAGGACTGTAATAAAATTATAATTTTATGACAAATAATTTAAATGGCGTCGCAATTCTACTTAAATTCCGCTACAGTATAAATATGATGATAATAATAAAAATAAACAAAATATATGGAAAATAAGTTATCACGTAGATATAAAATGTTATTTTTATAACCAAAGTTATCACAAATTCAATATTTATCTTTAATTTTAGTTGTTTAATATATCCAAGTTGATAATATAATATACGATTAATATGTACAAAAAGTATATAATAAAATATTAATTTGAAATAAATGTAAGTAAAAATTATATGAATTTCAAGCAATATATTGGAACAAATAATGTGCGGCGTTGAGTTCCGCCACTCAATAAGCAGTATCTGGAAAATTGGGCAGAAATTCGGGGACGCTATATACGCGTCTTTGCTATATGCAATGTTTGCGATACAATGTCTCAAAAATTTGTTTTTTGTTAAAAAAAAAAGTCTTAAACATATTATATTAACAAAGCCTGTTCGAAATCGAGGACTATACATCAAATTCCATAGAAATCCAAACAATTATCCGTGCAATAAAATAATATACATTATAGTTATTTCATTTATAGATTTTTTAAATACAGCATAGGTACTTTATAAAAACTTTTTTAGTAAATTTTATAAAGGTTTTTTTCCAATTCCTCAATAATATAATAACAAAGACCAAACGTATTATTAATCTGTGAATTATTATTCCACACATACAAGAAAGGAAAACGAAAAAATATATATAATATACGAACGCCAACAAAAAAATAATAAAAGGCATAGATAAACAAGTTGCTTCATAAAAAATATACCCCATACATTAAAGCCTTATATTGTGGAGCGGGGTTAGTATACAATAAAATAAAAACCAGCCCACGTCTGCGTCAATGTTATTCTTTTTGCATCTGAGGTCCTCTCGTATACTGTGGAAAGGCTTTTACGAATCGATTTTGAAGCCTATTGCGAATGTTTTTACTTTGCATAACGTTGCCGAACGAGAATTTTACATATTCATATTGTATATGCTCGTATGGGCAACTTCAAAGAGTCGAGTTTTTGAACTATAACTCAATAGGCACCACGCTGTTTCACTCTGTATCCCGCATGTAGCAGGGTGGGCCGAGGGAGCCCAGTGCTAAGTCACTCCATACTCCAGTTTTCGCCGAATTCTAGAGGTTTTGTATCGACACCAGAGCGAAAAACAACATCAAACATTTCATTTCTTCAAGATAGGAATCGAGCCCATAACCTGTCGTTTTTTCAGTCACAGGCTTGTACGACGACTGGCCGCTAATTCAATATGGAGAACGGCAAAAAAGTATATTACTTTTGCAATTGCATATATTCACGTATATTTCCATATTTATATAATAATATCAATTTAAAAATGAATATAATCTTAGTAATACAAGAAACGTTATATCCTTAAATATTTATAAAGAAGTAAATAAATGAACCATTTTGAACCAAATTGATTATCAAACATTATGCTAATACAGTAACGATTCTACTTCAATAACACTAAAACATAAGATTTGCGTGCGCAAATTATTGTACGACAAATTATTCATGAGTTTTTAGGCGTACAATTTTTTTTATACGTTACATATGCAAATGAGGATAACTTAAATTATATTACGTTCAGTTTGGTGCAAATGGATTTTTTCGCGCCTTTTTACGCGTAGATTATAATCTGTCTGATAGTGATGGCTGCAGCATTAGTGTTGTAGGTGTAAAATTAAATTAATGACTCATTATTACAGTTCCCGTAGTTTGTTATAGTTCGTTAATGCAAATTCATCTATTGTACGTAATGTTTCCGCAGATGTTTACACAAGATGAACAAAATATTTTATATATAAAAAAATGGAAAATGTAATTCTATTGCAGTTACATTTATAATGGCTTTCGTTTTATGTTTCACCGTCTGCTTAGTTTTGTTTTATTTAAGGCGATAAAGCATCTTCACAAGACCGAATGAAAATATTTAATATTTTAAAAGTTTTGACATTTAGTATATATAGGTATTTATTTAGACAAAAAATCAATTGTGTTTTTAAATATTGCGCAATTTATTAGTATATTAACCAATTTATTTTATATATAAAAAAGGAAAAATAATTTATAAACTTAATTATTTATATCTTTAAAAAGTTTCGATTAATATATTTTAAAAATGTATATGCAATATATGTCGAATCAATAGACAATATAATAGTAAACCTGAGGAATATAATAGTCTCATTATTTTACAGTTAGTTTTTTGAACATCAGTACTGAGAACACTCGATAAAGTATTTTAAATATACTTAACAATAATATACGAATTCTAGACGGCATGATGAAAAATGACTCATTGCCATTACGTCATTTCATTCAATTTAGCAATCTCGTCTAAGACGTAAAACATACTAAACTCATGTAGGAAAAGTTTGAGTAATTCTGAAATATTCTATTCAATTTTGTTCGCAAACATTGAAATTGATTTCGTTATTCTTCGCTAAGTAGCTGAGACGTCTTCGTCAAAGGATGTCCCATATTTTTTTATAAATATTTTTATAGTTTATAATATAATATAAATTATGACTACAAGAAATACCCAAAATATTTCATTATTCATTCACGAAACCAGTTTTAAATTCTTGAAGTTTTTTCAAATAGAAAGCGTACGAAAATTTTTATTAATCATTAATGCTGACGTCATTAAATATAATTAATCATAATTTTTTGATAGTTATCAAGTTGCTTACAATAAAAAATGTATTAATAAAACATATATATTACGAAATATAATGTCACTGAAAAGCGATCAAAATATAGGCTTATACCTGAGAATATTATTTAAACAAATTTAATTAAAATTTGGAATCTGTTGACTTCTTATACTTTTGTATAACTCGATGCCTTTTTTTTATTTTGAATAACGACCGCATCGACCACAGACATTTAAAATATAATACGTTTTTATTTTAAACCTTTTTTATTTTTAAGGTCAAAGTATTATCGACTAGCTCGATTATTTATTATTTGGTATGCATATTTTATAAAATTGATGTCAACTCACAAAAAAAAAATAGCAAATATAACATTGACAATATACCTAAGTTAAAAGTTAAATATATCGTAAATGTTAAACAGAATGTGCGCAATATTATTATATTTATTATTCATTACCACTCAACCCACAACAGACTTAAACAATGAATGTTTTATTTTCATTTTAAACAGCGTTGTATCAATATAAAAACATCTGATTTCATTGCGATTGAGCTCGGAAAATAATATTACACAAAAATGTTATACATTCCTTTTATGTTTTAAATGAAGCGTTACATTCAACTCCTTTTAAAAGCCGCTCGCGAATTATAGAACATAATTTATCTATCAATATTTACGATTATTGTTATATCAAATATGATTTTTAAAATATACTTTTTTTAATTACTTTTATAGTTCTAGATTATTTATGCAAAAATAAAAAGAAACTATTTCATAAACGTTAAAAACTTCCTTCTCGTGTTTCCATTTTTTACCTTCATTTATTTTTGTAGACAAAGATATACAAAAATAACAAAGCCTTAAGTCCGATGGTCGATCGCGAGCCTTTTTATTTTTATTCACAGACAATGTAGAACCACGCATCTCTTCTATCTATAAGCCGCTTTAGTTCAACGCTTCTAAAGGAAAAAATACAAAATCTCTTTTTAAACTTAATTATCATCAAGATAATATAAGGCCATGTTCAAATCAGTCTATTGAGCTTACATATTTATACAGTATAAATCTGTAGGCTGTACAACAATAGCTCTCTTTGCCTCTCCAAAGAATTGTGAATTTAAAAAATAAACTTTAAAAACTAAATTATACGGACTGAAACTATTTAAAAATAAATTTTAAGTCATTCAAATTTTTTATACGAGCGCTTACTTTGGTAAGGAATCCGCTCTCCTTTGTTCAAGTTAAAATATTATTCTGAGGCTATGTATTTTAATTTCGTTATCTTTTATTTGTACATTTAAATTTAAGAACTAACTCGGGTTTATGCTAAATAACCACACAAGCTGAATTGATTAGTGTTGTCAGAGATAAAAATCAAGCTTAACTACCTTTTTTGTCCGAAATTACTATCAATTACTTACAAATTTTGATATTTTTTATGGATTTAATTACTTAAACTGTAACGATGTACAAAAATTATTTAAAATGCATTTAGAGCAAAAATATTTATAATTTAACGAAACATGTCGCTCATGCCTAAATAAAAATACATTAAATTAAACCACGTACGATTAGTTTTGATTTCTGTTTGATGGTATGATATTTTTCGTAAATTTATAATTGTGAATATTATTAATAAATATCAGAATTACAGGTTAAGTAAGTATTCAAATTATAAAATATTTATATATTTTTTCAATATTTAAACGTCCACTAATCCCAGGCGACCCAAAATGAGTTTCGCTTAAAATGTTTAAATTTATTAATAAATTTCGAACACTAATATCAAATAAATTATAAAATTTAATAACATTTTTATATTAATTATATATTATAAATATTGGAGGTCGAAAACCGCTTTATAATTTAAACTGGATTACCCAAGACATTATATTACATGTTATTAAAACTGGATAATTTAGACAAGCATTATGAATTCTATTAAATTATTAAATATTAAATTAAAATAGTATTTCTAGTTGTACTTCGCTTGCGTTGGTTATATACCTCGCCTATGTCGTATGCTACAGATTCGATACCTGTGGACTTTATATCATATAAACATAGAAGTGCAGTTATTAAAAAAAATGTTTGGTTATTTACGATGGTTGTTGGTTCAATCAAATACACATTTGATCAAAATACAATGCTGCAATAATTTTTTAAGTGCAGCGTTATATTCTGTCTTTTAAGACGCATTGGCGCTAAAACATGTTAAAAATGCAAAACGAAATTATATTTCCATTGGGTTATCGTTACCTACCTCGCATTGTGCGGTAGATATGCGAACATCAAAAAGCGAATGAAATAAAAAATATATAGCTCTATATTTAATAGGTCGTTATATTCCGGTTATAAATCATGCGTTCATTTTAGATGGTAACTAAAAAGGTCAAAAGAACGAATTTTTAAGTATTTCTTTTTTAATTTGTTATAATGCAACGTGATTTTTTTTTATTTAACAGACAATTAATTCTTTCCTTTCCAAGAATGAAGTGCTTTTCTAAGGGAACATAAAACGTAAAAATTAATAAAATCTTAAGATCAAAGTCTTGAATATATTTGTTATATAAATCAATTATTCTTCTTAAAAGCAGAGGCCAGATAACAGAGCTAAGAAAGTTTTTGACATTAAAAATAAATCAGTAGTAAAATTTATATTTTCATAAATTGTCATTATGACACACATAAATGTAATATTATTTTTTCAAATGTATGGTTACCTAGTAACAAATTATTTTAATTAAAATATATTTAAATAAAAAGTGAAGTAAAATCCTTGAAAAACACAATTGTTTAGAAATATTTTGTTGTTTTTTCTAATAAATAATTGATTACTATTAATGGCTTATTTTTAACATGATATATCACTATTAAACAATCTTTAATATAACAGGTTTGATATTTAAAATTTTCTTCAAGGAAATCAACTTTTTATTATAACCATTAATATATTTAATGATTTTTGATTAGAAATCATTCTTTTAAATAAAATATAATTGGCTCTAATTAAAGTAATTAAAATGTTAAAAAAAAACTTCAGTATATTATATAATTTACCATAAAATAGTTTACACAGAATTACAAATAAAAATGTCAATTTTTTATAAATTATTGCTCTACAATGAATGCATGACATTTATAAATAATAATTAATGGTTTCAAAGGATAAAATACATTAAAATACTAGTCAAAAGCAGTACAAAAACAAATTATAACTATTAATTAAAGTAACATTCACTCATGCCTGGAGTTAATTATGTATAATAAACATTGTATGTAATAACTGCTACAAATAAATTGAGGCAGCCATTTTGAATAACTATTTAAGTAAGTTTTTTACTTTTTTATAGAAATGAACCAACCAGTTCTTATAATGCAACATGATGCTCAATAAATATAAGATAATTAAAGATTTTTATGCTTTATTATAGCAACCCATAATATTGTTTTTACAAGATAAATACAATTTACAATATTATCAATAATAAATATTATTGATATAAAGTTTTTTACTTTTAACTTTTGTGAGTTGAATTATAAAATTGGTTTTATTTTACAGTTAGTTGCGAAGAGGTTTTATACATCATAATAATGATAGTAATATAAATAAGAACTTATAATAAAATTAAAATTACTGATAAAATGTATTTCTCAGTATTATTAAATGAGAATAAATTAAGAATTTTTCTCCAAAATAATACACCTCATAAATTATAAAAACTATATTTAAATGTAATATTAACATGAAGTATATCTTTGTGAGACATGGTTGCACAAATAGGTTACTTTTGTTAAGTAAATTAGATAAATTATTTAATTTTTGCTGTAACCTGCATAAGACAGGAGAAACTTAGTGTTATGATACTCCGTTCCACTATTTTCTCCCAATTTTCAAGCATGGATGGTAGAATTCAATGCTTCATCTTGTTAACAGAGTGTGGGAATAATACCCACAACCATGGTGGTTGTTTATAGCCACAACAGCCTTAATATAATTATATTTCTTAATTTTATAGATACTGAAATGTGTATTATACAAGATTATTTAAGATGCAAACTCTAACTCAGTGAATTTTTAAGTCTTCTTATATATATTTAACAATCTAAACATATTTTAAATGATATTAAAATGTTACTGACCTGTTTCAATCTTTCTACGTCTGTCCGTGCTTGGGGAAAGGACTGGGATGTGGAAACTGAAGTGGCCGTTGCAGCTGCAGCGGCAGCAGTTGTGGCATTTTGCCCATATGAGGGATATTCCAAATTTACATTCAAAAGCTGTGCAGCATTATCTCTAGCTTCATATGCTAACCCTCGTATCTCTAGCTCAGATGCTGTGTGCATTAAGGACTGAAGATCTAGTTCTTGTACATCCACTGAGCCTTTGTACATAAACTCCACCAACAGATTTATCTCGGAGAAGGGTATGCCTTTCAGTATCACGATGGGATGCTGGCAAGGATTGTCCCTAACAGAAAATTTTTAATGTAATACATATATATAAATATCAAAATAACTGATAAAGCCAGCATTTATAAATTGAATAATAAATTATCTGTATATTATGAACATTAATTTTTTTTCTTATCACAAGATAAAACTATTTTTATGAGTTACAGAATTCTCCATTTATATAACAATTTTTATATATTAAAACGGATGCATGCGAACCATTCTTTAATGTTTTATTAAGATGTTCTAAAATAAACGATGAGCGGTGTTGAAATCGGACATTAGTCATAATAAATAAATGAACTTACTTAAATATCTGCTCGAAGTAGGGACTACACGCCGAGAGGACGAGCTTGTGCGCCTTGAGGGTGCCATCGCGGCAGGAGAGCGTGACGTCCGCCAGGGACGACGACGAGTAGATGGTGGTGAACAGCTGGCTCAGGTTCTGCAGGTGGTTGTTCCACTTCAAGTGGAACGTCTTGTCGCTCACGAGCCCCTGCATCTGCACCGCCACAAACACTGTCAGACACGAAACACTCACTTCCTCGCGTTTATTAAAAAAAATCGACAGAAAACCGTCTCTGGTGCGACCGCTACATAAAATTATAATTATTACAACTTATTTTTAGAACGATGCCCGTAAAAAACACTATACGTACGCGGTATGACAGTGTAATACTGTAGATACGCGCCGCCGACGGAATTTAGAGCTATAAAATTATTTATATTATATTCGGCAAAACGGTAATTTTGAATTAAATCATCGCTGTAAAAAAATCTCACCTCGTATTCACTTTTCCGACTTCCCAATTTTTCACAAATAACACCGAAACATTTCACAAAATTTTTAAATACTTATTATGTTACACAGAAAGCCGTGTCGTAAAAAACAGAGTGGGGCACGCCGTGGCCCCCTCCGCGCCCCGGCCCCCTCGCACACAATCAATATACGGAATATGAGAGCGCGGCGCGCCGCCTCGCCCCCCCGCATGCTTTATTATACCGTAATTAAATATATACTACTTTATAAATTGTACACTAACGCTCATACGCTCCGAGTGAAAATGTTCAAAACTTTACTTCACCACTTGCCACTCATTTTATATCGAGACGGAAGACATATTTATTCGACTTCTTGCATGAAACACCTGCATTGATTTTCGTTGCACAGGTGTATTAAATATGATATTTGTAAATTTCAAACTGACGCGCCCGCTGCAACGGCGGCCCGGTTGGTATGCGCGTCGCTAATAAAAATTTTATTACATATTAAAAATATTAATTAATATATTTTGTATATATTCAACCCGAGCTGGCCCCTGCCTAATAATAAATTGTCGGGTGGGAAGTATGTGTGTAAAAAGTACTTGAATCTGTTTCCACAACATGCAGAGCTTACGCACACATAGACAATAGATATAATAGACGGATTCAGACAGTCTTCTTTTTATTAGATTCCATCCTTTCGTTTACAAGTACCTGCCGCAGAATGCATTTCTATCCATACCTACAGAGTAGATGTGCCTCTCCGTGCGTTATATAGTATGTATATATATGGTCTACGGCACGCCGGGGGTGGAATAAACATACACAGTGTACGTATGTTGCCGCACATACATATATCTAATATTATTATTTATAATGTAGATATAGACTGGAAAGAGAAGGGCGCATGAGCGTTTGCATGAATAATATTTCTACCCATTACCCACACCACAAGCAATATTAATATTAAGGTGGGTTTGTTCTATTTACTTTTTATCTTGTACCGCATTACCGTAACCGTAGGCTAACTTGTACTGCCGGACCAGATTGGGATTATGAAATGTATTTGATGTTTTATAATAAGAAAAATGTTCTGAACTAAATTAGAATTACATATATTATATTAAGATTTAATGTTTCATTGAAAGTTTTCAGTCAATTCGATAATTTGGAACTCTCCATAGAAATATTATATTATTATAAAAAATACAATTAAATATATAGTGTAGGCATGTAATTCAAAAGTTTTGTATAGTAATAGTGTAATATATGGTAAAATTATAGAACAAAAGACATTTTAAGTAAAGAAATATCTTCAACCTTGACTTGGTTGGTGATAAAAGTCTGTTTACTCTAAGTTGCATCAGTATGATTCATAATTAAATTTCCTATACTTGAAACGTTGCTATAACGTTATTGTATATATAACTTTACGATGGTAAAATATTCACCCCACTCCTTCCTAAAAATTAATGAGCTTTTTTTAGGGTATGTACACACTATGAAGAAATCAATGCCGGAAAGCTCGAGTATACATTTATTTATTTCTTTAAAATAACAGATAAATCTTAGTAATAAAAACAATAAATAAATCAATTCATATATAATAATTAAATTACATTAAAGAATTACATATAAATGATTGTAAATATCAATAAAATACTCGTGGTAAACATTTTTTTTTTGTTTTTTATGTGTAGCAACACTTGCATATTCGTGTCCTTGCCATTTGTTAAAATTACTTTCGAGTATTGTGAATGACGTTATAGACGCTTTAAATATTTTATAAAATGTTATTCTAAATAGAAGAGCTATATAATAATAAAATAGGATTGTTCATTAGTACGTATAAAGTTTGCTATTTTGACATACATATGTCCTTGAATATAAAACTAGAAATTATGATTTCAAAATCAAGTCGTTACGAGTTTTTGATCATTAAAAATGTCTGCTTATTAATTTCTATATATTTTTTATATTATTAATTTATACTGTAACGTTAAAAAATAAATAATGATATAATAAGTATTTTATTTTGGTCTTTAAAATGTATATGTTACTACGTAATACAGTACGTTATGTACTTCACAGTGAGTATTGATTCAATACTATTAAAAAGCTTCTTCAAAATGTTTATAAAAATATAAATATACGTAGCCAAATGAGAGTCTCGCTTATTAAAAAGGGGTTCCTTAGTAGAATGCATCGATTAAAGATCGATAAAGATTGAAGATGTAATATATCGAATCGATCTATTCACATTTTTCGCCAACTAAAAAATATTTCGATTTGTAGAAGTGACAAAGCTTGTAGTCTTTGAAAAAGTGCTATATCTTAAAAATACTAGGTATATCTCATACAAACTGATTTCATTGGAGGTCTTCATTAAGATTTAAAAGTTTTCCCACTCTTATTATAAACGTAAAAGGGTCTCATACGTTTTATCACGAACGAATGTATTTAATAAATGGGACCTCGTCATTTTTAAGGGCCTATCTATAAATCCGTACGTAACGATAAGTTTTATAAAAATCTTTTTCCCTTCGCTTCTATGTATGGGGAGCACGCACTTACTTGATTATTTCTAAGTAAAAGTCTAACAACATAAATAAGTTGTAAGAAGCGTATAAAAATTTCGACGTAGCTTGATGAGAACGTATGGCTTAGTGATCAGAGCTTCTGATCGGTTTCCAGGAGGCGCGGGTTCAAGTCACGCTACTTAAAAAAAATTATACGTTTTTTAAATAAAAATATGTTTCTTTCCTAAATGTGGAATAACACTTTAAAAATGTTTAAAAAAAGTCGTAAAGCGCTTTACAAAATATATCTAACTAACAAGTCTATTGTGTACTCCTAGTTTAGTTATAGGGTGTACTCCGAGTGTGGTTTCGAAATAAAATGATTGTGACATATTATACGACGGGACGGATAGACATGACACATCTGTTTTTAAATTTTTGTATAACATTCGATTTAAAATGTTCTAACCATTAAAACTGATTAGAGAACGACTTTTTTAATAAACTTTTTTTTTATTTCATAAAAAAATATCAAATTTAGGTATTTAATTTCTTGTTAGAAACTTTGTAATAATTTGCTTGCAGGTCAACTTTAAGCAACTGTTTCCATAATATTATAAATTCCTATTTTTACTTACATTATAGATAAAATAATTGAAAGGAAAAATGATAAAATAATTTTAACAAAACAATACTACATTTTTATTGATATAAAAAACTAATAAAATTTTGCCTTCAAAAACACACATGGCAGTGACACAAGTGATAAAAACATAAAAAATTGTGTAATATATTTTTGGTAAAAAGCAATTATTCCTTAAAAGGAAGCGCTGGAAGGAGTTTTCCTTCGCATTTTCCGAAACCGATGCGATGCCCCATTTCGTTGACGCAATAGCCGCGTAGGATAACAGTGTCGCCATCTTGCAAAAACTTTCTTTCTTCACCTGTTTGCAAGCGCAGAGGTTTCGTTCCTTTCCAGCTGAGCTCTAACATGCTGCCATAAGAATCTGATGTCTGAAAATCCAATAAAATACACTTGAAATTTAGTATAAAGATGTCTTTTATATCTTACCTAGATATTTAAAGATATTTAATTAAAGTTTTATTTACCGAGTGCTACTACTGTATAAACTGAAAAAGAAACTAGATATTCATAAAAAAATATGATAACTTTCTCACATCACCACTAATGGTTCCAGACCCAAGCAAGTCTCCTGGACGCAAATTGCATCCGGTTATAGTTTGTTGTGCCAATTGTTGTTTGGCAGTCCAATATAGGAAACGATAGTTGGATCGGCATATTGTTGTTATTACTGGAGATTTCTCCGCTGCAATAACAATTAATTAATATTAGAATATTTAACTTTATCGTATTTAAGCTCTTACCAAACGTTTATTTATATAAAACGTAAGCGTAAAACCATAGTTTTACGTGCATGCATTTTTTGAGTTGAGCTGTAGCCCAAAATATATTAATATCTACTGATACAAAATAATTTGTAGTTTATCTTACTTTTCAAATCGACTTCCAATTTGATATCAAAGTTGAATTTGTCATTGTGTTGTAAATACGAGAATGGCTCAGGATCTTGTGGGTAATTATCAACAATGTATGGACGTAGAGCCTCCACTGTCACAATCCACGGGGAAATCGATGTTCCCAAATTTTTCGCCGTAAATGGTCCGAGAGGAACGTATTCCCATTTTTGAATGTCACGAGCTGAAACAAAATTTGTAAATAATAATTGAGTACTTTTTTGTCTTCAGTATGCAATGTTCGATAGCGTGCCTCAACAACATTTATTATTTTTTTGGGATTAACTGAAAAAGGCTGAAGTTTCAATTTTTTTATATTTATTGTTAATATTGTGACGATTATAATAATCTGAAACAAAAAGCACTTCATATTTTTTTATAAATATAAAATATTTTCTAATTCTAAGACCAAATGACTGAAAATAATCGATATATATATATATATATTTGGATAGATTCAACGAACTAAGAACATACCGCTCCAATCATTCATAAGGACGAATCCAAATATACGTTCCTCAGCTTGTTTGGCGGTGACACGTTCTCCGAGAGCGGTCGGTGGTCCTCCCACGAAGCAGGCCATCTCTAGCTCGAAGTCCATTAAACGACACGGACCAAAGTGAGGATCAGCTCCTAAAAACATATGAAATTGCATATTTTGCGTCGTTATTACACTTTTAATTTGAGTATTGAAAATTCATAAAACATTTTAATTTAAATTTGTAAAAAGAAATCTCTAAAAAGATGTTAACAAAATACGTTGTAACAAGGGTATAAGAATTTCGACGTAGTTTGATAAGAACTTATGGCTTAGCGGTCAGAGCGCTTGGATGGTTTCCAAGAGGCGCGAGTCAATTCAGCTCCGCTACATTATTTTTTTATACGTTTTCTAAATAAGTATAAGTAGCACCTATTTGACAGTGTGTTGGTACAGACAAGAGTTCAGTTTTGGCCAAGATTTATCCAATTTTATACTTGGATTCTATTCTAAACAAATAATATTTTGCTTCATTGATTTGGGTCATTGGTTTTTTGTATATCCTATGTGATTATTGACCTAAATCAAATCTTACAATTTTCCCAGGGATTAAAATTAAAGAGACATTTATGAAAATAATAAGATTCTATGTCAAGATTATTTTGACAATATCCTGCCCATATTATAATATTACCTTCGACGGGCAAAGTTTGTCCCATAGGTCTTGTTATGGGTGTTCCAGATATGACGATGGAACTGGAGCGACCATGATATCCCACCGGAATATACTTCCTGAAAATAAAACGAAAAATATATATATTTTAATAATCGTATTTAGTCGCGATATTTTCTAATTTATCAGTATAAGTATATAATATATTATGTTATGTTTTTATGTCTTAGAACAATTAATAATATAGTATCCTTACTACTATAATTTTAATATAGATATATTAAGTAAATTGGTACTAAATGGGACTAACCAGTTCGGCATAAGTGCATTATCCTTGCTCCTGAACATGATACCAACGTTAGTGGCGTGGTGGATCGAGGAATAGAAGTCGGTGTAATCTCCGATTTCTGCTGGAACGTGCATGGTGGCATCACTCTGCTTGATAAATGCTCTGTAATGTAACGAAAATCCATTTTGTGTTCCTTTATATCTTATAAATGTACACAAATATATTATGATGTCGTATATTAAATATTTTCCTGTAAAATGAATAACTTGAAACTTCTGATATAAACAAAAGTCAAAATATTTAAGTATTTGGGATGAAATTAACAAAGCTTTTACTGGTATTGACAGCAGTGGCTATAATTTACTTTTAAAGTAATTAAACGTATTAAGAGTAAAATAATAAATTGGTTATGTTTGTAAATTACTTTTGTCGCAAGTCCTTATCATTTTGTAGCTTGGTGTTGCTGATATCAAGCAGTTTCTGGATAGTATTTCTTGCTTCAATCCAATGGATCTTCGTCAGTCCCATAAACAAATTTAGTTTATCCTCCTGGAATCATCATAAACATTTATTATATTAAGACGTTTTTTTTCCGACTAGGGAACGAATTTGCTACCATCGCGAACAATTAGACGCTTGCAAAAACTATTATTTGTATATAAGGAAGATTCGAGTACAATTTCATAATATTTTGCAACATTATATTCGAACCGTAAACAAATACGTAGGTGGCGACACTAAAAATAATTAACATAACAAGTAATATTAAACAGACCTTAAAAACATGTTGTTTGTCTTTCAACAGTGGCCCAGTAAATAGATGCGAGATCACGTTGAGATCTAGAATCCATTCTCCGATCGCGACTCCAATATGCTTCTGAGACTGTAATGTAAATAATAACGTATATGTTATTAAAAATATGGGAATGGAAAACAAAACTATTACCTACTTACTTAGTATTTTCAATTATTGTTTTTGGGAAAAATATTGGAGTTTTATATGTATATACATCATCTACATTATCTTCCTATTTATCTTATAAACTTATTTGGCGACATACTGCCAAATTATAAATAGTTCATAATAAAATAGATTTGTGTCTGTGTTTCTGTTCTGATTTTTTATGTGAAATGATTTTACAAATCAGGCATTAAGTGCATTAGTTGCTTACCTCGAGATCTACTACCCTTTCTTATCTTGCCATTTAAATAGCATTGTAAATAAACAAAATTATGTTCTTTAATAACATTCTTTATTTTTCTAAATATAAATAAGAAGAAAATGTTTAAAAAATATTTCGTATACAAAAGTGAATAAGAGATCTCTTCCAGGTCCTCTGGAAGTGGATGAGTGGATTAAAGTATTAAAATCATTTTGTTGTTAATTTTTTATAATTATTTCTTAAAATCACTATCTTAGAGTATTTCTTGGAATACGTCTAAACAAGAATTAGGTAGGTATGTAAATTAAATAGCCTGTATCAACTTCAAAACGAAAACTTCCGGCCTTTTATCATGACGCTATTAAATTACGCATGTATTTCATTACTTCATATTAGTTAATTGTTTTTGACTCCCAACTAAATTTTACTACAATAATATATTTTCTAACAAAAAATCAATTACTTTAAAGTATGGTTATTATAAAGATATTTTATTTTCATTAATTTATTGTAATACAAAATTCATTCATATCTACTAATGAATAAAGATCATTGAATGACAATAAAAAAAATACTTCAATGATAACAAATGTCAAACAATAACAAACTTTTTTTTTAATCTGCACTCACGTTTTTAGGCGAAGTGAATACACCATAAGGCAAATTTTCTATTGGAAAATCTGTGTTTACAGAATATTCTATGAAAGACTTCATTTTTTCTGGCACGTCAGTTTTCCCCGAGTTTCACTGTGATAGTGTCTTTCTAAATGTGTACTTCTATTTAACGTTGGTTATGGAAATAAGGCGGAATAACAAGTTTGGTCGCCGGCCGGCGAGCACAGACTGGATTCTTTATGAAGTCAAGGTCGCCAGCCATAGTCACTGTGATATGACACTGTATATATTAATTGTATTGTGTATATATTTTAATCTTTATTTATTTACACATACTTATGTACAGATAATGCAAGTTTTAAGAAGCTAAGAACTATACTGATTAAGATTTAAGTCCTTTTTGCAGTAATTATTATCACCGTTTATCCTACTGATAATATTATAAATGTGAAAGTTTGTGAGTATGGATGGTTGTTCCATTTTCACAAAGAAACTACTGAAGAGATAAGATGAATCTTTACAGTAATAATAAAGTTTATTCTACATCAGAATAGGCCACGATTTCTGTAAAGTTTTGTATAACTTGGCTATAATATAACAATAATATTAAGCAGATGAAGCGGCATCCAGGCCACTATTATTTTAATAGATATAATACATATATTACATGTGTGCAGATCTATTTTAAGTCCAATTGTATTTGATTTGTTTATAGATTGTTTTTGAATCGCTGCTATGTTATGTATCATACATATTTTTTATTTATATAAACATCATTATAGAAAAATAATTTATTCTCTATAAAAAATTATCCCAAAATAAACTGATTAAAGTTGAAAGTCAAAAAAGCGGAGAAATGCGTGACTTGCGCTATATATGATAATATGAAAAAGAGGCCCAATTATAACGAAAGGGGTACAAGCGTGTGACTGTAAAAGCAACGGGTTGCGAGTTCCATTCCCACTCGAGGATTTCTATATTCTGGTGTTAATAATTCAGCGGAAAGTTCGGAGCGGAGTGTCAGTTTTAACACTCCTTCTGCCTACCCTGCCACATGTGGGATACAACGTGAAGTTGAAAAAATAGATGAGCAAGTACAAAATCTAGTCGCTAGTGTAATATAATAATAGAAAGCCAACAAAAGCAATCCTTTCAGCGTGACAGTCACGCTCTATGAATAATACCTAGACAACACATACTAACTTACTTGTTTTGTCCGTTTAATTATAATAAAAGATTAGCCTAGTTGTCTAGAATTAAGCGGATATTCTTAACGTAAGAACGAGTATGCTTGGGAAAATTATATAATTAAACTTTAAAGGTATACGACAAACCGTTGATTTTTTTTCATTGATTTGATACTTATCGCTATTAATTTAGTCTTAAAATATTATTATATTGTTTATATTCTTCTCTCTCTCTTATTTTTTTATCTTTTTTGGTCAGCAATTGTTTTAGCTAAAAATAATATATATTGATATTTTATTTTAGAGGGTAACATTTAATTTTATGACAATTAAGAAAGATTTCTGACAAGCTTTTTTGTTTGGATTATATTTCCGCCAAATTTTAAATTAAAATTGCGATTAAAGAGGGATAAGTAAATAAATAATTAATATATCTTATGAAAACAATTATAATGTTACTGTCTGACACTAATATTATCAAATGGAATCAGATAAACAAAGTAATATAAAAAAGTACGATATTAAGTTAAAAACAAAACCTAAGGATGGAGTTATATTGCAACTACACCATACAATTCGAGGATCTCATGGGCAGACAAAACGTATTCGTTTTTCTATTGGCGTATTTGAAGATACTCATGATAAGCTAGCATGCATTGACAATGTAGGAAATATATTTATTTTAGATTTTGCAGATCTAACATTTTGGAAACTTCCAAGTCAAGGTCCATGTTCCTCATTACAATTCGTCCCTCGGGCACTTGATACCCTTATTATTGCTAATGTAAAAGAATTTTCAATTAATTTTATTGATACTGAAACTGGTAAATGTAAAATATCTTTGTCTGGTCATACAGCACCTGTAAAACATATCTCATTCTCAAATAGTAAAATTGATAATTTATTAACTGCTAGTTCAGTTGAGGCAATTTTATGGGAACTTAAAAATTATACAAAATATTTTACTCTTAACACATACACAGGAGCACAAATCCAACAAATACTGTTTACACCAACTGGAGATTACTTAGTGGCTTGCTTTCAAAACGACACTATTCAAATATGGAGACATGAAAGTATGAAAACAGTAAAACAAATAATTCCAAATGAGTTAAAACATTTGAAAAGTTTTGCTTTTACCACAAATGGTAGAGCAATGGCTATAGTTGGTCTGACTCCCATTTTGATACTTTTCAGCATGGACACATGGAAAGCAATCAAATCTATTGATTTATTAAAGTACAATATTTCAGGAGTTCAAGAAGTTTCATTTATCCCCCAAATGTTTGATGGTGGAAGCAATAAAATTCTGGCATTGCTAAGTAGTGATTGCATTATATATTTCCTTGACTTAGAGAAGCTTACTATAATACATATTATTCAACCAGAATCATCAGGAATCAGAAAATTTGTTGTGAGCTCTACAGGGAAATATTTTTTTTGTGTTCTACAACAAGGAGAAGTTAATATTTACAATACAGCACAAACACTGGAAATATCTGAATGTCCTGTTGCAACATTCAAAGAACCGTGCTCTTCAACATTCCATAAAAGTTCTGATTTACCTAAAAGGGTAGAAGTAGAACAAAGGATGAGAAAATGCATGGATAGTGCCAGGTTACGAAGAATATTAATGCAATATGGGGAATATCCTGATAAGTTCCGATCAATCATTTGGAGATCTCTACTTGCAATTCCAAGAAACAAAACTGCTTATTCAGCTTTGGTGGATAAAGGCATACATCCAGTATATAAAGATATTGAAAATCTATTTACAATACATAGTTCAATTACATTGAAAAATTTAAAACGGCTACTATCATGCTTAGCACACTGGTGCCCACTTTTTGGTGTTATGAAATTTTTACCTGGGTTTGTATTCCCGTTTGTGAAAGTTCTTCAAAAAGATCCTGTGCTGTTATTTGAATGTGTAGCTTCAATTTTACTAAATCAATGTCAACTTTGGTTTGAATATGCTCCCTTCCCTCCGATTAGCATTTTGGCAATGGTTGAAAATATTCTAGCGGAACATGATTCACAATTGTTAAACCATTATTGCGATTTAGGTGTTACTAGTCAAACATATGCTTTAAAAATATTAGAAACTGCTTTTAGTGAAGTGCTTACATGCTCTGAATGGTTAATATTATGGGACCATATATTAAGTAATGAACCATCATTTATCCTAATGGCTGTAGTGTCTTACAATATTGTTCAAAAAAATGCTCTTAGAAGGCTGCATAAACATGAACAGATTGAACATTTTTTTCATATGCAAAATCCAATAAATAAGAAAACTTTTTTGAAAAAAGCATACATGTTGCTGAACGAAACTCCTGAGGACATTCATCCGAGACGATTCTTTAATACATTCGTGGCTTTAGACAAAGGTATTTGTTATCAGCAGTTCACGGGCTATCCAAAAGCGACGATATGTCTCAAATTGGCAAAAAAAGATCAACAGAAAGGACACAAAAAGGGTAGATGTACTCTTAAGGAACTTACGAAAAAATGCCAGGAGGATGAAATAAAGAGACGGAGCCAAGTTGAAACTCTTTCTGAGCAAAATTGTAGTAGTCAATCTGAAAAAGAATTTGACTTGGAAGAATGTGAGAATTTAACGTGTGACCTTTCCAAAAACAATCATATTAGTAATACGGGAGACTACAGTAAAAAAGATATAAAAGATGATTTAATAAATAGCATAATGTATCCTGCAGCTACACCGAATTCAAATAAACGAAAATCCAAAAGTAAAAGAACACAGAAACTCTGCAATCAAGGGTTAAAACCAAAGCAAAAGGCTGAAATAAATAATGTTTTAGAAAGGGAAGTTGAAAAACTAATACATAGTTGTAGTGATTCCTGTGAATCAGAGAATTCTTAAAAGATTAATTTTTGAATATTCGAATTTGAAATTATTTTATTTTAATCTATACCCTATTAAGAGAGGATTGCTTATTTATTTTTCTATGCATTTATTTGTGTGCGTTATGCATTTATTTATTTTTGTGTGTGTATGTTATTACTACAGAGATAAATCTCGTCCATGTAACATTAAATTTTAATGAAATAGATATAATAAAACATTTTAATTAAAAATCATTTTATTTTATTTAGCACCGCTGTGTTTCTGTAATGAAAGTTTTATATTAAAGCTTATTCTTTTTTAGTGGAGGCTGGTCTCGGGATTGTAGACTTCACAGTGGTGAATTTCTTCCTAGATGCACTAACGTTAGGGCTGGCCTCAGTAACTGGTTTGGTTGCCTTTACTGGTGCTACTACTTTAGGTCTAAACAAACCTGAAAAATATATTATGGTATTAGCGTACTCGTGTATAAGAGGGTACATTTAGGTGAAAATAATTATAAAAGCGGTAGAATTCTGTCAATCGGGGGACAGTTGCGTGTAAGTGACGGTCCCTATTGGAAGGAAACAGCATTCGGCGGAAAGTGGAGGACATAAGGTCTTATAGTAAAGGAATGTCTTAACACTATGTTCCCAGATTCCTACTACGTACCCTGCAATTTATGGGATACAGTGTGAAGTGTGTGATCTAAAATAAGAACTTTGCTTACTATTCAATTTGCTACTTTTATTCTCTTTAGGTTTATCAGCCTTAACTACGCTGGGACTACTTCTTAGCTTGAACAGGTTTGGGGATAATCTTCGTAATTTAGACGTTTTTCCGTCTTTAGTTGAGGATTTCGGAGCTAAGTTGGAGGTTGATACGCTTTCCACACGCTTTAGCCTTTTCAGAAAGTCATCTTGAACACCTAAGCCAGATAGATTGGGACTTGATGCGAATTGAGGCTTGGAACAATCTGGACCCTAAAATGTAAAAAACAATTTATTGATTTTTAAATAAATATTGTTATATTTGGTAACAATTTTATAGTCTTTTAAAAGACTACTTGGAAAAAGCTTTAATTTCTTTTGTTGTTTAGGTACTATTATTTTAAAAAATTATTTACTTTTAAAACAGATATTTTAGAGACGTCCAACGCAAGAGAGGACATTGAAGTATCGAGCTTATTATCCTCAACGAGTTCTTTTATGACACTGGATATTTTTATTCGAAGTTCTTCTGCTGTTTTCTCTGCAGCGATCAAATTCTCTAGTACTGAATTAGAGGGCATTTGTATTGGGCTGAAATGATAGAAATTCAAAAGATTATTAAGTTTATATTTTAAGCATACTTATTTGTCAACAATTGAAAAAGTAAAGTATCGATGACATATCGAGTTTTGTGTATATGTATCTACTACACAGTCCGTTCCCCGCGAACCTTTCAATTACACACACACACACACACATCGCTAGTTTTTTTTAGATTCTTCTACGCTGTATCCCGTAAATAGCAGAGGCAGAGGGAGTTAAGACACAAAATTTTTCAACGAATTCTGGAGAAATTGCGTGTTACATGGCGGAACTCAACACCACTTTGTTTCGACACCAAAGCGAAAAAATTATAATATTAAATAGTTCCGATTTTGGAGTGGGAATCAATCCCACAACTTGTCGCGTTTACAGTCACACGCTTGTGCCCCTGCGCCACGACAGGCCTCAATGAGACAGAATCCAACCCACAACCGCCAAATTTGTTCTATATGGCGTTGTCCCGCGACCCCAATCGTTATTTAATAATTATTGATTTCTAATTTGGTACATAAATATTTTTAAGTAAAACGTGAATACCTCGATGTTTTGTTCCGTCGCCTGGAACTTCCGGGAGTTGACGACAAAGTGTACGTACTTTGTCTTTGACACATAATCTGCAACTAATTATAGTAATTATTAAGCATTTATTAAATGGAAGTTTCTAGCAAAAATGCAACGTATTTTAATACGGCTTTTTTTTGCGTCACCAGAAAGAAGAAAATATAAATATTAAACTTTTCATTTCCTCGAGTGGAAATCGAACCCACAACTTGTCCTGCTAAAAATTATACTTGCATTTGTTGTCTTTTTAGGGTCCCGTAACTTTTAAGAAAAAAAGGAACCCTTATAAAATCACTTAGTTGTCCTTCCGTCCCTCCGTCTGTCTGTCTGCCTTTCAAGAGCCTTTATCTCATGAAGGCTTGTCAGCCCCATCATTTCTTGACAAAATTGTATTTCTACATTTACATAAAAAAGATATGGCCATTTATACCGCAAAAAAAACGCGTATTTCGACATTATAAAGGAAATTAAAATTAATAGGGTACTTTCGGTTGACCTAGAATTATGAAATTTAGTATCTATAGGTTCAGTTCAGTTCAGGGAAAATCTGAAAACTACTACTACTATTACTAAAAATAATATCCTTAAAAGGGGGTAAAATTTCGTATTCGTATTAAAGTTCAGAGAGCTCTAAGCTAAGCTTGAATTCAAGAAAAGCTCGAGATCTCCAACTCCAACGCAGGGGCACAAAGTGCGACTGTATAATCGATTGGTTGTGTTAGCGGTAGTATTAAATATGAGTTTATAGTAAAAGAGATGTTAATATGGTTAATCAGAACGAAATGAAATAAAATTGTGTATTAATAAAGAGAAGTTGTTGTGATATTTTGTGTGCAAATGAAATCAACAAAAGGGAATTGTTTTAATAAGAAAGTTATTGTGATATTGTTACGAATGAATAGAATTAAAAAGAATTCTTTTAATTCTATTTTCATTCGTAACAATCACAATAATTCTCTTTATTAATACACACATTTTGTTGATATATTGTCTTTACTAATGATTAAACTACATATTTAAACATACATTTTTTACTAATACTATCTATTAATTACACACATATATATATTAACAAAAGAGTTTCTTTTATAATTTCTATTTTCACTCGTAATAATATCACAACAACTTCTCTTTATTTAATACACAATTTTATTTCATTTCGTTCTGATTAACCATATTAACATCTCTTTTACTATAAACTCATATTTAATACTACCGCTAACAGTTGTGAGTTCGACCCCCACTTCAGATGAAATATTTTTTAAAATGTATATTTCCATCTTTTCGTTCTACTGTCGAGGCAAAGCGCGGCGTTGAGTTCCGCCACTTAACACCCAATGCCTTCAGAATTCGGCGGAAAGTGGGGAGTGTCTTATATTATTAGTATTCGGCGGAGTGTCTTAACTCTAGGTTCCCTCTGCCTACCTTGTTGTGTTAATTTTTTTTTGTCATAAGTTTACCTTTTTACTATCAACATTGTCTTCAGTAAGTTGTTTCTGCAAGGGTCCAGGCGCGGGGAGCTGACCGTTATCCTTGGAGGTAAGCGTGTCCAAGGAACGGTAGCGAGTCGGAGTCTCAGATTTTAAAATAGAAAGCCTAAAAGTTATATGAAAGTGTGAAATGTAGTGAATCAAATGGTATGGTATGGCTACGTATGTTATTCAATATGACGACTTTAATGTTTAAATCCCGGCTAGGGTTACGTTTTTATAAAAAATACACCCAACATGCTGAGACGAAAGCAGAGAATAAAATTCAATTGCTACTTTGTCTACAATTCAAAATGTAGGAGATGCAGATGTAAAATAGGGCGTATTCTAGAAACGAAGTCTATTGTTACCAAAAGTGGAACACACGAGACTAAATTATAAATGTGCTACATCAGATTAATAAAATGATTCTTCTGTGTTAATAAATAAATAAATTTTGTTTATATTTATAAAAAAATACTGTTTTAATCATGAAAATAATTGTATGTAGGTACAATGTATAACTAAATAATATTAACTACCTAAATTAATTATTATAACTCAGCAATTGTAAGCATGGGCGTATCTAGAGATATTTTCTGAAATAAGCCTGGACTTTAGCTTTGAACAGATATGTTCTTGTAAAGGATTTTTTTCTTTTCAGGGCTTGTTTTTTATAAGTACAATATCTGGGGTGGGCACAAGAGCATTCTGGGAACGGAACACCTTTATTCAAACGTCGTAATATTGTCGTTTTTGTGAATGTAAAATATCTAACCACTAATAACAAAATGTATATTTTCTTATTAGTGATTAGGTATTCTGATAAAAATACCGAATTTCTTTTAACCTTTTTTTTTATTTATTAAGAAAAAATATTTATAGACAAATTACCTTTTTTCAGGTGTTTTCAGTTCAATCATGCTGGCGGACTTGTTTCCAATGCCCTCTTTACTTCCGTCTGACTCGTTATGCTCTTTAATACACCGAACTATCTCTTGTAACTCCTTTGTGAGGCGCTCTCTGTGGGCCTTTGGGAGGGAACCTAGAAGACCACTGCCACATTCCTATAGACATGTGTATTAGATTGTGTAAGAAAATAATGAATGTACAACAGTGTGAGATTTCATATAAATTTTCGATAATGCCAACTATATTTTTTTTTCCATTTATATGTAGGTTTTTTACATCTTAATATACACTATACAAAATGGTATACAATAGAAAATGATATAATGGTCGTAAAGAAGAAAAAATCTACCTTATTATACTGTTTCCCGCCAGTAACACCAGACACCTGCCAGATACCGCTGTTCTGTTGATTAGGAGCGCTCGGACACGAACACGTTACATTCGCGCTTTCCATTACTACATGAAAACCTGATGCCTGATATTGTAATAATAAATATTAGTAACATTTGTTATATGTATATTAATCAGATAATCGATATTAAATGTCTTACGTTGTACAAATTTTAACATGCGCCTACTGTAAAAAATTAGATAAGTAATCTAGCCCTACATACCTATATAAAAAATGCAGAATATTTTTTTTACAGCTTCACGCTGTATCCCGCACACAGCAGGGTAGGCAGAGGGAACCTTGTGTTAAGACACTCCGTTCCCCACTTTCTGCCGAATTCTGGAGGCATTGCGTGTTGAGTGGCAGCACTCAACGCCGCGCTTTGCCTCGACACCAGAGCGAAGAAATGGAAATATAAATGTAAGTAAATATTTCATCTTCTCGAGTGGGGATCGAACCCACAACCAGTCAGTTTTACAATCACACTACGTGCCACCGCGCCGCGACTGGCCTCAAAAATATACAATATAAAATATTTTTTGTATACCATATAACTTATTGATTATTTATATGAATAAATAAATTGAAATAATAAAAAAAAACTTTCGCGCTTATAAATATAGGAAGTGAAATATTTATTTATATTTATATTTTAATTTCTTTGCCCTGGTGTCGAGGCAAAGCGCAGCGTTGAGTTGCGCCACTCAGCACTTTATATTATTATTTAAATACTGGCCTTTATATTATTATTTAAATTTGTACTCTTATTATTTAAATTAATTATTATTTAAATTTGTACTGTATTTGATAAAAACTTGTTGATAAAATACAGGTAAAGAGAACCCTTTTTTGGGTTATATTATTGATTGTTTAGAAACAAAATTGGTGCCAGGTATAAAAATTATAATAAAGGAAATAGGATAAGAAAAAAAAAGAATATCATGAGAATAAAAAAAGCAATGGCCATGAATTATTCATACATCGTTATCTATTTTACAACATATTAAATTGTTCTTTTAATTTAAATTACATAGGTGTAGTAAGTAAGTAAATATTTCATCTCCTCGAGTGGGGATCGAACCCACAACCAGTCGGTGTTACAGTCACACTTTGTGCCAACATTTTTTTTACAGTACAATAATAACAACACAATAGAATTATTTTTTATAGTTTCACGCTGTATCCTGTACATATAAGAACAGAGAGAAGCTGGGGACCTTAATCTTAAAACACTCCGTTCCCATTAAGACACCTCCGTTCCCCATATTACGCAGAATTCTGGATGCATTGCGCATTGTTGTGGTGGCGGAACTCAAAGCCGCTTTGCCTTGTTACCAGAGCGAAGAAAACAAATTATTAAATATGAATTTTCACGAGTGAGAATTGACCCAGAAGCTTCGCGTTTACATTCGCACTCTTGAGCCACGACTGGCCTAAAAAAATGTATATATTACGGAGTAGAGCTCACTAAGTACGACAGCTATAGCAGTATGCTGGCTGGCTACGAAGGACATTGATAATAAAAATTATACATTTTTTATAATCAGCCTAGCCAAGCAAGAAACAATTGAAAATATCAACAACTATACATATGAGAGTAATGTAACACTTTAAAAATTTACCACCATGTTTTATCAAAAGTTAAGTTTCGATAAAACAATAGTATCTTCTTATTTAATAAACAAACCTGACAATTAATAATAACAGTTCGCGTTCCTCCATCTTGACTGACATTACTGTCGGTGGTGTCCAATGATTTTATATTAAATCCAAGGCATTGTAAGAGTGCACAAAGTTCCACAACATCCGTATAAGCGTCCTTTGAAACGTGAAATATTTTAAAGCATATAATTAATATTAACAATAATTATTAACTAAACAAACAAAAAAATACTATTTATGAAAATCTTACCGATTGTGACATTTTTCATATATTATTTCATGAAATGGACAAGCACAAATATATTTATTTAGATCATTTATATAATTTAAATATACTTCTATCTTAACTTTGCGAGCGTCTTTGTATTACGTGCTAATTATAAGAACTAAAACAATAAAAAGATTAAGTAGCTAACGTAACAATAAAACACCAAATTTTCTATAATACCCTCTTTTTAAAAAATATTAAATAAGTAATGTTGGCATATAAAAAAAATAAAAAATTGGTCTAATGCAAGTCTGATTTGCCCAGCGAGGGTTCCGTAGCAATTTTAGGATTGTAGGTCAAAGGGAAGTACAATTTAAAAAAGTTCACACTTAAGCTTAATTTTTTGTGAAATGAACTACAAATATAAGATTGTAATAATTTGTTTCTATGAAATATTAATAATTTTGAAATTTTTGCCTTTTCTTTATTTTATTCGTATTGTATAAAAGTTGTCACTTCGTGTCAAATTTCATAGCTGTAGGTCTACGGCAAGTATATGTATATGTTTTGACTACGTGACGCGACGATGTATGAATGCTTAGTATCTTTTGATTGCGCTGACTCAGAACCAGTGTGGTTGTTGGGTGTTTATCTTTTTATTTTTAAATTGCTTATATATTTTTTTGTATCAGAATGTGTATGCACTAGTACGTGGCTATGTAGTGCTGCGCTGAGTAAGCCTGTGTTACCCTGTATAAATACACTAATACTACACATTAGCGCATGTGCACTAGCACCAGTCATGCTCTGGATGCGTTTGGCTGAAAATTGCATAAACACTTATTTCCAGTTCAAGTTATTCTTTATTCTCCATTTTATGTGTACCGAAAATTAATAGGTATAAACTTTATGCGAATCGTTGTAGCTACACAGTCGATTGAAATATCAGGCCAGTTGTGGCGCCGGAGTACAAGCGTGTGACTGTAGTTGCAACAGGTTGTGTGTCGATTCAAGAAAATGAAATATTAAATATTACATTTTCTACTAGTGAGCTCTCTAATGGACTATTGAACTCTCTAATGGACTAGTGAACTCTCTAGTAGACTAGTGAACTCTCTAATAGAAAAGTGTGGCTATTATAACATTGCGGTGTAAGTCTTCTTATTTAGCCTTAATTATTGAAAAAAACAATATTAAAGAATGCCATAGAATTGATTCAAGCGCGTGCACTGCTAAAATAGTTAATTATTCTAAAAAAACACACCGCGCCATCTATATCGCCTACACCTATATCTACCTATATCGTAAAAAATAAGTGAAAATAAAGCATTTTGTGACCCAGTCCGATTGACGGCCACAAGCCGAGGTTCGAGTCACGCAGGGGGCGCCCTTTCCGCTGTTTACTTTCTCACAGGCAGCCGTATAGTGCTTGCAATTCTTCAGGGACAGAGTACTCTCTTCCATAGCCAACTGGTGTCGCAAAAGCTAACATTAACAATATCAACAGTATATTGAAAATTATGAGTCAAGGAAATTTAATGAAGATAATGTTTGGCTTGTAGCATGTAACTTGGACGCATACGCAGAAAATGTAAAATTAAAATAATTCAGGGCTCTGCTTTCGGCTCGAGTGCTACAGGGAGGGTCTTACTACGTCGAATTGAACAAAAAGTGTTGGATAGTATTTTTATATAGGCTATAGGCTGTATTATACAACACCAATATTTTTGATGTAACCTTCTGTACCTACAGTCATAGTTCATCATCATCTGCCGTACTTAGAATTTATCATATCAATTAAAAAAACAAAAGAGATATTCAATTAAACATTTATTTAATTACAATAAGAAGCCACTGGGGCCATATAAAAGAACCACATCTAATTATAAGTCATATATCTGGGTGTGGCGGAGAACTTGGCGTATGACTTGATGACTTTGTTCACAGCCTCGAGGAAGTCCTTCTCGGTGGCGACCTTGCGACGCGCGCGGATCGCGAACATGCCCGCCTCCGTGCACACCGACCTGACGGGAATTATATTATTTAGTTATTATATAAAAAATATTTTTAGAGCGAAAGACAAAGCGTGGTGTTGAGTTCCGCCACCTAACACGCAATCTTTCTAAAATACTAATAAGCATAATGACTAAAAAAAATTATATATATTTTGAAGCGACGAAAGAACCGAAATTTGGTCTTTTTTGTATGTTTACGTGATTTTATAATTAAATTCGCATCACTTTGTACTGAATAGAATGGAGTTAACACTACCTAGCAATGTCTAGTATCTTGATATTAGATTTCATATATCTATCTTGTTACGTTTAAATACTGTTTACTAAAATTCACCTAATCTCAGCACCAGTGGAATTGGGGCACAGTCTGGCTAGCAAATCGAACCGGATGTCCCTCTCCACGCTCATGGAGCGCGCGTGGATGCGGAATATATGAGCACGACCCTCCAGCTCGGGGAGACCGAACTCCACCTTACGATCGAGGCGGCCGGGACGCATGAGCGCCGGGTCCAGGGTGTCTGGGCGGTTGGTGGCCATCAACACCTGGAAATAGAATAAGAAATTTGAAAAAATACATTAATAGCAGATGATAACATATGAAAAATAATGGTACCAATGTGTCACAGTGCGACAGCATACGACTGTAATGGCGACGGGTTTTGTGAGTATGACCCCGATTTGGGAAAATTAATTATTTTCATTTTCTTGCTCTGATAACAAGACAATTAGAGACTTACAATGACATGGCAGTAGGTACTTGGGGTCTCTTCGTTCCTTACAGAAAATAAGATACAAATGTGAAATAAATAGGCTTCAGAGCTGATCTTTTCAATTTGTTATACATTTTGTTTCATGTCTGGAATATTGGGCCTCGTACCTCACTTTCCGCCGAGTTCCTATCATAACAATAAATACAAAGGAGTAATAAAGGACCATACTAAATAATTGATATATGTTTTTAAATATACTTAATTCGTATATTTCAAGCGGGTGAAGCCGCGCGGTGGCCTCTAGTATAATTAAATAAAAACAAGCACCTTAATATTTCCTCTAGGATCGAACCCATCGAGTTGATTGATTAGCTCCAACATAGTTCTTTGCACTTCGTTATCACCACCGGCGCCGTCGTCGAATCTTTAACAAAATGTATATATTATTATATATTTTAGATTCATGCGGTATGCTACAATTCTGTATCCTGCATATCAGGAGAGGCAGAAGAAACCTAATTTCAAGAATAAAATTTCAAGAAAATGGCCGAATTAAGCTTGTATTGTCACAACAGTGAGGTTTGACTCGCACCAACAAATTGACACTCAAGTGTTGTTTCACTGCATCAAGCTCATCATTTTTTTGTATTTACATATAATAAAAAAGGTTTTTTTTCAGATTCACACTGAATTATACATGTAGCATTGCCTAGTGGGAAGTAGGGAGCCCAGTGTTAAGACACTCAACTTTCCCACTTTCTACCGAACTCTGGAAGCATTGCGTGTAGAGTGGCGGAACTCGACGCCGCGTTTTGCCTATACTGGTGTATAGACAAAGCGCGGCGTCGAGTCGAGAGCGAGCGTTATTATTGAATCAATTTTTTTAAATTTAAGAAGACATTAAGTAAGGCAGATAGAATATCTAAATATACATATAACGCTAAATAAAAGAATAATCTGTACCACCTGTTTCCTGTATTCACAAATACTTTAAGTATTTTGCAAATTACAATGCGGTTATATGGTATATTATATGGGAGAGTCGTATCAGAATGTAATCGAAGCTAATAGACACACTCTTTCTTTATTCTCCATATATGTATGTACATATAAAAAACTATATAAATTAAGAAAATATATATATAGAACCCAACCCCATAGTGACCACGTGCAAAGTGGTCGAAACATTGGGTTTCAAAAATGTATAATACTAATTTTCGTATAATAATCATAAAAATCAAAGATCTTAGAACTATACAAATTTTAAGACCGTCGTGGCGCAGAAGTACAAATGCGTGAATTCAATTCAATTCTTTTATAGAAAAAAGTGCACAGCGCGGCGTTGAATCCGCCATGTAAGAAACAGAAATGTCTTATTGGGAGTGCCTGTATGGAGTGTCTTGACATTTGTTTCTCAGATTCCCTCCCTATCATACTATGTTCGGGTTAAAACGTTAAGATATAAAAAAAAAATCATAAAAAAAAAATGTCAATTAATCCATGTATTGTTAATAAGTTTATTACTACATTTGTGACACATAATAATTAATATAAAAAAAAAAATAATTATAATATATTTTTAAACCTTTTTTTTTCATTTTAACAAAAATATTACCTGGCACCGCCGATAGCGTCTATTTCATCAAAGAATATAAGACACGCCTTCTTGCTTCGCGCCATTTCGAATAACTCACGGACCATACGAGCACCTTCTCCTACGTACTTTTGAACCAACTCCGAACCTACAAAGGAAACAACATTTCATGACTAAAAATATATTAATAAAGAAATAGAATTCGTATATACTAACAAAAATAATATAAATAAATTATATTTTTCATTAGCTCGCTGCCAGTACGAGCCACTATATTGAAAAAAAAAACAAGAAACCTGAATTACCCAAACTATCAGTTGAAAAGTAAGAGTTTAAGAAATAGAAGAAAATTGGATAGAAATAAAACATGTTAAAATATATTTTTTGTGGGTATAATATGGTTATTCGAGTTTCCTGCCATGATATTTACAGAATAAACAAAAAAATTCTGTCCCACACTGTGTAGCACTGCTTTCAAGCTTATATTACAAGCAATGTTGTTCAGTGTGATAATGTTGCTATAGGAGAGTTGTATCAGAGTACCATCTAAGCTTACTGTTGGTGCTCTTTCTTTACTCTCCAAAAGTAGATTTTTTTTCTTGCAAAATATATTTTTTTAGTGTCACGATATATCTCGTACATAGCCGGGAAGGCAGAGGGACCCTAGTGTTAAGACACTACATCCCCATTAATAGACTTCCATTCCCCACTATTCGCCTAATTGAGGCAATGCTTTTTAATAGCAAAATATATTCTTTTTTTTACTTGTAGTATAAAGAAATCGAATTATGTTTGTAAAAAAAATTGTGTTATATGTAGAAAAAAATACTACAGACATATTTTTTTCTTATTCTAAAAAGATTAAGAGTTAGTTCCCAGTCGTACAGACCTTATTCTAAAATATTACTACAAATATATATATATATATATATTTTGAAATATATATGTGTATATATATACATATATACACACACACACACACACACACACACACACACACACATATATATATATATATATGAGTGTGTGTGTGTGTGTGTGTGTGTGTGTGTGTGTATATATGTATATATATACACATATATATTTCAAAATAAATACACATTATATCTTACCAATAACTCGAATAAAGCATGCATCAGTGCGGTTAGCAACTGCTCTCGCACATAGAGTCTTGCCTGTACCAGGAGGGCCAAATAGTAGAACACCTTTGGGAGGTTCAATACCTAATTTCACGAATTTTTCAGGCTGGGGAACAAAATAATATATGAACATTAAACATTTAATGTTCACAGAATATAGGAGTAACTAATATAAACACTATAACAAAAAAAATATGTTACAAATTTATTCTACAGCAATGATTTATAAATTACTATGCATCATACCTAAATTTTTAAATATTTAAAATAACCTTTAGTTAGTTAAAAAAATACTAAATAAAACACTATCATTTATAATTTGCCAAAAAATTTGGGAAGTTGTGTCTTATGAAACTAATATCACATGAAGATAAAAATAAATCAATCCTCTGAATGGTAATCAAACCCACTATGACACAATAGCTACTATAGATTAACATAATTATTACCTAAAATATTGTTTAACTCCTATCAAATACTAAACTCACATGTAACAAAGGTGTCTCAACAACTTCTCTCAGCTTCTCAATCTGTTCCTTGCAGCCTCCCACATCACTGTACGTCACATCCGGTTTCTCCTCAACTTGCATCATGGTGACGGTGGGATCTATTTTAGGTGGTAATGGGATGTGTATTTGATATTTGTTACGATCAACTCTGAGAACCAAATAAATGTATGAATTAAATTAAGTTACAAACAGGTTAATTAATAAAGTGTTGTATATAAAAATTGAATGCAAAAAAAATTCCACATAGCATCATTTGAAATGAGGCCTTTTTAAATACTTTCCAAGAATATTAGCCTAAATACTAAGTATATCAAAGAACATATAGCTTATTTAATGATGCTAAAAATATGTTGTAATAACAGAACAGTGTATATTGTATATTGTACAGTGTATATTGTATATTGTACAGTGTATATTGTATAAACTTATTCTTTTATAGCTTCATGATGTGTCCTGCTAGGTCAGGCAGAGGGAACCTAGAAACATTGTTCTGAATTAGACACTTGTGATAGACTCACTTCCTGCCATATTCTGGAGCTACGGGTGTTGAGAAGCGGAACTCAATATTATGCTGTGCCTTGAGTGGGAATTGAACCCACAACCTGTCATGGTCACCAGTCACACACTTCTGCATCTGCACCACAACTGGCCCCAATTATTTTAATTTAAGCAAACTTTTTAAGGCATTATAAATATTGTATTACAAATATATAACTACATCATGTGGAATAAATGAGCAAGATCTAAAATGTTGTTCAATTTAATAACTCAATAATAAATACTAATTATTATTAAGTGAAAGTAATTGAACTTGCACTATTGATCTTGGAGTGGCGTGCCAGCTACTTGCAAATTTTTTAACAAATAAACTGAGTACCATCCTTAAAACACATGTACAATAGTATGATTAGCAGCTTAAAAAATATATCATACACGACTAGCTTATTTTTTTGGCTTTGCATGGAAGAAGTTTCCAAATGTTTAATGTCTTCATTGTCAATTGGAAACAGCTCTGACTGTAAGTAAATTCGTTGAAATGACTAATGTAATATAATTTAGCTGTTTCATTAGATTGTATTTGATTATGTATATGAATATTCGAGCCATATTAAGCTTCAGTGATGAAGAAGAATGTTAACAATAAATTACTTTTCAATAAGAGCAGTTTTTGTCTCATCCTTTAAGTACAGAAGGTAGCAATAGATAAACTGTCTATAAGTCTTTTATTTGAATAATTTTTAAAAATTTAACAGTTAGTACTTACCCAACTCTCATTCCTTCTTCAATATCTGTTGGTGCTACCGAATCTGCTAAGTCAACAACAAACTTAGCAAATTGTTTCACATTTATTATGTACTTGGGATCATTTGAATCGGCATTGATGATTTTTGTACACCTAGCAACCTGGGAAATATAAAGCTTTCTTTATATGTTTAATACAGATAAGACTAATATGTCTAGAGAAATGAGCTTCTATCTGTTTAATTTCTGAGTAGAAGTATATTCAATGACCAAGTAGATTTTTTTACTAGCATGGCAGAGTAGGCAACGGGAACTTACATTTAAAACACTCTATATTCCACATATTAGTAAACTTGTGAGACATTCCTTATTGAGAAGCAGAACTGAAGTTATCATTTTGTTTATACAGCAGTAAAATATAAATAAATTAAATATAATAATTTGTTTGGATTGAACACAACAATTGTGTTTACAGTTAGATAGATGTGGGGCAGCATGCTGCACCAAATTAATTTCGAATTCAAATATAACAATAACCTGTAAAGGTTGTTCATTTTGAAGCGTTTGTTTGTCTGCAGCCAAGTCCCACAATGCTGGAGGTGCCAATCCCGTATCTGATTCTTTGATACCAGTTAGTTCATTGACTCTCTTCATAACTGTCTGTATACCATCCTCAACTTCTTTAATTATTTTTGTATACTGTCCTTGACCCTATAAAAACAAAAACATTTTTAAAAAGAGGTCAAAAATTGCCAGTCATTATAAGGAACAAAGAATAACTAAAATCATTTGAACTTCTTACTTACATATGACTTCAACAGCGCTATGTCTCCTTCGTCAAGTGCTGTAATTATATCAAATAACACATACATTAATGGTAAACTTAAAATAATGGTTATGCTACGGTATATGTTGTTCAGATTATTTCCTTACATTTGATCTCCTTTTCCGGTTCTTCTTTATCATCTTTAACTTTTCGCATATCATCTCCTAAATGGTCAGGCATTTTTATATCTAAAAGCAGTCTAATTTATCAAACAACGATCGTAATATACCAAACTACACAATTTATATTAACTTTTTTAGGTTTTTATGCCAGTGGCAGCCACTCAATTTGTCTATTCACTTATGTCAAAATATCGTTGAAGTAAAAAATACAGGCGTAATTCGGAATGTATTTTTTATTAATAAATTACATATATGAGTATAAAAAGTTATTTATTGTATGAATTAAAATAATATCATATTAAAGTAATTTAAATTATGTTTTATTGCTTCAATTATAAAAATATTTTTTGTATAATTTGTTACATGTTATTACACGACATATAGACAATGCGTGTAAGGTAACTGCACAATGACGAGCAAAACTATAAAAGGATGCATTCAAGCTTTATAGTAAAAAATATTATTGTTGTTTTGATATATTTCGGTAAAGATCATTTTAGTTTGGTTATTTTAAATGATATTTTTATTTTGATCACAAAAATAATTTCAATATTTAATTATATATTAATGTCTTCTATTTTTAGACATCAAACATTAATATAAAATAACTGACAAGTTAAGAATAATTGACGCCACCTGGAGACTTCTGTCAGTACTAAAATTTTGTATTCGTAGTGCTGAATGGAGAATCACATTTATTCACGTTTTTCATGAATATTTTCTTCTAATACCTCAGATTATCATTTACAGGTAAGATAGCGAATTACTAGAATAATAACATATTAGTATGAGAATGTGTTCGTCCTAATGTCCTTTTCAAAATGTGTCTCTCATCGTGACCCAGAATGTAAGTAATGTCAAATCCCGGTTTTAGATGCGTTTTACATTTGGAGTATATCTAGTTTTCACACAAATTAGAATCTATTAAAATTCTTGGCCAGTAATTACGTCGCGTAAGCGTCACATGAGTAGGTTTAGTTTTTTGTCAAAACAACAACACGATGTCGATAGTTGCCCGGTGTGTACACTACAGTCTTGTTTCTAAAAACGCTTTAGATTATCGCATTGTTATCATGCATATTATCTTTCATCTTAGTCTTTTAAAAACATCTCAAATGACCAGTTCGAGAGATACATACATACTATGTTTTGTATGTTTAGAAAGGTTGGTGTTTCGATATTCATTGTAATAGTGAAAATTATTTTTATATGACTTTTAACCTATAAATATTCCCAAGATTTAAGATACTTATTTTGATATTACGCAATTTAGAGTATCTTATAAATGTTTTGAAGTTTCATCATAATGTGATGATAAAGTTATTATCATAACCTTTATTATTATTCATATGATAAGTGTTGTGCCCTCAGTTCCTATCAAAACTTGAGAGTGACCTAATGTTATATTTGACATTATAATTAGGTAAAGAATTCAAATCATATTTACCTTTATATGTTACATAAATTATTTATTTCATACTACATGATCATATTCCATTAATGTCTTCTTAATACATATTCATTTGTTTCACAGAGCTAAATATATTTCAAAATTATTTGTATTTTGTAACTCAAGCAAAAAATAATTAATATATTTTTCTCATAACTACTATCATAGTAAGTCTATTATGATTATACTTATTTGTATTGTGCTGTGAGAAGAAAGAACCGTATATGGTAAATCTAAATAATTCAATGTAAAAGTAATACTAGAAACTAATATATCCTTATTTTATAGCCAATTTAATATTAACATTACCATGGAAACCTAGAATATATTAATTCACAGCTCCTAGTCCTCATAAAATGTTACAAATGTAAGATTTGACTAAATAAGTCTTACTTGTATTGGATAAACTAGTTCAGCCATTAATTCCTAAAATATTATTCTATTGTAATAACTTTACTTGTTCCTAATGTAATTGTACCTTAAAATAATTTTTAATTTCAATTATACATATAATAATGTAATTATTGGTAGCAAATTTTAACTGTAGTAGGAATAATAATAGTCTCAAAATTTAAAATATGCTGCATATTATATATAAAAAAATTGCATGCAAAGTGTTACATGTATTGATTTCTTTGTATATAGAAATACATTGAAAATGTGAAGTAGTAAAATCTTTCTCCACTGTCATGTATTAGTGTGTATAATGTATATAGATTAGCGTGTAAGCATCATGTGGGTAGCTTTCTATAAATAACCATTCACACTCACAACTCAAATGCGTTCAGACTTTATTCTTGCATCTATTCATATAAATTTTTACTCTTCCTTTTATTATTGTCATTATTTAAATAATATGACTGTTTCCATTGTTTTTGTATGACTTTGAAATTTTTTATTTGTGAAAATGACATTTTGTACGGTGTTTTGTTCTGTGATATTGTGTTGTAATGATTAAACTTAAGAATTTATGGAATAAGGTAGAATGGATATGAAAATTGAGCTAGTGTGTATTTTTTTTTTTTCTATAAATGGTTTGGTTATTTACTCAGTTGTGTGATTATAATAGATTTGTGTTGCATTTGAAAGTATTCTTTCAATCTGTGTTGATAGTTGTGTGTGTTTAAAATAGTTAAACAAAAGTTTCAACATTACAAGTAAATTCTTTGTTATTCATATTCATTAAACTTGATTAAAAATATAAATCAAAATATTTAAACAAATATTTACAGTAATTATATAGAGTATTTTGAGTAAGTAGACATTTTTTAGGAAAAAAATTATTGGTTATTTTGTGTATAATGTTTAAATTATTTAAATTTATATGCTTAAAAAGCACAAAACCATAACTTTGTTCAAATTAAGTTATATATCTTAAAGTTGTGGATTTGGCTCTACCACTAAAGGTTTAACATTTTCTTTGTTTACATTTTTTTTATATATTTATTTTTAATTTTCTTAGTTATAATTTTATGGTTATACATTTTCAGTTTATTATTGTAATTAAATAGCTATTGCTATATATAATTAGAAATTGAATGCCACCAATAACTCAAATTTCTTTCTGTTGTCTTTTTATCTTCGTATACAATAAATTATATTTTAATATTTTTCATCATATTTTCTCTAGTGCTGCTGGCGAGTAGGCGAGATGCACACAGCCAGTACAGAGGGACAGTATCGCGGTGCCAATGGCACAGCGAACGGGAGGGACAAAGTTGCCATTTTGGATGCAGGTTCACAATATGGAAAGGTACATTTTTTACATATATTATAGAAAAAGTATAACAAAGTAAAAATACAGTTTTCAGACCTTTTCTCAAATATATAATAGATGTGGAAGAAAGATTATAGTAGTAAAATATTCTATCCTCAATTTTCCAATGGTTTTCAGAGATATGACATGTTAGGTTGTCAAGGCAACTGCTGTGTTTTGCTTAACTATTCTAGGTTATATTATTATTTTTAAGTTTTAAAATGTTTTGGATTGCCAATTATCAAAGTCTACAGTAGTCTAGTCTACTGTTACTGTCTTACCCAAGAGGGTATGTATACATGTTAATTTTCTAACTACACCAATATTATTGTATGATATATATTTGCATTTAAAACTATCACACTGACCTCCACTATTGTTGATTCACCGAAACGCCCAAATGTAATATCTTTAAGCAAACACAAATGTTTGCAATGTGTCGTCATCTGCTGGTACGAAGATTGGTTAGGGTGTTGTGTCTACTAAATTGACTTGGTGTTTGTAATTTTTGTTAAATAAAATATCTTTATTTGATATATTGTTATTTGATTGATATGGAAAAACATAATGGAGTATAATTATTTAAAAAAAAAACTTTTGTGATGAAGTATGTAATTAAAATTAGTAGCAAGTTTAAATAAAAACAGTTTCTTTTAAATTTTAGCCTATTAAACAATTAAAAAAAGTATTTCACATTATTAAATTCTAATAAGATTTTCTAAATAAAAATTAATAGAAAATGTGGTATGATGAGTTCTACCATAGATTAGTAGGATACTAATCTATGGTAAATCTTTTCTTTTTATTATTTTATATATCTGTTAAGTAAATTAACAAAGTATCTGACGGTTACGAAACAGGGTCTTGGCCTTGTATTTGTTATACATTAAATAAATTAGAATAAATATGATTAAACTCGACGAAATTGAAATTGATTTTGTTTGGCGCCATTATTATTGTAATTTGAAGACAATGTAGTGGAAAGAAGCTTTGACAAAACGTAGTACGTCGCTTAATTCCGCCACCCCACTGTCAATGTCTGTAATTTGGGAAAAAAGCGAAAGTAACGAAGGGGAATTATGAATTGTCATAACTCTAAGTTCTCTTTGCCTACCCTACTATATGGGATACACAGGAATTGTAAAAAAAAGTATTTTTTATAGTGCATTTGCATTTTCTGCTAGCTTCAATTTTAGTATACAGACTGTTTTTCATGTAAGAAAACATCGATATACGACGAGGTATACGATTTTTATTTTAATTAAAAATCATCTCTAAAGTGTGAATTAATTTAACTGTATCCCTGTTACTTTGCGGTCATTATTATATTATTTATCTTTAATGAATAATTTCTAATAATATTCTGTTAGTGATTACTTATTAAAATATTTACAAAAGATATACTAATTTAGTATTACGTTATAGTAAAGTAAAGGTTTGTCATGGTCATTACGAAGCAACGTGAACGCTAGGCTTAAGCTGGACTTGTCTAGAAGACCTATTTGTCAAACGTTATTACGGCACAATGTAGCAGAGTTATAGTAGTGTCGGTGAATAAGAAAAAAATACTTAAAATTGATTAATATTTTGTAATAATTTAAATACATTAAATCTTTAAATTTGTAATTTCTTTATACTTTTTTCTTTTCTAAGAAGTTGTATTAATTTTAATAAGCACTTAAATGCTTATTTATTTATTTATGCAACATTTATTATAAAAAAAAACTTAAATAGTTATTCGATTTAAAAAAAAAACTAAACGACATTATTGTACGTTTCTATCTTTAAAAATTTTGGTAAATTTTATTTGTATTTATTCACGCTATCGGTCAGATATTTTTTTACGCATATCATAGTTTATCAACAATTAGTTTTTTTGTAAATCTTTAGTTCATTAAAATAGTTGAACTATTATTGCATAATTATTAACGCGACGTAACAGGCTTAGCTCGCACGGCCGGTGCGATCGTATCCTTAATAATATTATGTATGTTACTTGTAATGGCTGTATATTTAAAAGTTAAATATTTAAATATATTATTTATTATTTTAAATATTTAAATAATAAATGAGGTCAGTAGGGCGTAGATGTAGAAGCATTCCATTGTTAATGCGTCTGATTTGGGTTCGATTTCAGTTGCAATGAAAATATTTAATTTCTTTGCTTGTTTGGTGACAATGCAAAGCGCGGCGTTCGGCGGAAAGTGGGAAACGGATGTGTCTTAACGGCAACGACTACACTAGGTTCTCAGGTTCCTTCTGCTGCTATGTGCCCACGTTGTATCCCACATTGAAACTAAAAAAAAGCAATGTGGAAAACAGAATGTCTTAAATTTAATTTAGAACCTCTCAAATTTTTCTTTTAGTATACCTAAAGTACATAAAAAAAATATCATATAGACAATATTGCATATATTCGTGATATGGTGATTAAAAATGACAAAATAAAATAGCCAATTTTAACTTTTTTTTTGCAAATAAAATTGTTCTTTAAGTAAGTTTGGTACCTATTCGCAATTTAATTACAATTAAGTTCAAACACCTTTATAATATGTTTTCTAAAAATAAAAACAATATTTGTATATAATACTACTTTATATTATGTAAAAAGGTATGAGATGAACCAGAAATCGTTTCAATTTTTAAAAGAGACCAAAAAAACTAAATGATATCTAAATTTGCGTCCTTAAAAATGCTTTTCTAGTTTGTCTGTGGCATCGTAGCTTCTAAACAAATAAAACGATTTTAATGTATATTACGCCGTTTGAAAATGATTAACTCTTTTCTAATTTTTTTTAGCTATACGCTGTATCTACGCCTACGCCTATTACAGCTTAGTACTTCGTACGGTTACGGTCCTTACCCAAGTTTAGTAATGGAAATATTAATAATAATAACATTCCATTGAGTTGGAATCGAACCCATAACCCTCGCGTTTACGCTGTTTAGTTGATTTTTTAATTATCTATTATATTTTCATTTACCCAAATACCCACACCCACGAACAGGTGATAGACAGAAGAGTGCGTGAACTATGTGTAGAGTCAGACATCCTGCCGTTGGACACGCCGGCGTACCACCTGAAGGAGGCCGGCTACCGCGCCATCATCATATCGGGCGGTCCCAACTCAGTGTACGCGGAGGACGCGCCGAGATACGATGCTGATATATTCAAGATTGGTTTGCCGGTTTTAGGTAAGTGTTTTAATATACAGTTTTTTTTTAGTTTCACGCTATATAACGAACACAGCCGGGTGGATTGATGGAACCTCAGAACTCAATCCAAAATGGAAATATGAATTTCCTCGAGTGGGAATCGAACGCACAACGTTTACAGTCACTCGCTTGTGACTGTAAACATTGCGCCACAACTGGCCTCAATTTTTAATAGTAAATATGAAAAGAAAAACACTTGTATATCGTAATACGTATTGTAACAGTGCCTTTTGTAAGAGATCACGAGCGACCTATTAGAGTGCCATTGGTTTATATGTCGTCGATACAAAATCCTTTAGATCGTGTTACTATTATATGAAAAAATGCGTTTAAATAGCCATTGCATGTAGCGTTCATTTTGCATTCGACTATAACGTTTAATAACTTTTATTTGTATATAGTTTTTTAATATATTATGAATTATTAGTTTATTTATTGCATTGCATCTGATTGATTAAAAACATATATTTGAAATAAGAGCCAAGTTCGTATTGAATAATTCACTTCACTTCAATTAATTTTATGGGTGGCGAGTTCTGTGTTCACTCGGGATGTGATTGAAGCAAAAAAATGACTTCATAATTATTTTACGTATAGACTAATTATATTTTTATGTTTGTGTAATTTTGTTTGTACTGGTTTTTATACTATGAAGTAGATATATGCACTTGGCTTGTTGCTAAAAAGCCAAGTTAAATATAGAGTATTTATTTTGTTAATATTGAGTTTGTAGTTAAATATATAATATTTTTAGTTATTTTTCTCCAGGTATATGCTATGGAATGCAAATGTTAAACAAAGAATTCGGTGGTTCAGTTCTACGGAAAGAAGCTCGGGAAGATGGACAGTATGAAGTGGAAGTGGAAACCACATGTCCTTTATTTAAGTAAGTAATTATATTGGTAGTTCACTTATTCGGAGTAAGACCATTAAAAATCCTATTAACTTTATATAATTATTTTATAATGTCGGCGATTTGTTTAATTTTAATATAATAATTATTCTTTTCGGATCATTTTAACAGTATTTATTAAAATATTAATAATAATAATTTGTTGTATTTATTATATACAACAAATATAGAATTACTGAATATACTGCTATAAAGAACAAGTGAAGAAAGTTATAAATATATATATATATATATCTCAATAAATGGGTTTATCAGTTGATACTTTTAAGATTCGGTTGACATATAGGTATCTCAATGAGAAGATAGTAGACATATCTATGTATATTTAAATAAAATTTTAGTTTCTTTGGTCTATTCAGGAATTGAATTTAAAGTGTTAATAATAATAATGATAATTAATATTTTTCTTCTATAAATGTGTAATAACGACAAACCTTAAAATTAATACCGAAGATATTTTAATTAAAATGTTTGCATTATTTTTTTTGACAAATTCGTATAAGGTCGTATTAAAAAAACACATGTATTTTTAATTTTTGTAATTTTTATTGGCTGGCTGGCTGGTGGCCATTATAATTTTTATATATTGTTTAATTAATTTCCAGCCGTCTCGAAAAACTCCAGCCAGTTCTGCTCACCCACGGTGATAGTGTACAGAAAGTGGGCGACAAGTTCCGAGTGGGGGCTCAGTCCTCGAACCACCTGGTGGCCGCTATTTATAACGAACAGATGAGGCTGTATGGTGTTCAGTTTCATCCTGAGGTTAGTTATTTTTTTTTATGATCAAATTGTGTTTTAATTAGCATCATACATTAAACACAATGGCTGGTGGTGACCCGTTGGTGAGATGAGGTAGTTACTGAAAGATGGATTCTAGATGTCACAGACATTGGTATAATTTTGTACACTCTACAACACTGATTGCCAACCAGTGGTCTGCAGAAGCCTAAATATTTTCCGCGAACGATTTTAATTTTAATGACTGAGGATGGTGCGACGAAATTCCTGTTTAATTATCACAGTTAATTTTTATTATACCTACATGCATAGTGGTGGTGGTGGTGGTGGTAAGGTTGGGAATCCCTGCTCTAAAGGGACCTTTATATGTTGGATATTTGTCCGATAGCAAGCCTTCTGAAGGAATGATTTTTTTAAAGATAAGGTACGGTTGACGACGACGAGTCGTGGCCGCCCGTTAGTTACTTGTAGATGATTTTAGGATGTTTTACTCCTTTAAGAATAAAATACTGAGAGAATATAATCATATTCTTTCCAAGCGCTCAATGTTTAAAAGTAAAGTCAAAATAAAATTGGAACAAGTTCACGTTGTATCAAATAGCAGGGTAGGGAGTAATAACCTAGTGTTAAAACACTCCGCTCACACTTTCTGCCCACGACTAGCCTCTAATAATAATAATCCTCCATATAATCTGTACTTGCAGGTGGACCTCACGCCCAAAGGCAAGCAGATGCTGTCGAACTTCCTGTTCGACATAGCGGGCATGTCGCGCACGTTCACGCTGCGCTCGCGCCGCGACGCCTGCGTGCAGTACATACGGGACGCTGTGGGCGACAACAAAGTTTTAGTTAGTATTTGTTATTGTTGTAGTTTACCCTGTTCGCATTCAGAGCAATGAAAATTTAAATATTAAATAATTGATTGGGAATCGAACCCCCCGACCGTCACACTCTTGTGCCAAAAAATTAAACAGGTGAAGATTGAGCCCAAAACCTTAACCTGTACATTTATTAAAGGGTGTTATAATATTTTTCTTTATTTTATATTTCTTTTATTTTATAATGAATATTTTTTTAGGTACTAGTAAGCGGAGGCGTGGACTCGACAGTGTGCGCGGCGTTGTTAAGAACCGCCCTCCGTGAGGATCAAGTTATCGCTCTACATATAGATAATGGTACATATTTTATTAAAATTTGTACAATGAAAGTTGCTTAAGTGGGATTTGAAACTAAATTAGGAATTCAACTTGCCCTTGAAGGATTAGTAATGTTGTTAATTGTTGTTAAGTAAATAGATATTAACATTCACTATATATATGTAGAAACAAATATTTCACTATTTAACTAAAATAAATTAGAAACAGATGTTTCTATAATAATATAATGTTTCCAGGTTTCATGCGTAAGAACGAGAGTGCAAAAGTGGAGAGGTGTTTAAGGGAACTAGGAGTGCGTTTGCACGTAATCAATGCGGCACATCAGGTGTGTTATACATTTTATTATTTTCTTAATTATTTTTTGTTTGTATTAACTGTCAATGTGGAGTATAATTCTTAAATCAAAATACATTTCCTTTTTCACGGTGTCGTATATATGTAAAAGGATTTTGAGTGAATGATTATGGACCATATGTTATAAGGCTGCAATGTTCCATCCGACACGTGCAACTCGGGAGAGCGCACTAAAAGTGCGTCCCCCCCAAGGCGACGCGCACCAGTGCGTCCCCGCTGGGTTGTGGGCCATACCGCCACCCAACACGCCATGTTCGGAACGGCAGGAGGTGCAAATACCTATGTAGAATGTAAGAGGAGAGATGGACGAAAATATGAATGAATTATTAGATGTGGTGGATAGCAGAGATTTGGGTGTTATTCGTGTTACTGAGATTAAGCGAAAAGGTAATGACACGACCGATTTACCGGGCGGTCGGGTTGCTTTCGGAGCCGGCGTATCAGAGAGCGGGCGGGGATGTCAAGGTGTAGGTGTATTATTGTCCTCTCTAGGGTTGGTTCTGCACTAACCATTTCGGTTCGGTTGAATACAAGGCGATCAACCCCAGACTGCTTTGGGTTCGCTTCAAGTTGGTGTTAACAAGAGTATTTTTTTAGCGGTTTATGCGCCAAGTATCCTCAGCTCCTTTAGGCGAACTCGAAGAGTTTTGGTAGAGTGTCAGGGTTGTTCTAGGTAGCGTTAGAGGGTATAAAAAATGAATATTTTGTGGTTGTGTAAACGTATGGGTCGAAGCTGCGAAGCGGTTACGAGGGAGTGCATTTGGTCTGGTCTGAATAAATGAGGCTGAAAAGTTTGTATTGAAAATTTACAAGGAAATGGAATTTGTTTGTGGCAAACACGATGTATGATTATAAACAAATTTACATGTCTACGTGAGAGTGGACGGAAGGGAAAAATATGATTGATTTATTCCTAGTGAATCAGCGAATTCAAAGCCAAGTTATGGACACGTGAGTGTTTAAGGGTTCTGAACTGAGAACAGACCAATATCTAGTTGTTGCTAGAATAAGGGGTCTGTTCGCATGTTGGTGCAGCTACACGAGGTGTCCAAATTTGGAGTCAAATTGTTGCATAAGCAGCTGGAAGCTTCAAGATCTACCGATTAGTGGGGAATAGCAAGAAAGAGTTTCCAAAAAGCCAAACAGCAGTGAATTGCAAATGGAAATATTGAAGTATGCTTGCAGAACCTTAGGGAGTGTATGAAGAAAGGAGCGTTAGGCGTATGTGTATTAACCCTGTTACTGACTGCAATATGCCTTTCTACATCCATCTTGTATCTTCCATCTCTACTGAATATACTTCCCAGATATACCTCTTCATTTACTTTTAATTTCTTACTATTAACTGATTTTGCATTCAGTCCTTTCTTCATTTTTTTCAAATACTATAATAACCTTTGTCTTATACTCATTCAGGCTTAGATCATTAATTTCACAACCTTCTGTCAGAGTGGTGATTAATGCCTGCAATTAATTTACTAATCTGCTCTACTCAACCGATTGATATAAAAAAAAATGTTAGAGAAGCTTGCCAACTTACAACGATGAAAACTACAATTAAATCGGTTTCGGTTGTTTAATTCGGGTTAATTTTGGCAAACGAACGGACAAACGGACAAAAATAAAATAATAATTTACCAATAACGTTTGTGTCCCACATGCGCAGTTCCGGCAGGGCAGCACGACGGTGCGCGAGGCGGGCGGGCGCACGCGCCACACGCCGCTGCTGTGCCAGGCGGCCGCGCCCGAGGACAAGCGCCGCATCATCGGCGACGTGTTCGTGCGCGTGGCCGAGCACGCCGTGCGCGACGTGCTGCACTTACAGTGAGCTTTTGTGTTATGAATGTTCTCAAATTGTAAATAAACTTAGTAGCTGACTATCAGTTCTAATGAGTCGGCAAAGAACTTAGCACTTGCTCTTTCTTTAGAGTAGGTAGAGAAAACAAATTGTTGTGTCAAGTCACTCCTCTCCCCCCTAAATTTTAATTTTACTATAAACTAAATTCATTCCTCTCCAGGGAAGAACAGGTGCTCCTCGGGCAGGGCACGCTCAGACCGGACCTCATCGAGTCCGCGTCGTCGCTGGCCTCGGGCGCCGCGGCCGCCATCAAGACGCATCACAACGACACAGAGCTGGTGCGCGCGCTGCGACAACGCGGCCGCGTTGTGGAGCCGCTGAAGGATTTTCATAAGGATGAGGTTTGTTTTGATAATTTTTTATTTGTTTTACTTTTGGGACTATTCAAAATGAACATTAGTGATAGTGTTTTGAATTCCCACAGTTAGGGGTTTGAATTCCCACTTAGTGGAATTATAATGTAGTAAACCTCGAACACCTCTTAGAAATTTTTAAAGTATTGTGAGCAGTCAAGGCATAAATTCTTATTGAGCTCATTCAAAATTCTTATTTGAAAATTTATTTTTCATTTCTGAGTCAAATTTCATATTTGTGAAAAAATTACAATATTTAATTTCCTCAAGTGTGAATAGAACCCATAAAATCTGTCGCATTTACATTATTAATGTCCAATATTTTTATTTCCTTAACCTGGTAATGGAAGGGAGTATCCTAATTCTAGGTTTTCTCTGCCTACTTCTAGAACTTGAAGCTAAAAAACAAATAACTTACTATTATATCATTTGCTCACTAGGTGCGAGCTCTAGGCACAGAGCTAGGACTTCCCGCGGCGTTGGTGGAGCGCCACCCGTTCCCGGGTCCGGGGCTGGCGGTGCGCGTGCTTTGCCAGGAGGAGCCCTACGCGGACCGGGACTTTGCTGAGACCCAGGTATATTTGGCTACTTGGGCTTAATTTATACAACAATGTCAACTAAAGTTCCATTGATTTTATATACAGAAGATGCAATTATAAAAAATGTTTTAAGTTAGGTATTGTGTAATTTTTTTCCAGGTGATAGTAAAAATAATGGTGGAATACGCGTCGATGTGTGTCAAGTCCCACGCGCTGCTCGGCCGCGTGTCCAACGCGACCACGCCGCAGGAGCAGGCCGACCTCAAGCGTATCTCCTCCGCCTCGCCCGTGGCCGCCACGCTGCTGCCCGTCCGGAGTGTGGGCGTGCAGGGTGGGTTGATGGTGTATTGTAGTGTAGTTATTGCGGTGTTGCCAAGTTTTTGAACTGATAACTTCTTATGGGAGAATGAACCGTTTCGTTGCGTAACGCGTAACGGTGTCAGTCTGCCTGGCTTCCTTTTCTCTCACGCTTAAGGCTCTTACTCTAACTCACAGCACTATCCGTAATTCAGACGCTGTTCTCTTTGCATGACCCGATTAACGGTTAGTGTGTGATGTAGTATGTGATGATGTTGGCAGTGAGCATAGAATTGCAAGCCAATTGTGACATTTGAAGGATGATGATGATACTAAAAATGTACATATACAAAATTCTAATGTTCATTTTCAAGAATTTTATTTTTTTTCTGTGAAGTAATTTATAATTATTGAATAATTATTGTGTTATGCATGATGATTGAATGATAATATAGTAACTATTGCATTGTGTTTATTGGTGCAGTGCCAAGTTATTTTTGTTTTAATCACGCTATATCCCGCTCATAGCAGGGTAAGCAGAAGCAACCAAGAGTTAAAATCACTCCCACATTCCCCACTTTCTGTTGTTCTGTTGTATTTTTCGAGGTATTGCGTGTTGAATGGCAGAACTCAACGCCGTGCCTTGATGCCAGAGTGAAGTGGAAAGTGAATGAAATATTAATAATTAATAAATCATTCTTCCGAGTGGTTATCGAACTCACAAACGTCGCGTCACAATCACCTCTTTGTGTTTATTGCATTTGAAGCGCATATTCTCCTCCGTGCCTATAGCTGTCCTCCTACAGTCCCTATGCAAGATTGTTGATTATAGGTAGCTTGTAACCCTATACATTATTTATATATGGTAGTCATTTTGAAACTATTTTATTCCAATTCTAAAATAACTTAAAAATGCCTCTAAAAAATAATCATTTCCTACATACTCGACCCGCAGGCGACGGTCGCTCGTACAGTTACGCGGTGGCGCTGTCGACGGAGCGCTACCCGCCCGACTGGCAGGACATGCACTACCTCGCCAAGATCATACCACGGGTTTGCCACAATGTGAACAGGTATTTTGTGTCATAATTTACCACTTTTTTTCTATAGCCTCACGCTTTATTTCGCACATAGCAAGGTAGGCTTAAGAAGACTTGGAAACCAATGTTAAGACACTTCTGTTCTCCATTTTCGCCGAAATTTTGCGCCATTGCTTGTTGAATGGCGTAACTGAAAACAGCGCTTGCCTTGTTACCGTAGTGGGGAATTGAAAATGTTAATATTTCGTTCCCCCAAGTGGAAATCAAACGCACAACCACCACATCTACAATTAGACACGATGTAGGACAAATATTTTGATTTCAGTTAATGTAGAGGATAGAGGAAGTTGTGTTTTTATATTATTTAATAATGAATTATAATTCCAGGGTGTGCTACGCATTTGGTGGTCTGATCAAGGAACAAGTGACAGACATCACACCCACTTTCTTATCTCAGCAAGTGATATCCACCATACGCCAAGCGGACGATATTGCTACACAGGTATGTTAATCTATTTATATTATGCTAGCTTTATTTTTTTTTCACGCTGTATAAAAAAAACACACACACATAGTATAGGCTGTTCAGAGAGAACCCAGGCAACTACTCCTAAGTTTTATATTTTTCCGTTGAAGTCTAGAGGGATTGAATGTGTGGCGGAAATCAACACCGCGCTTTAATTCGTTACCAAAGTGGAAAATGAAAATATTAAATATTTTATTTTCTCGAGTGGCAATCAAACCATAAGCTGTCGCGTTTACAGTCACTTGGCTGTGCCACTGCCCTACGACGGCCCCATTATTATATTTTATTAAATATATAAAATCTCAGTAGATATCAGGTTTACACAAATTTATTCATCCCCATGAATAAATTTTACAATAGGTTAACTTAACAATAGGTTCCCCCTATCTATTTAGTTACATGAAGCTAATAAAATATATTTATTTATTCCTCAGATACTAATGTCGAGCGGCGGCGGCCCCCGCATAGCTCAGATGCCAGTCGTCCTCATCCCGGTGCACTTCGACCGCGACGCCGGCATCAGGGCGCCGTCGTGCCAGCGCTCCCTCGTGCTTCGCCCCTTCATAACTAATGACTTCATGACGGGGATAGCGGCGTTGCCCGGCGAGGACGCTATGCCTCAGGATGTATGGGATATAACATTTTTTTAACTAATTTATATATTGCTTTATAGAACTAGTAAATTTATTAGTAAATTATTCGACAGAAGTTGAAATAACAGCATCAGTCATTGTCTAGTAGGATATATTAATACATACTTAGCGTTTTAAAATTTTTCCAGAATGAAGAAATAGAAATATTCATAAATAATCCATTCCCAGTGTGGGAGTCGAACCCACAAATGTGGTGTTTAGTCATACGTGTTTACACAGTTTGTGCCATCGCGCCACGACGGCCTCAAAAATTAAAGGAAAAACTGGCTGTGGCAACATAAGAATGAAATAGCGTGAAACATAAAATTATAAAAAAATTAAACATATTACACAATTATGTACAAATCCTGTTATTGCTATCAATACTAAAACATATTTTAATAACAAAAACATCTATTTCTAGGTGGTAGACAGAATGCGTAAAGAACTAATGAATGTGCCAGGCATTTCTCGTGTGCTCTACGACCTCACGCCCAAACCACCCGCGACCACCGAGTGGGAATGATTGCGGGACCTCCGTCTTAATAGCAACTGATTACACGGACTCTACTGTATAGGATGGAGTTAAAATGCATTGTTTTACGTGTCAAATCCAAGTTTTTGAATTTCGAATTCGAAGGTTTTTAAATTTCGGATTCGTTCTTTCCATTTTCAAATTGATTCTTTCGATTGAACGAATTCGAAATTTATAAATACGTATGAATTTGAAAATAGAAAGAACATATTACAAATAAAAAAAGAGTTTGATGTTCAAAATTATGAATTTGATGCGCTAAAAATGAATTTGAACCTATACATACCACATATTTGTATGGACTGGATAAGTTTGACTGTAAAACTAGCATCTACCATATATATGGAAAAACAATGGTTAATAAAAAAAAAGGATTTTTTGTATAAAAAGTGTAGATAATGAAACTGTTTTATGTTTTTTTATTTAATTAAACAATGTAATGTGTCTTAACTATTTATTTTAAATGATTGTTCTTTTTTCTTTCCAATTGTTAGTTTTACAGTCAAATGTAAAAAAATTTTAGTACGCATATTTTTCAATGGATGCACCGACGGCAGTGGTCTTCATTTGTTTGTTATTAGCTAATTATATACAGCCTATGAATTATTATTATTATTACCGAATATTAATCATATAGAAGCAAATCAAGCAAGTCATATCTCCAGTCATATCTATATTAAATAATATAATTTTCATAATAATTCCTGTGACTAAACAATTATTATTGAACTATAAGCGTGATACAGCGCATGTGCAGTATTATACCATTATACCACCCAATAGTCGTGAGTTCGACTCCCACTCAAGTAATGTGAACCTAAGAGAATGTATATTGTATATTTCTGTTCGCGTTGAAAAATGCACATTGCTGTCTTTGCATTTATATGATTCATATGTAAAATCGTTGCCTCTATTTAATATTTAACGCTTAGCTCTCTAAGCCGTGTACTTGTACTTGTTTTAATTGAATTTATAATATTAATATTACTAAACACCAGATGGCGTTATTTTAATTAAGCCTAATTTGTTGTTTTATATTTATCAATTATACACTTACTTGCCTTATATAATATTTATGCCATTGGTGATAATGCCAAAGGGCGGCGTTAAGCTCCGCCATCCAATACGTAAACTGTCCAAATAGGCGGAAAGCTACGAATAAATGGTATTTTTTTTAAACATTCAATAGTCTGGTGTTTTTATTTATTTGATTTTAAACATGTTGTGGATGGTTGTCTTATTTGTTCAGTGTTCACGTTTTACATTTATTATTAATATTAACAGCGCTCAGTTATTAGAATTATTATTATTAATATCCATTTATGTATTCAGTTTAGGAAAGAAGTTGTAGCTCAGTTTACATACATTCTTTTGTGTTCAAATTTATGTACTTGAATTTCGAATTCAATTATTTAAATTTCCAATTTATTCTTTCTATTGAAAGCGTAAATTTCAAAATAAAAAGAACCAATTGGAGATTTTAAAGAACAAATTCGAAATTCAAAAATATGAATTTGATGGGTATCATCATCATCAATCAGGTCAGTGATCTAGATGATCTCGTCTGATAGAATCTCGTTGATGACTAAAACCTTATACAGACTATAATGATTAGTACAAAAGTAAATATATTTTTTTAGCAATTCTCATACTAAATAATGATTTGTTTGAACATAAAATAATCACTATATAAATAAAATTTTAAAAGCTTTTACAAATTGACGGACTGATAGGCAATAAATGTTTATAATTGAATATAATTTTTGGACCACTGCCATTGAATATGTAAATACATTGTTTATGACACAAGTGAAGTATGTTTGTCATCATAGTAACATCTGTTTTTGTAATGTAGAAAATAATATGAAAGGCTGTGTAAATTATAAAAGCCATTTAATCCGCACCCGTTTAGCCGCAATTTTAATAGAGCAAGCGTTTCTTGGGAGGTATGTTAGGTTGTTTTTTTAAAATTGTGGCGGCCATCTTGTATGAAATCAGACACATTGTTTTATGGAATGGTTCAGTGTTATTGACTGGAAGTTTCATAATAAAATTATATTATGCTTTATTTTCATTTGGTTTTTTTTTTATTTTTACCTATTGTCCAGTGCATTAGTTATGCTTTTATAGTAAGGCAAATGTGTCATTTGACTCATATTATAAATGTATGGGTAACTAGTCTTGCTAGATTAAATGCAACCTTAAATTTATTACTTTGGAATCTAATGATTAGTTTAAATAAAATTTAAATATAAAAATATAGATGTGATAAATTAAAAACATACTTTAGTTTTATAAGGTCAAGTTCACAAGATTACTGGTTCATTCATATTCTGGATTAATGGCTGGTTGTGACTAATAAGCGTTACAGGGTTAATTTTCCACTTTGAGGCTCCATCGTGATGATCAGCTCGATAGTACCATTTTTGTATTGTCACCTATTTTTCATTTCTATTACCAAACAGTTGTAAAATCAAAAAGGCATATAAAATAAGTGAAAATGAATAAGATTTATCATATTTAATTTTTATTAATCAAAATAAAAAACGTGTAATATTTTATTAATATGCTGTAATCTATTCAGGATAAAAGTAAACCATATAATATTTTTGTAGGAAACAAATGAAAATATATATTTTATTAAATTCACAATTAGTTTAATGTTTAATTGTAAAAATGCATGACATAAATTTTTCAAATCTGTTGCCATTTTTTTTTTGCTTTTTAAAAAATGTATTTATCTTATTCGTTTAAATTTTATCCTAAAATATATTTATAAAACAGACAAAACATTAAAAGAAAAGGTCATTAAATATAATAAATAGTTGAAATGACTAATGTCGCTCTGAAAATAATAAATCAATATTTTTCCTGCAGTTATGGCTCTCCCATTAAATGTTACCTCTTTACCTATAATAGATAAATATTATACATATTTGTTACATAATACAGTACAAATTTAAATATATATATATATTAACTTCATTAACATTATTTTAAAATTTGTCCAAAATATAATAAAAAGGTGATTAAATTGCCATCTTTAAATACTTAAAATATGACTTGTTACTCAGGAACTAATAAGTCTATATTTTTCCCAGCAGTTACAACTCCCCCAATGAATGTTTCCTCTTCACCTCTAATAGACAAAGAATCTGATACAGTACACATTTTCTTCTCTCTCATCATAGGTGCTTTAACCCACTTCGATCCATTACATTTACCACAAGAATGTAAAGGCAATAGCTCTAAAGACACAGTTCTATTACCACAATCACCACATTTAAAGAATCTTTTGAAAGTATCCAGTACTTTTAGAGGGTGTCTCTCATCCTTGCAAATCTGTGCCGCTGAGAAAGCTGTGTATTTACATTTGGCACATCTAACTGCTTTGCAAGCTAGTTTGAATGTATTAAGCATTTTTTCTTCCATAGCCTCTTTTTTCTCGAGTTTATTAAAATATTTCTCCTGTTCATTGTCTTCATGCTGTTTGATCAGGTTTTCGTGAATTGATGTAGCTTCAAGTATTTTTTTAAACCTTTCTGACATTACTGGTTTTAGTTTATTTACTTTTGATGTTGCTTCATCATTTAATTTTATCTTTTTGCAATCATTTTCTCCTTCACTTGAGTTGTTTAGTTTATCTAGAGCTCTCTTTTTGCCATTTTCAGTTCCTTTTATGTTGTTGGGGTCTAGTTTTGAGATACCACCTTTTTGTTGGATCAATCTTATTGCATTTAGTTTTGCTTTTTCTGCAGATTTTTGGCTATATGAAATATTTAAATCTACTAGACCGCTGCCTTTAAGTCCAAATCCTTTTCCTAAGGTAGGTGAGCTTGCTACCCTATTGGCTAAACTTGGACTTGACAATGGTTGGGTATTTCTATTAATTGTAGACAGATTATTTAGTCTTTGTGAATCAGTCAGTTTTTGTGAAGTGGGACTATGTAATATACCATTGTTATTTTTCAATAGTCCAGCTCCACTAGGAGCTTTATTTGTCATCAATTTATCTCCTTCAGATTTATAATAGTCACTTAGAGACATAAGTCTGTTTTGATCTCTGTCTTTAACTTTTTTATGATCACTAGTTGGCAAAGCAGCGTAAGACTTGCCACCATAAATAAATGTACTTTTACCATAGACTTTGTTCTGTAAATTAACAAGACCTTTACCCATAGTGGACGATTGAAGTTCTTGTCGTCTTGAGTATTTTTGATATTCTTGTTTTATATGATACACACAATGTTCACATTGACTTAAGTTAACAAACGCAGTACAAGGTTCACCATTCTTCTTTTTACTTCTACATGTACCTAAATCCTTTGATTGTCCTAAGATCATAACCCTATCAGGGCTTTCAACACTAAGACAGGCTTGATCTGCTGTATTTTGTGATCTATCTAAAACATTAGGATTTAATACAGCCACAACAGTACCTTCTGTTGTTTTCCATAACTCATTGTAAGCTTTGCGGAATAAAAACATTGATATTGTCTTTAAGTCATCCTTCAAATCACTTAAAGTCCATACTATAAAATTATTACCTTTTTGTGACTTTTTAGCTGAACTTTTTCTTACAATAGCTCCTGCTATCACCCAGTCTTTAGACAAATCTTCATTCTCCACATACCGCTTTACTCTGAGCATATTTATAGCTTCTCTGCCTTGCATTCTGTCTAACAATGCACTACTAGATATCAAAGGCTTTGTTATTCTTATCCCAAATATAGGATCACAGTATACGTCGGAACTGACTTTGTTTTTTGTTTCGGGGACGCAGAACGTGTTTTTACTATAGTCTGGTTCTGGTTCACTTTTTTTTTTAAAAGAACTTTTATGCCCATATTTCGCTTCAGTGTTTGCTTGCCGAAGCCTACTTTGGAAATCTACTCTACGTTCAATTTGTTCTTGTTCTTGCTGATCCAACGCTTTTTTTATTTGGCTGCCATAATCATTGTATTTTCTTTCTGTATAATTTCTTTTCTCTTCATCGTCAGACGAATCCGTGTCACCGTTGTGAACAGCAGACTGAGTTGGTACATTATCTTTAATATTTTCTTCAACGCAATCATTATTTTCAGTCTCAAATATATTTACATCACGAATATGTGATGCACTTTTTGATGTATTTTGATCTTCTTCAGCAAAGTCAGCACGTAATAATTCATCTAGCTGTTCAAGTTCATCAATGTCTTCCATTTCATTCACAAAAGTAAAAATCCTGATAAAATACTCTTATTTTAAGTCTTATTTTAGAAAACTAATGGTACGAAAAAAATAGGCGCGAAAACATTAATATTTGTAAACTGTCAACTGCAGTATGCAAATGACAACAATCAGTATTGCCAGTTCTACCACTCAGTTATACTTTTGTTTTAATAAAAAAACAGAATTTTAGGAACCGTAAAATGGAGCAGATAGAGATATTTTTAAGGCTTTAATTTACATTATGACTAAGCACCAGAGTCTGTTACGCAAGTGCTGACTGAAGTATCAGTTAATACTGGTTTTACTTTTATCATACACATATTATAAAATACAAAAATATTTAGCTAAAAAAATATATCGCTAATTTCTATTTAGATGGGATGTAAGGTCAATAGATAGGCTATATTCGATAATTAGAATAAATAATGCTTGGACCTCACTGTTTACTTTTAAACCGAACTTACAAACATTTACAAAAAAGTGTAATTACAGAAATGTAATTTAAAGTAATTTGTTACTCAGTAAGAGGCACAACAGAAAATAGCATGAGCAAAAAAAATGTATAACAAGTAATAAATAAATAATATAATTTGAAATCGCTTTTGAAAATTTACAAGTTGTGTCAGAATAGAATGGCTTTTTTGATAGTATAGTAACTACTCCAAAAATTAAGTTAATTTATTTGAACTAGTACTGGCTGGTTTCTAATCAAAAATTCCTTCAATGAAGAATGTCTTTAGTTATATACAATATAATAGACATATGTACATATATGAACTTAAAAAATAAATATTATTTTTTTTTACTTACTTACTCATTTACTTCACGCTTTGTCACTAGCGGGGAAGTCAGAGAGATCGGACCGCCAAACGATACTATCTCTACATACCTTTTCGCTGCTGACTCCGCATATCCTACGAAAAAATCGCATCTCCACGGCATTCACCTTTCTTTCATTTTTCTTCCGTAATACCCACGTTTCGCTGCCGTTTAACAGAGTCGGTACCAACACTGCATTGTGTACGGCCAAAGGCGCAGCTGTGCCGACGTTTTGCCGTGTCATAAATGCAGCTAAGACTCCGTTAACCCTGTTACCGGCCGCAATACGCCTTTCCACATCCATCTCGTATACTTAATTATTCGTTTACTCGAGTGAGAATCGAGCCCATAACCGTCACGTTACAGTGACATGCTTGTGTCCTTGCACACCGATGGTCTCAATTTTAGACTATCAGATAGTCTATCAGAGCGGGTAAACGAAAACAATTTAAATTTAATCGATTCCCACGGAGGATTGAATCCATAGCCATCGTTTAAACGCTGTCCGATTGCGCCACGACGGCCCCGTGATTACCTACGCCTGAATTAATCTAAGAACCGAGACCGAACCGCATTTGAAATATAAATTAAAAACCAAAAATGATCAGTTATTTTTCTATTTTTTAAATTATACATTTATTAATTTTCTATCAAACACATACCGCTTTACTCTGAGCATATTTATAGCTTCTCTGCCTTGCATTCTGTCTAACAATGCACTACTAGATATCAAAGGCTTTGTTATTCTTATCCCAAATATAGGATCACAGTATACGTCGGAACTGACTTTGTTTTTTGTTTCGGGGACGCAGAACGTGTTTTTACTATAGTCTGGTTCACTTTTTTTTTTAAAAGAACTTTTATGCCCATATTTCGCTTCAGTGTTTGCTTGCCGAAGCCTACTTTGGAAATCTACTCTACGTTCAATTTGTTCTTGTTCTTGCTGATCCAACGCTTTTTTTATTTGGCTGCCATAATCATTGTATTTTCTTTCTGTATAATTTCTTTTCTCTTCATCGTCAGACGAATCCGTGTCACCGTTGTGAACAGCAGACTGAGTTGGTACATTATCTTTAATATTTTCTTCAACGCAATCATTATTTTCAGTCTCAAATATATTTACATCACGAATATGTGATGCACTTTTTGTATTTTGATCTTCTTCAGCAAAATCAGCACGTAATAATTCATCTAGCTGTTCAAGTTCATCAATGTCTTCCATTTCATTCACAAACGTAAAAATCCTGATAAAATACTCTTATTTAAGTCTTATTTTAGTAAACTAATGGTACGGAAAAAATAGGCGCGAAAACATTATTATTTGTAAACTGTCAAATGCAGTATGCAAATGACAACAATCAGTATTGCCAGTTCTACCACTCAGTTATACTTTTGTTTTAATAAAAAAACAGAATTTTAGGAACCGTAAAATGGAGCAGATAGAGATATTTTTAAGGCATTTACATTTTGACAAAGCTCGAGAGTCTGGAGTCCAGACTGTTACCCAAGTGCTGACTGAAGTATCAGTTAATACTAGTTTTACTTTTATCATTCACATATTATAAAATACAAAAATATTTAGCTAAAAAAATATATCGCTAATTTCTATTTAGATGGGATGTAAGGTCAATAGATAGGCTATATTCGATAATTAGAATAAATAATGCTTGGACCTCACTGTTTACTTTTAAACCGAACTTACAAACATTTACAAAAAAGTGTAATTACAGAAATGTAATTTAAAGTAATTTGTTACTCAGTAAGAGGCACAACAGAAAATAGCATGAGCAAAAAAAATGTATAACAAGTAATAAATAAATAATATAATTTGAAATTGCTTTCGAAAATTTACAGATTGTGTCAGAAAAGAATGGCTTTTTTGATAGTATAGTAACTACTCGAAAAATTAAGTTAATTTATTTGAACTAGTACTGGCTGGTTTCTAATTAAAAATTCCTTCAAAGAAGAATGTCTTTAGTTATATGCAATATAATAGACATATGTACATATATGAACTTAAAAAATAAACATTAATTTTTTTTACTTACTTACTCATTTACTTCACGCTTTGTCACTAGCGGGGAAGTCAGTGAGACCGGACCGCCAAACTGCTGACCCCGCATATCCTACGAAAAAATCGCATCTCCACGGCATTCACCTTTCTTTCATTTTTCTTCTGTAATACCCACGTTTCGCTGCAACAGAGCTTATCAGAGTCGGTACCAACACTGCATTGTGTACGGCCATAGGCGCAGCTGTGCCGACGTTTTGCCGTGTCATAAATGCAGCTAAGACTCCGTTAACCCTGTTGTCCGCAATACGCCTTTCCACATCCATCTCGTATAATTAATTATTCGTTTACTCGAGTGAGAATCGAACCCATAACCGTCACGTTACAGTGACACGCTTGTGTCCTTGCACACCGATGGTCTCAATTTTAGACAAAATGAGGACTATAAATCAGACATCAACATGATATGGAAGTTGGGATAGGCTGGTTTTCTTTTACCAGAGGCAACATAATATTCAGCTTCAGGTACTTTGTTCTCCATTTTGGCTAAGCTTTCAATTCATCTTCATTCATCGTGAGGAGTGGTGAAACTCAACGCCCCGCATAGTCTATCAGAGCGGGTAAACGAAAACAATACAATTTAAATTTAATCGATTCCCATGGAGGATTGAATCCATAGCCATCGTTTAAACGCTGTCCGACTGCGCCACGACGGCCTCGTGATTACCTACGCCTGAATTAATCTAAGAACCGAGACCGAACCGCATTTGAAATATAAATTAAAAACCAAAAATGATCAGTTATTTTTCTATTTGTTAAATTATACATTTATTAATTTCCTATCAAATTTTATGCTATCTAAGTCGAAAAAAAGCAATAACCATTTTTTTATCTCGTTCAATGTTCAGGTAACTAGATAGATCCAATAAGTCAAACTAGATTAGACACGGCTTTTGACACTATTTTGTTGCAGTTATGCCGCATTTCTACGCGGTAGGTTCCGTTTTTTCCGCTTCTCGGGGAAACGCGAGTTAATTTAACGTAAACCGATTACAGCGGTTAGAGCCACAGTACGGCTGTAGACGCGCGCGCTACCTCTCCTACACTGACCGTCACTTTACTTCGATATGTAAATACTATATATGTATACTTAAGTCTTGAACATTTTAATTTTCATTGTAAACTTTTATCTGGAAAGTTTAATTAATGAAAAAGCATAATCGTAATTGCACATCTGGTGAATTATCGCACTCACAATATGAAACAAAAATTCCTATCTAACGAACCGGAGACGGTAATGACAGTAAAATATTATTTATTTTCATCTTAAATTCCTTCATGGCGTGTTATTGTTATATCGATTCGAACACCGGTTGAGAGAGATCGTTTCCAAAATGTGTTTTCTTAACGTCCTACGTCTCCACGTATCGCAAAGCCAACGGCAGAAGCGGCTTTACAAGCAGTATATGGAACAATTGGCTGGAGCTTACGTCGAAAGGTGTCCAGATGTTCTATGGGATAATAGATATAATTACAAAATGCCCAGCCCTGAGTGGCAGTATACCTTGCCTTGTGATGAGCGCTGGCTTGAAGGTGAGGAATCAAGGTCCTGTTGTGTGACGGAGTGCTCAGACAGCGGACGGTGCTCGTCTCCGTGCTGCTCGGAAGTTATCTTCAACGGTGGTCAGCACTTCAGCACGAAGGCTAGTCAGCATGTTTGTAAACGTCGCTTTGCTGTTTGCTATCCTGGTAATTTTGGGTAAGTTTTTGTTATTGTTTGTACTTATAAAAATATATTTTTCGAAGCATTTAAGCGAATTGTTATATCTATTAATTTAAAAGAATAAATTTGGAACATCAAATGATTTTTACATAATATGATAATTGCGATGTTTGTATTAAAGTTTTTTAAAAAAATATTTGAAGAAAGAAATGATATTTTATTCTTTACTGTAGTTAATTTACGGTAATGTGTACTATATTTTTTATTTAAACTGAAATTAAGCAGATTAAGTATATACTCTTAATTTCAATTTAAATAAAAAATATAGTTTTTTTATAATTAATTAAAATATACTTTTTAATAAAGTTCATTATATAATGACTTAATAAAAAATAATTATAATTTTACTCTATTATATAATTTTAATCTATATGATTTAACTAAAAAAATATAATATTTAAAAAAAAACTCCAAATATACTAATTTTTTTCCTCTCTAACAGAAAAAAGCTCACAATAAGAATATTACTATAAAGCATTTGTATAACATCCGTTCCTAATAAGATCCTCAAAGAAATAAATCAATTTTAGCTAGACCGTGACGGAAGCGTTTACATAAAGCTTTAAAACTCACACAAGAAACGAACTTGTGACCTAGCACGTAACACCGGTCAGATAACAACGGCGCCAAAAAAATTATAACTAACTTTAAATCACGTAAACGTCGGAACCGTTGCGCGTTTCTGCAACCATTTGCATTTTACAACAAAGCAAAAAAATCTTATTAAACTGGAAATCGTGTCAAATTCCTTTGCTCAAGAATAGATAGAACGTCTGCGTATGCAATAGAAAAATTGCATCAAAACCAGCCAAGCGGAAGCGCATGCGTTACCATCGCGGTATTCTAATACTGCTTGGGATATGGGAGAACAGTTATGTGGATATAAACAATAACCTCATTTTAATATTCATTTATTTCTGTTTATGATCGTGCTTTTTTTTCTTTTTAAAGGCGAAGCGAAATATTGATAATGCAACAAATGCACAAATTTTTAGTGATGTACATCCGATTACGATTTCTTAAAAAAACTCCATAAAAATTGAAAAAAATTTGAAAAACGCATCGTTTTTTTTTCTAAAAAAATAATAATAATTTGTATAATATTTCAATGTAATTTATAATAAATTAAAATTAAATAGTTTTAATATATCTGCACTATAAGTTAAATCTACCACCTCAGGATACGTTTATAGGATATTGACCTCCAAGAAAATGAATAATGGGAAGCAGTCAGCAAAGCGTAAACAACACGTTAATGCTACTATAGAAGTATCTAATGATCAGTCATCATGAAAATCAATAGAATAACTTTAACTTCTGATCTCTCGTATCTACCGTTTCAGCCATGGACGGAGAAAGGCTAGTGCTTATACTCTATATTCTTAATTTTCTTTTTTTGGAGCCATATAGTTGATACTTTTTGACGTAACTTAATTACATATTATTGGTTCTTAACAGACCGTAATAATAAACATAATCTAAATATAATCAAACAAGCGTGCAATTGTAACGCGACGGTTGTAGGTTCGATTCCCACTCGGGGGAATGTATTATTATTTATTATTATTTTCTTTTCTTCACTCGAATTTATTTAGAATTCTACGCCGCGCTTTGCCTTGGTACCAGACCAAGGCAAAAGCGCGTCACAGTCCACACGCAAAGCTTCGAAAATTCAGCGAAAAGTGGGGAATGGAGTGTCCTAACACTAGGTTCCCTCTGCTTGTATGTGTATATAAAAATATAATATGTATATATAGTATATGCTGTTGCATATGTATAATAAAATATAATCGTTTTCTCGATTAATGATTCAACCTACACCCAGTCGTGTGCACAATATGACAAAGGCGTCCCTAACTTGAAGGTCTTTAAATTGAATTAAACTAAATAATGTTTATTATTATTTATTTGCTAAAATTAAAACAAAGAATATATCGATATATTACCTACCATCTTTCTTTTTCACATTAACACACGTTTTATTTCATCTAGACCAGGTTAAATAGCATCACGTAATGAGCCAATGGAAAAGGCATTTGAAAAATAATTACGGAAGTTACGGGTTTAAATAAAATGGGTTTTCCAAGCTGTTTGAACATAGTGTTAAGATACTCCGTTTCCTTATTGCGTGTTGAGTTCTGTCTTTCAACACCGCACTTTTACAATAACGTGGAAATGAAAATGGGAAATGAAAATAGTATAATTATTTGTGTCGGGGCCAGCCAGGGGCGAAAGTGTGGGGCTGTGATCGCAACAGGTTGTGGGTCTTCGCCCTAATGTCGAGGCAAAATGCGGTGTTGAGTAACGCCACTCAACACGCAAGTCCTCCAGCCTCCACATTTGCCGGGAATGGGGGACAGAGTGTCTAAGCACAAGGTTTCCTTTGCCTTTGCTGATGTGTGCGGGATTCACATGTGTGAAGCAAAGAAAAAATATTTTTCTGAGTCTGAGTTCGAGCTCTTAACCGTCGCATTTGCCTATACCTATGTGTTTATCATAATTTATCTTTAATAAAAATAATTTATAACTTCAATAGTTTCTATGTCTATTATTTTAACAATAAAAATAAGTAAGTAAACTTTCTAATTTATTTAAACTACTTACTTCTAATTAAATTAAACGAAAATACTATAGTAGGAGTCAAATCATATATATTTCATTATTTATTGATTTATTATTATTTATTAATAGTATTTATAATCCTTAAACAAGTGTTAATGTGTAAAACATATGTAAAATATACTTTAATACGATTGCGCGATGCAAAGGAGGGTAATGTGTTCTTCGGTCTATTTATGTATGTATGTGTATTCCTATGTGGCGTTGTAGAGATCCAATGCCTTTGCCAATTTTGATTTTTGGTCGATACGACTTGATTATCTTTAAAAAGCGCCTCTATTTCCACCTCCGACAACGCACCCTTGGTGTTACCATCAGGTGACCCGTGCCTTGTCTTTTTCTATAAAAAAGGAAATTTTAAAAGAAAATAGTTGTTATATATTATGTTTATTTTGTATGTATGTGTATATTCTCTTGTATTGCAACAGCTTTTATACATGAAAAAATATTTTAATGATAACTATAATGTATAATGAGGCCAGACGTGGCGCAGCGGCACGAAGTGTGACTGTAAAATCGACTGTGTGTTCGATCCCAACTCGAGGAGATGAAATATTTACTTAAATTTATATTTCCATTTTTTCACTCTGGTGGCGAGGCTAAGCGCGGCGTTGAGTTCTGCCACTCAACACGCAATGCCTCCAGAATGCGGCAGAAAGTGGGGAACGGAGTGTTTTAACACTAGGTTCCCTATGCCTACCCTGATGTGTGCGGGATATGGCGTGAAGCTGATTTACTAAAAACATCAATGATTAAATTTATTATTTTATATTCACAAGTCGATAATGAAGTATACTTATATCCTTCCTTCGAACAAGTTTGTTTGTCGACATAAAATCACAGTCGCTATAAGCAGTTTCTTCAGATCGATCTTGGAAATAAGATAGCGCTGGTCTCGATGTACCTGCATCCTGCCAATTTATTATAATTAAATTATTAGTATGAATAGTAGTATGAATTGTAAGTAGTCTTTTTAAATATTTTTTAAACATTTTTAAAGTGTTAATCCACACTTAGGAAAGATAAATACTTAATAAGAAAACGTATAAAAATTTGAACGTAGCGGGACTCGAACCCGCGCCTCCTGGAAACCGACCAGGCGCTCTGACCACTGAGCCATACGTTCTCAAAAAGTAGAACGTAAGGCTAAGGCTAAGCGCGGCGTTGAGTTCTGCCACTCAACACGCAATACCTCCAGAATTCGGCAGAAAGTGGGGAACGGAGTGTCTTAATACTAGGTCCTTCTACCTACCCTGCCGTGTGTGGGATATAGCGAAGCTGACTAGGGCTGATCATTGAACTTGGCACACATTTACATCTCACTTCTTTTATCACTGAAGTCAACAACCAACACATTACTAAACTTGGCTCTCATTTTACATTTATGTTTTTGGTGGGATAAATTGTAACATTACATATAAGTATGTATATAAATAATAATACTAATTTTGTGCAGCACGCACTATTTGAAAGTTAACGGTTATTATGTTGTTTTATTATAGTAAGTTCAAAAGCTTGTTTTCATTTCGCAATTTCCCTTTGAGTTTATTATAGGTTAGTGTGTAATTTGTGATTGTTTTAGCTTTATACATTTTAGTTATTTAGGAAACACGAGAAACACAGAGCATTTAACTGGATTAGAGAAATGATAATTGCTTTATAATAATTCATTTCATCGAGTGGGGATCGTGTCGAAAATCTCGTGACAAAATGGCCTCGAATTTGAGCGGAAAATGAAAAGCTAAGTATCTTGACACTACGTTCTTTTTGCTTCCCCTACTATAAATATACGGGATACTATATAAATGCGGGTTAAAGCGTGAAGCTTTCTTTTCCAATTAAAGTATGTTGGACAACACACGCACCACACGTTAATTTATTTCCTTGACACCTCATTATGCTTCTTAAACAAATTTCGTGATGTGAACCCACTACCTTAACGTTTAGTAATCGCTACAAATTACATTCTCGATTGCGCGAAAATTTTCATTGTTATTAACTTTTTTTGATTGTGTATACGTAATATAAGAACACCATTTCGTTACGTCACCTTGAAAACTGTAAAATTGCTTTTGATTAATGATGTGGCCATTTTCGCCCGTATTATTTAAAATAAAAATAGAAACAAATAAATCAGCTTCACGCTGTAAATCATAGTAAATCAGTCTCACACAGAAGGGCAGAGGTAAGCAGAGGGAACCTTGTGTAAAGACACGGGGGACAAGGGGGAACTGTGTCCCCACTTTCCGCCGAAGTTTTCATTTGAGGCATTGCGTGTCTATTCTGGACTTTATTCTTCTGGTACTTCTGGTATAATAACTCATTTTCGAGTGAGGTCGAACCCACAACCGTCGTGTTACAGTCACACACTTGTGCCTCGGGGCCACTATTGCCTCAATTATTATTAATTATTTAGAATGATAGTGTAATAGCTATAAATTACTCAATAATTGTATGAAAATTATTCAAAATAGGTATTCACATGGCGTCGAGGCACGAAATTCTGTTTAAGTTGAGCAATTCGTATAATTTGTATGCAGAATAATTGCTTTTGGTGGATTGTTGACTAATAGATACAGTATAATAATGTTTGTTCGTGATCTTATGGTTAATTAATGTAAAGTACATTTTTATTATATATGTGTAATGGAGAGATAAATATATGTAAATTTTATTGTATGCATGTATTTATATTGTAATATCTTTCATTTGGTGCGCCGGTCATTGTGCAGAGATACAAAGTGTCACTGTAAATACGACTGGTTGTGGGTTCGATGCCCACTAGAGGAAAAGAGATATTTAATTACATTTATATTTTCATTTCTTAGCTTTAGTGTCGAGGCAAAGCGAGGCGTTGAGTTCAGGTACACAACACGCAATGGAAAGTGGGGAACGGAGTGTCTTAACATTAGGTTCCCTCTGCCTACCCTGCTGTGTGCGCGATACAGCGTGAAGCTAATTTAAATATTTTTTTAGTTTATATGTACATATATAGTTTTATCATCTAATTATAAATTCACTTTCTATCAAACGGAAGTGTAATTTAAAATGATTAAATCTGTAGTTATCAGTAATTTCCTTTGATCCTACGTCGTACGCGGAGTCAGTAAGTGCGTGTCTGACAAATTCTTCCGGAGAAAATCGAGATAAATTCTGCCTGTCTGCTTGCTCACCGCCGTCCGGTACTATCTTATATTTAGTTTACTCTATCATCTTAAGATTGAATATTGTTAATTTATTATCTTTAATCTATTCTTTCTTTATGTGTAGGTGGTTCCGGTGGTTATTGTGTTGAGTTGACCAACTTTATTGAATATCTTTTTTTCATTTTATGTCATAAAAACAGACTTCATCATTTTTAAATGATTCATTTAATAATAGTATATTTACATTTGTAATATTATTTGCTTTACATTTTTTTTATTTGGTTTTTTTTTTTATATTTTATGTATCTAAAGCAACATTACTTTAATTGCCATATGACCGCCTCGACGACCTCTTTGAAGACATCGCGTCTAATTGTAAATATGACGGCCGTGGGTTTGATTCCTTCTCGGGGAAATGAAATATTTTCATTTCTTCGATGTTGTAACAAAACAAAGCGCGGCGTTCTGTTGCGTTCCGTGATTTTAAAATCTTTTCTTACTATTGATTATTTTCATTCCTATTATACAATGCTGAAGAAGTTCTAAATTCAAAGGGACCACAATATATCGGCCGGAATTTAGTAACGAAACGATGTATTACAAAAGAAATAAAAATAAGTTTGTCAGTTGAATTACCTACATAAAAAAATTAACCATTTTAAAATAATAAGAAAAAAAAACAAAAAATATACATATATATATATATATAGACACAAAAAATTCTCACGGAAATAAATCCGAAAATGAGTGTGACCATTTTTTTTTCTATATTATTAAAGAAAAGTCGGCCGCCGCATTGCATTGGTTTCAGTATTAACTATTATATAATCTGTTGAATAAAAGAATTGATTATCTGTATCTTAGAAACGAGACCGCGAAGATTGAACCTGTTGGCGGCTGAATTACGGCTTTCTATTGTTACTTGTTTTAGTTATTAAATTGGTGTGCAATCTAATTTTGAGGAGAATTGTATATTTTAATGTAGATTAACTGCCACTAGGCGTAGGCATTTCTAGAATTTTTCATATATTTTACGTTAGATTGATCTTTTTGTTTATTATTTTTTTTTAGAATATTTTTTTTTATTAAAGTTTGGAGTGGATTCTGGGAAGGGGATGGACCAAACCTTATAGATAATACACAGAAAAGTAATAGAAATATGTCTTTTTAAAACAGTACCGGTTTTTTCTAATGTTAATTTACATAATACCTATCGAAATATAAGCAATATTAAATCGAACCTGTAGCCCCTAGTTGAATTAATTGAACTATAATTCCTATCATAAACTGATCTATTACTGATTGATAGCTATCGTACATAAAACGTTTCAGGCACTTTAACTTTGACAAACTTCAATATAAATATTTAACCATAGTACTGTGATTTATTATTCGAGTATATAGATTACTACATTATTTTATATAAGAAAGTATACAGGATGTTTTATTTATTGAAGGTAATTTTTTATTTTCACTCTGTATTCCGCACATAAGTGTCGGAGTAAGCAGTGGGCAAAGGGAACTCGGGATCAGAGAGAACAGATAGCCAAATTAATCGTAAATTATAATATTTTGCACATAATTAGTTAAACCTAACACGAGATTTAATTTGGTAAAATATTAACAGAATAGCAGTTACGGATAGGTACTTGAATATAATTGGATGTTTATTATAAATTCCGTCGTGGAGCAGTGGCGGTGTTTTACTGCCAAAGTTTTGTATACGATTCCCGCTGCTAAGATTAAATTATTTTCCTTTCCTCGCTCTTATGTGAACAGTACAAAGCGCGGTGTAGCGTACCGTCACCCTTTAAACATCATCTTAAAAGTTGACCGTTGCCAAGGTAATGGAGGTTCCCTCTGCCTTTGCCATAGGTAGGCGGAATTCAGCGTGGAGCTAAAAAATATTGGATTCTGTTGAATTCAAATTATGAATCTAGCCGAACTTTCTGGTGAATAGATTCTCCTTTTCTTTTTATCCACTGACAAAATCTCGCTACATTTTTCTGCTTTAGATTTTAAATTGTCATTTGCTTCATACATTTAATTTAGTTTACATATCATAGAGGCAGAGATTTCTTAATGTATTTATATATAGATAGATTGTTTTGTTTGGAAAAAATACTACAACCGCCTAAAGCAATTGAGTGATTCCGAACAAAACCACAGGCCGTCTCTAGTATAATGATTGTTTACATCGCGGTCGCAATGTAAATGGCTAAAATGATTCACGCTAAGGGCAATCTGTGGACTAAATAGGTAATTTAAGAGATTGCCAGAGCATATCAAACACTTTCCACTCGATTATTATATCGCTTTTCTTGGAGCTTGAAAGTGCCGTTAAAATTATTTTATATTATTCTAATATACTCACTAGTAGTTTCTAAAATTTTGCTTCGTTGAACATTTGCGATAAGGATTATTGATTAATACTTAATTATAAAACGTATGAAAACGTTACGTTACGTTTATGTTCATTATTGATTAAATTGATTTGATTTATTTATACCTTATTAGGTAATTTATGCCTAATTAATGTGCATGGGCGTATTTTGAGTCCCTTGTTAATATCCCTTGGCCTTAATCTTAGGTTTGAAGTATAAGGTTTTTTTAATTCTTTTTCCAATATTAATTTTTATGCATCCAGCGCCATCTATTATGATCCACACTAATTAAATGTACTGATATAATATCTCAGTGTCTCGAAGTGTATCTACTCAGTACTAGATGGCGCTTACATCAGTATAATTTATCAGCTTCACGCTTTATCCCGCATACAGCAGGGTAGGCAGAGGGAATCAAAAGTAAGACACTCCGTTCCCCATTTTCTGCCGAATTCTGGAGGCATTGCGTGTTAAGTGGCAGAACTTAACGCCGCGCTTTGTCTCGACGCCAGAGCGAAGAAATGGAAATATAAATTTAAGTAAATATTTCATCTCGTCGAGTGGGGATCGAACCCACAACCTGTCGGTTTTACAGTCACATTTTGTACTGCTGCGCCACGACTGGCCTCTTAAGTATAATTTATCTTTTTAGTTTATTTAATAATAGCTTTATCTGCGGCTTCGCCCGCTTGTTTATGTAAGTAACTAGCAAGTATGTATGACACACAAAACGTTCTAAATATCCGTGGTAACCCCGACCGTAGGAACAATGGGATACATTAAAACGATTAACGTGTTGTCATATTCCATACATAATAGTTATAAGAATGCCTAAGCTCAGTCACAGAAACAACGCTCCTCGATTTCCCGCTGTTCCGGACATGCCGTGTTGGGTGACGGTCCCCAATACCGCATTCGTCACCACTTGACTCTCCCACGAGGACACACAGGTGCGCGTCACCTTTTTACCTAAACTTCACTGTACACTATGTTAACAGTGGCATATTTGTGTAGTACAAAAACGTCCAATTGTGAGAAAGTAGAATTCAAAAAAATTATAAGCCCCGAATTATTATTTACCGCCATCTTGACACAGTTGGTAAGTCTCTAACTTTAAAATCGATAGTTGAGAGTTTAATCACCATTGGAAGTTCCTATTTATATTTAAAAATATTTTTGTTTACAACCAGTTCCCTGCCATGTTCTCCTATCAGACCATCCCATTGCACCATAACGGGCTCTAATATATGATATAAATGTTTTCAAAATGCAAATTCTATGCCTTTATAGTGATTTTCTATCATTTGATATGCTCAGGCAATATAAGTAATAGATTTCGAAACTTAATTAAAACTTAAAAGCCAATACCAATTATTGATAATTTATATTTAAAAAGAAATTTAAACGACGGAAGGAAGTTACGATTGGATTGAAATAGAAATTACGTAAGTTTTAATACCAAGATAAATTTTTGATTGGTGTATATTTAGAGCTTTGATATGAAACACAAAGTAAAAAAAATGTTTAGAAGTGGTTTACTGTGTAAATAAACATTTACATTATTTCCATTGGCGCACTCGGTGTAATGATATATTTTAAGGGGAAGACCTCTATATTAGACGAATATCACGTAGAAAATATGTTTTTTTTTTATGGAAAAGACACGGCAAACGAGCATGCGGGTCACCTGATGGTAAGTGACTACCGCCGCCCACGACCCCGTGCAACCCCAGAGGAGTTACAGGTGCGTTGCCAGCCTTTAATATGGGTTGGGCCCCGGGGCCCAGCATTACCTGATGCGAAACGCAGTGGCATAAAACCATTACTTTACGCCGGTTTTAAATGCCGGGGGTGGTAATGATCCGGCCGAGTCTGCCCATGCGTGTTGCCATTGCTGGCGACGTGACTCTACCACACGTACTTTAGTCGCCTCTTACGACACCACCAGTACCAGGATGATCCTATTCTAGGCCGGGATCACACGGCACGATTATTTGGTTTTATGATTAGAAAGCATTCTATAAGGTGGGTACTTGAAGGAGTTGTTGCCACTACTGATGCTTTTAGGTTGAAGTTAAAAAAAAATTGACGCGTTTGGTCTGGAATCTGGAGGTTGTTAAATAAAAGGGCGAAAACTGTATATTTTACATTACATGCCCCAAAATAAATGCTGATTTATCTGGTTTGGCCTAGTTTTATTAATAACAGGAATAGATGAGGCCGTTTATGAGGCCGTCGTGTCCCAGGGGTATACAGGTAATGTAATGCGACAGTTGTGGGTACGATTCCTACTGGAGGAGTGATAATGAATTATTATCTCTATTCTCTATTTATATAATAAGACAGTAAAAATATTTTGTCTGTACATTTAGTAATTTTGACTGAAATAAATAGAGGGACACCTAAAAGAATAATAGAAAGATAAAATATTTTTTTGAATTTCTTGTCTGTCTGTCTGTCGATATTTTTTTATCCACATTTTTCTCTGAAAGTACTGAACCGATTTACTTAAAAGTTTCACCAATTGCTTTGTTTTAACTCAACTTAACTACTAAAGGGTTTGGTTCATCAAAATCGGTTTATTAAAAACAAAAGTTATAGTCATTTGAATGAACTCAAGGCATTAGTTTGCCTGCGAATATTATATAGCAATCGCGCTGGTAAGATTCCTGTCTAAAGAATGAAATTCGAAACGTCTTGGTTATATGACTGTTGATAAAAATATATATTTTTGAAACATTATTTTATAATAATTTATACAATACAAAAAAACAAAATTGAATTGTTAGTGGAGATTACCTTCATAAATCATAACAGTTAAGTCGTAATTAATTCAACACAGAGATAAAGAACGATTTGATCTTCAAAGAAATATCAAGTAGAACATAGATTTTTTGTTTCCTTCGTTCGTTTGAAATAAATCTATATGAAAATGCCTCAAAACATCCTTTCTACGTGTACTCTGTAATAAATACATACTTACCAATTGTATATTTAGATAATAATATATGTAACTAATTTAAAAACTGTACAGGAGTTAATATTAAATTATTACAGTTATTTTACAAGGAATCTTATGAATCCTTACCCAAATAAATAAATTAACATTTAAGGCTGTTTCTGAAGCAGTAAATTACATTATTCACTGACATCAGCACATTTAACAGAGTTTTCAAAAACATAACATAGGTAAAAAGAACGTAATGTTTCAAGAATATATATATACGTATAATAAATAATTAGCCTTTTGTATATTTTATAAATATCTAATATCAACATTCGTCGGTCGGTCGTATTTTTTAGTTCAAAACATTAAAAAAATCTTATAGAAATTATGATAATGTAGTAAGATAATCATCAATCATCAGATCAATCATTAGGATATTACAGATTTAAGTAATAAAAACTCATATTAGAGTTTTTTTTAGTTGTCAATTAATTTTGTGTATTAGATCAATAACATGACTATTTTAATTTGTTTGATGATTAGTTTAAGCGGACGAAGCCGCAGGCGGGCCGCTAGTTTATTAATATTTTCTTTTCTTCTCTGTGGTAACAAAAGCAAAAGCCCGCGCTAATTCTGCAACTCAACACGTAATACCTAAAAAAATTCGTTGCATGACAAGTTGGGGGAATGTAATGTCTTGAGTGTCAGTGTAAAGCAGATGTCTTTAAATATATTTTGACCATGTTACATAAACATCTAAAAATAACTTAAAAAAAACCGGCTGTACTTTCACACGCATTTGCGTAACTAAGAAAATATTGTATAATTATATTATACATATATACATATTATACATAATTTAGCATAATGATAAATCAAAAGTATACATACTTGGTGTTTGAAATGTCGGGTGTGGTGTGGTTTGAACTGTAGTTGGCCACTTTCTGATTTAGTCACCTGCTTGTAACGAATATGATGATTTATTACGTGTTTTTAAATTTATACAGTGAAATCTTTCTATTTTTGAGGCCGTCGTCGCAGCAGCACACGTTTCATTTCCTCGCTTTGGTATCAAGATAAATCGCGGCGTGGAGCCGTATGCCAATGTATGGAAAGTTTGGCGGTGTTCGGGAAACTGAGTGTTTTAATAGTAGGTTCCCTCTGCACATCCTTCTATATGCAGGATTGAGTGTGAAGCTAAAAAAATCTCTATAGTTTGCACCAAAAGAATTTCTTTAACGTACTTCGAAGGCGGCACTATTAGAATCATGTCGAATTTAGTCAAGTATAGGAGTTCTGAGCTCTACACCTACAAATTGTTTTAACCCTATACACTGGTCCCAAGTCCCGTGCACTGCTCTGGAAGACTCACCCTCTCTCAGCCCTACCCTATACTTGTACGGTGGATCTATGGAGTGCTAAGTAGTGCTAAATAATATTTATAAGTTCAATTTTTAATCGTCTTCTGGTCCTGTGCAAGAAATCTAAATAACATTAACTTTTTAGACATTTCTTTAAAAAAAATCTTATCTTAGGATATATTACTCACTTATCTTAGGATATATTACACACTCTTCCCTAGCGGGGTAGTCAGAGAGAACGGAGTGACAAACGCTACGGTCTCTACATATCTCTTTCGCCTCGTCCACTGGTCGTCCATCATTCTTTCACCACTTATTCGTTCGATGTACCCAAACCAGCTGAGCACGTTCTTCTTCATTCTCACCGTGACATTCTTGCGGCGGGTACTACCCGCCATGCTGTGTACCTCTTCATAGCGGATTTGATCAGCTAAGCTGTTTCGCATATCCTAAGAAGAGATCGTATCTGCACGGCATTCATCTTTCTTTCATCTTTCTTCTGTAATTCCCACGTTTCGCTGCCGTATAACAACGTCGGTACCAACTCTGCATTGCAGTTAAGGCTCCGTTAACCCTGTAACCGGCAGAAATATAATATATTGTGCTGATTATGTATTTGTCGGCGAAGCTTTATGGAATTGAATTGCGGAACTGAACGCCGTACTTTGTCTCATACCAAAACGGGAAAATTACAAATATTAAATATTTCATTACCCCCTAAGTGGTAATTGCACCTGCACGACAGCCTACTTTTAATAATTATGTATAGTATACCTTAATTGCGTGAAAAGATATTAAAATTATTTGTATATAAATAAAATCGTACTTCCGTTTTAAGTATTCCTAGAAGACACTAACATAACACAAGAATTTTACAGCGGCGATATGTGACACTATGTAAAGCTTAGTAGTCTATAGCGCTTCGATGTTATTTATGTAAGCCGTACGTTCAATTTACGCGTACTTCCTTCTTTTTCTTTATGGATTATAAATAGACTAGTTGACGCCATTAACTTTGTTTCTGTTGACATTAAGACATGATCGGAAAAGGATTCGGAAAAGATGAAATCTTCTATAGATTTCATCTTTTCCGATTCCCTAGAAATTTCAACAAAAGTTTAATATATACAATCACAATACGTCCACTGTACAGTCCATATAAGATTTGGTGTTCACACAAGTCCTGCGTGAAGCAGAGTGGGCTATGAAAATTAAGTTTAAAGAAACTCCTTTCTTCTAATTTCTGATCTATTTCGAGACGTTGCTTGTTTGAGTAAAGTATAACTCAGCATTTTTTTTTCATTTGACCTGGAACAATATAAAGAATTTCAATATTATTATATAGATTTTCAGTAAACGTGGTGCTCGACTTCTCAATTCAAATTAATACCAAATTTGCAGTAAGAGAGTGATAAAAGATAAAATAAAAGTAATATCTAAATATAATAAATAATCGAGTATAATCGAATATAATCGAGGCCAGTCGTGGCGCAGGGGCACAAAGTGTGACTGTAAACCGACTAGTTGTGGGTTCGATCCCTACTCGAGGAGATGAAATATTTATTTAAAACTAATATTTCCATTTCTTCGTTCTGGTGTCGAGGCGAGGTTGAGTTTCGCCACTTAACACGCAGTGCCTCCAGAATTCGGCGAAAAGTGGAGAACGGAGAGTCTTAACCCTAGGTTCCCTCTGCCTGTGTGCGTGATACGATTTATTTTAACATCTAAATAAAATATGTCGTAGTGAAGAGTAAGTCAACAATACTTTCCCGTGACTGGTGGTAGTACCGGTTTTTCAACATTTTCTATTATAATCCAATTTCTAAATAAATATCTTATTGCCGTCCAGATTGTTGGACTTGTTACTTCTTATTTTGTTGTTGATATTATCTTATTATGGGCATGATGAAAGCTCGAAACCTGAATGTATTTAGATCGACATTTACGTTATTTCTTATATTATTTTACATTTTCTGAGGCTAGTCGTGGAGCAGAGGCACAAGCTTGTGACTATAGACACGAATGGTTGAGGGTTCGATTTCCATTCGAGGAAATGTGCAAAATGCAAAAAGCGCGGTGTTGAGTTCCGTCACTCAAATTGCAATGCCTCCTCCTGCCCCTCCTCCAATGTAAGAAGTCTAATCGCAGAATGTGGAAAACGGAAACATTTTAATGAGGACGGGGTACGGTTTCCACCCTCCTCTCTGCCTGCGCTGCTATCTGCTGAATACAGCGTGAAGTTATATTATAGTTTATCCCCAATCAATATCATCAAAGCGCGACGTGAAAATATTTATTTTTGTTTAAAAACTTAGGCATTATAAACACTGCACTTACCGGATCAGGAATTGGTAAAATATTTTTTGTCATATTACTAAACAGCCATTCTCCCGAATGGAAAGGAACCTACAATAATCACGTATAAGCAGACTACCCCTACTGCGCCATCGAGACATCGTCTTCTAGAATGTCTTACTTAATAGACATATGGTTTTAATCGCAAATTCGCATTTCGCAACATATAATCTCCACTTGTGACGACTCGCTTACCGCTTACGTTACATTACAGAGATTGTTATGTAGCATCATTTTAAAGATGACACGCTGTCTTTTGATAACATATTTGATAATTTTAAATATATAGTAGTGCCAAAGTTGTTTAAAAGTAGGGAAAGGAGTGTCTTAACACTAGGTTTGAGGAAGAGGAGCCGCTGCCGAATTCTATAGGCAATGCCTGTTGAGTAGCGGACCTCAACAGCGCCAAGACTGCAATGTAATACTTAAAATAAAAATATCCATGCAATATTACAAGTCTTTATGTATTAAATTATTTAACTAATTGCGTGTGAACAAACTTTGTAGATCCGGTACAGTAGTGATTTTGAATTTTGATGTTTATACATAAACGTACTTCCTTCTTCTGTTGATTAGTTTCATGTATATATATATATATTAAATAAGATATTTCTAATCCATACTTACTGGTTGTTTAGCCTTCTCCAGGGACAAGTTAATACAAAGATTTATTATTATTAGACTATGTAATGTATTAAGCATGAGGTCAGTCCTGGCGCAGTCGCGCGAAGCGACTGTAAATGCGACGTGTTGTGCATACACTCCACTACTCGAGGAAATGACATATTTAATATTTTCTTTTCATTGCTCTGGTGTCGAGGCAAAGCGCGGCGTAGAGTTCCACCACTTAATCCGCAATCATACCGGAATTCGGCAGAAAGTGGGGAAGTGTCATAATGGATACGAAATCTTAGCCTTTGGTTTATAGGTTCCCTCAGTCAACCTTGCTATGTACAGGGTACAGTGTGAAGCTAAATAATATGCATTGTAATAAGCAATATATATTTTTTTATATTATTATTTGTACTCTAACAAATAAAATTATAAAATTATAAAGGACTGTATATGAAAATGATCTGTTTATAATAGTAAGAAAACAAAAAAAAAATAAGTTTATAAAATCATGTAGCATGAGCTTATTGATTTTTAATCATGATTTATTTTTTATTTTTTTTTATTTAAGAATTCTACTTAAACTGAAGCAAAATGGTGTAAAAAATACAAAGAAAGTTACTAAAGCCGATAAATAGAAAATAAGCAAATGGATAGTAAAACAAAACGAAATTGCAACAATTTGAATCTATAGAAAGGTCAAAAGACGGATATAAATAATAATATATCCCACACGGAATTTATGTTACTAATATTTAAATATTACCGTAACACCGCTACGTAACGTGCTATACATGTTGTGACGATCACGGCATTCGCCGGCCGACTGAAGTCACAAACGCGCGTTGATGACCGCTCATTTGAATTTAGAATTTGATTTTTCTTCTTTTTTTTAATTTATAAAACAACAAAGATATATTTTTTAAAGTTTATGTGGATTTTTGTTATATCTGTGCTGTGTGTGATGTGATTTCGATTTTGTTGGATTGCAATTTTGTTTGGTGAGTTTGTTTACATTTGTTTCTAAACTAATAAAATAAAAAATATAATATTGTTTTCTAGACATATGATATTAAATTTAAATGTTAAATTGTACTAGATGTTATTATTATACACACATAAGATATAAGATAAAATAAAATATATAAGCACCAAAGTTCAATAGTTAAGCTTTTTTGTAAAAAAGCTTTAAATTATTCTATCCTTACAAATATTACCTGTGCAAAGTTATCTTTGAAATATTTTAAAGGATAACTTTATTAAAAATATTTAAAAATATATTTTTAATATATTGAGACCAATCCTGGCGCAATGGCAAAATGTGTGAGTATAAACACGACAGGTTGTGGGTTCGTTATTCACTCGAGGAAATGAAACATTTAATATTTTTATCGAGTCTCCAGAATTCTACGGAAATTGGGTAACGAAGCGTCTTACACTAGGTTCTCTCTGTTTAAGCCGCTGTGTGCGGGATACAAATATCAAAAAAAAAATGTATATCCTTAGTACATTATATTATTATTAATATACCAATTATTATTTAAACTTCTTATAAAATAAACGTTTCTGCTTCCTCATTAATACATCAAATGGAGTGTTCGCTAATAAGTGACAGGTAGTTCATAAACAAAACTGACACGGGTGCGTGCAAAGGAACGTTACGCTAGATACAAGATTATGAAAACCGTTGGGCAAATGATATAATCATTATAAGTTTACAGTTTTTAACCTGTATCTCCTCTAATACTTCTTAATGTGCTAAATGATTAATAAAACATGGTTCCGTTGTGTTTATTAGTACGGATAAATATTTATCCTCTTTTTTTATAGCTTTACGGACTATCCCGAACATAGCAGGGAACATGGGAACTTAATCTTAAGACACTTCTGTTTCCCATTTTCTACTGAACTCTGGAGGCACTGTGTGTTGAATGGCGGAACTCAACACCGCGGTTTGATAATGAAAATATTAAATAGTTTTATAGAAATTAGTTTTCATTTGTAAACTGTAACATAATCTTATGATTATTAATTATATTTTAAGATCATAAAGAGTCAGCGTCTGTCTCTACGACAATTGTGGGTCCAATCGCAACTAGGTTGAATGGATTTCTTTAAGTAACAAGGCGCTATGTTGCTAGCATCGCTGTATATGAAACAAGCAATTCGTATATGAATAATGTAAAAAGTCATCGTAACAACAATATTTTTTGCTTTATTTATTGTATTAACACACCGAATTAGCCAAAAGTAATAAATAAAAATACGGAACAGTGCTATAACATTGATTTATAATGCAGTTATAAAATTATAAACTTTAAGGAATTTCAATAATAAGTAATATTAATGGATGTACAATAAATTATTATTAATATTAAGTTGTTATTCACATGCCACTACGACTCTATCGTTGCGTAAAATATTTGGCTGTATACGTGATGGTCGTAAATTCGGTTCTCGATTATGGCATGATTATATATAGAGTAATTTTAAAGGTCATCATAGCGCAGTGTGTCAGCGTCTGACTGTAGATGCGATAATTATGGGTTCGACCCCTATTCAGGGGAATGGGTTATCACGATATCCATTTCATTTTACCGTTCTGGCAAGAAAGACCGCAGGTTTTTTTTGCCATGTAAAATCATCAGTCAGTTTGGCTTCATAGTCTCTAATATCTGCATATTTATGAAAAAAAACATGGTTAATTTCACAGATTAATTAAAATAATTGTAGTATGATGTTGACTTTCCTTTAGTTCAGTATAATTTTTGCAAATTTTTTTTAAAGAAATTCAAGTTTTCGCTCAGTTGAGTAAGTAGAGTCACCGCTAAGATATTCAAAAATCTTACTCACTTATTAATTATTTATGCAAATTGTAGAGAGTTTGAATATTTTTTTTTCTCTTGCATTTACAGTAACTTTAAATTAATCTTAGTGTAATTTTTATATTTTTTTTTCGCAACTTTTTAGCAACTTATTTACTCAGCAGTATATCTATTAAGTAAATTTCACGGTCCTTCCTAATATATTTCTAGACTTTTTAATGGAGAATAATGTTTTAATTATAATCATTTGACTGTAGGAGATTTATTTTTTAATATTTATAATTACTGATGTAGACATTGCTATAAACAAAAAAAAAATACAAATGTTAAATTAAAATATAAATCTTTAATAAGTCTTATTATAGTTTAATTAAAAAAATAAAAAATATTTTGGCAATTAGAAACTTGAGTAGAAATATCATAAACAACAAAACACGTTGCGCCATGACAGTTCACATAAAAAACGAAGAAATCATTATAACAGATGTACAAAATCTTCAAAATATTGCAAAATCCATGTAACTATTAGGTAAAAAAGGTGATAATTTTAACGTAACATGAACATATTATCGCGATTTGATCGCCATTTCGTACCAATTAATGTACGGTTGGAGTAAAAACAGTGGGCATGCTCTGATTGTCTTTGGGACGGGCTCTATGCCGCGTAGGCTGGATTATACACTCTATGACTGGAAATGTAAGGTATTTTGATACTTTGTAAATGTATTTTTAATTAATGTTGATTGGTTTTTTTTTACCAATAATACGTGTGTGTAATATATTTGCGAGTATTTCTGGAGTAGGCTATATATAACTTTCAGAAATTATATTTTTTACTTTTCTAAAAATAATTATAATATTAGAATAAGATTTTTTAGTAATAACTAAACGTAAAAATTGTATATATTCTATAAAGTGCAACAGCTTTTTGCAGCCTAAAAAAATGAAATTGATACTATTGAAGGTAAAATAGAAATGCATTTTGATTTCCAAAGAGTCATTTTATATTGCGTTACTTCTGTTTCCTTTAAGATTGCTAGTTTTCTGTTTCCTTAAGGTGTTAAGAAATATTTATTTCGTATCGAATTTAAATACGGTAATTGTTTGAATGTACTCTTAATTTTAGTGTTACATCATTTTGTAGGGTAGAGATGATATAGTAAGCAAATTCATTATCAATAAAAAAAAGTGGTCAGTAAGTGGCGTTTAATTATTTAATTTAATTTCTATCCTTTAGTCTGTCACAAAATACCCCTTTTTTATTAATAAATTAGAGCTTCACGTCTTTCCTGCAAAGCGAGTCGAAACTTAACACCGCACTTTGTCTATCTGGCGGAATAGTTAGGCGGAATATCTCTCAATTATCAAACCTACAATCTGCAAATTTTATAAATAATAATTACCTATACATGACTATTGAAAACTTTTCGTATTTAAACTTAATACTAACTTGAAACCAAGAGAAATCGATATTGGCGATAAATAACTCGATACAAAAACATCATCATATATCTAATATACATAAAAAATGAACATAGAAAACGTGCGTGAAAGACACATGGGTAAATGGAGTATGGTGTATCGAACACGCGCGATCACGATCGATGACATGAATAAATCGATATCTTAATGACAGCTCGTTGCTCGAGTCATAAATCAGAGTAATGTACTTGTAACAGTATATAGATGTTTTTAAACTTTTTAAACTGTTGTGTGTTGTATGGCGGAACTTAGTTGCACTCTTTTCCTTAACAGAGAGAGAAGAAATAAATATATTAAATAATAAAACAAAACTCCACAAAAATTACAAAACAAATATATTTTGTATAGGTATTTACAATATTTTCTGCTCTTCCATATTTCAACAGTTAGTATCTCTAGTCATTCTAGTTTTAAGTGAAATAGAATATTCAAAGTATTTCTGTTACTTAGTAAATAGTAATAATTTAGTGTAAGCTACTTACTAGGAGCGTATGATCGGCTCGTCAGTGCACCGTTATGGTGAAATTGCTGTCGATTAGACTTACACTATATGCACGACATATTTTAATTTCAAAAGCAAAAAATGAAAAGGCTTAGAATATAAAAAAAAATACAATTTTTGGAACATGTATAAAAATATCTCTTTTCACGCTGTATCCTGCACATAGCAGGATAGGCAGAGGTAACCTGGAAATCTAGTATTAACTAGTGTTCCCAAATTAAAAAAACATGTAGAGTGATTAGAACCTGCGCCTGTTGGAAACCATCCAACCATCCTTGAATGGTTTACAATGTACCTGGTTCCATCAATACTCCAGTCCGTTGATACTATTGATAATATTATTAGAATACTAATAATTGTGTAAGTGAATCCATAATATATTTATAAAATATGTGAGTATAAAATAAAGAAGTAATAAAATTTTACTATTATTTTTTTTTTATTTAAGAGATCAAAGGATCACACACAATTATGACGTTTAAATTGAGACATTAATGTACATCTTAAAATGTCCAATAAAACGATTTAATAGAGATAATACATTTTACTCATATCTAAAATCGATTTACTTATCTTTGAAAAGTTTTATGTTCTAAAATTCTAAATTAATCAATTACAGTTATTTCAATATATAAACTAGTTGAATATTTATCGATTCCTTTAGTTGTGTAATTATAATTTATTTCATACTAGCGGCCCGCCTGCGGCTTCGTCCGCTTAAACTACATGATTATTGGTCTAATATACAAAATTAATTGACCACTAAATAAAATTCTGATATGATTTTTTATTACTTTAATCTGTAATATCCTAATATGGTTATCTTACTACATTATCATAATTTCTATAAGATTTTTTTAATGTTTTGAACTAAAAAATACGACCAATGTTGATATTAGATATTTATAAAATATACAAAAGGCTAATTATTTATTAAACGTATATATATATTCTTGAAACATTACGTTCTTTTTACCTGTGTTATGTTTTTGAAAACTCTGTTAAATGTGCTGATGTCAGTGGATAATGTAATTTACTGCTTCAGAAACAGCCTTAAATGTTAATTTATTTATTTGGGAAAGGATTCATAAGATTCCTTGTAAAATAACTGTAATGATTGCATATTAACACCTGTACAGTTTTTAAATTAGTTACATATATTATTATCTAAATATACAATTGGTAAGTATGTATTTATTACAGAGTACACGTAGAAAGGATGTTTTGAGGCATTTTCATATAGATTTATTTCAAACGAACGAAGGAAACAAAAAATCTATGTTCTACTTGATATTTCTTTGAAGATCAAATCGTTCTTTATCTCTGTGTTGAATTAATTACGACTTAACTGTTATGATTTATGAAGGTAATCTCCACTAACAATTCAATTTTGTTTTTTTGTATTGTATAAAATATTATAAAATAGTGTTTCAAAAATATATATTTTTATCAACAGTCATATAACCAAGACGTTTCGAATGTCATTCTTCAGCCAGGAATCTTACCAGCGCGATTGCTATACAACACTCGCAGGCAAACTGATGCCTTGAGTTCATTCAAATTATGATTACTTTTTTTTTTAATGAACCGATTTTGATGAACCAAACTTTAGTAGTTAAGTTGAGTTAAAACAAAGCAATTGGTGAAGTTTTTAAGTAAATCGGTTCAGTACTTTCAGAGAAAAATGTGAACAAAAAAATATCGACAGACAGACAGACAAGAAATTTAAAAAAATATTTTAGTTTTCTATTATTCTTTTTATGTGTCCCTCTGTTTATTTCAGTCAAAATTACTAAATGTAGAGAAAAAATATTTTTACAGTCTTATTATATATAGAGATAAAAACGGTATAATCGCGATTATATAATTACATTAATTTATAAAAAAATTGAAAAAATAAGTAATAATTGATAAAAAAGTAGTTATTATTTATTATATGAATACTACGTGCAATATTGGTTACAGTCAATACTCATTTGAAGATATTGCTCCATTAGTTAACCGTATACTGAACATCTAGGTTAGGTACATTCTAACCTTCTTAATGTTAAATATTCTATTGGTATAAAATGATTTTTTTACATTAAATTTTCTTCTGCATTAAAAAAAATGCCTTGACAAATAATAGTGATTACATGTATAACAAATGTATGTATGTAAGTAACCTATGTATAACAAATTTTCAAAATGTCAGTTTCCATAAAGTATGTTGTAATTAGTAAAAATATTATTGTCTGCTTCGGCTTTTGTGAAACATATTATTTAATATTATTTCATATCAAGAAAAACCCAGCTAATATATAAGATATGGTATGTTATATGTGTTATCGTAGGATAGTGAGACAGCATCTGTAGGCGTGATGGTTATAGGTACGGTTTAAACAGAGAAATTATTATTTTTTTGATGCCTGCTCTAGGGAAACAAAGTGCGGTATTGGGTTCCAACAGGCAACATCGAATGTTTCAATTTTAGGCTGAGAATGGCGAGAGAGCAGAGTGTCTATTCTCTTACATATTCGTATATGAGACTTAAGGGATAAAGCGCAAATAGATGTGATCATTAATTTTAAACTTTATAAAAGCAGAGATTTCATAGTGGTATTGCATCTGAATGACAGAATTCAATATAAACTCTACAATCTCTACATTTTTCGAAAGATACTATATGCGTCATACTTTATCTTTATAAGTTCTAAGAAAACGGAAAACATAAAATTACATACACACATATCTTCTTCCGTGTTTAGAAAGTTTACTATTTGTATATTCATTAATTTTTATTACAATCTCTTTAATCGTGACGTCTCTCATTTAGTACCGCGATGGTTTCTAGGTCGGCTGCATAGAAATGTTGATCGCGAATTGTCTCCTCACTTAGTTTTTATTGTGGCTTTTGTTCCACTTTTCTAATGTTGTTATTATTTAAGGTATAAATATGGGTATAAATGTGGGATATCGACGCGATGACAGGTTTGTAACTCTATATAAATATATACTAAGCGAGGCTATATTTTTTGCCTTTTGATAGAGTTAACGCTAATCGATAGCTTTATTGGTGTTTGTAGGTACTGTCTATGACTATTATACGAATGAATATACCCACAAATAAACATATAGATACATTATACATCATTACATATTGCATGGTATTTCTTTAGCGTTTAAGATACTCCGTGCCTCACTCTCCACCGAGTTCTGGAGGCATTGCGTGTTGAGTGCCAGAACTTAGCGCCGCGTTTTGCCTCGACACCAGAGCGAAAAAATGACAATATAAATGTAAATAAAGTTATTACTATTATTATTTTTTAACATTCTAATATTGGACTATATACAATTAATAACAAAACAAAAACTCCACTTCAAAGTATTAAATAATTATATCAGACTGTTTTTTTTCTTTAAATATAAATTGTAAACTTTTGAAATAAGTACATATTTCAATTCTAAAAAAAAACTAAATCTAGAATAAAATACACTACAAAAAAAAAAAGAATAGTAAACAATAAAAGAGACGTACGTAAGCGACGCGTGCGCAGCGCTACCATCTAACGTGAGTTAAACATGTTACGAATACTCTACGTGTATTGTGTTTTACTTGTAATTACTACACATATGTAGGTTTACCGTTTTAAGCTCTTGATGGCGCTACGAGAAGTCGTAATGTACAGGCTTATAATAAAATTGCGTTTGACTGAATTTCTATTTACAGATTTTTTGTAGCTTAGCATTGGAGGTGTAGTGAACCTAATATTTTCACAATGGTATAGACTGTAAAAATATTGTAGTACTGTAAAATACTTTAGTATCCCGTATACAGCAGAGTAGGCGGAGAAAATTTAGTGCTAAGACACTCTTTCTTCCTTTTTCCCGCCGAATTCTGGATGAAAATAAGGAACGGAGTGCGGGTTCAGAGCAGTTCTTGCCGAACTCATTGCTGCGCTTTGCCTGTACACCAGAGTGAAGAAACGAAAATATAAATTTAAATAAACATTTCATTTGAGTGGGGATCGAACCTACAACCAATCGTGTTTACAGTCACACTGCTTTTTTAGACTGTATCATATAGTATCCATACATACTATAATTGTGATATGGCGTCAAACGCTAATAAGAAGAGCCTTGAACTATAAGTAAAAGCTTGAGAAAGTGCCATCGAGTGTCAAGCTGTTGGATATTATTACCTAACGTAATGTAATAGGCACTTGTCTTATTATAATAAATTAACTCGTTGAAATATAGCGAATATCTTATATGACGGTCGTGGCGCAGGGGCACAAAGTGTGACTGTAAAATTGACTGGTTGTGGGTTCGATCCCTACTCGTGGAAATGAAATATTTATTTACATATATATTTTCATTTCTTCGCTCTGGTGTCAAGGCAAAGTACGGTGTTGAGTTCCGTCACTCAACACGCAATGGTTCCAGAACTCGGCGGAAAGTGGAGAAAGGAATGTCTTAACACTAGGTTTCATTTGCCTACCCTGCTGTGTGTGGGATACAGCGAGAAGCTTATTTGATTTTTATATCATCTTGTTATAATATATTTTTTGTAAAGGAATTATCGAGTTTTATTTTAACTTTTCTGCTCTTTTGAATTGCATTCATTTAATTATATAATGAAAGATTCGATGCCTATATGTTTCATAAAAGATGTGTTTACGCAATAGAGTGAACTAAGGTTGCAGGTTCAATGCAGGTTTTTACGCATCTATTCATATGCATTAAAATTTGTGAAATTAGTTCGGACACTAGTAATTATTATCATTTTATTTGAACAATTTATCAGATCATTTTATAGAATAAAATGTCAAATTAGCATTGATTCGCGGCTCTACTAATCTAATTTCACTCCCAAAACTATACGCTCAGTTAAATGTACAGAGTAACCTTAGTGTAGAGATTTATATTTTTTATCATATATTTGAATGTTTTTAGTTAATTTGATACAGTTTATCTATTATTTATTTATACATCATTTATTATTTATTTATCTATTTTTCTCTATTTCTTTCTCTTTTTTTAACAATAAAGTATGAAATTTTGTATGGAAAATTTGTCTTTTATTATATAAATAAAATTAGTTAATTTCGTTGTAATATACTGTAACAAAACTCTATAACATATATAAGTATGTTACATTCATTACCTATCGCAAATAAATACATAAATTATAAGACATTAAACAATAAAGAATATCTCAAATCGATCATACGACACAAAAAACTGACAGCCATTGTCATTATCAGAAGGAAACAGTGCATTAGAGATATGTATGTATGTTTATTTAAGTAAAACTCAGTTTACGCACCCATTACTGTTTTCTAACGACGGCAGCGCCACTGGTACGTTACTGAGAATCTACAACAAAGCATTCAACCGTCGTCTTTCTTATACTGCTTTCACGCAACACAATATGTTTGCATTTCGTTCACAATAAACCTATAGTGTATACAGTTTTATATTTGTTTACATATTTATTTTAATGTAAACGCCATAATTACTCTGTGATTTTTGACCCTAAGGTGACTTGTAATGTGGTATATTATAGTAGCGTTGTTCCTAATATGGCTGTTGGACAACTTCCGCCGGAAAGAGATGACCGATTCGTTCTCGCACCACTGTGTTCAAATGTTGGTAACATTGTTTTTTTTTATTGTTTTTATTTATGATAATAAAGTCTAAAGATAAAAAATAGTATGTTTGTTTTAAAGAGATTTTGTTATAAAAAAAACTTTTAAAAAATATTATGATGAGACGTGAGGGACTTATTTTATGTCGTGCCGTAGGAGGACATGCGTGTGACGGTAAACGCGACAAGTAGTGGTTCGATCCCCACTCGAGGAAAATGGGGAAAAAAGTGTCTTAACACTGGTTCCCTGCTGTGCACGGAGTACAATGTGAAGCTAAAAATATAAACGTAACTACAGGTTAGTTACGTTTAACTCTATAAGTTAAATTATTATTATTTTATTTATAATATCTTTTTTGTTTGAGACTATTTCCTTTGCAATTTTTCATCATCATCATCACTGACTAAAACTCTTAAATACGTCGAGCTGGAAAGGTGACTTTACTTTTACTTTTTTTTTATAAAAAATGATAAGGCAATACAATCATTCTTTCATTAAAATATGGCATGATGAGATTGATCTGTTAAAATATAGCGTGCTATCTTTGTACGGTTCAGTATCGTTATTTCGTGCTCTCGCTTACGTCACCCATCACTGCCTCACGACATATTGAAATTATACTTTTCTTAAATACTTTGATAGAATAAAAAGTAGCTTATAGTTTACTTTTAGGGATTGATTAGACGAGGAAACCTGGGAAACTAGTGTTAAGTCAACCTAAGTAAGTGGGCAACGGAGTGTCCGTTGCCTACTTTTCGGCGAATTCTGGAGCCATTTACTGTTTAGTGGCGGAGTTTAACGCCGCGGTATGTCTCATTGCCAGGGCAGAGGTAACGTCGCACGTAGTACCATTAAGAGTCGCAATCTTAAACTTCTGCACCACGACAGCCTCCTCTCATTTTGGACTTTATTTTTAAACTTTCAAATATAGAGTTCAAAATAAAATTGTCAAATAAATTGTCAAATTGTCGATTTAAAAGTATTTTACCAATTAGGATTAGTATAGTAGCCTATAACTATAAACGTGAAAATTTGTGAGGATGGATGTCTGTTCCACTTTTACGCAAAAACTACTTAACGGATTTTGAAACTTTTCAGTAATATAGCTCATACATCAAAATAATACATAAGCTTCAATTCATGTAAGGATTTTATATAATTTTTATATAATATAACTATAGGTTTATGGGGGCAAAGGCTGTTAGTGAATTAAAATTGTAAGATGAAAATGTTTCAGATTACATTTTATTGCGCAAGGCACCAGAATCACGTTATACATTGCATACTAAATACATAGTTACTGCATGTCATTATGTATGGAAAGTCAATAAGTCTTTTACACCAAACTACTAGTTAAAACCTCGATTTCCTCCATACTATAATATTGTAACTAATTATGCCTAAGATTAATGTATACTTCACGTGATAACTTATTTAAGCTAACTAACTTATAATCGAAGTTATGAAACTGTGATTATATTACATGTCTGTAAACGTAAGCTCCGTATTAAGCTCCGTATGCGGCTTAATGTTCCCCATTTTTTTCCAAATTCTGGAAGGATTGCGTGTTGGGTGGCTGAACTCAACGACGCGCGCAGAACCAGCATATTGTGCCTTAGCGTTTCGAGTGACTGTGAGTAGTATCGCGATCATCTGGAAAGCAAGGATAATTTGGCCTCAAAGAAACTGTGGGTACGATCAGCAGAGCCAGACAGTACTTCACTTAAAACATCGATTGGCTCTGTATAAGGCCCAGGTATGGCCTCATATGGAATACTGTTCTCATCTCTGAGTATGTGCTTGATCAAATGAGGATCAACTTGACCCATTTGATCGCATACAAAGTAGATCCGTTCGAATCGTTCGGGACCCAATGATCTGTGAAGGGCTTGACACATTGGCTTTGCGTAGAGACGTGTCCCCATGTTCCAGGGAACTGTTTGACCTGTTACCTGCCGCTGAATTTTAATACTACATGGACATCTTAACATGAAGACACGTTATAGACATTGGACCAAGAGAAAAATATAATTAATAATTTTACTCGATAAGATGATACGATTAGACTGTTTTGTCCGTATGTTTGTGTAATTTATTGCTTCGCGCTAATCTTAAAATATTAAGCGTGACGTTGGTTTTGCACGAGCGGAGACGGGATAGTTAATTATACATAAGATTTTTTAAAAATATGTGTCCGTTTTCTATGACTTTTTAAATAATTTTATTGTTATAAGATTCTGAAAATAATTTATATTCTTTGATATTATTAAAAAAATATAAATTATTCTCAGTTTTATGTTCACGATATTTGGATTTATGAATTAAATACCTAAATAATTGTTAAATATTTTTTTGAGGCCAGTCGTGGCGCAGCGGCACGAAGTGTAACTGTAAAAACGACTGGTTGTGGGTTCGATCCCCACTCGAGGAGATGAAATATTTATTTAAATTTATATTTCCATTTCTTCGCTCTGGTGTCGAGGCTAAGCGCGGCGTTGAGTCCAGACTCCAGAATTCGGCAGAAAGTGGGGAACGGAGTGTCTTAACACTAGGTTCCCTCTGCCTACCCTGCTGTATGCGGGATACAGCTTGAAGCTAATTTAATATAATTTATATTTTTTCCCGCTGCCCTCACATATTGTTGGTAATGTTGTGTGTATGTAACTAAATATTATTATTTTCACTTTTTCGCAAAACAGTACTAAACGTAGAACTTAAACGTAAAAAGAAACGTAGAACAAATATATTGTTTCTTGCCTGCTGTACCCAAACCTACACAATCTTAAAGTTTTTTTAGTTATATAATTTAGAGATTTGCATATTGTTCCCATTAGCGTCCTCATATTATTTAGTATTAACATTTAATTAGCATTTAAAGCGCGCATACGCATACATACATCACTTAATCTCAATAGATGTTTGAGAGTAACGCACTTCATTATACAATTTCACAAAGAGTTTCGAAGTAGAAAGCTTCGTAATATCGTGTTTACTTATTTTAACGTATCACATAATTCTAAATTAGAAGATTTAAATTTTAGGCGTTGAAGCTTAAGGTATAAGTATTCTTGTAGATACTATCTACAAGATAGTTGAACTTCGATTCTCCAGGAAAATGGAGAATGGATTTTATCGACATTATATTTGCTCCATTCGCTCTACCTGCACTGCTATATACAGATGAATGCGCGGAATATTTGAAGAAGTGCCTAATGCAATTGTTCAGTGCCATACTTTGTTATTTTTTTTCGAAAATGGATGTAATATGAATAAATAGAAAAAATGGATGGAATAAGAATAAATTTTCAACTGCGATACTAAAGTATTACGGTAAGGTAAATTTGCTTGTTAAAATAATCGAAAGTTGTTTAGAAAAATGGTTAAAATTTTTATAATTAATGCATGATGAAAGGGAAATATTTATATAAACATTAATTTATTTAACGTAGCTGGAATCGAACCACAATTAATCTACCTAATTAAGACATACGTTGCTATTGAGCTACTTTTAAATCATAATTAATACATGTACTCTGCAGAACGAATTTCTGGTAACCGAACATTTTTATTTGAGAAGAAGCTTTTCGCAAGAGATCGCTATTAGTTAAATATTTTAGATAATTTTAAAATATTATTCACACATTTAACTCCTTTCCATTTTATTACTTTAAAAGAGAGCATAAACAAATCTATTTTAACCGACTTCTGTAAAAGGAGGTCATCAATTTGGCTGTATTTTTTAGATGCTACCTAGATCAGAAATATTGACTGAATGAATCCATTTTGATCATTCTTTTTTTATCTGCTAGGTAGTGTTCCCGCGTGGTCCATGTCTGACAGATGATATCCATGAGAAAATCACACAATTTGCATTAACTATATGCGTGGGAAATGGACGAATAACTCAATATCGGCCCAACCGATGTGGATCCGTTTTTTTTCTTGGAATGTGTATCCTACACTTCAAGAGTAGTTTGATGAAAGGTTGCTTAAGTTCGGATTATGCGATCCGGTTGAAATTGAAGAAGTCAATTTTTTTGTTAAATATTATTGAGGCTAGTTGTGGTAATCAATTATATATATAGTTTTAAAAATATTAGATTGAAATGGAATTGGATGTATAATTTGTAGTGGATGTAGGTTATAGAGTAATAATAAAAAAATATGTTTAATAGTAGTTACATAAAAAGCGAACAAAATATTATTATTGATATTACCTTTTAAAGAAAGTATTTTTTTATTACACAGTTTTCTTTTTATCTTTTATATTACATAATCAAATTGGTATGTGTAGTTCAATAAGATTCATCAATTCCTCAATAGATGACCATCGGGGCGTGCTTATTCCTGGTTTTCACTTGTATTGCTTCAGCATTTTATATCAAATGTACGTAATGCTATCAGCCCACATAATATACATTTATATAAACCTTCCTTTAAAAAAATTTTGCATGTGGAACACTAAGTATATGTGCATATTCATAATTTATTCATATAAAGTGGTTCCGTGATAGTACGCGTGGAGATTTGGACGTAACGACCTAATTTACGTAAATTTTAGTGTTCCATACCTCGGAAGGGAAAAACGGAACTCTTATAGGATCACTTTATTGTCCATCCGTCCGTCTGTCAGTCAATACTTTATTTCTCAATAGCACGCGTAGAGGTATCAAGATACCTCTACTGACCTAGATAAGTAGAAGATATTTAAAGTCGGTTCATTTTTAAGGTACTGTAAAGCAAAATGAAAAATAGAAATTTATAGGATCACTTCGTTATCCGTCTGTCATTTGGTCATGACCGTCGATCTTGAGATTTGGTTAAGGTATCAAGCCGAAAGTATAATAAAATATTCAGTCCACGGTCCATTAATAAAAAAAAATAGCTTTTGACTTTTATTTATAGTTCATTTCATATAAAATAGTGCATAAACCCGCAAATCTAAGACCTAAGTTTGTCAATTTTATTCGTCGCGTTATTTAAAGGTATTTCTCGTAGGCTCACGGTTATTAAGTTTTGCAAGAAAAAAATATATTAACATGACAGGTAAAAATGATTACAGATAACAGCTATAAAGTAAAAAAATGTAGTTCATTTCATATAAAATGAGTGCATACACTCACTTGAAAACTTAAGTTTACCAACTTTATAAGCTTCCGTTGAGTTACAATCCTGAAATTGGTATGAAAACAGCGGTGGGCGATTCCGACTTGCATTTGATGTTTTTTTTATTACTTTTACTAAAAAATGTTTTAGTTTATTCAACCTAGTTACTCAAAGCGATTTTTTTTTGCTATTCAACTTAATATATACGTAGGGGTAATTCATGTTAAATGAAAGTGAAGTTGCAAGACTTATCATTTTCTTACGTTTACGCCGTTTACTTAGAGATAGCATATAAAAAAGATTATCAGATACAAATGATCAAGGGCCATTTAGCATGTTTCTTACATGTTTCGATGAAAACTTGAAAGTTTAGTTACATCTCTTATGTAAATGTAAATTAGCATAGACCTCTCTAACAAATTTCACTTTTTATTTGTTTAAATTATCCAAAATCGAACGTTCGATACCAAAACCTGTTCACGAAATGATCGTGTCCGAATGTATTTTATTAGTATCACTGGGAAGTATAATTAAATAAATATACGATAATTAGTAGTTTTAAAACAAAAACATATTTACTTATAGATAGTTAGTTAGTTAGGTAGAAGTTAGTTAGGAAAAAATATATACAATTTGTAGAACTTAATAGTAGCATTTCGTGCAAATATGAATTACTATATTATTATCTGTGCTGGCAAGAACATATAAATCTTGTAAATAAAATGTAATTAATTTGCAATTTATTATAATAAATATCATAATAAAAAGTTAATTTGATAGTTGTTTTCAACAAAATACGAAAAAAATCGCAAGTTTTCATTTTAAGCGTTTAATTGATCATGACGGTACAATTATTAACATAATTTATGTTTTCTGGGAACTACACTGAAGTATCATTTTAAAGAGCCTAAAAATATCTAGTCAATTGAAACTTTAACATTCTACGTACTAACATTGGTTTTTCAAAGAAAAATATAAATCAACAAATAAAATATATAAACAAAGAAAAATCTTCAACAAAATCACTCCAACAACACAACAGCTTAAGCAGCCTAAACAAACGTCAACATCGAAAATGACAAAAAAAAGTATTTCGGCCTTATAATCTGTTGGTAAATCAACGACATTGTTCTGCTAATTACCATCAACCATCCACGATCATCAGCTATGTAGGAATGGGAGAGTGAGGCCGCCGCCCGCAGTCGTTACACACGCGCAATTCGACATGGTCAACTGTACTAACAGTAACAGTACATTTGGTGACCGTCAAATTTTGACATTTTGACTTTTTAATTTATGGCACAGATTATTAATTGTAAGAACTGAGAAGTTTCGTGCACGAAAGTGAATTTACATATTTGTATAGTGCTGTGAGAGTGAATGTGAAATTATGTGTTGCGTAAGCGATATTTTGGTTATTGATTAATATTTTTGTTTGTGTTGTGCTTTTTTTTTCGGTTTTTATTGCATTTTTTTTTGTGTAAATGGCTGCTATTATATAGCACATACTATATTTATATACTAAAAAAGGGTTTTAGCATTGCAATTTATTAAGAATTTTGGAAACCATTTTTTTGTATTAGGCTGGTTTTATATGGTAGTTAATGGTATTTTTATCAATACACAAACTTTATTAATAGTATATTAATATTATGTCAATTAACAAAATTTAAATATCGACATAAATTCATTTATTTATTACTTTCCTAAAATAATAAATATTATTTATATTAAACATATATCTTGCTACTAAACGTATTTTAATATCTGCGTGTGTTTTTTTCTCTATTTTGAGCAATTTTCTTATCAGATACATGAATAATATAATGCGATGGTAATTAACTTTCGCTTTATTCCTATGAGCATCTTCATTTCAAGTTTATGTAATAACACACAGATCTAGAGATTGCTTAGAAATGGTTAGTTTCGATGCTATACATAATTGATGTTTTTAATTATGTGAGTTATTTAGTTGCTATTAGTCATGTAATCATGTGTGAAAAAAAAAATGTTATAATAAAACACTGACAAAATAAAATACTTGGGCTGAATAAATTACAATTTTTTGTATATGCGACGAAAAAAAAAATACTAACGTAACGCGGGAGTTTGTTCTTTTTAATGTTTCTAAGTTATTTTTTAGTGATAAAAACAATTTAAATTATATATAATTTAAATTTTATTATATTTGAGAATATTTGCAATTGTATAATAATTATCAATGGGGTGGCAACTTGTAATTAAAATAACAATTTGCATGTTAGAAAGTAAATCGTTATACGTACCGTGATGTGATTACACGCTCACTGAGCAGGGGTGGTTGGAACCATCTTTAATGACTGAAATTTAACGACAAGTGAATTTTGTTTAAATACTTTTGAGTTTTCTGTAAATTTGTAATATGTTGCTGTTTAATTTGAATAAGATTATTTCAATATTTTTTCGCTAATATCAAGGAGGTCAAATAGTAAATTGCTTTCATTAATTACTTTATTTTTTTGTTGTCTGTTTAGTAACATCCTGTTTAGTAATTAGTTATTTTGACATGTATTTTTTGATAATTCAAACAATTTCCAATGGCATCTGTTTATAAATGGAAATAATTACTAAGAGTCGTAGAGTTCAGTCGTAGAGTGTGATTTTGGTAATAGATATTATAACTTAAATCAATTTTTGTATAATCAGAGCCATGTTCAAGAACGTTTCGTTTCCTTAGTTTATTAGAATTTTATAAAATATATATATTTTACATGTCGATTATAGATTATCCTATAATGGGCAGATTATATAAAAAGGAATAATAAACAATATTTTTTTCAATTTAATATAAATCAATGGATATAGCAGCCATTTACAGCTTAATTTTCAAGTTGTCGTGTAATAATTTATATTCAATAAGAATTTCTTTACTGCTATTGATGTTTTTATGAAATGCCAATCACGCGATTTATATAGTCTGTCATAATACGATCAATGGTCACGCTTGTATCTCTTAATATATAATTTGAATATTACAAGAAAATATTTTTCCCTATTTTCCCATAATGATACCATATACAATTTTGCACTGTGTTAAAAGGAATTGTAGAAATTTCAAGAATATCACTTCGCTATCTACATTCCCTTTTTTTTTTCATTTTTCATCTTAAATATCCGAAATCCACGTAAGTGGACGACTCATACCTACTATGTAATCAAATCAACACCAAGGCAGTACCTTAATTATTTAATAGCTAAAAATCTACATATTTTTAACATTAAAGTTACTGCATATAATTTACTGTCGAAATTCAAAGGCCTATAAGTATTTTAATTGCACGTCCAATTTTCACCATCATTAACATGTCAGCGACTGAGTTAACAGTACAGAGACTTCTTTCCGCACTCCGCAGTCGAGATGTTTCACTTCTGACATTAATTATGCAACATCATTGTATATATGAGAATACGGAAGTTACCGAATAAACCTCATTTCTAATTACGTACAACACTATCGCTTATGTATTCTTGTTTATTGTACAACAGTGAGTGCTCTCGATCATTCGTCAAGTTAAATGACGAATAAGGAGAAAAATGGTAAAATGCCTAAGGAGAGGTCTAAAGTGGACAGCTGCAACGCTATAGCGAGGATTTTGAAGGACTTCTGCAGTTGTTCAGAAAACGCCGCCTGGTCTCCGGATATGACGTCGGATAGGAAGGGGCCGTTTTTGAAAAGTGAGCTGACTAACATGTCGGGCATGCGACGACGTATCATGACATTAGCGAAGAGAAAAAATAAAAATGTCACTCCTGAACCCAAAATAAATTCTGATAATATTGATAAATCGGAAACGCTCACTTCAAATCTAATAAATACTACAGAAACTTCTCAAACCAGTACGCTACGACGGAATATCGATAATTTTCTAATTTCAAGACGAATGGTTGCTCTGGATGACGACATATACGAAAGGCCAATTCAAGTCAAGAACTCATCGTGTGGCGAAAACTGGTCACTGAGTAAATCCTGGAAAAATAATAACATGGATTTTTTCAATCGATCACCAAGTGTTGAATCCAATCGATTGCTCGAGCGAAAGCTCACTTTAGAGAGGATAGATGAGGTGCCGAAACGAAAAAAGCGGGATAGAAAAATAAAAGAACAAATCCGTTACGATAGAAATATCAAGCGTCATATACGGATAAGAGTAATGCTATCCTTAAGGATGAGAAGATATGTAAAGAAAAGGCTTAGAAAACAGCATTTATCTACAAATCAAAGTGCGAATGTGCCCCCTAGAAAATTTATTCGTGGTGCCCCTGCTGTATCAAGCTTTGGTACCAGATCGTATAGAAGTGTTATGACAGACAAAAATAGTGATGGGACAGTGTTGTTTGACGTTCACGAAGCCAGGAATTCTACGTTAGAGTTGTGCCACGATTATAGTGAGGACCTCGACACATTGGATATTGCCTTACGCGCCGGAAATTTTAGGTAAATAAGTGCTTGTTACTATTTTTAATATATTTAGATATAAAGAGGCCAGTCGTGGCGCAGCGGCACTAAGTGTGACTGTAAAACCGACTGGTTGTGTGTTCGATCCCCACTCGAGGAGATGAAATATTTACTTAAATTTATATTTCCATTTCTTCGCTCTGGTGTCGAGGCTAAGCGCAGCGATTTTAGATGTAAGTTCACTAATAATTCTGTTTAACCTGTGTAATTAAAACGAACGTATTTTTTATATGTTTACATAAAATTAGGTACACGAGTAAGCGAAACAAAGTGCAGCAGTGAGTTATGCCACTTAGTACGCAATGTCTAGATTATTAGAGTTGAGCGGAGTGTCTAAACACTACGTTCCCTCTCCCTACCATGTTACGTGTGGGATACAGTGTAAAGCTTTAAACGAAACTAAAGACTTCTGTTTTATCTTCAATTTGTAAACGCATAGTTTTCGTAACATCTCTACCAGTAATTCGTAGTCAGCCAACATTTAAATACATATATATGAAGTATTACACATACAAGTAACAATATATAAACATAATAAAACATATGTACATTCACACGATCTGAATATATATTATTCAGACTAAACGTGGGAAAACTGTGATTCACCAAACAAAACCAACTTTTTGGTTATAAAATGTTATCTGAATATATATTTTGCTACTTTATATCATACAGAAATATTGTTGTTGCACCTGTTTTTTAGAAGTAGTAGGGTTCATAGATTATTTTAATATTTTATTGATAATGTTTTCTTATATTCATTTAATTATATATTAAATTATAATATATAATTAAATAAAATATATATTTTTAGAATTATATATTACCGTAGCGTTTGGCGCTCTGTTCTCTCTGACTACCCCGCTAGGGATTAAGCGTGAAGCTAAGTTAAGTTATATATTAAATTTTATAATTAATTTTGTAGTGTAAGTGCATTTTTTAGCAACATTTGTAAATTCTAACTTCGTTGGCTATTTTACACGGATGCTCTAATTGTCAATGATACGTTTAAAATACTGTTAGTCATTGAACTTATGGGGCACCAACAATGGCGCGTCACGCTGTCTACCTGCGTATCCGGAATAACATTAGTATGAACTAAAACTAAATATTAATTATTTATTAATCTAAATTTTCTTCATATTTCGATATGTTCTATAAATTATCAATAATTACTTCATTGATGTTTATTGACACATGTATTCTTTCTGTGTAGTGATAAAAAGTTTGTTCTCCACTGTATCCCGCTTAACAGTAGACAGAGCGAACTTATTGCTAAGTAAGACTCCGACTCTGATTAGTCGAATTTTTGAGGCATTGCGTGTTGAGTGGCGGAACTCCACGCTGCAGAAACCTTTTTCATATTATTAAATCCGATTCTCAGTGTGGAATTCAAACAAACAAGCGTGTTTAATTAACTAAAGCACGATAGCGTTAAAATAAATTCATGAAACTTTGTAGTATTTGTATTAGCTTACAAAAATTATAAAAATTATAAAAAAATCGTAGTATTTGTATTAGCTTACAAAAATTATAAAAAGTTAAGACCCTCCGTTAACCACTTTCCGTCGCATTCTTGAAACATTACATGTTGAGTGGCTTAACTAAACGCCGCAATTTGCATCATTACCATTCTTATAAAAAATATTAATTTAAAAGCAGTAAACAAGTATTGACAAAAATAACATTGATTAGAATATATTAAACAAAAAAACATATAAGCATAAATATCTACATATATCGTAGAAACACAAAAAGTATTTTGTTGGTAAAGAAGAATATTAAAGAATACCTACACGTTTTTTATAATAATAGTATTTAATTAAATTTGAAGAAAAAAATCTTTAATTTTAAATAAATGTACAAACAAATAACTTGAATGTTTTACACCGATTTAGATACAAATAACTTAAATTACTTACAAGAAATAAATACTCCTATAACTTACTCGAGCTTCTTATTATTATATATATAAAAACTGACTAATTTTAAAAATGTATTTTTTTCTTTATTATGATTAAACATGTATAATAAATAAAAAATGGGACTGACCATTTTGCTGTAACGTTGTAAGTAATATATAAAATCAAGTATAAAATTATATACCGATACATATTCTACAAATAACTTTTAACAGACGAACTCACAAGCAAAATATTTTCGACCGCCATCTAGTGAGCAATAGGGGAATTAAATAATAATTTCTTGTTAATATTACTTGGTACTATCTTAAGGTTTGAAGAGATGGCGCTGTTCATACTTTGCGCGTTGATGTCTTTTATATGAAACGTTGAGTATATTATAAATAAAATAAGACAAAACTTTATTGTGAATTATTTTACACAATTGTCTATTATATAATAAAATATTATATTATACTCAGCAGATATTACAATTTATAAAATATTATTGTACTATATCAATTATATTTATTTCTATATGTAGAAATTATGTTTAATAGATTTTATGATAATATAGTAAATATAAGTTTTTATACTGTTTAATATTAGTATACATTATTTTTTGAATTAAGCTTAATAGTAGATGAATTGCAGCTTTTGTTTAAGCTACCAAATATAAAATATTTCTAGAAAATTCGTCTGGTGGCAGAGACAACGATGATGAACAATTTTTAAAATTTCTAATTATACTTAAGTGGAAAGTATATTCACAATATAATATTTCTTGTTCCAGGAGCGGTCGTTTAGCTGTCGAGGGGTGGTGGTGTGGACGTGCAATGGCTGGCGGGCGTGCGAACAACGGAGCCCTAGCGCTCCACTATGCCGCTGCGCGGGGCTGCCTTGACTGTGTGAAACTTTTGGCTAATACTACACCAGATGTATCGTAAGTATTTACGCAATATTATTTAATCTTTGTTAAAATATTACCATTTCTTTTCTTCATTTATATGTTTTTTGATTACACAGTTTTAATACGTGTATATGTATATAATAAAGAATATCTTTATAGTATAGCAACAGAATAAATTCAGAAGTATACATTGTAAAATCGTCGCGATACGATTTGAAACTAATTTTTTTGCAATTTGTCTTATAAGCTATATGAGAAATAGTTGGATAAACTTCTAATTTTTGATTTTATCGTAAAATAAAATCTTCATAGGTACGCCGCTAGTAGGGCAGTGTAAAGTGACCATTACTTCACGCTGAACGCCCGCTGGGTTTGAGTGAACAAGTGTGTAACAGTTTACGCCACATTCGTGGACTGTAAGCACTTTGTTATTATAATTTATATTGCACCACGGCCCTCGGTTCAATTTGTAGTACCGGCCCGCCTCAATACCGCTTGCGTATATCATATTTTAAATATGAGGACAGTACATGAAATTTAAAGTTTAATTACAAGTGGTTAGAGCGATTTTGCTTGTGAAATGCTGTTACTATATACTTTGCTTTGGTTGAAAAGTTAAAGATATTTATTTTGCTCTACAAGATAGTGTTTTCTCTTAATTTTGTTCTAATTGCTATGACTCAGTTTTAATTAAGTTATATTAAGAGAGATTAAGTTTGCCACTTTGCACACAGTATTTGAAATAGAATAAAAAGTAAATGTAATGAAAAAAAATTTTAAAGTTGCATTAAGCCTGGTTTCAATCTGTTGTAATTGAAATAGCAAACTGCATACTTATATTTCGTTGTCGGGCTAAAATTATTAAGCAAGGGGAAAGAATTGAAATGAACTCGCTAAGTTCTAGCTATTTGAGCCATCTTATTTAAAAGTCTGTTCTGACTAAGCATTACCCTATCATTTTTGTTTCGCTATTTAAGCTGGGTTTAGGCTTTGTAAACTATTTGAAGGAAGTTATATAATCTATAACTTTCATTTAAATCTATGAAATGTAAAAAAAAACCTTATTTCTTTTTCTATCTCTAACATCTGTCCTTTTTTCGAGACATTGTGCGTTGAGTAGTAGAAAACATTACCTCACTAACACACTCACAAACATTTGTCTAAGAGAGCAAGAGAATGAAAATAATTAAAATATAATACAAGTTTATACTTGAATTTGGAATTGATAATATTTTAATTCTTTTAATTTTTCATAATTCTTCAATTTCACAATTTTCCGAATGTGAATCGAGCCTACAATTTATAGCATTTACAATTAGACGCTGTCCCACTACTAAGACACGATGGTCTCGTGATTTTTAACATCATCATAACATCTAGAATGCCCGTAACAATTTGCAATTTATCATTTAAAATCGTTTATCTCGTAAAAAGCACACAATACGGTTAATGTTAATCGAAAGAAATTTAAAAGTAGTATTAGAGAATAATGATATTGTATTTTCTAGTACCAGATTACTTGATCGTTACATAGCTTTAGTCACAGCGCTAATATGTTTAGTGAAGCGTATAAGAAAAATAGAAATGTGTCCAGATTAAAATATAGAAGTTCCTTGCTATTTAATTAGTTTTTTTTAGCTTCATCCTGTACCCCACACAAAGGGCAGGTAGAGGGAACATTGTGTTAAGACACTATTCTCATTTAGACACTTCCTTCTCAATTTCCACTGAATTCTGAAGGCATTACATGTTGAGTGGCGGAATTAAAAATACGTAATATTTCATTTCTATATGGGAGAATCGAATCTACAACCTGTCGTGTCTACAGTCACACGTTTATACCCCTGCGCCACGACTGGCCTGGCCTGGCTTCTTAGTTTTACATATTATAATTATAAGCTTCTTTTCCATAAATGAGTAAAAATATATATAATTAAGATAAAGTATGTATATGTAATAATAGACAAATTTCATACAAATACACATACAAAGAGCTTTAATATAACTAGAGAATAACAAAAAACACCTTTTTTTGTATAATTATTATAATAATTCATACAATATTAATATGTTGATCACCCATGTCTTGTATGGTCATAATAGTTGATTTTTTTCCTTGTTTATTGCCAATAACTGTCCAGTCACGGAGCATAACGGTCTCTTAGTAACCGTCCGTAATGTTCTTAGATATCAGACAGAATATACGTTGTTATAGAAAATGAATATGTGAGCTTGAAGTAAATAATATTTATATGAGAGCGTAATATTTCGTGAAATTAATATAATGAATGTGAAATATTTTTTATTTATTGTTATTCAAAGTTTTTTTTAAATTTTGCTCTATTTTCCTTTTCCATGAAACATATTAGGTTGAAACACATATATTGTATATGATTTAGGTATCTATCAATAAATATATATTGAATTTGGTGTTCATTTAACCTTAAATTAAAACTCGTGAATTTTACATTAACATCATGTATCTCTTGCATTTTTGCAATTTTTATGTAATAATTAGGAATTTGTAATAATCTTAAGTATCTTTGACTGAATTTCCAAACCAACGACTTTCGACTATATATATAAAAAAAATTAAAAATCAACTTTACGCTGTATCTCGCACACAGCAGGGTTTGCAGAGGGAACCTAGTGTTAAGGCACTCCGTTCCCCACTTTCCACCGAGTTCTGGAAGCATAGCGTGTTGAGTGGTGGAACTCAACTATATATTATTACAATTAAAATTCAATCTATTTTCACAAAAATGTCACTATGATTATTATTCAAAATAAATTCTCCACTTCAACATCCACGAGCCCGTCGAATAAAGAAATGCCTGCACCGGAGAAAGCGTTACCGAATTAATTGCGCTTATCCGAGATCGCAGATTGTGCATCTTCACACTCGAAGGACCACCACCACGATCGCGCTAGTGTTGTATATCATGTGACATTTGCAAAAACGTTATAACCTACTAATCGATTAAATGTTATTATTTAAATAATAATCGATTTAATAATAAGATGTATGAATGATAATCGATATAATGCTATATGTAAATAGTAATTAATTAGATATCGTGATTTTGTTTTATTGTGATGCGTTGTGATGTTTGTATTTAAGAGATATAAAGTATTTAAGAGATGCTTAATATGTTTGTGTTTCTTTATTTACTATGTATAAATAAATCATGTTGGTTGTGGGTTTGATTCCTATTTGAAGGAATGAATTATTTTCATTTTTCGTTATTTTAAGAGAACTTTGAGCCCCGTCATCAATAATGCTTACCATTATTACGGCCGAGCGTGGGGAACGGAGTGTCGTAACACTGAATTCCCTCTGACTGTCTTGCTATATGCAGAATACCGTGTAAATCTTTTACATTCGTTTTTTTGATTCCTTTTCTATCTTACACTATTTTATTTAGGGACGGCTACATGATACGTAGCTTCTGATTATTTTACGAACTATGTTACAGTGTTTGCTACTTTATGATTTGATTTAGTAAAACTTTTAGTAGATTAACATCTAATTTTTAGGTACTCATTCATATCTTTGAATACAATTTTTCCAGACTCACACACTGTTATAAGAATATTATTCTAAACCTTTTTTTTACGCAATATTAATGTAAAAGTTGAAATGTTTTGGACAACATCAATAACAGATTTATTATATAATTCACAAAAATAATTTTCTATCGAAAGTAATATTTTTTTACAATGATATTAGTCCGCCTGATAATATTTAATAATTGAAACCGTATTATCGGATCTAATTTTTTAATAGAAACGAATATAGACTAAAAAGAAATTGATGCGATTGGATTTACTTGAAACGTTAGTCATTTTACTTTAACAAAATCATTTTAGTTTTTATATGCTTTTTCACTAATAATTGAGCGTTTGTGATTTTGCTTTTTGTGCTACAGTCAAAATGTTTTAAAGATATACAAAAAAATGCTCTTATTGTAATATTTTCTCCCTACATATAGCAGCGTAAGCAAAGGAAATAGTGTTAAACTACTTCTTTCCCCAATTTCAGTGTTAATATTCCTAGTTTTCCTATTTTTAATTCCTAATTCTGGAGACATTGAGATTATCCTGTTATTAGAGCAGGGAATTAAAATAAATCATTTCGCCAAATTCAAATCGAACCCACAACCTATGTCTTACAGTCGGATACCGTTGTTGATAGCCACAAGTAAATATTACTAAGTGTTTAACTATATTCCCAGTTAATAAGAGTGGTGAGGCCAGTCGTGGCGCAGTGGCACGAAGTGTGACTGTAAAACCGACTGGTTGTGGTTTCGATCCCCACTCGAGGAGATAAAATATTTGCTTAAATTTATGTTTCCATTTCTTCGCTCTGGTGTCGAGGCTAAGCGCGGCGTTAAGTTCTGCCACTCAACACGCGATGCCTCCAGAATGCGGCAGAAAAGTGGGGAACGGACTACCTTAACACTAGGTTCCTTCTGCCTACCCTTCTGTGTGTGGGATATAGCGTGAAGCTGAAGCTGATAATAAGAGTGGTTTCAATTTTTTATATATTTTTTTAGCATTTTTCAAATGCTGCAGTGTTTAGGTGCTTGTTTTATTTACATATGTATATCTAGTAACAAATAATATCTTAATATATTAAATATTAGTATAGATGTAAATTAAAAAGATATCATCTTTAATACAATAGTTTAAGAAGCATAAAAGTGAAATATGTACATTATACAAATGCGGATTTGCAGTACGTACGTACTCGTATGTGAAACCAAAACTAATTGACGGTAATAGTAAAACGGACGCTGCAATCATCGCATGTGCTTTCGATTTATAATATATATGGAATATTTATGTTAAGTCAAAAACGGAGCGAGTCGCGGCGGGGGTCTAAACAAGAGAGATTGTAGGTTCGATCCCCATTCGAGAAAATTAATTATTTAAGATTTACATTGTCTCGCTCTGATTATCTCTGATTTATCGCGGCTTTGACATCCGCTAATTAACACACAATGCCTCCAGTATTCGGTGGAAAATGGGGAACGGAAATGTGTTAATCGAACAGGGTGTTTTAACACCAGTAGCGAAGCTAGAGTATTTGCTGCCTGGTGCAGCTTAGGACTTGATGCCCTTTAAATGGTCAACATAATTTCAGATTTCAAAACTCAGTAGAGTAGATATATAAATGTTTATAATATATAATAATAACTATATGTAAGTTATAACATTAGATTTTGGCAAAAATTATTGCAAAAAATCAATAGTATCGACTAGTTCATGTTCGATTGACATGATAGCGAGATTGTATTTTTCATTTTCATTCTCTCATTTTTCTTGTACATTTCTCGATTCTTGATTGAAAAAAAAATAAGAACGGTACCACTGCAACTCTCGTATTCCCCCAGCTACGCCACTTTTTAACACTATGTTACCGGGTGCTCTTTGCCTACCTGTGCTATGTGCAGCGTACAGGTTGGAGCGTAAAAAATACATAATGATACAAAAAATGATAATTTGATAAATAGCCTTCCATATTTTTTAGCTTCACATATCTCTTGCATATAGTAGAGTAGGCAGAGATAGCATATTGTGAAGACACTCTTTTTTATAGTTAGACCCTGTAGCTTTTATATCAAAGGGTGCCCAAGGAACCTACAGGATACATATTAAGACAATGCTTTCCCCAATTTCCGCCTTCATGATGTTTAACTTTAAATGTAGAATGTTCTCAAAGTGGAAAATGATCTCGCGAAGTTCCTTCTGGCTATCCTGATATATGCGGGATACAGCGTGAAGCTAAAAAAATTTGCGTGTTATATTTGGTATAATAACATACATATCTTACAAATTATTACAATCTTCCGCAATTTTACTGAATTATTATAAATAATCATAAACGTACATTCCTTTAATAGCTATACAGTTATATAGTATCACGGTACATTGATTGTGCAGAAATTGAGAAATTATATAAAAACACGCAAAGTCGTATGAATATGTGGATAAGAACAGCTTCTTGGGTGTTAAGATGATAGATAAACGAGACAGCAGGATGTTAGGTACGTTAAGTATATTAATAATATTATTTTTTATAATTCAAAAGTACTCTTTTGCTTTGGTGCTCTGAGTAAAAATTAGAAAAGCGTTAATTATTCAGTTTGATTTTGAGATTAAAAATAGTATACAAGTCAATATTTATGTACTTTTTTCGTTTTTTTTTAATTATTAAAACGGTTTGTAGAATACATATCTTCAGAACGAGCTTTGAAGCTGCAACTTTGGATTGAAAACTAAATTTATTATATGTATTTTTTTGTTACTTCAACGCTTTTTTTTACATAAAATTGACAAAATAATCGTAAACATTAATGTGGTCTTCGATTTCCTATCATTATAAAGACACTGCATGTGAATGACTGAATAAAAAAACTAAAAATAATTCACCTCATCGTCATACGTCGTTATATATAAAACCAGCAAACTTAGACCTATTTTTCCAAATAAAAAAAACAAAAACTAATCTTATACAAAAAAAAACCAATTAATAGGCAAAAAAAACCACCCGCTACCGCGTCCCGCTTCGCCAATTACCATGCCACATTCCGTAATCAGAACTCATTTGCTCACCTAGAAATGCATTAGTCGAGTGAAATTGTACTCTGCGGATACTCGTACTCGGCGAGTAGTGCTTGAGTGATGAGACTCTATATTATGTTCATTTAAATTTATTATCTGTGGTTATTTGTGACGTTGACAGTTCTGAGGTATTTATGTTATTTGGACAGCTACTTCCGGTTTGATATAAAATTTTCTTTGCGTTTTTTTTCTCTTTTCGGAAAAAGCATTGGATTGGTTTAAATTCTAATCTAGTTTGCGTTTGTGGTTATTAGAAGTTATTGTTTATTAAAGTTTTTGAATCGAAATTGCCTCGTTTTTATGAAAATCATTAAATATTAGGATTTGAGTTTTTTAGAAAGTAGAAAAGAGTTAGTAGAATATTTTAATTATCATAGTTATATTTTTTGTGTCGTAATTGCTAAGATTAAATACATATATGCTTTCTTCTCTATAAAAATTACATTATATATTTTAGTTTTCTGTCTTGTATATTTTTCAAATCAAGACACTCGTTCAAGTTAAGACACTCCGTTCCCCACATTGTATATTTTTCATACAAAATTTCCATATACCGTACATATTTTAAATAAATAGTATTTATATAATTTGAAGTAGCAACCTAAGTAATATTTTCGGAAGTGACATCGATATAAAACAATAATCGAGCATCAATCATTGGTTTATAAGGTCAAGTGCGTACAACAATGGAACTCGAAACAATGAGCGATTGTGCACGGTGCAAGGTGCAGTGTCTCTAATCTCTCTGTTCCGTTTTATTCGCAAAATTAGCATTAATCGTTTTGCTTTTCATTTCGTATAGTAGGTCATGTAATGTTGAATTGAATAAGTAATAAAAATTATGTTAAAGTGACAATTTAGTAGTTTTCAATATTCAGCTGTTTTTATATAATATTTTTAATTAAAAATCATTCATAAACATTTATCTTACTAATGTGAAGTTATCTCTGTAAGAAATCTCTTCCAGTCAAGTGGAAGTGGACGAACAATCATTGATTATAATTATTGATTTATGCAAAGAAAACATTTTTAGTTAAAAAACTTAGTATATCAGAATATCTAAAAGAACGCTATCGCGGCGCAGGGGCACAAGCGTATGACTTTAACCCGAGGGTTGTGGGTTCGATTCCTACTCAGATGAATAAATTAATAAGCCTCGAAAATTTGGCGGAAAGTGGGCACCAGTATGTCTAAACATCTTTGGTTTCCTCTTCCCTTCTGCCTTCTGTTTAGCTGATTTTTTTAAATATCGATAATTGTAAAGTTGATTAGAAAAACATAAAAAGAACTCAAATAACATATAGGCATATATATTTTATAAACTACTAATAATAAAACTAACTAACTAAACTACTATTTATATAATGAATATATAAATTGTATTTGTTCCAAATATTTATTGAGTTCAAAATTCTCATTATATTAAAACGAATTGCGATCAAAGTTTTAATTTTTTTCCTGCGCGTGCGCAAATGTATCGCGTCGTTTCCTTTCAGCTATTTTATAAATGGATACATCTTAGTATCTAATGGATTACTTGCCAATCGGCCACTATTTTTTTCTTCTTGTCTATTCACATATAAGTCGTTATTTTCACTTGTGACAGACATTTGCCACAATAATGTCGTAGTTATAACACTTAATATTAGATATTAGTTAAATAAAAATAGTGATAAATTAAAATATTAAATAATATAAGTGCTTGAACTCTACGTTATAAATAACCATTTATTATTAGGTTAGACTGGAAGCTTTTGAAAGAAAGTTTATGTGTGTAACGCACTCGGAATGTTGTGAATCGTGATTTATCGATACTTAATCGATAATTAACGTTAGATAAATCTAGATCTCGTGTTTAAATTATGTTTGTATAACGGAGAAAATGGCGACGTGTCCACGAAGAGAACGCCCCCTTCGGGCCTCGACTGCCAGGTTGAAGTACTCAAAGACTATACCAGCGAGTACTGTAAGGTATGTATTCCTAGTACATGTATATAATTTTTTTAATTTTTTTTTTATTATAAATTGTTTTAGGTGCGATCTTACTTAGAATCGATATTTTTGTCTATGTGTCTGTTTTGTTATATTTTTTTATATAAATATTTTAGTATATTGTAATTGTTGTAGTTATTGTTTGTAATGTATCTCTGGAGTTAACAGCTTCGCGCCTTTTTCCGCATAGCAGGGAAGGCATAAACAACCTTGTGTTAAGGCACTTTGTTTTCCAATTTCGGCCCTTATTTGAGATATTGTGTGTTGAGTGACAGAACTCAACATAATTAATGAACATTTTGCCGTACAAACTCCTTCGTGTGTTTTCTATACAACGTGACATTGGCGCAGTGATATCGTGCTCAACTGGACCGTTCGGAAAGCTATAATTAAAGAACTGAACTAAATAATATAATCATGACAGTCGTGGCGCGATTGAATTTCGACAAATAACACACAACAACACGCATGCCTCCAGAATTAGGTGGAAAGTGGGGAGAGGAGTGTCTTAACACTAGGCCCCTACTGAATACCCAGCTACATACGGGACACAGCGTGAAGCTAGAAAAAAATCCATCCTCCGAGTGTAGATTGAACAAGCAAACTCTGCCGTTACATTCAGATACTGTCGCACTGCACAACGACAGCCTTAAAATCTTCGGAGTAAAATATGTATTAATTTATTAATTATAAATATAACACCGTTTTGAAAGCGAGAATGATTGAGAATGAGCGGTACTTAAAAATAAATATATTCAAATGCTTAGAAAGTATTTTTTTTTATATAAATATTTACACGGTTATGCCATTTTAGTTAGAGACACAAATACGGTATATTTTAATTAAAAAGTTAAATGAAAAAATTTTAATTAAAAAGTTAAATGAAAAAAATTTAATTAAAATTTTTATTTATTCACAAATAAATGTTTTATAATTTCTACATTTTAAGTTACACCGCTACGTAAGAATATATTATGTCCTTATATAAGAAAAAAACCTTTAACATACTTTGCTGAGGTTTGGTAAGGCGCACAGTGACTGTAATCCGCTTTAGGTTGTGGGTTCAATCTTCACCTGAGAAAATGAAATATTTAAAATAAATAAATTAGCTTCACGCTCTATCCCGCACACAGCAGGGTAGGCAGAGGGAACATAGTGCTAAGACACTCTGTTCCCTACTTTCTGTCGAGTTTTGGAGGCATTGCGAGTTGAGTGCCAGAACTCAACGCCGCGCTTAGCGTCGACACCAGAGAGATGAAATAGAAATATAAACTTAAGTAAATATTTTATCTCCTCGAGTGGGGATCGAACACACAACCAGTCGGTTTTACAGTCACACTTCGTGTCGCTGCGCTACCACTGGCCTCAAATATTTCATTAAATTTATATTTTTCTTTCTTTTTCCTCTAGGCTATATATATGTACATAAAATATGGGTTAGTGCCTGATTGTAAGCGTGGTGATCGGGGTTTGAACCCCATTCGGAAGAATAAATCATTTCAATTTATTTATGTCCATTCAACGATATCTGTGGGGACGACGTGTCTCAACATTAAGCTCTACCTTCCCTGTTGTACGGGATAAAAGCGTGAAGCTGACTCTGCCAACCTCGCGTGATTAACGGATAAGTGAACCGGCATCACTCTAACGATACAATGTAAACAATATTATAATTATAAGCTATAAATTATTGTACTTTTTTTAACTGATTCAATTTCACCGTGAGCCTCTTCGCGTGTTTCATACTTAACTAAATCGTACCTTCTCGTGTTAGAATGTTATAAAAATTGTAGTTTTATTTTTTGTTACATCATACCCACTAAATTTATTACGCACAATATTATTTTCAATTTCTCTCTGTAATTAATTGACGTTGTATTTATGCGTTGTCACTGCGAACGTAGCGATCGTCACGCTTGAACGCAGGGATTTGGGATTAAAAATATCTTTTATTATATTAAGAAAAATCAAAAATATATATAATACATTAATTTTGTTAATAAAAGCTTAAAATATTATTAATACGGGCTAGTCGTGCCGAAGCGGCATAAGACTGTGACTGAAAACACGACAGGTTGTAGATTCGATTCTCACTCGAGGAGATGATATATTTATTATTTTAGTTTCATCCGTCTGGTGTCGAGAGGAGTGTTTTAACTACTAACTAGGATCCCTCTGCCCACCTTGTTATATTCGAGATACAGCATGAAGCTGAAAGAAAGATTTATCATTAAAGACTGCATTGGCGTGTTAAGAATATTCGAATCAACTATTGTTATTTTCCCACTCAGGTGGACAAACCTACATACAAAGTATTTAGTACTCGGACGGAAAGCGGAGAAAGGAAAGTTTTAATACAAGGTTCTTCTTGCCTGCTCCTGCTCTATGCGGGATAGAGCGTGAAATGAAAAAAAAAAAACTTTGTTAGTACAAGTAACAAGATCTTACTGCTATAGATCTCCTTTTGGAGTGTTAGTTTTAGAGAGAGGATTTTATTCTTAAAATAAAGACACTATTTTTGTAAGTGGTATTCATTTTAATGGAACTATATATTATATTTTTATTCAGCTCTAGTCTTAATCTAGTATTAAGACACTTCGGGTCTCCACTTTCCGACGAAATATTGATTCAATGCGTGTTGAGAGACGGAACGCTTTGCCTCGACATCCTAGAGAAAACATGAAAATATTAAATATTTCGAGTGGGAATCGAACTCACAGTTATGTTTACAGTCAAACTTTTGTTCCCCTGCGCTACGACTGGCCTCTTGACATTAACAAAACAAAAAATCATCGCACTTAACTATCATTGCATAAGTACTCTTATGATTTAATATATTAGGAAATATGATAAAAAATTTTTACAATTTCTAATAGTAAAGACCCCATTATTTTAAGTGCATTAATATTGGAACTATTCGTTGGGACATTACTGCCTCTTTAAAGGCGTTAAAATGTTCTCTGGTAAAAGCTTTGTTAACACGTATCCTACTTGTTGTGACAAAAATAACTCAATAGTGAATTTAAGAGTTCAATTAGATTAATTATTTGAAGAAGCACGGCGTTTAGTCCCGATACTCAATACGCAATATCTTGAATTCAGATGACATGTGGTGTACTCACCACGTGTGTTAAAAGTAAAAAAAATCGGTGAAAAGCGGAGAACGGAGTTAATTTATACTAGGTTATCCTGCTATAAAAGCAAGTCGCGAGATGCTTGAATTGTACACCTATCGTTAAAACTTAGCTATACCATTAGATTTTATATCATATTAAATTGTAATAAAATGCTACAAAATGATGAGATTGGACTACATCAAAATTTTTATTTTTATTTTAGCGCACATAAATTAAAAACATTTTTTTACTACTATCTTATTTTCTTATTTTTTGTTGTCCTATAGGTCAATATTTCAAAATCGGTTATCTGTCATATTGACCATTGATATCTGTTGAATGGGGCCAAATCCTGGCGCAGCAGACTTGTCATGGTTGACTTTGATATTGAATGTCATAGTTGAACGCATGAACAGAATTGCATGTTTATGCTGTCTACGGTTGAGGAGATCTGTAGAATGGAGCCGCTCCTGGACATCAGGTCAGACTTATCATATTCGTGGATTGTCATCATCATAAATTTAAGTAAATATTTCGTCTCCTCTAGTGGGGATCGAACCTACAACTAGTCGGTCTTACAGTCATACTCCGTGCCTCTGCGCTACGACTGGCCTCAAGTTTCTAATTCAGCTTGCAAGATTTGACCTAAACAAACATACTTCCTACCATACATTGCAAGTTAAATAAAATCTTGTAAAAATATAATTTATCTCAACATTTCAGTCATAAAAAGGATGTCAAGTGACGGTATTCACTTTTATTACTTCATCGTAACGTATGTAAAAGCAATTATTTTAATTTTATTCTTAGCATTTGCCTTTTCATTGTAAGTAGTTTAAAAAGTCATTAAAATAATGAAACCATGTTGTATAATTTAAATTGACGCTATTTGTTTTTTAGTATGTGTGCAGCGGCACAAGCGTATGACTGTAAATGCGATAAGTCGTGGGTTCAATTTCAATTGGACTCGAGGAAATGAAATATTTAAGGACGCGACATTGAGCTCCGCCATTCAACAAGCAATGCCTATTGAATTTAGCGGAAAGTTGATAACCGTATTATCTTAATGTGGACGGAGTGTATTAACTCTAGGTTCCCCAGTACCCTGCCATATGTAGGATACATTGTGAACCTAGAAGAAATCCTCTAAATGGTACTCGAAGACACTACCACATAAGCACAAGTATGGCCTCAATATTCAAGATAGTAAATAATTACAAATTTGTCATTATTACAACATATTTGGCATTTGGCTCTATCGAGGCTACTATCAATGTGAATGGACGTTATATTATTATGTTGTGTAATTTATATCCTTAGATGTTGACGGTGTACTCTTGAAAAATACGTATTTTATTTTAGAGGCCAGTCGTAGCGCAGGTGCACAAAGTGTGACTGTAAAAGCGACTGGTTTTGGGTTCGATCCCCACATGAGGAAATGAAATATTGATTCAAATTTATACTTTCATTTCTTCGCTCTGGTGTCGAGGTAATGCGCAGCATTGAGCTCCGCCATTCAACACGCAATGCCTCCAAAATTCGGCAGAAAGTGGGGAACAGAGTGTCTTAACACTAGGTTCCCTACTCTGCTGTGTGCAGGATATAGCGTGAGGCTGATTTTATTTTAATTTTTTAATTTTAAAATTATCTATCCATTTTAGATATTAAGGAAGATATACGACACTGTATCATCATATCTTGGAACTCTGTTTGTTTTTAGTTTCACAATGTATCCGGCGTATAACAGGGTAAGCATAGTATGGGAACCTAGTGGTAATCATACATTTCCATTAAGACACTTCTGTTCTCCATTTCCCGCCGAATTATCGAGGCAATACGAGGCATTTTCGCCGAATGGGAACCGAACCCACATCGAACCAATCGATTTCCAAAGCTGTTGCGTGTTAAATATCGAAACTTAATGCCGCGCATTATTAAATATTTAATTTCCTCGAGCAAACATCAAATCCTCAGCCTTTCGAGTTTACAGTCACATGCTTATCTCCCTGGGCCACGACTGGCCTCACAAATTACAACATATTACACAGAAAACAAGACGTTACAAAACGTGTCCATCACAAAAGGAATTTGATCACTTTCCCCTATTATAAGTTATTACTTAAACTTCCATAGTACTATTTGTACCCAATTACTCTAAAATATACTATATTATAAAGAAATAGAATTCAAATTAGCTGGAAACAAATCGTTGTATGACTTTTTATCGTTTCATTGTATAACAATAGTATTTTTTTAGGACGCCATCTGTTGTCGAATAGAAATGGTGGGAAAAATGTCTGGAAGAAAATATAACATTGTTTATAGGTTTTCTCTTATTGACAATGTCATAAATATTGAATAAGACCGTTTTAGAGGTCAATTTGTTGTGTTGTGAAACAAAGATAGTTTGATAGAGTCCAGTCGTGGCGAGGTACAATCGTGCGATTGTAAACGTGACAGGTTGTAGGTTCCTTTCCCGAGGAAATGAAATATTGAGTATATATAATAATATGAGTTCCTCCATCCAATAGGTAATGCTTTGAAAATTCGTGGACTAGGTTCCCTGTAACACTGCTGTGTGCGGGATACAGCGTGAAGCTAACAAAAAAGGGAACGTATTCGTGACAAAATAGGGATGTGTCTGCCATTGCGATGGTTGTGGGATCGATTTACATTTGGGGTAAATATTTAAACTTACAAATTTATTTATGTCTCCGATATGGTTAGGTTAGTTTAGTTACAATCCTTTGCTTTCACTATTTTATACATAATGTTTCTTAAGTGCAGGAATTTCATTTATATAAGGTACTATAGAAGTAAATGTCATAATTCTATGTAAAAAAATTTATAAGACCCGTTTTTTCCTTAAATAGGAAAATGCTTTTCACCTATAAGTTCCATTTTTAGGTAGAACAGTTATGCTTAAGCCTATTTGGCCACTGTTGCCACTATTACTTTTTTGTATACCTATGAAATTGAATTTATATGAACTACTGAATGCCGACTAATACCTTATATGAAGTACCAACTTCCGCTACACTGACCACAACTATTCACTGTACCTTAAGAAATAATATTAACCCTAAATAAAAAATCTTTCTAAACGTCAAGAGGAAACTACTAGAAAGTAAAGGAAGAAGGAGGAAGTACTCAGGAAGTAAAAATTGGCATATAGGTAGGCTAGGGAGTGTAGGGGAGCATTGAGAGAGGATTTCTCGAAATTCAAAACAAGGTCTAAATCTTACCATTGCTTACAATACCAGAAACATTCTTTTTACAAAATATAGTTTCCTTGTTAATATTTAAAGGTATTTTTTTGTTTTACGCCATTTTTAAAGTTTTTATTAAGTATACCATGACGACTTTTTATTTACATATCACACAAGACAAATAAACTATATTATCAAGCCATATCTAAGCATTATTTCAACAGAACCATCCAAGATTTTATCTAAAGCAACTTTGGGCACTCGATATTTAGCGAAAGTGTTTGTAAACCGCCATGTCATGTAGCGTGGCGTTGAGTATGATAAAGAAACGCAAATGGTCCAAGGCATGGGGGAAGAGAGATTAATAATATTATTAATAATATAAATTAGAATTTTAATAATATAAAGTGAAAAAAATATTATTTTAACGTTTTAAACTTCTAGTTTATAATATTGTTTCCTTAAAAATTTTTTAAAGTACTTTTTTAATTTACGCTGTTACCCACATGCACATCGCATACTTTGCTATAGCAGAGATACCTTAGGACTCTAGTGTGCACACTATTTCCGTGTAGACACTTCCGTTCACCATTTACCGCTGAATTCGGAGGAACATAACGCAGCACTTTGCTTCATTAACAAAACGAGAAAATTTTTAAAAAAAATTAAATCAAACCCACACTGTATCCCGCAAACAGCAGGGTAGGCAGAGGGAACCTAGTGTTAAGACACTCTGTTCCTCGATTTCCGCCAAATTCTGTAGGCATTGCGTGTTGAGTGACTGAACTCAACGCCGCGGTTTTTGCCTCGACACCAGAGCAAGGAAAATATAAATTAAGTAAATATTTCATTTCCAATCAATATTTCATTTCAATGTGAATTGGACCCACAACTTGTCACGTTTAAAATCGCACGCTTATGCCCATACGCCGCGACTTGGCCTCAATTATTTATGTATTAAAAATGAAATTAAAAAAAAAAAACTTTTTTAACTTGTACCAACCAGATCACGAATTGCTGCGTAATTAATGCCAGAAGAAATAATTTAAATGCAGGTTTTTTCTTTCTCCTAATTTTGTAACATCGCGGTGATACCTTTGTGTCTGAGCAGTTTCACGAAGGTCAATTATATTTTTGCTTAAATCATTTGGAAATATATATTTAAAGTTGAGGCCGTCGTGGCGCGGTGGTACAAGCGTGTGACTGTAAATGCGACTGGGAAATGAATTTGTATTTATTAATATCTCCAATCTTTTTGGTCTGGTAATAAGACAAAGCACAGCGTTGAGTTCCGCCACTCAACATGAATGTCTTGGAAATTTGGCGGACAGTTTGAAACGGAGTGTCTTAACACTAGGTTCCCTCTGTCTACCCTGCTGTGTGCGGGATCAAAATTTAAAAAAGTAATTAATAAATGTAACTAAGATTAGATTAAGAACTAACATTGTTTATGAAATAATATAATATTATGAGAGAAAATATTCCATATTTTTTTTTATTTGTCTTCTTTTTTGTTGTAGATGTGGTTTAAGATTCAAATATAGTATTTGTTTATCTATAAAATGCCGTGATTTTATAATTCAATGTTTATACATTAAATAAGCACTGCCTGTGCCAAATGGCGGCAGGTCACTAGTGTGACCTGCGGTTGCATTATACCGTCTAAGCCCAAAGGGTTTATATACAAGAGCATCATCCGATCGGTTCTTTTATAGGGCAGGGAATGTTGACCAGCACTATCTCGGCACACTCAAGAGTTAGATGTGCGGCGTAGTGCAGTCTCACCGCATATGTAACACATTCATTCGAGGTAGTCTTGTGGTCCGTGGCGTAGCAGATCAGCTCCAAAAGCGTCGTCTGAGATGGCATGTCCACGTTGCGCGCCGGCCTAGGGACTATATCGAATGCAAGTGCCTTGCTATGTCTCTCCTTGGAGTGTTACTTCCTGGACGCCCAAGGTAGTGCTAGTTGGTTGTCGTGATGCAAAACATGACAGCCAATGGACTAGCTACCGAGGACGTTACAGACCGTGCAAAGTAGTTACGCGCGAAGGCAGACCCTGAATACATACGCCGGGATTAATGCCAAGAGGAAGAATGTTTATACATATAAATAATGCGGCTTTGGGTTTTTCTCACATATTGTAATAGATTCATGCAGGAGTAACCGGGGTTCCTTTAAATTTTCTTGATTTTCGAAACTTTGCATGCTATATTTTGTTATAGTCACACGTAGTGCCGATCGCCATGATGACACAGTAATTTGTAATTTGCAAATATAAGAATATAAAAGAAAATCCATTAGAATATCTCCTAACGATCTCTTTTAAAGAGAAGAAATAAGCATTAAAACATATAATTTATAAAATAACAAGACTTGAAGTAATGAATATATTTACAATTTGAAATATACATAGAATATAATATTATAAAATATCAACCAATGACAAATCGGTTTTCAATATAATATCAAATAATTAAATGAAATGCCATAATTATTTTAATAACAACCATTTACATAACATATTATTAGAATACATCTATAAACATATATATTATTACGGTGTGAAAATGAATGTGACACAGAAAGCACTTTCGCTGTATTTTCATATGAAAACCTAAGAAGCCTTTAAGCTCTCAGTGTTACGTCGACGCGCGGCGCGTGCGCATGTCCGAATCGAATTTTGCATATTATTTTCCTTCTTGTGTGTTCTGTTGTCTTAAAATGACTCTCTTTTTGTCCAGCAAACAGTGTTGTCATATATATTAGTTCTATCTTGTTTGTAATTTGGTGAAATTTTTAAATTTGTAAAAAACAAAATGACTTTGAATAACACCCACCCTCCGTACAGTCGGGTGACTAGTAAGCTGTTCGGGAAGAAAAGCAAGAAGAGCAAAAAATATGTTAAAATGAAAGCGGGGACGTACAGTGGGCGGGAACGGTAACTAGTTTGCTAAAATTACATTATAAAATGATCTTGGCCATCTTAAAGTAAGGCTTTTTGAATTTTCGTGTTTGGTACTCTCGGAAAGAAAGTAATGACAAAAATAAGAAAAACATTAAAATTAAATCTTACCTAACTTCAGGTCGGTCACGACTCATTGACTGTACTATACTTATAGTTTATTTGTTTGGATTTTTCTTTTATATGTTTGTCATACATCCTCTGAACAAATTGAGATGAAATTTTATAATTGAATTCCTTATGTTAGATTTTGAGTAAGTAAATGTATGTCGATTTTATTCAAAATATACCGCAAATTTTATTTGAGGAGTATTTATACTTAAGCAACAAAATTTTTAAAAGTAGCCTTATGCAATGTAAAGATTCTCATTGTAGTAGGCAACTTTTTATATTATAAATGTAACTATTTTCCGGATATGATTGTAGAGAATGTAGCATATAGTTCCGTAATCCATCATGCAATATTTTAAATGAACAGAAATAAAAAAAAATAGATACCAATAAAATATATTTTTTGAATAAAGATAGTTAGTATTGATCGTATAAATGTGATGGAATCTCACTATGGTGAAGTTAAACTGTGTTTTGAAGACCTACTGCCACTAAGTTTTTCTGTTTTTCCAATAAACAATATCTATTTTCCTATCCTCATTAAAGAAAATATAAATAAGAAAAAGTAAATACTCCTCAGGAAATCGAACCCACAACCATCTGTGCTGTGACTCTATTCCAATATATTTTCAAGTAAAATTGGGGAATCGAGTGTCTTAACACTACATTCCCTCTGCCTTCCCTGCTACGTGCGGGATACAGCGTGAAGCTGATTTATATTATTTTTATTCTTATATCACACACCATATCACTTGTTACCGAAGCCCCGTAACTCTAATACATCATCAATAGTTTTCACTTTCATACTCTCGGTTTCACTGCAACTGTCACGACTCATATCGCTTAATGACGAAAACCGGTTCTTTGGAATCGTTTTCGGCATATATTAAATGAATTATCACGCGCCACTACGACATATGAAATAGAATAAATGTATGTGTGTTACGTAATTTTTTTTATATTTTATGTAATAATATACACGAATTAGAGTGATTTCGTAAGTATGAGAAATACTTACAAAATCTCGTGAACTAACATCCGTTCTTGTGGATATTAAATAACGTTTACTAAATTAAAATAAAAGTTTTTGAGTAATGTCCATTAAACAGTGTCTTTGGTCGTAGTTGTGCAAAATATTAAAAAAAAACACACACAAACAAACACATTATTATTGACATATTATTATTCTCTTTACTTACTGCTCTGAATAAAGAAAATGCATTTCTTTGTATTAATGTTGCGCTTTATATAATATTAACATGCTCGCAGTCAATATTTGAACTTGCATCTTTCAGGTGAATAGAAACACAATTATGTCAAAAGGTTATATCTCTTTTTTTAATACAAAAATTTCCTTAATTTAAATCACTAGGGAGTGGTTAATGAGAAATATTAATTTGTATAATACCGGGAAGGCAAAGGGGATCAAGAGTTAAGACTCTCTGTTCTTCACTCTCTGCCCATTTTACAAGACATTGCTAGTAAATTGAGCAGAAAGTAGTATATACTGAAGTTAACGCCGCACTTTGTCTGCCTTTGTCTGTTACTAGAACGAGGAAATGAAAATATGAAATTATTCATTCACCCTAGTAGGTGCCAACCCATATCCGTCGCATTTACAGTAAGCTACTGTGCCATTGCGCCACGGAGGCTTCAATAATGCCTATATTATGGATATAATAAATAAATCTAATGATCGCTTTGTCTATTGATAAAACTGGAGAGTCAACCTTGGCCAATTTATTTCTTTGAGATAAATTATAAAGTGATGTATGTAGTTACGAAATGAGTTAATGTTGTTATTAAAGTACAAATGCACATACGATTAGTTTAGAAGTAGGTATTGTAATTTTTTTTATTATTTATGTTTTTTTTTGTAACTATAAAAAGACTCTGCCATCTTAATTACAGACTCTGCCATCTGTCCGTACTATTTTTGCTTATTTTTTAGCTTCACGCTGTATCCCGCACGTAAAAGGGTAAATAGAATGAATCTGGGAACCTAGCAAAGACACTCCGTTTTCATTAGACACTTTCGTTACTCACATATTAATTTAATTTAATGTATCTTATTATTTTTTTTTATTATATTATTTATTACTTATCATAATTAATTAATAAATAATTACTGAGAATTAACGTGATTGAAAGCCGTCGTGGCCGAACGGCACAAAGGTGTGACTGTAACGCGACGGTAGTGGGTTCGATTCCCACTCGAGGGAATGAATTATTATTCCTGAATGTTTTCGTTTCTTCGCTCTGGCACCAAGGCAAAAGCCCGGCTTTGGGTTCTGCCACTCAACTCGCAATGTCTCAATAAAATCGGCAGAAAGTGGTTTAAACTCCTGCTGTATGCGGAATATAGCGTGAAGCTGATTTATTTATTTATTTATTTTATTTTATTTTATTAACTTTATATCTGAGCGATATAAGACAATATAACATTATCTTTCTCTATTTAAAACCATGTTTAAAATATAAAAACATCTTTTTCTGATAAAAAATTACACGACTTTTTCAAATTATTACTTTAATATTCGATTGTTAGATTAATGTGAAGAAAGATCGTCTAGAGCTAGTCAATGAAAGTTTTATGTCCGAGCGTGCTTTATTGCGGGCATTGACATTAGAATTGCAAACGAAACAAGCTATAAATGAAAATAAAAATTTATTTCATGTATTATATATAGCTATTTATAAAGAATCGTTGGAGTGTAGTTGCTTTTAGCAAATGACTAATGGACTCGACAGTTGTAGGTTCAGTTCCAATATATGGGATATAATTATTTTCCCTATATTATCAAAATATTCAATTTGTTCAAATTAGTTAATTTTATATTGAAAAATCTTATTCTTGTGCAAAATTATGCATGAGAGAAATGTTTCGTAAAATAAAAAATGTCATTTTACTAACGAGAATACAAAAAGTTTAACTATCAAAACCGCTTATCGAAATATTTCGAAATTTTGTATATTAAATGGCAAAATTCAATACCGCGTTTAATCAGCCAGAACGGGAATTGAAAATGATTTGATGGATTGAACCCACAACTACTGCGTTTTCAGCCAGACGAGGCCTCACTGCACCGCGACAGCCTTTATGTACAAAACATAAATACACAATACGTGTTTTTTTAATATATTATTAACGAGGCATTGTCACCTATTAACAATGGTTGAAATGTAGTTCTTTAATATATTCAATTTTACAATTTTTCTAGGCCTTATTAAGACAAAGGTTAACAAAAGGCTTATTTTCTAATGGCCTTTCTTTGGCTTTTAAGAAACAGAGAATCTCAATCTCGCTTCACAGCGTGAAGCTGAGAAGGTTAAAAATGTTTAGTACTTGAGATTCAAACGCTACTGGTAGCGCCTTCGCTCGCTTAAAATTATTCTTATATTTTTTATATAAATAGATGGCTCCAAATGGACGTCTGTAGGTTAAAATAGATCTAATAATAATAATAACCGCTATATAATAAAATTAAATATACGAAATTAAAAAATAAATATTCTTAATTTAGTTGAATCTAATAAGATTGCAATCATTGGATGCAGTTTTGGAATAATCGCTGCAGTAAGAGATATATTTCTTGGTGGGAGTTTTGATAGACTTACATCAATCTAGTGGCACTATGCCACGGTTTCGCTACGACCGTGAGTTCAGTTCTCATTCGAGGGATTGAAAACAAATAATTTCCTCGCTCTGGTAACCGGAAATATGTAGAGTACTCAATCAATCAGCTTCACGCTATATCCTGCACACATCAGGCTAGGCAGAGGGAACCTAGTGTTACGAATTAGGCGAAAAGTGGAGGCATTGCGTGTTGAGTGGCGGAACTCAACGCCGCGCCTTGCCTCGTCACCAGAGCAAAGAAAATTAAAATATAAATTTATATAAATATTTCATGTCTTCGAGCGGGGATCGAACCCACAACCAGTCGCACTATGTGCCCCTGCCCCACAACTGGCGTCAAATGAATTATAATAAAACATATAGAGTAGGTTATTTTTATATTTAATCTATTTCTTTTTCCACAGTGCCAACACAGCGATGGACAATGACGTCACTCCAGTTTACCTAGCTGCACAAGAAGGGCACCTTGCGGTACTCAAGTACTTGGTGCTAGAAGCTGGTGGTAGACTGGACGCGAGAGCTAGAGACGGCATGCTGCCCATACATGCGGCGGCTCAGACTGGCTGTTTAGATTGTGTTAAATGGATGGTAAGTTACATAAAAAGAATGTTCAATTTGAATCAGTGGTTCATGAGATAAACGCGTTGCACCATACAAACTCTTCACCTTTATAATATTAGTATAAAAGGCTGTTCGCGAAATTTATAATACTGATCTAACTTTCGTTATTTATGAACAAGACTTGTTTACTCATAAATATAAACTTTATATACTACATACTTGAACATCTCAGACATAGATTATAAGCGTTGGAATAACACAAGTAGTACACAGTAAGTACACAATTTTTTTTCTATTTATTTACTTCCCTGTGAATTTTTAGACTTTCCTACCTCAAAAAAGAAAAACGAAATACTTATAGGATCATTTTGTTGTCCGTATATGTGTGCACTGGTATGGAAGGAAGGATAAGTTAGGATTCACAGTACAAATATACAAATACAATATAAAGGAAAATTCTAAAAATAAATATTTATAAGTCACATATTACAGAACAAAATAAATTAACATATATTTGTTGTTCATTTTATACAAGAAATAATTTCATACGACCAAAGTTGTTAAATTTCAAATTTAACAACTTTTACAAGTTGTCGTTATATACTTCTCTTTGACCTAATTTCATAAAATATGTACGGAATCCTCGGTGAGAAAGTCCGACTCACCTTTAACTGGTTATTTTCTTTAGTGTTCAGCGGATCGCCATTTACATGCCTAATACAAATGTAGAGTAATACTATAATATTAATATAAATATACACCACAATATAGTTTGCAAAAAGATAGCTGTAACTGCTTTTCATAATTCTATTTTATCGCAACGTTTGAAACACTGTTATTTTACGACTACGTAACATAAAATTTGATGGAATTTTTTTATAAGGTATATAAAATTAGTATGGTAATATGGTGATTGCTTCAATCTCGCTAACTTTTTTAACATCGCACTCGTATGATTACGGAGTGGGAAGAGAGAAGAGAAGAATAAATCATTGTTATCTGAGTGGCGGAAATAACTATTGATTGAACTTTACATCATCTAGCTTTATATCGATCAGTATTGATTTAACTATCAGGTTCAGTTTTTTTTAACAACACACAACGCCCTTAAGCAATATATATTAAGATTATATTTTATATAATCTTTTTTTTGTGTGTGTGAAGAACGGAGTGCGGTACCATTAGGTCTCTGCCTCTGCCAGAGCAGGAATGCTTCATGCGTGGAGCTGATGTTCTCTTTTTTTTAAAATTTTTGTTAATCTCTTGAATATCAAATCAACCACATTTAGTTAATCGATTGTTAAATTAATATAAAATTAATTTTTCTACCTGTTACCGCGTGTACTTATAACTAAAGTACTAAAAATATTATATTCCATACATTTACGTAAGATAATCAGCATTTTACGATGACAATAGAAATGGAGTAAGAGTTATATAAAAGTAATTTCTAAGAGAAAATCCGCTAATTTCAAGTCAACAGCTTTCCACTATCAATCACGGAGCGGGAAACGGTTGCGCGCGCGCCGTTTACTCTGATTTCGTATGGTAAATATGAAGCTATGTTATGTATTGCTAGCTAGCTCTACTTATCTTGTTTGATGTGTTTGCCTATCTGTGGCACGTATCTCGTAAGGTAATAAACCTATTTGATTGTGATTTTTTTTAATCGAAAGCCTTGTTTTACGTATGTTTTAGGGTAACCAGATTAGTAGTTTGAGAGCTACAAGTACTTAGCTAAGACGAGGTAGTGATATTTTTGGTCGGTAGTTTTATAAAATAATATTTTAGTAATGAAATACAATTTATACAAAATATTATAAAATTTTAGTATTTGAAATGAATATCCTCCTCTCCATCTTACTTACTTTGAGTGATCTTACTATTACAGGAAGTATTATGATTTACATCCGTAAATGAATCATAATCTAATTTTATAATGTTATTTTTAACGAACCAATGATCGTTATTTATATTACAAATGTTTGACGTAATCATATAAATTATTCGAAAGCATTTTGCGTTTGTAGTTACATGTATGATTTGTCCTTATGTATTTTTAACATTTAGAAAGTGTTATTTCACACTTAGAAAAGAAAATTCTTATTTAGAAAACGTATAAAAATTTAAACGTAGCCTGGTCAGTTTTCAGGAGGTGCAGGTTCGAATCGACGTCGAGTAATATTTTCTTTATGAAGTAACATTACATATCCTCTATCATAACTCACACTCAAATATTATTTTCATTTGTATGTTCACAATGTAAAATGGAGAGTCTTGACTCTAGATCCTCTCCGGTTACTCTGCTAAGCAGGAGAAACTAAATGTAATATTGTATTTTATAACTTACATAGCACACGAAAAACTGTTTTAGTTAATTTTACGTAGGCAAGGTGTCTTATGTCTCTCTACCCCTCTATATGCGTGTTTCAGCGTGAAGCTATGAAACCGTTGCACATATCAAACCGATGGCCTAATTCTACAATAACGGTTTCTCCGTTTAGCATTATTTGCCATTATCACTGATATTTTTCTATATCAATCACTCATATAACATAATATGTCTTTTACCATTCCATCACTATTCACACTCATTTTTTTTAATTTCTCACGTTAAAATTAAAAAGAAGTCTAGAAAGTTCACACGATAGTCTAGATAATTAATAATTGTATAAATTTCGTGATTAAATCATGAAATTAATTTGTAGCAGTTTTCTTTTAATTGCAAAGTGGAATAAGGAGTGTCTTATGTCATAGGTAATAATCAGTGATGCGTGTACTCGTATGAAAAAAAAACTTTAAAATGACGCCAATGGAGAATAGTGGTATGAAAAAGAAAACATAGATAACCATATTCTTTTTTGTAATTATTATATTATTTAAATCGACACATATATTACATAATTCGATTGTTTTATAAAGTTTTAATTCTACTATAATGCCTTCCTTTTGTTTAGTTTTGATTATAACTCTAAATTAGCTAAAAATAATTTATTTATTTAATTTTATAATTATTAATAACTTACCATTTCTGAGATTAGAGCGTTTAACTAAACAAATTCTTCCACTTTATAATATTACTCTAGATATTTATATATTTTTTATACATATATGACGCAGCATGTTTACAGGCGCGACCTTTACAGGTCATGCTTTCGGTTCACATTCGAGGGCATTAATACATTTCAGCCTCGTTTCGGTAACCACACAAAGCGTGGCGTGTCATCAAAATTAGGTGGAAAATGGAAAAAAAAAGTCTATTAAAATTGGATACTCTTGAGTATTATAATACTGATATAGATAATTTAGAAGTAATTTATTAATTTCCAGATAGTAGAACGTGGTGTGGATCCCAATGCCAGAGATGGTGATGGGGCGACGCCGCTCCACTTTGCAGCGTCTCGTGGACATCTGTCCACTGTGCGTTGGCTACTGCGTCACGGCGCGAGGCTCCACCTGGACAGGCATGGGAAGAGTCCTATTAACGATGCTGCTGAGAACCATCATTTGGAGGTGAGTTTGAGATTCTCTGTTTTTATTTACTTTTTTCGTTCTACCATTTATAATTTGAATTTAAAAAATATAATTGACTCACAAATAGAGAGATTCTAGATTTATATTTAATAAAACCGTAAAATAACCGTAAAATAAAAAAAAAAGTTTCACGTTGAATGGCAGTTTCTGAACGACAGCTTTTATTCTAATTATTAGCATTTTGTTTGTTCGTATAAAACATATATATATATATATGTATGTGTGTATCATACAAATATATACTAAGTAATACTATTGTATCATTAAGATGATGCTCATACATTTATAAGCATATTAAACTCACGTTATTATGGTATGTAGGGGAAAACAATAGATTTGCTTGGAAAGTGTATCGCTTGTAGTCGTTAACGTTATTTGGATACGTAATTGCGCACGCGCATGAGATTTCACTTCACGTAATCATAGGCCCTTGTTAAAATTGAGTTTCTATAATATATTATATTTTTTAGTGGAGTGAAGTCTGATTAATAACGAGCAAGTTGTGGGCTCAATACCTACACGAGGAAGTGTATTCCATCACTTCGCTTTGGCTACAATAACGAAGATTAAGTGCGGCATTGAGTTTCGCTTCTCAAAACTTAGACGGAAAAGGATATCTCAAGGAGATGGTAAAAGGATAACTCAAATGACGGCTGAGGCGGCTGACGGCGGAATGAGGACGGCTTTGTTGTCAGTCTGTTAAGACCATCACGGTCTTGACCATTGTTTTATGTGAAACGTATGAAGATGAAAAAAAAATTGTTTTATCATGTGACCAGTGCAGTGCAGTGGCTTGTATAAATTCAGGCTAATGATATACATTGGTTATGCTTCATTTTACACGAACTGTTTGTACGTATCGTGGCCATAGCGTTCTGCTATTAGAAAATACAGTAGAATAGCGGTGAATAACATTTTAATTGAAATCATTTTGTATAATTGATTTGGTAGTGTATATACTGCTATGCTAGTGCCGTTGTAGCTTAGTTGGGTCTTGCCGACCGAGCTGGCTTACTTTCAAGGAGAAGAAGTGTTCATTGGTACTTTTTTCAGCGTCGCCTAGTGTCAAGGCACTCAGTTCTCCGCTTTCTACAAGAATTCAAGGCTTTATGTGTTAGGTGGCGAAACTCAGTGCCGGGCTTTGTTTTTCCAGAGCGAGGATATAAAAAAAAAATTCACGGGGGGCTGAACTCACAACGTCTTTAAAGTCAGATAGTTCTACTTATTATATATTATTTCTATAGTATGGTTAGACAAGACGCGGTGTTCAGTTCTATTACTTCGTATTTGAGTAATGTCTTTTAAATAGGTTAAAAATGAAATTAAATCACCCTCACGCTGTATCTCGCACACATCAGGGTAGGCAGAGGGAACATAGTGTTAAAACACTCCGTTCCTCACTTTCCGCCAAATTCTGGAGGCATTGCTATAGAGATGGAACTCAACGCTGCGCTTTGCCCCGAAACCAGAGAGAAGAAATGGAAATATATATTTGAGTAAATATTTAATTTCCTCGAGTGGGGATCAAATCCACAATCAGTCGCTTTTACAATCACACTTTGTGTCCTTGCGCCACGACTGACCTCAATATTATCTTTAAAATAGAAAGCAATTAGAAATCACTAAATAAAAAAAATATTACATTTTGCTTTAACAATATGTACTTAAAACGTTAACATACATTTATAGAGGTCATGCCGTTATATAATTTATATAGTTTAAAAGATTTTTTTTAATTAAACACAAAACCACAGAGTAACAATGGAAGTAGATTAGTACGCTTCCTAATTTCCGTCTCATCTGTGCATGTTCATAAAAATATTCAAAACACGCTGATGTTATCGAAATTTTCACACATTTGTTTTTTTTAAAGTGAGAACTTATTGTAATATGCTTTTTGTTTCGTTTTAGTCATATATATATTTGTCACTTTTCGATCGAAGCAGTCGTGGCGCAGGGTTACAAACGTGCGACTTTAAGCGCGATAGGTTGTAGGTTCGATTCCCACTCGAGCACATGAAATATTTAATTTGAGTTTCGCAATTCCTCTAGTATTTGGTGGAATCTAGGAATAAGAAGTTTCTTAATGGTAACGAAGTGTCTTAATACTAATTTTTTTCTTAGTTCTTCACGCCTACCTTGCTATGTAAATAAGCAGATGAAAAGATTAAAAAATAATCAATCTCTAAAAAATCAAAATTTAAATCATCTTCACAGAGGCAGGCAGGCAGGCATGGCAAACTAAGTGTTACACTCCATTCCCCATTTTCCGCCGAATTTTGAAGGCATTGCGTGATGAGTGGTGGAACCCAATACCGTGCTTTGCCTCGACACCAGAGCAAAGAAATGGAAATATACATTCAAATAAATATTTAATTTCCTCGAGTAGCTATCGAACCCACAACCGATGAGTTACAATTACACCCTTGTGCCCCTGGGCCACGAAGGCCTCGAGTCATTCGAATTTCGGATCGATTTTATTTATGTACAATTCAAGATATATACTAGCTTTTACCTTGCCTTTGTCACCATGACAAATAACTAATAATTTATATAATTATATATGACATTCAAAACTACCCGAGGCAACTAACTGCGAGTACATCGGAGTGAACATCAACACAAAAATGGTTAACGTAAAATGACCTATCAACATCTTAGATGATTGGTTTTTCCAACACAAAATTAATTTTCCAATTACAAAATATATTTTCGTCCAAGCAAACTCCCCAGTTTAATAATATTAGTATAAATATAAATATAAAAAAGAGATAGAGAAATACGTTTCCTCACTTTCATATCGAGTGGTTTTATTAACTTCATATTTTTTATAAATAGCTGATACTTCAAGAGAACGCTCTGTCAAAAAATCACACACGAATTCAATTGAAATGCCACTGCGTATTGAATGGCGGAACACAACACCGCGCTTTACTTACTCATAATTACCGTGTTAACCGTAACAGACTATCGTGTGTCACGTGTGTTACGTTGTGTTACAAAACTGCTTACACTAAAAACTTTTGGTATGGGTCATTATCTTATGGTTTAGCTGGACTTTATTCTTCATCAGATGTGGTTAATGAAGAATTTCAATTTTCCTTTGGCAATGGAAAGTTACTAGTTTTTCATATAGATTTATCTGGTCTATTTTAGTTGTAGGTACATCTTTGATATTGTATTACTGCTTTTTACGATTTTCACATTGTTTATATTTTTATATTTGTTTATATATATTTTTACTGTTTTTAAAATAATATAGGTATTCTAAAATAATTTGTATTATATTATCATGTACCCCAGTGCCTGAACGTGCTAGTGGCGGCCGGCGCGGCGGGTGCGGACAATAAACAGAACGCCACTTATAAGGCTATACATGCCTGTGCTTGCGCTCCTGGGGAGGCTCGGGTAAGTTAGACTATTCAATTAACAAATTGTTATTGTAAAATAATAGCAAAATTTATAAGTGTTACAGGTAATATATATTTATATAAAATGTTCTTGATATTTCAAAATTGTATTCCTTCAAAAAGATTTAATATACATTTTTAAATTAATCAAATTTCATCAATTAAGTAATAATTTTTTATATGAAAAAAAATGGATCTATTTTTAATTACTACATACTGAAATAGTTTTTTTTAAATATTTAACGCCCATCCATACAAAAAATGTAAAATAAAGATTATTTCATACTGTTTAGCTGCATAATATTTTTTTTTATTTCTTTATCTTACTATCAATGTATTTTACGTAAAAATATATATATATATAATTAATATCTGTTTTTCTTTCAGTGTGCCCTATCATCTTGTATAAATGCAAACAGCACTCGTTCTCCATTCTACCTACACGCGCCGGAACGTGAAAGATGCAACTCCAACTCCCACGAAAGGAGAGGATCTCTTTCATCCACTGTGGGGTCCATCAGCTCAGCTCGGTCTGGACCAGCTGATGGACTCTATGTGAACCCGATGAGGGCAGCTAGTGTTACACATCATAGCTCAGGAGAAGAAAGTTCTGGTAAGTGCTAGTGTTTTTTTTATACTTTATTTATTTTCCATAATTGTAATTTATGTTTGATGATATTTGCTTCATAATTTTTCGATTCTTCAGAAGGTCGAAAATAAAATCAGTAATTTTAAATATAGCATGCCAATATATACTTAGCAAATAACAACTTCCGTTAATAACGAATGTGTAAATAGATAATTCAACTCCCTAATTTTAAAAAAATAGGGGCTTATGAATTAATGTTACAGATATGACATCTGGCAAGATGTCATATCTGTATGCAGGACCAAAGTCAGGCAAGATTTCTAGTATATTCACGAGTAAAAAATAAAAATATTTTCATGTGAATACTGCCTAGATAGGTATAAACGATCGAAACTAATAACAAAATCACAAACGGAAGCACTGTCTATTGAAGTGGAAAATTCAGGAAGCATGCCTGTATTAGTTAGTGTTTTTAGAATAGGTGTATTCAGTTGGTTTTACTTCGCCGGAACGATAACGTTCAAGTAAAAAATTAAATAATATATTTTATTTAAATTTGAACACATAATAAAAGATTTTTTGCTTAAATTGAGTTATGTAATTGTGTTGAAAATAATATTATGTGTGGTTAAATTAATAATTTATAAAAAGAAGACAATGTATTTAGAAATTAGAGTTGTGGGCAAAGGAAAATTCAAAATTATGTCGATGTTGTGCTCTAGTTTGAAAGGTTAGTATAATTTTGGAAACATTTTTAAGTATACATCTCTTATATTTAAAGGTTTTTAGTGGAGTATAAATTAGTATTAAAACACTGTTCTTCACCATAAAATAAATAAATGCAACATTAAAAATATTTCATTACAATAAAAAAGCACATGTACATTACAATCATATTTATATTAATACAAAAAACGTAATACTTCTATCATCATAAATTTTAGTAGCGATCAAGTGTTCAAAACAATTCGTGGAATTAGAATTTTTTTTTATGTATCCAACAAAAGCTAGAATATGAATTACTTGTTACTACATTTAAGCAAATATCATAAAAAAAGTGTTTATTTTATTCCTGACTATGATTTTGATATTGGCGTGAACTCATATCATTCTGAAGGCTGAATATTTGTTGTGAATTACCGACATTTTCACCAATTTGGTGTAAACCATCATCCATCAATAACCACTAATTACCGAATTATTAAATTCAGGAAACAACCAGTACTTCATTTGTAAAAAAATGCAAGGATATTGATATATTGGAGTACGTTCTGCAACTGCATCAAGCAACATGGACTATTTATTTAAAAATAAATAGTCCATGTTGCTTGATTCAGTTACAGAACGTACTTTCGTTTTTATTTCTACTCCCTTAAACTGCACTTTGCTTGTAATAGTCAAAATTGTAAATATCGCATCACGACCAGGCACTTACATACTGTGCCAGTAAACCTAAATTCATTTTCATTTCTTTATTAAAATTATTTTTAAATAATAAGAAATATTAATTTATAATTTAGATAGTTATGGATAATGTGCCGTGTGATCCCGGCCTAGAATAGGATCATCCTGGTACTGGTGGTGTCGTAAGCACATAAGACTAAAGTACGTGTGGTAGAGTCACGTCGCCAGCAATGGCAACACGCATGGGCAGACTCGACAATCCTCTCTCATCTTTACCACCCCCGGCATTTAAAACCGGCGTGAAGTAGTGGCTTTATGCCACTGCGTTTCGCATCAGGTAATGCCGGGCCCCGACGCCCAACCCATCTTAAAGGCCGGCAACACACCTGTAGCTCCTCTGGGGTTGCACGGGGTCGTGGGCGGCGGTAATCACTTACCATCCTCGTTTGCCGTGTCTTTTCCATAAAAAAATAATAATAATTGATTTAAAAATTACGTATTACTTTTCCATGGTCATCACACAATATAAATAAAACGAATATAATTTTTGGCTTTCATAATATTATTAAAGAAATTATTCTAAACGACTGCTAGGATTATGGTAGTGTTTAAAATCTCACGTCGAGCTGAAAAATATGTATACCTAAATATATACGATAAATTCCTGTAGAATAGTTTCTTTGAAACTATAAAAGCTATTTTAATTCCAAATATAAATAACCTAAACTTCCCCAGCATGTTCAGCGTCAGATGCTGAAACAGCAAATACGGGGGGATGGTTCCTCCACAACTCAAATTCTAACGCGCCAGCCGCACTGTACCAGAGAGTACGGGATCTGTTCCACTCGAGGTCTCCTGGCCCGAGAGTGCCGGCTGAAGGTCAGGAAGCTCCGACTATGACTGGTGAGTTTTACGTTTTTATTTGAGAAATAGTTGAGTTGACATAATTTCAAAAAACATTATTGCTGTGGGTGGCCTATTATGAAAGACATTTGTAAGTTATTATAATAATTAATCATTTTCAATTTAAATCTATGTTCATACAAGATTTTTATTATTTTATGAAAATTAATAACTCTAAATTATATTTTTTTAAACAGTTAAAGCAGAAATCCACGGAACAACAGAAATAACACCAGCTCCAGAAAACTCGGACAGTGACAGCGGCGCTGAGGCCACGCGCCGCGGCCATCACTATGAAGATATATACTTGCCGCGAGACGAACATCAGAGACGAAGGTGAACTTGTTTGATATTTATTGTGTTGTAGATAGGAAAACATAGGCATATTTTTAATTTTTGTTTGATTTTATTGATTTATTAAATATCAAATTTTGTACTTCTAGTGTTTTGTTGTTGTCTTAGAATTAAAATTATGTTTAAAATCCAGAGGTGTTATGATAAAATTTTTGCTTTTTTCAATTTTTTTTATAAATGGGATCAGCAATCAATCGTTCATTAATTAACTAATATTATAAAGTTTTACTACTATCTTATAAAGTATCTAGATAGACTATATAGTTAGATTAGTTTTAGTGCAGTGTATTGCAGTATATTGTAGATATTAATCGTATAATTTTGTCTACAGTTAACCTTTTTTACCTGAGCTTGTCTATAAATATAATGTTACGGTATTCTTTATTTTATTATATTTTTTTTGCGTTTATAGAAGCAGTTCCAGAGACTCGGGCAGTCACAGTCGTCCCGGTAGCGCCGCTCTCGTCGTTGACTACGCCACCAAAGAGAATAATGATATGTAGGTTTATTATATTTTTATATTTAAGGTATAACGATTCATTCACATCGTTTATTGTAATTTTAAATAACTTTTTTTCAATTTTTCCTTAATTTATTTAATAAATTCATTATTAATAATGACATGATAATAAATAAATTAAATTAAAAAAATGAAAGTAAAATATCATACTTAAGCATTAATTGAGTATAGTCTTCGGATGATATTTAAGAGTAATCGTCATTTATTAAAATCAGTTTTTGCTGTATCCCGCACACAGCAGGGTAGGCAGAGGGAATCTAGTATTAAGACACTCCATTTCCTACTTTCTGCCGAATTCTGGAGGCATTGCGTGTTGCGTGGCAGAACTCAACGCCGCACTTTGCCTTGACACCAGAGCGAAGAAATGGAAATATACATTTAAGTACTTATTTCTTCTCCTCAAGTGGGGATCGAACCCACAACCAGTCGATTTAACAGTCACACTTTGTGCCTCTGCGCCATGACTGGCCTCATCATTTATTAATTTTTTTTTATAAATAGTTCAATTCTAATATATTTGATACTGTATCTTATGATAAATATAATAAGATCGCATAAGTAATTTACAATTTCTGAACCAAATTAGAGTTATATTAACGAAAATAAAAATCTGTTCTAAAATACGTTGTAAAAATAATAATTTTTAGGTTAAAAATGCGCCTTTAGGTATATAAATAAATATAATCAATAACTACTTAATAAATTTAATTATTTCTTTTATTCAGGTCAAACAAGGCATACGAGGAAGTATCTCCACCTTCAGAGGCACAAACAAAATCAACACTTGCGACCAAGTTGGCCGCACTCACCCACAAAGCTCAGAACTTTGTAAGTATAAAATAGACTAGAATATAATAAACTTTATTGCACACATAAATCAAAGAAGTATGTAAAATGAACAACAAATAAACAAAAGGAAAAAAAAACACGTATGCAAAGGCGGTCTTATTGCTTTAAGCAATCTCTGCCAGACAACCTTTGAAATATACACTTATAATTTATAATAACGAAAAGGGGGACAACGTCTCAGTGCAAATTTTATTTAATGAAATTAAATATATATATATAAATCAATAACATAAAATAAACTTACATACTTACTTACTTACAAATATTGTAATGTTTTAGAGTTTAAAATTTAATAAAAGATGATTTTAACCAATTATCGTTAAATTGAAAAAACTAAATAGCTTCATGCTGTATCCTGCACACAGCAAGGTAAGCAGAAGGAACCGAGTGTTAAAACTCTCCGCCGAATAGTTTGAGCACGTTGAGTAGCGGAACTCATCTCCGGGCGTTTAACTTATGTTGGCCTATCCTTATATTGGATAGCAGAAACTTATAAAAATATCCCCTACAGATATGCCAATAACATAAGTTGTAAAATCGTGTAAGAATTTCGACGTGCCTTGATGAGAACATTATGGTTTCCAAGGGACGAGTGGAAATTCTACAACATTTAATTTTTTATACGTATTACAATATTTGTTAAAAAAGTAAACCGTATGTTCAAATTGTATCATAAAAAATAATAAAATAATTAAGTTCTGGTATTGTGAAAATGTATAAATGAACGATAATAATTAAAAAAATAAAATAATCAGCTTCACGCTGTATCCCGCACACAGCCGGGTAGGCAGAGGGAACCTTGTGTTTTAGACACTCCGTTCCCCACTTTCTGCCGAATTCTGGAGGCATTGCGTGTTGAGTGGCAGAATTCAACGCCGCGGCCTCGGCACCAGAGCGAAGAAATGGAAATATAAATTTAAGTAAATATTTCATCTCTTCGAGTGGGGATCGAACCTACAACCAGTCGGTTTTGCAGTCACACATCGTGCCGCTACGCTACGACTGGCCTCAACCTGGGATAATAATTAAAAGATCTTTAATCGATTTGGTCTTTAGCTCTACTATATTTTATAAAGAAGAGACAAGGAATAGAAAAGAAAATATAGAAAAAAACATTTAAAAAACATGTATACCACACGATCTCTCTGTAACATACGTACATATTAATTTACTAAAAAATGATGTACTTGACACAGGCCAGCCGTATATCTTCTGCTGCGGGAAGTCGCCGCGCATCAGTAACAGATGAACCCTCGATCCAAGTCTCTGCATCGTCAGGGGTGTCATCAGCGTCATCTGGAGGCAGTTCTGGAGATGAGGCTCCACCACCACCTCCACCTCCTCCCCCACCGGTGGTGCTGGAGGAACCGGCTTTGAAACCTTCGGAACTTAAGAGTAGACTCGGTAAGTAGCGTAAAAACTAGAAAAAAAATTAAATCAGCTTCACACTGTATTCTACACACAGCACAGTGGACCTAACCTCAGTGATAAAAAAAAAATTGTAATAATATATTGATAAGCTAAAACAATTACATTATGTATATAAAAATACTACTACGAAACTCAAATTTGATTTATATAGTTTACTTACATTTTATTTATACAGGTATAATATAAGTGCATAATATTTTAAAGTCCCTTGATTAACATCAAAAATAATTTCAACAAAATAAAAATATCCTACATAAATGTCAGACATTAGTACCTATATATACTGTTTACAGTTGTACGGACGTTTAGGTTCCGGAAGGTTACGAAAATCGTGTCCAAGCTGCTCTCATACGCTAATTGGTGTTAATGTAATGCGTTTATTCTTCACGGTACAGTGTATTGAAAATGTTAATAGGGATTGAAAAATTTTCAACTGCAGAAGACACTTGGAGACCCTCGTGTTCTTACAGAAACACTGTATGTATATACTTGTACAGTGTCGTACCCTAATGTTACTACCGTTAGATCAATTTTGACATTTTAATACTATTTAATTTAACTATAACTAACTTAATAGGAAATAATATTAAAGATAATTGTATATGTTTATTAAAACAATATATTCGAACTCCTTTGAAGAAAATAATTCGAATGTTCTTTGTTAAATTTGCAACTCGTTGCGAAAATGTTGAAATGAAATGTTGTTTAATTTTAAATGTCTGAAGAAATACTTTAGATTCACTTTTTATTTCGTATAAAGCTGGATGGGAAGAGGGAGCCTAATATTAAGACATTCCTTTCCCAACTTTCCTCCGGATTCTAGAGGCATTGCGTGTTCAGTGGCGGAGCTCAACTCCGCGTTTGCCTCGACACCAGAGCGCAGAAATGAAAATATTAAATATTTCATCTAGAACGGATAATTGGAATCGAACCCATAACGTTTTGTACAATCATACGCTTGTGCCCCTTAACTTTATTTTAAATACAAATGTAAGGCTTAATGTACAAAATACAAATGTAAGGCATAATACTATATATTTGGCGCATTAAGTATAGAGCTTTCTTATTTTTTTTTGGCTTCTGTACCTCAAACATGGAAAATATATAATTATAAGAAAATATATAATTATAATATAATTTTTCCGAATCGAATCAACAACCTGTTTACAGTCGCATGCTTGTGCTCCTGCGCTACGACTTACCTAGAGGCCATTCTTTCCTTCTATATAATTAGATACTTGAGTGGCAAAAGCAATGCCGCCCTTTTTTTTAAGCAGACCAGGAAACACCTATATGTATTATAATTATAATTAAAAAAAAACAACTTTCATACTTTTTTACATAATGAATTTAAAATTAATTATATTCAGCTATCTTATTATACATATTATTTTTACGTAAAAAGGTATTAAAATATATACATGTATTATCAGATAGTCAGACAGTCAGTCAGTAGAGAAAGGACAATTATTGATCTTATTGCGACTCCCTCATTTTCAAACAGATATAGGTTTCTTATTAACATTTTTCCATTTTGAATAGTATGTTGAGTGGTAGAAATCGAACCTCCGACTATCATGCTTAGAGAGTCAGACGTGCCACCGCGCTACGACGGCCACACTATTGTATAATACTAGAAACCGAATGACTTAGCCAGGACAATGGCTGTTATCGTAATATTAATACATATATAATAAAGAGACGGACTAAAAACAATGGGGTGATGACATCGCGATTCATAGATAACACTAGATATCAGTATAATCGTTCTCTCTCGTTGCTCTACTTTTATTTTTTATTTTGAAAGAAATTAACATTTTGATTTTTATTATTCAATTTCGTTTTTTTGTTTAAATAATTTACACTAATGATATGATTTAGGCACAAATATATATTACAAATATATATTTTATACAACTCCAAGATCCAAAGGTTGCCTGGAAGAGATCGCTTTAAGCGATAAGGTCGCCTTGTTGTACTTTTTTTTAATTATTATTTTTAAGTTTGTAAGTTTTGTTTTTTTTAAAATGTGCAATAAGGTATATTTATTATTAATTGTTAAGTCTTAAGAAAGAGGCATGGCAAGTTTGTGGGACGTGGCACAGTGACATTTTCTGTCAGTCAACGCGATGCCGATATTGCCGATGAAGGAATTATTATAAAAAAAAAATTCTCTCTAGTTTTTTTTTACCCGAGAAGTTTGCTGCCACGGTTAAGTATTTTGGTAATATTTTAATGGTAATGTGTCTTAACACTAGGTTAGTGTTAAGACACATTACCATTAAAATATTACCAGGTTTAGGTATTAGGTATTAGGTATTAGGTTCCCACCTTCCTTCTGCCCACCATACTATGTGCGGGACACAGCGTGAAGCTATAGAAAAAAAAGATAGCTATTAATATTAAACTTACAAGTTATATATAAAAATAAGTCAATCGCAAATCATATTTTTATAATTTATCCATTTTAAAACGACTCACTCTCGACGTTTGTTTGAAATAAAAAAAACATATACGCGAATATAAAATTACATATAAATGATGAGCTTCCTCTTATAATTAAGTCCGTTTACTTTCTACAAAGTTTAATAGGTTGTTAGTTTCGTTCTGATTCGGAGACGTTCAGACAATAATAATATGTAAAGTGACTTACTTTATAGAGATATGTATGTGTAGTTTCACTTTTCATTTCTCCGCGTGATAGTAATGTTGCCATGGCAACTCTTTTTTAATTTATTTTTTTTCTGTCTAGTACTCCAGATAGGAATTGAGCTAATGTTGAATGAAACAAAATGAAAGCATTTTGTAAAGAAAAAAAAATTTTATTGTAGAGCAGGGTAGGCAGAAGGAAATCAGTGTTAAGACACTCTGTTCTCTATTTCCCGTAAGTTTTCAAAATAATACTCGTTTGTTTGTTTGTACTTATGTTTTTTTAACGTTGGAACATAAAAAATAGACAAATATATAATTAAAATTTCTTATATTGTAATTACATATTTATTTTATTGGGATTTGACTAATTTGTTTTTATTAGTGTTTTCTTTTTTAAAAGAACCTAAAGAAGAAGCGATCTAAATTCTCATCTTTAACTGTCTTTAAAATGTTTTTATTTACATAAGCAAGCGCGTTGAGTCATTACAGCGTAATAACCGACAAAGTCATAATTCATGGTGTTATGATATTTTCTTACATAAAGAACAACTTACAGTTCTGTTTTGAAATGCTATACAAAGCGGGTTCAAATATCGCTATGAATGTAGCGATTCTTCCACCTTTTTAAAAAAATATATTTCCTTAGTGTGAAAGAAAACTAAAGCTGAAAGACGTTTTTAGAGGCCCCTTGTGGCGCAGGTTCACAAAGTATGACTGTAAAATCGACTGGTTGTGGGTTCGATCTTCACTAAAGTAAATTAAATATTTATTTAAATTTATATATTCATTTTTTTGCTCTGGTTTTGAGGCAAAGCACGGCGTTGAATTCCGCCATTCAACACACAATGCCTCCAGAACTCGGCGGAAGGTGAGGAACAGAGTATCTTAACACTAGGTTCCCTCTGCCTACCCTGCTGTGTGCGAGATACAAAACCTTTTATTTCTTCTTTATTCTCGTATTGCCCAAATAAGGAAGCAGGAAGAATCTACTCCGTATTGAAACACATTTTTTTCTTTATTCTGTCCAAATGAAGAAATATATGAAATGAAAAGTTGATACACATGTATAATATATATACATTATTAAATTAACGTAAAATCATTATAAAAATAAATACAGCAAAGTATTAACGAGATCAAACCACCAGACCACTCACTCACTAGAAAGTCCCGTCGTCTATGATTCATATAAACATTAATATTTTATGAGAGTGGAATAACCTTGGAAGAAATTAGAGATTGGTCAGTTAATTAGCTACAGTAATTATTAAAATATATTTTTGTTCAAATTTCCTTTATAAAACATACAAAAGTGAACGGTAGCTGTCTCTTAAAGGTTGGCTTGGAAGATTTTTGTATTGATTTCCTTTATAATAATGTAATTATATCCTTTTTGGTAATCTTTTTTAACATGGGCAGCTTGGTACTGTTGAATGGTGTCTCACTGCAAGTGCGATGGTTTTAGGTTCGATCCCCACTCGGGGAAATAAACTATTTTGCGTTCCACCTCCTAACAGCGATCGATGTGATTTTACATCTTACAGTGGGGTCTCCTTCCTACTTCCTGGCCTTGATCCTGGCTATAGACGTTTTTCCAGTTTGTCTAATTAATAAAATTAGAGTATAGTGGGTATGTTAGTGAATGAGATTTATATTTCAATTTCTTATGTTGGTATAGAGGTTTCAAACAACAAATCATTCCTTTGATTTCCCTCCCAATTACATAATAGTGACACGACCTTGGTTGGTCAATATGGAAGTACTTTTAGTTACGCTCAATTTTTTATTGCCCAATTAGATTTTCTAAACCGGCGTGCACTTGAAATCGTTTCTTTTTTAAATAAGAAGGATTGTAATACTTATATAAATTCATTTATTAATCTTTGGCTGTATTTTTTAAAATTTCTTAATAAAATAAAATATTCTAGTTCGATATTTGATTATATTGTATAGACTTTAGTTTTTTAGATTTCTTAGGCTTAGGGTAATAACAAACGATGTTTTGTTTCTAGCATCTGTTTATTCTGTAACATTAGTAAATATTAGTATTATCTGTATTGAGACCAGTCACGGCTCAGGGGCACAAAGTGTTACTGTAAACGCGACTGGTTGTGGGTTCGATCCCTACTCGAGGAAATAAAAAAATCATTTCCTCGCTCTGCTAACGAGGCAAAACGCAACGTTGAGTCCCGCCACTCAACAAGCAATGCCTCTAGAATTTGTCGGAAAGTGGGAAACGGAAAAATATTAGTGAAAATGGAGTGCCTAAATACTAGGATCCCGAAATTGATTAGACAAGAAATGCTATAGATTTTATATTTAGCTTGCTTTTGTTTACGGCTTTCACCGTTATAAAATGGAAATAACTTAGAGTTGAATGACAAATAGCATGACCAATTCTAAGTGCCCAACGTAACTCTGACCGCTGTCTCTGGTACAGTGGGTGGCATGGACACTTAGAGCCATTATATAGCCTATAGCCTAACTATCCAATAGAAAATAAAATTCGATTTGAACTGTTGAGGTTAGTGCGTTCAACCTAATAATCTTTTAAGTTTTATATGAAACTTTTTTTGTACAAGGAGCAAACAGAAAGGTGTCACTATGTTCCGTACAAATAATGCCTTTCAATTCCTTAACTTTATAAATTATTTCAAGAAATTAACTTCTTTATAACTAACGAGACCGCTAGACCGTTTCATTTTGCGAGTTGCGTATGTTTTATGAATATGAATGTTACATCTTTCTATAATACATTCTTATATGCTTTTTTTAATTGTTTTTTTTTCTTTCACTTTCAAATTATGAATTAACTTAGGTCCAGAGATGTAGATGTAGTAATGTATGTATTATAGGTTCGATTTTGGTTTATATAAAGAATATTAGCATACGTACATAGATTATACTTTAATTGGATTCGTGTCGTGTGTTTGATTATAAATTGATCTTTTACTATTAACGGAAAATAGTTTGGTTAGTGGCTAGCTCATATATTTGATGCATCTGAGGTTCAAGCGACTATAACGCGACAGGTCCATTTCACACTCGAGGAAATGAAATATTTCATATTCTCATTTCATCGCTCTGGTAACGGGACAAAACTCGGCGTTGAGTTCCGCTACTCACTAAGCAATGCCTCCATAATTCAGAAATACGGTAACGTGTATCTTAAGTCTAGGTTCTCAGGTTCCTCTTGCCTACTCTGCGATGTGCGGGGATACAGCGTATAGCTAAAAAAGTAATCATAAAAAAAAAATTAAAGAAAAAGTAAACATAAAAAAAATAATTTTAAAAAAATAATTTAAAAAAAAAGTAAACATAATTGATAAACATGCCTTCGTGGAAGAAGCGTTTTATCAAATTGAGTAAGTAAACGAATTTGAGTTTGAGTTTCGTATCAACTATATTAGAATTTTATGCAGTTGCATAGCATGTGATAGCAAACCGGGGTATTCATTATCCTCATTTCCTCGCTTTGATAATAAGACGAAGGCGGTGTTCAGTTTCGCCACACAACACTCAATGTCTTTAACATGACGAACAAATTGTCTTAGTATTGCGTTACTTCTGTTTACCGTGCTATAAGCGGAAAAAAGACAAAAACAAAAAAATAATATAAAATATCTTTCTTCAATATAACTATTAAAAAAATTTTACATTTCAAATGTGATTTCTAAGATATTTCTAAGATACTTCTTTACTATTTTTACAAAATCAATTACCGAGGCGAGTTTTCTAATGTGTTTCGTTATTGTTGCTATCAATCTTTTAATGCCTATCTCCTTTTAGATCTGTATCCGTTACAGTTATGATTTGTTAATGATCTAATAACTTTACAGTAAAAGTAAATATAAATACTTATATTATTTTCTATTTATTAAATATTTCTTATATTCTTGGTAAAAGTATTAGAATGTAATTAACAAATAAACGTCTGTATTTTAGTATTTTTAATAACTATTTCGATTAAATAAAATATAGATACTAAATTTAAAAATAAAACCCAATTGGCCAGTCGTGGCGCAGAGGCACAAAGTGTGATCGTAAAATCTACTGGTTGTGGGTTCGATCCCCACTCGAAGAAGTGAAGAAATATTTATTTACATTTATATTTACATTTTTTCGCTCTGAAGTCGAGGCAAAGCGCGGCGCTTAGTTCCGCCACTCAACACGCAATGCCTCCAGAACTCGGCGGAAAGTGAGGTTCGGAGTTTTAACACAGCACAGTGTGAAGCTGATTTTTTAATTCAAAAAACAAGAAACAAAAAGTACAAAATACAACAATTACGCGCATTAATTCCGTAAATCTAGACTGTTTTAGATGTCTAGATGTTAATCTGTACCACGACCGTTGCGTGCACGGCACACGCGCGGGGTGTTACTTTCTCTCCCCTCTAACGGTGCGATATTGCAGCGGGGCGGCGCGGCTCCGCAGACGACGGCCGGCCGCGACCACCCAACCTCGTCAACAAGCAGCCCGCGCTACCGTTCATACCGCCGGCCTTCCCGCACAACGCGCCCGACCGCCTCATCAAACCCTCGGAGTACCTGAAAACCATCACGGCGCCCTGCAAGCGTGACGACGGCGCGGCGGAGGCCCGGCCTCCGCCCCCGCCGCCCGTGCCCGATAATATACCACCGCCGCCGCCGCAACCACCCCTAGTACACCAACCCTTGGCGGCTATCAGTTCCGCAGAACTGACTTCTGTGAGATTGAAGACGACGGCAACGAAAACAATGTCGGCTCCTCCACCCGCGAGGTCCGTCAGCCTCCAGTGCTTACCGAGCGCTGCGGACTTCAAAAGCGCCAAAACAGATTTGATAGAAGAATTGAAACTATCCAAAGACATAACGGGAATAAAGAAGCTAAAAGTTGAACGCGCCAGACGAGAGAGCCTCCAGGACAAGGAGACCTTCACGGAGTTCACGAAGAGGTTCACCGCGGAGAACTTCGTCGATCAGGTCAGTGGTTGTCATATTACCAAGCATAAGTATAGATAAAGTGGTATTGTTTTATATATACATATATAATTTCTTTTTCTATGATAATTTACATAATTTCTTTTGCATTCTCCGGTGCAATTGCATCCGCGCATTTAGCCTACTGTGCCACTTTTTATCTCCTTGCTGTTCGTTTAATGACCGTGAAATAAACTGGCTGGTGTTTTATACGAAATTCAGTATTTTTCCGCTTCGGTGATGTTTTTTAGCGCTGAAATGTGTGTGCGCATCAAACGTGTCTTCCGGAAGTGATCTACTTACGTCGACTTTGAAATAGAAACTAAAACTAATTAGACGTTTTTTTTATATTAATACTACTTTCTGGTTTAAGCTTATATTCTTATTTTATTTGAATTTAGAAAATTACAATCTTAAATAAGTAAATAAGTGTGTATTAAAAGATAAATCTAAAAAGTTAAGTATACATTCGCAAATGTAGTATTGTTGATAATAACTAGTTTAAAACTGAATTTCTCATAAAAATATGCGCTAAATATTCTGTTTCGTCATTTGAATATTATGTAAGGCATAGAATTTTGATTCGTGCGAAAATCACAATAGAAAAATGTGTAATAGTTTTTTAATTATATATTGTGTTATAAAACAAGGCCATTGTGCCGTAGTGGGATAGAGTATGGTTGTTAATGCTTACATCGGGAGTTCCCCGTAACGAATTATATTAATTTCGTCTAAGGCAAGACACGGGGTTGAATTCCGCCACTCTCAATGTCTTAAGAGTGAGCGGATGAAGTGTCTCAACACTATTCTCATCACCTTCCGTGAAAATAAAAAAAGATAAACTGTAAATTGTATGTTTAAATAATAGAGTTCCTGTACAATGTAGTATTTAGGATATAACAAAATATTAATAGGATAACATCCTTTATATATGAAAAACCCAGCTTTATGTTTGAAAACTACGACTGCTAATCCAATTATATTACTAGTATTTTAAATGCATTGCTGCTATCGTGATTGGTGAAGTCCTGAGTTCGATTTCCATTTGAGACAAATATTTCCATAACGAGCAAAAGTTCTTTCAACCTAGATGCCAAAATGTCAGATATGAAAAGGAATTGAGTGACATTAATGATAAAAGTTTGTTCGAAATATATCGGCAGTTAACCTACAAAATTGATTATTCAACACGTATATATATATTAATCTATATATTTATTTGTCATATTAAATGTTATGTTAAGTAAACCATATCACAGGATTACATCATCTTATATAAAGTAGCTTTGTGGCTTCGTCTGCTTGGTGTAATCGAAATAACTATGAAAATTTATGTTACGCTTAGAGGGGAGTATGTTCAATAATAATTAACAATTATATTTTAAAAATATAAAAATTTAATCAAAAATTAAATCAGCTTCACGCTGTATCCCGCACACAGCGGGGTAGGCAGAGGGAACCTAGCGCTTAGGCACTCATATTTTACTTTCTCAATTATTCATTACTCTCTTGTGCACTCCCTTCACTCTCCAATGTCCCGACTGTGTCTGTCACAAAAAAAGCCCTACTTTAAAAAGTAAATTATGTAAATTTAAGACTAATATGATTTTCTAATATATTACATTATCAGTAATGGACCAAATTAAAATGGAACCCCACGGGAAGCACCAGTTTTCAAATAAAATAATCATCAAAATCGGTTCACCCAGTCGAAAATTCTGAGGTAACGAACATATAAACAAGATACGCGTGAAAAATATAACCCTTCCTCAACAGTCGGGAAAAATACGGTCGACCTGAAAACCTCCTCCTTTTACAGAAATTGGTTCAAAAGCTCTTGTCACGATAGTCTTATGTTAATGCAAATACACATATGACACGAGTTGATTGCAAATACAGTAGATTACAACAAAACGGATACCACCGTAACCACTGTGTCTATAGTCTTCCTCCATGTATGTGTACAAAAATGTTTTATTCAATTCATTCAGTACTTTTCGGATTCAACCAAAGATTTTTTTCATCTTTTATAATCTTAGTTTAAAGATAAATAAAATCTAAATAAAATTTAACTTACAAAACAACATTCGGGGATTTTTTTATTTCCTCGCTGTGGTAACAAGGCAAAGCGCGTTATTGAATTCCGCCTCTCAACAAGCAATGCGTCTAGAATTCGGCACATAGTGGGTAACGAAAATATTTGAATGAGCACGGAGTGTCTTAAAACTTGATTCCCAGGTTCCCTCTGCCTACCCGACACGTGTGTGATAGCGTGAAGCCAAAAATGACGTTCTGTTTTTTTAATTTTAATCCATTTTCACGCTACGTATTGTTATACAGAAAATACTTTAAATATATGTATAAAACCATCGCGATACGATCAGGCACTGAGCACGATATCGTCTATAAGTTATTATTAAATATTAATATTCATAATATATTATACCTTACTTCAGCGGTTTCGATAAAATCGATCGAAAGGCGACAAACGACTTCCTTTCATTTATAATTATATAAACTTTTATAATAACTTCTTTTTATTATAAATTTTCTATCGTTAATATGTAATTATAGTGTTATGAAATATAATAAATAAATATAATATACATATGTATAGTTAAGATTTGTGGAAAGGTGGTTATATTTAAAAAATACTCCCCGGACGGTGGGACAGGGGTCCAGGCGTTCAGTGGCTAGGGCTCCAAAGTCAGGAATATAAGCGATAACCTCTTAAGACGTTGGCCGAGGCTTTTTACTATCAAATCATTAACTGAAAGCACTATAGGTACAATGATAGTAGCAATAACATCCCACTCATGGTCTAGGTTCAAATATTTAGATACTTTTTCCTTTTTCTGTCTTCACAACAGTATCACCATGTGGGATAGCAATGTCAACAATGACTGAACGTGAGAAACTGATAATTAGAATATATCTTATTGGTATAGATTTAAAGATGATAAACAAGTATTTTTTCTGTAACAAAAAAAGAGTCTTGGCGAGGCTAGTCGTGGCGCAGGGCCACAAAGTGTGATTGTATAACCGACTGGTTGTGGGTTCGATCTCCACTCGAGGCTGTGAAATATTTACTTATAAATTTATATTTCCATTTCTTCGCTCTGGTCTCGAGGCAAAGCGCGGCGTTGAGTTCTGCCACTCAATACGCAATGCTCAATAGTGGGGGACGGAGTGTCTTAACACTAGGTTCCCTCTCCCTACCCTGCTGTGTGCGGGATACAGCGTGAAGCTGATTATCTATATCAGATTGCTGCATTAATAAGTATGAAGTTTTTAAATTTATCTTTAAGAGGTACTCTTGTGGGTTATAGACGTGACACTATCACGTGACGTATTAGTAATTGTGGTTAAATTAAAATATTATTCTGAATTGTTAAAATCTAATCGAAATGATTACTAAATCGTTGTTCCCATTGCATATTTTCACTCAGTGGGCATATATTTCAACAAAATTGCTTACATTGACTCCAAAGCGGAGGGTGAAAATTTATTTTTCAAAACATGTAATAATTATAAGCTAAGTAAGATTCTTAAAGGTCGTCCAGATGCCGCTGTAATGATATTTTTTCAAAATTGGCTTTTAATTGTTTATTTTTATTATGAAGTAACGATATATGTATTACATTGTTGATTTCCTTTCAAAATTATAAAAGAGAATGTCTTTAATATATGTATTTATTTTATAAATAATATAATCATTTGACGTATCCTATACATAATGCATATGTTTTACATAAGGTAATAACAAAGCATATAAATATGTATACCACAAAACAATTTAAATAATCTCATTACAACACTACATTAGTTTAAATCTTTTTTAGCGAAAGTTTTTTTTAAATATTGAATTAATTATGTTGTGATTTATATGAGGATTTTATTCTTTTTTTTGCGAACTGTACTCGCACACTCATTTTCACGCTTTCACTGCTCCGCTGTTTCCGAATCATGTCTCAAAATCACGAATTTTGTTTATCTTTCAAATGTTGAAATTAAAAGTCATTATTTATTATGGTAGAGTCGGTTTCGTCACTTTATGTGCTTACCTTACCTATACAATGAGAGTTGATTTAAATACAGTTATAGATAAATATAATTAACCTTTATTTATATTTTATCTTTGGCTTATCTTTTGTGATAGTTTAAAAATTCTCATCATCATCATAATATAATTAATGTCTTTTTAATAAATATTTTCAATGCTTAGTAGAAAAACCGTATGATGTCATATTTTTGTTTCACCATAACCGTCAAAAAATTAAAAAAATGCTGTAAATTAAATTTGAAGTCACAATCGGGTGACAAGTTTATTATTATATATTAAATTCTATTGAAATTAAAGGATGTTATTTCGCCATATAATAAAGTGAATAAATTTAACCTTAATCATACGATTAACTCAGCTAAATCACTGAGCGTATTTCTATCTTATACGTCGTTTGCCACAGAGTGACACTAGCGCTTACTGCTATTACTATGTAAATAATAAATAATATGTAGAGGCGCTCTAAATAAAACGTTTTCAGTAATATATGTTTCAAAAGAGTCGGCCCAATCTTACGATCGATCCTATCGATATGTTTTCAAGCAGGCAAGTTGCGTTTGCGCTTTCTTAGGGGAGGACTACGGGTACTCTTCGCTATACCCCAACCCACATAACAGGCAGGCAACGCACGTGTAGCTCCTCTGGGGTTGCACGGGGCCGTGGGCGGCGGTAATCACTTACTCAGGTGACCCGAACGCTCGTTTGCTTTGTCTTTTCCATAAAAAAAAAAAAATCCATTAGGGCTAACAGCAATCAACCATAACTTAGAAAATAAAATCTTATGCTTAATCTTATCAATCTAAATCAGTTCAAAAAATACAAATACGGATCTAATGTTTGTGAACAGGCCACAATGTGTGATCGGAAAATCGACTGGTTGTGAGTTCGATCCTCACTCGAGGAAATTAAATATTTACTTACAATTATATTTCCATTTCTTCGCTCTGGTATCGACGTAAAGCGCGGCGTTGAGTTCCGCCACTCAACACGCAATGCCTCCAGAACTCGCCGGAAAATGGAGAATAGTGTGTCTTAACACTGCCTACCCTGCTGTGTGCATACACTGGTGTGAGCTGGATCCAATTTATTTTCGCTTAAAATCAAATTATATAATATCTATCAATACATAAGTAGTTAAGATATATAACATTTTGCCATGACAAAGCCATCGATCGGAGACGAATAAACGCACTTAAACGTATGTTACATTTAGAAACTGCCAGTAGTTGTAAGTATGAGAGAGCGTATTTTAAGTTAAGATGAACTTTCTTTTGAGCACCGGCGCCGCACCGGTGGCAATCTTTGCGATCGCGAAACCGTTTCCATTTCGTAACAGATAAATATTATTTATAAGTATATCAAGTGTATTATTTGAAATTTATGAGGCCGTCGTGGCGCAGCGGATGTGTTTGGCTGTGAAACAGACGGTTGTCGGTTTGATTTCTATTTGCGGGAACGATTATATGTGTATTGTTTTCGTTTTCTCGCTATGGTAGATAAAGCGCGGCGTTGAGTTCCGCTATCGGCAAATAATCTCTCATAAATAACGCGAAAATATTTTACACTAGGTTTGTTTTGTTATATACTTTTACCTATTCTGATTTGCGGAATTACGGAAAAAGGCGAAACGAAACTGCTTTATTAGATTCATGTTCTGTTGAAAAATATGATTTTAATCGTCACTTTGTTCTCAATATTATGTATATCATTATTTTTATAAGAATAAATTTATCTTTAATTTTAATTTATAAAATTAAATTAAACCGTATCAGCTTCACGCTGCATCCCGCCCACAGCACTTGGGATTGGGGAGGGAGTGGGGATCGAACCCACAACCAGTCAATTTTACAGTCCAACTTTGTGCCCCTGCGCCACGACTGGCCTCATTTCAGTCTTAATTTATAAAATGTTTTAAAAGTAAAAAGTATTACCGCGCGCTAAAAATGTTAAGTGTAGTTATGATTTACTCATAAAAACCAACTTCAAGCTTTTTCCCTATAGCAGGATAAGCACAGTGAACGTAGTATTAAAACACTATGGGATATAGTCAGGCACTGTACCACTCCGCCACAACGGTCTCTATTATTATTGACTGACATTTCTTTTTATTTATTTAATAGATACATTTATAATACTTGAATGAGTGAAAAGCGAAACTAAGCACGTATGCTATTTATAACGCGTTTTGTTTGTATAAGACTTTCGACTTTAAGGATTGTATTGGTTTTCGTAATTACCAAGAAATTGGTGAAAGAGTATATATTGAGTGAAATCTCTTTAGAATTGCCAACAAATTTATGATCTGTTAACAATTTTATGTTCGTTTAAATTTAATTGACGGCAAATTTCATTAAGAAGTGATTGAATTGAAATCGCTTCATTGAAAGCTATGGTTGTGGGTTCAATTCGTTTATATTATTATAAAAGATTTGTGCTCTTTTTTTTTGTTTCTTATTTTCTTCCTAAGTATAATATAGAATTTTTACAGTGTTGTTGAGTGTTAGTTATTTCAATAATAAAATCAGATATCAAAAAAAATATAGGCAAATATTATTTAATTTCTTTAGTAAAAAAAATGTAATGGATGTGCCATTACATTTTTTTATAATGTACTTAAATGAGCAACAGTCCAGTTTGTAAATTATGTGAACTAAATAAGATTCGGGTACGCTCCGGTCCAATTTCCACTGCGAGCGGAACGGACCCATTAAGGACTAGGTTGAATTCGTAAGAGTAAACTACAAACTACAAAACTTTTTGTTGGTGGAAATGTAAACTTATTTTCTTTAAAGGAGTCCGTTTAAGCGCTGAGCGGTTAGCGGCTGAGCGCTCATTCCTCCGTCGCGGTGGTAACCGGGTTTAATACTGTTAGGCCCCGAACAGATCGTCATTATTACTGTGAAAGATACAATTTTCAATAATGTACTGTACTGTATGTAATTCCTTATTATAGATATATATGTAAGTATTGGCCTTCATTCTCACTAAAAAGTATCAATCATGCTTAAACTTACGTCCTTCTATTATGAGATATTGATTGGACTGGCTAAACTTACTTATCTGACCGGAATTGGTCGGACCTGACTTAACTGACTGACTGACTGGAAAATTTGAAAGTATCCGTGTGGATATAATTTTTTCATGCAAAAATATTTGTTCTTATTAAGGAAAGGCGTTGAAACCTACTTAATTAACTATTTGAATTATTTGTTATATATTAAACTATTTAAAGTGAGGTTCTCTTCCAATATTATTATTACAATGTTCTCGAATAATATATAGCACGGTCGACGAGTTGTGGCCACTCTGAAATTAGATGTAAACGGCTGCACAGATTTAATTTAAGATTTCTCCCTTTTCTTATTTGTTTTTAATTTTCATTATTTATCTCTCCAGTATACAATGCGCACAAATTCAGAAAGCCCTAACTAAAAGGCGGCCATAACTCCTTGACCGCACTGCACCTACTGCGTTAAAAAAGCATTCATTCAGTCAATTCCTAGCATTCTTAACATCCATCACAGCACCTCGTTGCTCGGTCGAGTCGCATCGCGTGTGATAAGTAATACTTCATACTAACGTAGTCTGTTTAACTTCTTTGTTAATTTTATTGAGGCGAAAAATTCTAGTTGAATAATTTTTCTATTTTAAGCTTGTTTTTAATTTAGATTTTAAAATTTAATAACTGTCATCGTGTTTTTTTTGAGATGTAGTCTATATGGAGTGTACATATAAGACACTGATCTTTGTATAATTGCAATTATTTTTGGAATATAGCTTAATAAACTACAGCATCTGTCGTGCCGCAGTTGTACAGGGTTTGACTATAATTGCGATGGTTGTGGGTTTGAATTCCAATAGGGAAATGGATAATAGAACAAAGCGAAGTATTGAGTTATGTCACACTTAATGGTAATAGAACAAAGGGAAGTATTGAGTTATGTCACACGTAATGGTAATAGAACAAAGCGCAGTATTGAGTTCTGTCACACGCGAACGGAGTGTCTAACACTAGGTTTCCTCCGCCAACACCGCGGTAGGTACGGATGACGGAAACGGATACAGCATAAAGCTAAGTAAATCAGCATACCAACTAAATTCGTAGAATAATACATAACATTATTTAGATATAGGTTAAACTTAGGAAACCGCTCTATGGGGCACTGGTCTTTGTCAATCCGTTAATCATTATCGTCTGTAAAATGGAATGAACAACACATTTATTATTTTACACTGTTTTCTTTTAATGTTTATAAGTTTAGAAAGCTTTGGAAATTGGTCATAAATTCGAAATCAAATAATGCTATTCAAATTAAGGAGTTATACCTATGTTTAATATTTGAAACGTATAAATAATTTAACACCAGTTCGCCTTATACGCCTTATACCTGAGAACTGGCGCAAAAACTCAAACTCGAGAAATAAAAGTATAAATTGAAATAAATATTTAATTTCCTCTAGTGGGGATCGAACCCAAAACCAGTCGCATTTCCAATCACACATTTGTGCTCTTGCGTGCCACTTGTGCTCTGGTGCGCCACGACTGGCCTCCCGATTTTGTTTTTCACAATAGAGAGACAATAATTCGCAGATTCGTATATATTTATTATTGACAATGATGTCTGAAATAATCTGGATATTATTTGTGTATCATCACAATATATAGCATCCGAGTGTTCTCAATGGTGACAGCCTGTACTTTATCCAGAGAACATTCTTCTTCATCATTAATCTCTTTCGTTCAACATTATTCGTTGTAATAGGTATTAGAATACCTTATTATAACTGTATTTGGTTCTATAATGGCGAGAGTGAGTATTAGCGATAGTGATTTGGTGAAATAGATGTTTTATATGTTCCTTTTGGTCTAGGGCTAAATCTAAAACTTTCTTCCTAAATTTCTGTACTGCTACGTAAAATTGCTTAACACCGTAGGGCTCGTGCCAGGGGCACAAACGTGCAACTGTAAATGCTTCACGTTGTGAGTCGATTCCCACTTGAGGAATGAAATATTTAATATTTTCATTTAATCTCTCTGGTAACGAGACAAAATTTTCACTCAACACCCAATAATGCCAAAATTCGGCAAAAATTGGGAAACGAGAGTGAGACTTAAAACTCGTTTCCTAGGTTATCTCTGCATATCCGATAAGTGCGAGATACATCGTAAAGCTAAAAACATCTTTTAAGGTATTTATGCTATTTTAATATGCCTACATATCTGATAAATGACTGCAAATGAAGGTTTAATTTCACTAAATTTACAATTAAATGGTTCGAAACTGTGCTTTGCTAATTAAAAAAATACGAAAGAAAAACAACCAACATTAAAGTAAGCAACATATAAATAAACTTAAATTCTTCTTCCACGACGGATCCACGATCCTATTTTCGTTTCGGTCACAGCGCATCGCGTGTGATGCACACAAGCGCCGCACTAACGGTACACAATGCTATAAATATATCAACTTATTACAGTAGGATCCGTATTTAATTAGGCTTTTTTATCGATTTTCATAAAAAAATAATCGAATTACGTACCAAGTTTCGATCACATAATCGATTTACATGAAGTTAGGTAATGGATATCAGTTACCGGTGTGAACATGAGTGTATATATTTTTATTTATTTTCCTTTCTGCGTTTTGCTTGTTTAAAGTTAGGATTTTTTTGCGAAACAGACTCGCACTTGGCCGGTTTTTATATCTGAACCATCCAGTTTTACCTTAAATACTACACAAAATTATAATATAGTCTCGGCAAGAGATATTTAATTATATAGAAAACTAAATTGAGATAATAGTTAACATTTATCTAACCGTAGGCTATTTTGTATCATCATGTCTTAGTTGAATTTAATGAATGTTACGACTGGTGGTTCTTAAGTGAGGCGCATTATGCCTGGAAAAAAATTTAAAAAATCAATGAGCTTTACTGTAATGTTAAAATAATATTATCGAAAACTTGTCAAACTAACTAAATAATAATATTACTCATAATAACTCTTTATGCTGAATAAGCATCCTGACTTAAGTGGCGACGAACTTTATCATAAGTTATTACTAACTCTCTACATTTATGTAAAGATTTCGTACCTATAATACAAAGGTTAAGCAAAGGAAGTCAAAATTGAGTCGCTAATTTCAAATAAAACAATGCCACTTCAAAATTAACAATATAATTTCAAAGTTAAATTCCAAAACCAATAAAACATTGAAAATATATTAGTTAATCATGCACTTGTAAAAATTGTCCCATTTCGGACAAGAATCCCTCAAAATCGGGCGGTTGGTCGACGGCAGGGTTTTTCGCAGATACCGGAGCGCGATGCCGCGGGTAATGTCATACCGGCGTGGAAGAGGCAGATGATGGCACGGAGGGCGGCGGAGAAAGCAAGGAAGGATTTAGAGAGAGAGCTGGCTGGTGAGGCGGAGAGGAGGCGAGCGGCAGCAGTGCCGGTTTGGAAGAGACAATTGTTGGCTAGGCGAGAGGAGGCTGAGAATCGTTTAAGGTTAGTATAAAGTTCGTTTTAAAATAGTTACTTTGTAAGTATGGTGTTTTGTGTGGTTATTTAAATTAATTAGATATGTTGATTAAATAAAGAAATAATAAACATTTATTATGTTAAGTAATGCAAGTTTGAGTAATGCAAGAAAAATAGATGTTTTATATTTCAGTTGTTCTTATGCTATAAATGTATGTCTTTTGGGGCCTTAAAATATAAATATCAAAACTTTACGCCATATAAAATAAAACGCTTTTTGAAGAATTCATATAGTTGAAAATAAAAAAAATAACGGGATTTTTTTCAAATTTTCCAGACAATCACTGTATACACCTAAAGTGGAAGAACCAAGTGATATAATGAAGCAGAACGGGTCGTGGCGCGCGTACCCGAGCGGCACGCAGCGCGCCGTCTCCATCGACAACATCTCGCTGTGCTACGACGCGCCCGCGCAGCCCACGCGCGCGCCCTCCGAGGTCAAACTGTCCTCTGAACATTGCAATGGTATGTATAGAAAACCATTATTTGAAAAAATTATGTACCTAATATTTTCAGTTCCTAGCTCTGGTAACGAGACAAAGCGCGGTTCCCTCTGTCTTAACAGACACAGCGTGAAGTTTAAAAAAATGTATAGATAACTCATATTATTGCTTTACGTATATACTGCATATAACACGATAGGCAGGTAATATCTAGTGTGACAATACTTTTTTCAACAAGTGTATATGGTGTGGTGGAACTCAACACAGCTCTTCTACCAGATCATGTGAATTGGTTAGTTACGATATTTTAAAGTAAAATCATTCCATTCCATCACTTCCTTCCATTGAAATATTTGTAAATATATATAATACTTTTTACCTACATGTTGATTTCTTTCTTTCTGTATAAAAGGCCATGATAAAAAAAAATACACACCATGATAAAAAAAGAGGTATTCACGTAATTCTTTTATATGCCTGTAATGTGTATGTAAAAAGTAAATACATATAATGTGTATAATAGTTCAAAATATATCTGTATGGTCTTTTAATTTCCAAGGTCACATGACGTCAAACGGTCATCATGAAGAAGAAGAAGAAGAAAGTGCTAAAATCATCCCCTGGCGAGCTCAATTACGTAAAACTAATAGCAAGCTTAATTTACTTGAATAGAATAGTTAGAGTAGTTAACGTAGCTTGGTAACGAGAGTGTAGTACTTCCATCGACGATATAAAATATATAAATTATATTTTTTTTATGAAATATATAGATTATATTTTATGCGTTCGTTTAATTCTAATATTTAATTAACGACTTTGTGTACTTGACGGCTTAAGACTTGCCGCTTATTTATATACTATATTGCCAATAAAATTATATTTTTTTCCAATATTTCAAAATAATTTATCTTTAAGATTATTCGTATTCAAAATAGTTATAATATTTTTTACAAGTATAATTCCAAGCTTATCTGTAAAAAATCATTAAATTATCTGTGCTCAATTTACGCGGCAAATTTTAAGCCTTCATTTCGATTCGACATTTTCGACTTACTACATTAGCTATCGAGGATAATTTTTATGCCTTAGTCCAAACTAAAGTGTGAAAATTATAAAATTTCCTTATAGTTAAAAAAACTGTTTACTGAGTAATTAGTGATTACTGAACAAAGATTCCGAGATTTTCTACTTTTATACTGTAACATAATAAAATGTAAAAATGTAAATCTTATTTGTTGTATAATCGTGAAAGTTTAATTCGTGTAGTCGTAATTTTTCCATTTTTTTTTTGTTATTTTAATATTTAATAGTAGTTACTTAAATGCAAGTGATATATAGTTGCAATATTCGTTTTAAGCATAACAGCTTCGCTACATACGATCATTAGTATCTATAATTGGGTAAGTTGTATTGTTAATAAAAATTGTTGCTTAATTTTGTTGTTTTATTGTTTTTGTTGACAAATATCTTCATACACATCTTCAGACTACATATAAATTTCGACCATTTACATAATTGTCCTTATCTCGTTATCAATACGAAATAATACTTTAAATGAGAACTAAACCTTTATATATAGAGCTTCACGTTGCATCCCACACATAGTAGGGGAGGCAGAGAGAATCTGGCTGGGAACCTAGTGCTAAGACACTCGAATTAAGACTCCAATTAATACCCTTCTGTTATTCATTAAGGGGGAACCTTGGGAATGAGAAACGTTGACGTTGATACCAATCTTAAATAATAGTATTATCAAACACTACCACAAACCAAATTAGAAATTCAGATGAGTACTTTACTGAATTACTCAAAAGTTACTTTTCAATTACGCATCTTAAAGAAATCTTTTAGTCATAATATTTAGTATTACAGATACAACGACAACAGTATTATTTTATGAAATTTCAATGTAAGTTGTGTTTACTTTTATGAAAGTCCAGATAATAAAATGTTAGTTTTACAGTTTGAGAACGTTTTATAACATCGTAAAACATATACTTACTTATACAAAGAAATATGGTGCGTTTTGAATAAATTGAAATTGGTTTATTGAGTACGTGACAAAATAGTTGAAAGAGCAAAAATATGCTTTGTTTCGTAAATTTTGTATCACATATCTTTATTTTTTATACATGTTCGTGTGGTATAGTTATATCTACAGTGATAAAAGGTCAATTACCAGAACCGATTATGTTGTCTAAACTATTTAAAGAGTTTTTACAACCCGTGGTTACTACTTTGGTCATAGAAAATCCTCATTTTCGTACGAAAAACACAGAAATTGATAATGTTACGACATTAATATCAATATGGAGGTAGATGTAGGGAACTTAGAAAGGGAGTTTATTACAAAAATATGTACCATATTTCATATTTGTAACAGTAAATATAAAGGTAGGCGGAACTTTTCAGATAAACTGAAAAATAATTTATTTGTAGAAGTGGCGTTAACTGTAGAAGATGTGGATTCACAAAGTATTGATAATGGCAGAAAGAATTTCCCTACTTCATTATATTTTAATGTTACTAGAACTACACCTGCATAAGGTATATTAATAATATTAAAAGAATAAAATAATAAACATGTGAAAAGATGCAATAGGATATATTATTTTAATATATAAATAGTTTTTTTTCAAATTAATCATTTATGACGATGGATTAGTATGTTTTTATTAAGTAATTGAAAAATAAAAAAAGTAACATAACTTTTTCATAAATCAAAAGTTGAAAAGTTTTGTATAAGTTTAAAAATAATAAAGATAGCTTTTGTTTTGTTCAAAAATATTTATTATTTATATTTACTCAATACAACACTTCAATATTTGTAGTTGCAATCATATTAAGAATCCATCCATACATTTATTAAAAAAAAACAGTAAAAAATATATGTGCACTTATTATAAAGTTACAAAGTAATTAATATAAAACTATAATTATTTTACTAATAGGTCGCACTCATCGCAGAGCCATTCTTCAATAAAACTTAACCGACATATAATTATTTATTTCAATTTAATACCAATTTAACATTAACAATGTGCGGTTGCTATATCTTTATTATTAATATTCATCAGTATAAATAATAGGAAAATGTTGTATTCTTCCACTCGACCAGGCAATAGTCAAACATGCACCTTCTGTAAAGTTTTGTTGGAACGCCATAGTTGATGGTACTTCACTTTCTATACCACAGATAAAACAGCTGAAATAGAAAGAAATAAATATAATTAAAGAAACATATTTTGAAAATAAAATAATGTATAATGTATTTTTTGAATCTACACATTTCTAAGTGTCACCACAAAAAAAAAAAATTAAAAAAGAATGGATTTTGCTTGTATAACTAATATTTTAGCTTTACACCGAACCCCCACATGGCAGGGGAGGTAGAGTTAACCTAGTGTTAAAACAATCTGGTTCCTAATATCTTCTCTTCTATACCCTCTTTAAGCCGAGATCTGGAGGCACTGTGTGTTGAGTGGCGGAGCTCAACGCCGCGGTTTGCCTCATTACCAGAGCGAGAAAATTAAATATTTCATTTCCTCTTTTGGAAACCGGATCCACAATATCCCTAAGAATATCATACCTAAAAAGAAAAAGGGCAAAAAGGCATTTATGTTTAAATTAACACATGTTTTAATTAATATTAAATAAAAAAAAATCTTAGTATATACATGCAAGAATGCTACGATTGTAGTGCCAATATCAACTTGGCGATTTATTTATTTTTTTATTTTCTTGAGAGAGAGAAAAAGAGAAAAACTTGAAAAACCACTAAACTCGCCTGTCACTATAATAAAAGTCTATAGCTTTACTATTACTACTAGTCTACTATATATACTAGAGCTCTGTAGATTAACGACGGCCGTATTTAAAGAAAACATAAACATTTTATAATTTGGGTCAGGTGAACTATGGCCAAACAACGAACAATATCACTAAAATTAATTTAATCAATCTCACCAAGGTGTAACACTGAGTTGCATCATCAGTTGAGTAGTACAGAACACAGCTATTAAATGTGATTCTTCAAACAGAATGGCTAAGTATCTGCCGGAAGGATCCCAACACATGTCTAATATTGGCCCTCCCACTGAGTCTCCGGAGGGCAGCTCCACTTTTGTCACATCAAGGACTGGCTTGGCTTTGCTTGTTTTTGCTCCTGTTAATGAAATAGGAACCAACATTCTTTAAAATACTTTTTCTTATACTACTGAATGTTGTCAAAATATGTACATATGTTGAATTATTCCAATATAAAAAATATAATTAACATACCATTTAAAAGCCCACTATTATTAAGGGCATAAACCATAGGTTCACTCTTGGCAGCAAACAGTACTATATCACCAGGTCCCCAACATGCCGCTACAACTCGACAGCCTCGTGCACACCATCGTTCCGGTGACCAAGTTTGAGTATCCCACATTCTGTAAATATATACATATTATATATTCTTTTTTTGTACATAAAATAAAAATAAATATAATACAATTGTAAAGTTTACTTTGCATTTCGTTATTTTAATTATGGTTTTTATGATTCAATTACTAAAAACTGGTCAAGTGCTTGTGGGACTTGCCTACCTAGGGTTCTGTAACAATTCTTGATTTTGTTATTGTACAAATCAAAGTACAACATGTAAAAATTTACTTATATTCGAAAGTAGTGTGTATGAATAGCGAAATTAAATATCTTATTAATAAGTTATTTTTTATTTCTTAGTTTAATACCACTACAGCCACTTGGTCCGTACCCTTTTTTATCGTATTATTATATCTAAATTATAAGTATAGGAAATATAAGTTTGTAATGGTTTTTTTTCTGTGATATACCAATAAATTTATAATTTTGGGATTTAGTGTAGTATAATTTCCCACTTCAAGTCAAATTTCCAACAGATAACTAAGTTATAAAAAGGTTACTTTTTTTGAGATTTGCTTTTATCTGATCAATCATTTCATAAAAAGTAAATTTTATCTGATTAATATGGTGAAAATTAGTAGTAGTTAGTAATAGAACATACAAATTCACAATAAATGTAATAAAAAACAACATATTATTGTAAAAAGTTTTTGTTGTTTTTAAATTATTGTAAAATGTTGTAATTTTTTTATTTTTTGTTTCACTTTTTTTTCTATCAGGGTCATCAGTCAGGAACCACCTAGTATCAAGATATTGAAATCTTTGCTTAATGCCTAAGACATTGGTTATTAGGTGGCAGAACTAAATACTCACCAAAGTGAAGAGGATAATGAAAATAATCTAAATAAAATTAAATAAATAATAATTAAAGTTCATTTTTAAGCAATAATGTGTAATTTGTGTATAAATATAATTTGCAAACCTAAATATAATAGAAGATGTTGCGGCAAATATTTTAGATGCTGTAAGAGACCATCTCGCAAATACAATTCCTCCACCAGCCACTCTTCTCAAAGGGATAGCAGTCTCCATAGATACATCCCATATCAGCATTGAAGTGTCAGCTCCACAGCAGCTTACAAGGAGGTCACCATTTGGAGACCAGCTCACATCAGTGACAGGACTGTGCCCAGATCTGAAAGTATTTGTATTAATTATAAAGTTTTTTTGTATCCCTATAGAGAATTTTTAAGACATTGTATGTTGAGTGGTGGAACTCCAAATTATCTTGCTATGAGAGTAAAGATGTTAAAATTCATTCATTCTCTTAAATAAGGATTAAATATATTACATGACCATTGAATATACAATCATCATGTTAACAAATGTAACCGCTTTACCTCAACTGCCTCACATATACTTTTATTTGTCTATTCTTATGAAATATTGGTATATTTTATTAGCAGGGTATGCAGTGGGAACCTAGTTTTAAGAGACTGTGTTCCCCACTTTCCATCGAGTTCTGGAGGCATTGCGTGTTGAGTGGTGGAACTCAACGCCACACTTTGCTTCGACACCAGAGCATAGAAATGGAAATATAGATTTTACAGTCACACTTTGTGCCCCTGTGCTGCTGGCTGGCCCTTATAATATTACCTAATATTAACATACAACATATAAACTAAAATGTGTAAATAAATCAGTGTTAAAAATAGACAACTCAAATATTCCAAAATACTTTAAAAGGCTTGATTCACTTTTAGAGGAACCAGCTATTTTCATAATGTTCCTCTGGTAACAAGATAGAAGCACAGCATTGCATCAAAGACATATAACTTTAAGGCAAGAAACTGCACAAAACTCACAAATAACAGATTCCTCTGCCTACAATACAAGGTATAATATAAAAGAAAAAATAAGAAATTTTTACTTTTTCAACACAGCTGCATTACTTGATGATGGCTTAGTAAACATAGAATTTGGGTCCACTGTCCAAACTATAACACCCTGTTCACAACCAACAGCCAGTTCAGATGCTGAATAAGGTCTCCAACTTAATGAAGACACGTGACCCTGAGCTTTACATTTTAAGGTCGATACAAAAGACACTTCCGAACAATACACTCTCACATTGTCGTCTGATGTTGCTAAAGCTATTTTGGTAGTATGAGGATGCCATGCTATACATTTTACCTGGGCATTACCCCAATTTCTCGTTCTTGAGTATTTTGATACAATTTTAGGCCCTATATCCTTTAGATGTGGTTGCATGAAATATCTTAGTGCTGTAAACAAATTAGCAACTTTTAAAGCGTATGATGCGGTTATAGCTACTGCCTTGCTTTCCCTATTTACATTTGGATCGGCAGCAACGCTAAGTGCCTCTAAAAATCCCTGCTTGTACCAGACACTCGTTATTTTTTTGAGCAAATTGTCTTCAACATCAACGTAGACAGATATGTTTTCATCAGACAGTCTGTGGTGGTGCAAATCTTTAGTAACATTGATTTTTGGGTGAGCTTTTGTCTGAAAACGAAATATTTTAATAAATGGAACTTGGCTATGATATTGTGATCACCTCATCTCTAACCTTACCGAATTTGTAAATGTTGAAATGTTTCCATATCTGATATTACCACAGCAATATGCTTCGTTAATTTTACAAAAAGCTGTCTCATCTGGACCTGGTAAATCAGGAAATCCATTAAAAATAGACATTTTATCTTTTAAATAAATAAACCGCCGGTGAACGAAACAAGTATTTTAAATTTGAAGTTTACATGACAGTGACACAACAGAAATGTTTTTAATGACATGATACACATTACGTCCAAAACCCATATACTTTTTTAGATAAACAAGAAAAAAAAACTTCATTATTTTATATATATATATATATATTATTATATAATATATCGAATCGAATATTATTCGATAACAATGTTTTGTTTTGTTATTTTAATATCTAAGCTAGCAACTATATTTTTAGAATATATTTCTGTTTACAAATACATTTAAAATAATATTACAAATTGCCATTACCAAAAGAGTTGTAGCCATCGGAAAAAAATATAAACAACATTTAATTAACATACAATATATATGCTTAAATTAGGTATCCTGCATATATTGAAGAAAAAACCAATTAGGTCAGTATATGTTGTTATTTACAGATAACAAGGTAAAAAAGACCAAACTAATTAAAAACTTCCCGTCAAATTAAAGGGAGTCACGTTAATAAATATTAAGATTAATACCGTCAAGTTAATAAATATTAAGATTAATACCGTCAAGTTAATAAATATTAAGATTAATACCGTCTATTATTTAGATTTTGCATAATAAAGCCATAAAGAGTATTACAAGAATCTTCCTCTGCATTTTCTTACTGTTACGAATTTGAAGCAAAGATAAAAGGATCTTCTTGCGTTTCTAGGTATAATAATGTGCTTGGGAAAATTTACAGCGGGTCGCGGAGATTTATTCGACGTATAAGGTGACACGGAGTAATTGATTTGCTTCTTCTATGAGTGGAGCCTTTTATAAATATTGAATGCCTACTATACATATGTAGGTGCTAGAAGTATAAATTGTTGTGAGACTGTGTGCCGTTTTTGTTCTTTTTTCTATTCCTTATTTAGGAAGAACGTAATGTTGAATTTGTCTAATTAGTATTTTTTTTGAGTCATGCTGTCCCGCACACAGCAGAGTAGGCAAATGAGACTTAGTCTTGAGACACTCCGTGTCTCATTTACCGCTGAGGGCATTGTGTGTTGAGCGGCGGAGCTCAATGCCGCGCTTTACACCAGAGTGAAGAAAATGCAAATATTACATATTTTATTTCCTTCAATGGGAATCGAACTCAAAACCTGTCGCGCTTACGGTCACACTTTGTGCCACTGCGTCACGACTGGCCTATCGTAATTAGTAATTATTTAATTTATAAATGTACCAAAAGCTTATGAGTGTGGATATTTATATTTCTTTATCATTAAAACTACTGAACGGATGAGATGAAACCTAACAGTAATATAGCATATACATCAGAAAAATGTTTAGGATACAATATGTATAAAGATTTGATATAATATTACAATAAGTTAAACCGGGCTGCAGCCGAAACCATAATTGCGTCGCTAGTACCTAATAATTTTCAAATTACGCCTTGATTGATGTGATCAATATAATTAGGTACTTTTCTATTCTCTACCGACATTATTTTAAATTACCATATATAATACAAGAAAATAAAAATGACGGATAAAAGAAACCAAACAGGTGTTGTGGGTTTAATTCTCACTCGGGTGAATATTTTTTCACTTTCTTAAGAGGTCAGTCGTGGCGCAGAAACACAAAGTGTGACTGCAAAATCGACTGGTTGAGAATAAATGTATATTTTCATTTCTTCGCTCTAGTGTCGGGGCAAAACGCGGCGTTGAGTTCCGCCACTCAACAGGCAACGTCTCCAGATTTCAGCGTAAAGTGGGGAATGGAGTGTCTCAACACTAGGTTTCCTGTTGAGATCTACCATTCAACCCGCAATCTTTTGATAATTGGGCAGTGCGTGAAGGATTGCGTATCATCAACACCAGGTTCTTTTTACCTTATGTCCTGATATTTATCCTGCACGTATACAGCGTGAGGCATAAATAACTTACTAAATAGACGAATAGGACAAACTTTTTGCAGAAATCTTTTGCAAAGTCCAAACGTCAAGGAAACAAAATCTATTAATCAGAACTAACTAATTATAGATAAGACAAAATCAATAAAACCTAATTACTTGTTAGATGAGTTTCTTTGTGATTATGTGGTAATTTGGCGCAAAACTCTGTACACCTGCTGCTGCTTATTGCGATACTAAGAAAAAAAAATATGCTAGCTCCGGGATTATATTATTATTATATTTATATTTAACTTCACGCAGTATCCCGCGTCAACATGGCGGCAACATGGCGGCCACGACTCGATATAGTGATACAAGTACTCTCTATATTTTTCTTCAATGAATTTACTTTGTATAAGTATCAAAAATATAAACGTGAAATTTTGTGATAATCCATACTCCCTCTTTCTTTTAAATTCTGTATAGAAATATATTTCTACGTCCGCATCGAAATTTCAATTTAATTGATATTAAATTTGCACACAACGTACGGCCAATTTGCGGCACGAAGTGTGACTGTAGAACCGACTGGTTGTGGGTACGATTCCCACGCGAACAGATGAATTATTTACTTAAATTTATATTTCCATTTCTTCGCTCTGGCGAAAGCTGCCGCTTCTAAGCGCGGCATTGAGTTCTGCCACTCAACACGCAAAGTCCCCACAATTCGACAGAAAGTGGCGAACGGAGTGTCATAACACTAGGTTCCCTCTGCTTATACTTCACATAAAATTTCTTTCTTTCATTTAATAAAAAAAACAATGTAGTGATTCAAATATAAAAGCTAGATACAGCCCTGCGGACTTTATTGTAGCACTAGAATAGAGACCAAAATTGTTATTGAACATTATGTTCGTCTATACCAAACCATTTAGCCAGCGCACGCCGGTAAAGCATCACACCTTACCCAATTCCCGATTTTATATGTTATTATATTTATCTGAAATTTGTTACATCATAATAAAATATAGCCTATACCACTCTTGAATAGTGTATCTTTGTCATAGTGAAAGAATTTTCATGATCGGTTCAGTATTTCCGAATATTAGCCTTTACAAAAAAAAATTCATTAAAAAAAAAAATTAAATTAGCTTCACGCTATATCCCGCACACAGCAGGGTAGGCAGAGGGAACCTAGTGTTAAGACACTCCGTTCCCCACTTTCTGCCGATTTTGAAGGCCTTGCGTGTTGAGTGGCAGAATTCAACGCCGCGCTTTGCCTTGACACCAGAGCGAAGAAATGGAAATATAAATTTAAGTAAATATTTCATCTCCTCGAGTGGGGATCGAACCCACAACCAGTCGGTTTTACAGTCACACTTCGTGCCACTGCGCCACGGCCGGCCTCTAAAAATCTCTTGTAGATGGCGAATAGGCGGATCTTTTCATAACTTTCTCGTGGAGCTAAAAGTATTTTTTATAAAATATGTAATAATTTCCTCCCTTCTAATGGACACTGTTATAATAATTGTATTTCTTTCCTCAACTGCGCGCCGTAGCTTGTTGTTTTAATTCAGACAGTAAACCATTTACTTTAAACAGCGTGTTTAAATTAAAACTTTTGAAATGTTTAGCATTCAAGTAGAACATTTATCGTAATATAACTTGGGTTGAAGAGGAAAATTTGTAAGATAATAATATAATATTCTGAATTTTCAGTTGTTTTGTATGTTTTATAGGAATAACTTATATAAAAATAAATCGGTCAAATCCGAGTCAGACTCGCATATCGGGGGCTCCGTCCCAATTTATTTATTTCTTGTTTCAGTATTCATTTATTCAGGATTGTCCACGAGCATCCATCAAAGCTCGTACTTTTTCTTCGCGGGCGAGCTACTCTCTCCCTTCCCCGCCCGGTGACGGTGTCAAGACCAGTCCAGGTCAACAGCAATAAAGCCAAGTCGAAAAACAAAGAAAATAAAAATCAGGATTGTATGCCAACGGAAAGTACATAAAAGTAGGAAGTGGACTATAAGGGTTCGTTTCGAGCTACGGAACCCAAAAAAGAACATGAAAAAACCTCAACTCAAGCAAAGTAAGCTTTTACTTTCTAATCTAAGAAATCTCTAACTCGGAGGTGCTGGATGTCGTTATCGTGTTCTAGCATGCAGGAGAAACGTGACTAAAGACATCGTATCTACACGAACTGACCATAGCAATGAAAGTTTGAGCAACATTTTTTTGTTTGTTTAAATTTTGTCCCAGGGTAAATTAATAGAAATAGAGTAAATTTCATTTACTTTTAGTGTACTTCTAACTGTAGTTTCATCCCCACGGTGAAACTCTGATAATAATTAACTTGTATTGTTGCCTTGGGTACATCCGAAGTGCCCAAGGCCATACATAAGTTAGTTATTACCACAACAACCCAAACTATGGCCACGGGTATCTCCTATGAATTCTATCGGTTACAGAATTGTATAGCAAAAAAGAAACAAAATCAGCTTCACGCTGTATCTCGCACACAGCAGGGTAGACAAAAGTAATCTAGTGCTAACATACTCCCTTCCCCGCTTTCTGCCGAATTTTTTCGAGGCAGTGCGCGATAAATGACGGAACTTAACTCCGAACTTTGCTTTGGTGGCAGAGCGAAGAAATGAAATTAGTATTATGATACTGAGGCCGTCATGGCGCATGGGCACAAGAGTGTGACTAACGCGACGCTTTTGGGTGCGATCTCCACTCGAGGGAATTAATGATTACTTATTAATAATTTCATTTCCTCGCTCTGCCACCAAAGCAAAGTTCGGAGTTAAGTTCCGTCATTTATCGCGCACTGCCTCTTAAAATAACAGAACCGGCCTTAAAATAATTATAAAATGTTATTGAATAATTGGACCACCAATGAAGATATTTAACTACTGGTTAAATCGAAAAATAGTATACTCGTAGTATTGACAGCAGTTATAGTGTGAAGTTCTATTCTGCCACTTGGTTCACAATGCCTCCAGAACTTGGCGGTAAGTGGGAAACGGAAGTGTCTTAATGGAAATGGAGTTTTCAAACTAGGTTCCCAGGTTTCCTCTGTTTGTACTACTATGTGCGGGATGCAACGTGAAGTTAAAAATAATAATTAAAAATCATGAAATACCAGTAATTCTTGAGGTTAGAGCGTTCAATCAAATTTTTCAGTTTAATTTTATTACAATTTACATAATCATTATATATTTTTTAAGCTAAATGTTTAAATATTTCTTGAAATATTTTAACAATTTCATACACAAACTAACGGTGTCAAGAGTCTTTACAAGTTACAAGCGTGAAAAATTGAAATTAATTGAAAATTAACCATTAATTTTTTTAACGTTCAACTTTAAACTTGTTTTAAATCAACCTTATACTTCATTAATATGCAATTTGCAATTTTTCTTGTACTTTTCGTCGTTTTATATGTACAGTGTCAAATTGTACCGCTGGTGTCCATGGAAGTGGACTCCTTTACACCGCTCGTACTTGACAGGATTGAAAATGTCTATAATGTTAAGGTAAAATATTATTTCTTAAAGTTTCTTTTAGGCCAGTCATGGCACAGGGGCGCAAAGTGTTGTAACTGTAAAGGCGACTGGTTGTGGGTTCGATCCCCAATCGAGGAAATGAAAGATATACTTAAATTGATATTTCCATTTCTTCGTTTTGGTATCGAGGCAAAGCGAGGTGTCGAGTTCCGTCACTCAGTGTGCAATATCTCCAAAATTTGGCGGAAAGTGGGAAACGGAGTGTCTTAACACTAGGTTCCCTCTGCCTACCCTGCTGTGTGCGGGATACAGCGTGAAGCTGGTTTAATTTAATTTAAAATATCTTTAAGTTCATGCAGAGAATTGATTAATTCACATTCGTTCTTAATGAATGATTAATTCAATTTGCCACCTATTTAGGATCAGTTTGTGGCCTCTTTAGAACCTAATATTGCATCTTGTATGTCTGAAACATGAAAAATGTAAACTATTAAAAAAATATTTTAACTTAAAAACATTTTACAATTTTTCTGCACACTGCTATGTACTGAGCTTTCCGCCTGAATTTAAGGCATTGTATATTGAATGGCGGAACTCAACGCCGCGTTGGTCTTGTCAGAGTGATAAAATGAAATAATGCTTGGTATAAGATATTCTTATCCTATTACAATAATAACCTCAGTAGTATGTTCAGATCTGTCTAATTACAAAATTGGATGTCTAGTGATCATAAAGCATATCCTGTCTCTTTAATGGGTATAATGTATGAAGGTAACCAGATATTAATCATTCTTTGCACAAGCAAATTTTTGTAAATTTAATATATAATATATTAAAAATAGTTAAATACCAGCTCGCGGCTTCGGCCGAATAGTCTGGTAAAAAAATATAAAAAATAAATAACTTTATGTTCCTTACCTGCCCCGCTATTAAGCTACACATGCTTAATAAACGGTATACTTATTAGCAAGCTTGTCACGAGTTTGCTATTTAAATTGACACATTTGCTTTTATTTCTGATGCTTTTTAAAAAATGCTCGCGTATAAGCGTGCTTAAAGCAAATAATACTCTTTAAGCACAGGCTAGAAACTTCTTTATTGGATATTCTATCAAATTCTCTGCCAATGTTGCAGAGCAGATAGTAAAACATAAATAATCACCTATTTTGTAATATTTTTGTTGAGCACGCGCACCTCTGCTTTTCGTTGCGTATTCGTTTTTATTTTTATTATTAAGTTGTTGTAATAAAGTATTAAATAAGTAATAATAAATAGAAATCATATTTCAAAAAAGGCTTCCAATTTTTGTACAGAACCCTCAACGGGCGAGCCCGACTCACACTTGTCCGGTTTTTTATTGTCATTTGTTTTATGTGAAATTACAATTATGCTTAATATTTATCTAAATTATATTTGTTATTTTAAATATATTAATTAAAACATATTGATTTTAACTTTGAAAATATAATTATTACTTAAATTAGTGTCAAGTTACCAGTATGGTTTATAAAACTTCCTAAAATTTTATGACTTTTACGTTTACAGCCAGATTTTACAAACCAGCACAAATTCTACCTAAGAAATAGAAAGCTCGGTGTTTACCCACAAGTGGAGTCCGGACCGGGATCATTTAAAGCTGAATATAAGAAGCAGCCTCCCTCTTTTCTTATAAATAAGTTTAAGAAGTTGCTGGAAATGAAGAAAAAAATGGATGGTAAAAGCTAGAAATCTAGATTGTATTATTACACCACTTTATGTCGCCGACCACCATATCTTCTATATTAATCATATATGTTAACAAATAAATATCAATTATTTTAACTTGTTCAAGATTAAATAATGTTATATCAAATGATCACGCTGTCATCATTTTTAACCCATAATAAGCCAGAGGATTAAATGTGAATTGAAATATTTATGTACATTTATATTTTCACTTCCTTGCTCTGATGTCAGGCAACGTGCGGCGTTGAGTTCCGCCACTCAACACGCAATGCCTCCAGAACTCGATGAAAAGTAGGGAACGGAGTGTCTTAACACTAGGTTCCCTCTGCCTACTCTGCTGTGTAGGATCTGCTGTCTCGGGATACAGCGTGAAGTTGATTATTAACCTATAATTAATGAAAATATAATAAGTTCTTTGATTTTTACTTTTAAATGAAACTATTTTAACCGGATTAATCGCGTATATTTTGTATTTTTATACATTTTGGGGAACCCGACGCTTAAAACACTTTGCAGTAGTCCGTCTACCCGTGACCACGGACTACTGCAAAGTGTTCGAAACGGTTAAAATAGTTTCATTTAAAATGAAAATATATTTTTGTTTTCTATCATCATTTAATGTGATAAAAAAGCATTATTTTATTTTAAAATCATTAATTGACATTTCTTTTTTGCAAATGTATAACGCTGATAACTGAGTGCAAATGATTCTGGCTTACATTTAAAAACTTTTATATAATGAGAAACCCCTTCAAAATTATTAACATGATGTAAGATTGGCGCGTCCAAACAAACAAACTCTTCATGTATAGAATAAGTCTACATTTGAACTTCCTCATTTTCCTACTCAGATGCTTTTTAATCACGACCTGGGCCGGGCACGACAAAATCTTTAGCATTTTAATCACAACTCCAAACCAATTTATTCTCAACGGTTCTTTCTGTATTTAATCTAAAGTTCTCATTACGGATCGCGCTAAAGGACTGAGATAAGAAAATGAATTTTTAAAAGCATTATGCTGAACAAAGCGGATCTAGCACTGAATCTGCATTTTACTTATAACTAATTTTGTACTGGAATGTAGGGTGTGTACGGTTTCAGCAGTATTGTCTTTTCTTATTAAAAGATGCTAATGTAGTAGAGTGTGGCAGAGTAAGTGCGATGGTTGTAGGTTCGATATCACCTCATGGGATTTCATTTAGCGAATCACGTGCGACTCGCCACGTTAGACGTATTGTTATAATATTTGGTATATTCTAATTATATAGAATTCTGATTATAGATTGTGGGTTCGAGCCCCACTTGAGGAAATGAAATATTTAAATTAAATTTAAATGTATATTTGCATTTCTTCGCTCTAGTGTTGAGGCAAAAAGCAGCGTTAAATTCCACCACTCGCAATACACAACAAGCAATACATCCAGAATTCGGCGGAAAATAAGAAACAGAGTGTCTTGACACTAAGTCCCTTCTATCTACTCTGTGCTATTATGTTGTAGAACCAATACAATAAAGTCTCATCCTAAATTCGTTCAGCAGTTTCAGCTTGAAAGTGACGAAAAAAATGAAAGTTCACCAATTTCCATTCGCATCAATTTTACACTTATAATACTAATGGCATATGATTATTTTTGTTTCCTCGTTCTGGTGAAATAAAATGCGGCGTAGAGTTCCGTCAGTCAACAAACAATTTCTCAAGTACGAGTGGGAAGAGGAAAAAGGGATGTCGTACATTAGACGTTTTCCCACTGCGCCACGATGAACATGAAGTCTTGTCAGTCATGAACTTACAAAATAAGATAACGAAAATGTGTAGAGCACCTTTTTAATTCGTATATTCAGTAAATAATAATCCAGCCTCCAGACGGCGAGACTTAAGTTATAGTTTTTTCAGCTTCATCCCGCTATATGCGGTTTAATATGTGTATAGGCAAAGAGAACCAACAACATGGTGACATTCCACTTATTGTCTGAATTCGACAGTTGGCGTTTGCATGAGGGAACCCAACGACGCCATTTCACCTCATTAGAGCACCAGGGAAAATTAGCAGAATATAGAACTCTCCACTGTCTTCCTAAGTAGTGAACCAAAATGAAACAATCAAATAATCATAAAACACTTTATCCCGTAAAGTACCTTTTGTTTTGTATTTCCTCTTGAAAAAAAAATTAATATAAAACTTAGTTGTTCATACTAAAGTCAATAACGCTCTTTCAGTAGTCGGTATTATCAAATATTTGCTATTATAGATAACTGGCATCCAGATACGTTGCAATATTTCCAATATTGTAGTGCATTTTGTATACAAATTTCGTATCGGGATTTTATTAAAAATTGTTTAAATTTTATCCACAACGACCGCTCTTTTATGATTGGGAATATCGAAATTGAAATATTTTAGTATGAATATGGAATCTGTTCGCATCTATATTATGCTACTAATTTTTGTATGTATTTGTAAATATATATAAAAATTAGTACTGGTAGAAAAAATAAATAAGTTAGGGATTTTATCAATGTAATAAAATCTGAAAATTAAAATTTTTGTCTGTTTGTCTGTGCATTTTTGCATGTTAATCTCAAAAACGAGTTGCTAATGTTCTTAAAGGTCACTATTAATGGAAGATTTTTGTAATGGTTGTCTTCTGGCATCATCGGTACTTACATTACTGACTTTTGTAAGTAAAATGATTTACGATAAAAATAAATACAAGTACTTCTAATAAGTAAATAAGGTCAATTTAATAAATAATATTTTAATTTTGAACGTAACGCGATGATTGTATCTTCGATCTTAATTAATTTTTATAGACATCGAACACGGGGCGGAATGTTTAAGTGGAGTGGAGTTAACGTAGTGTTCTAGCACTAGTTTCTATTTACCTAACCTGCCATGTGGGAGAAAAGGCATTTATTTAAAAATATTACCATATTTTAAACTGCTTTATTGAACTCGTGATTCTTGATATTGTAGTATTATATTAGTTTATACAGTATTAATAAAATATTAAATAATTCATTGTTTGAATTCATTTCTGAAGAATCAAAATATTTTGTTTCATAGCAGTACGTATAACGTATGTGTCTCATAGTTATGCATTCGATTCTTACGCAAGGCAAATCTTCCAAAAAACGATGCTTAGATGTTTTTCACAATGAAAGCTAAAAAGAAAGTAAGTAAGTACTATTTTCTGAAAAAAAGTATAGCAGTTGAAAGTAATCATATTTTTGTATGTACATTAACTTCGTTTGGAAAGCTAAAGTACAGTAAAATGCAGCTTAGTTCGAGGCTATCATTAAATCAATAAAAACAAATATATTTTACATTGAGAAATTCAATTTACACATTAGATTTTTTTTTGTTTCGAGCTTTTTCCTACATACCTATAGCAAAATAGGTTGAATGAACCTATGTAGTGAACGACGAACGAGTGGCGGTACTTAACCTTTGTTTTGCCAAAGCGGAAAAATGAAGATAATTTATCCCAATAATTCTAAACTAGGAATAGAACTTACAACCATCGGTTTCCCAGTCGAATGCTGCCCACTACGCTACATAAGTCGCCAAACACTAGAGTTTTTCATTTAATATTCCTGAAGTATGCTGACTCAGGCCTTCGTAACGCAGTAGCACAAACGTGCGACTGTATTCGGTACGGTTATGGGTTCGATTCTCACTCGCGAGAATGAAATATGTAAACGTGTGTACAAGGTTCCTTTCTACCCTGCTTCTCGCAGCTCGCATCTGCAACTTTTTTTTGGATCGTGTAACAGATAATGAAATTAAAGAAAAAATATCTAAAGAAAAGAGGCCAGTCGTGGCGCGGGGGCACAAAGTGTGACTGCAAAACCGACTGATGGACTCGATCCCCACTCGAGAAGATGAAATATTTATTTAAATTTATATTTCCATTTCATCGCTCTGGTGTCGAGGCAAAGCGCGGCGTTGAGTTCTGCCACTCAACACGCAGTGCCTCCAGAACTCAGCAGAAAGTGAGGAACGGTGTGTCTTATTAACACTAGGTCCCCTCTGCCTTCCCTGCTGTGTGCGGGATACAGCGTAAAGCCAATTTATATTTTTTTTTTTGAAAAGCTAATATTTAATTTAATTCTAATATTAAACAAACAGTAAATCGAGCACACCCTACAAATAGAACTGCAAGTGTCGGGACAGTGATACTAATGTGATTAGGGCTGCGGACTAGATGCCTTGGAATGTTAATACTCTCTCTGTACCTGACTTAACTGAAATATTTAGATACACCTGTTCAAATGTTTTCCAAAGCTGAAATAAATGGATGCTGTGGTAAGGTTTTAATAACATTAAAAGGTGTGTTGCTCTATTCAAACCTTTATAGCAAGCTAAGTTTCAACCACTTCCTTCACATTAAGGTGAAATTTTAAAATTTTTTATTTTGACGAAGGAAATATAAAAATTGAAATGATTTTTTGTTTGTCAATCGCAATGAAACACGCTTTTATTATTTATTATAAAAAACATTTAGTCTGTGATAAAAACGCAATATTCATTTATCGGGCTTAAATTATTTTAAACTTTATATTTTTTTTTATTAACAAGTTAAGTTGTAATAAGAGTTTCTTTTTTCTTTGGATTCGTATAAGTTATTTTTGACTAACAGTGTAAAATAAAAAATATGATGTATGAATATATTTTTTATTTGAAATAAGTGTAAGGCCTTTAATTTTGTAGTTTACTAGTTTTTCAAATAGCTCTTAAAGCTTAGATAGGGTAATTAACTAGCAAACAGCAAACTAGGGTTAATTCTTACGTAATAAACGCGAAACCACAGCTATAATATTATTGAAATTAGATACCATTTCATAATATTTATAGATATTTCTTCATTGTAAATTGTTACAACGGTATATTGATGCATGTTGTACTTATCAACCAACCAATACTTTAAAGTTTATATATTTATTATATAACAATTCACGACGAAATAAAGAGACGAGAAGACTCTTCTCTTTATTTCGTTTTAGTGCAGAAATATAAGCGTGCCACCGCAAAGTCGAAAGGCCGTAGATTCGATTCCCACTCAAAGAAATTAAATATTCAATATTTCTGTTTCCTCGTTCTAGTAACGAATCAAAGCGTGGTATAGAGTTCCGCCACTCAACGCGCAATGCCTCCAGAATTCGACGGTAAATTTGGAACGAAAGTGTCTTAATGGGAACGGAGTGTAACTATAATTACTAGTGTCCTAGGTACCCGCTGCCTATCCTGCTTTGCTTGGGACACAGCGTGAAGTTTTGCCGTTTCTGAGTAGCTGACAGACAACAGACGAAACAGATGAAATTACTGTACTTAGCCTAGAAACAGAGGTTATTTATCGAAATGCCCACAGAAACGAGAAAAACCGGGTTATTCGGGTTTTCGTCTTATAGTCTACAAAAAACAAAGTAGCCGGTGACGACTATGTAACAAAGAAAGAGAAAAAGTATTCATGATTTATTTAGTTAAAAAAAGGTTTTATGTATTTAATAATTTTACTCTGTAAAAGGCATGAAATTCTAATATAACAAGCTTCATATCACACAAAACACGTTTCACGTATATTGATTTGTCATTTATTGACATCGTACTAATATTATAAATGTAAATTTGTTTGTTACACTTTCACGCCCAAACTAGTCACCCGATTATCATGAAACTTTGTAAACATTATCTAAGAGGTATTGGAAAAAACATAGAATATTTTTAATAAAAAAATATATTTAAAATATTATACTTATGTTGTAATATATTAACAAGTTTCTAAACGAGCGAAACCGCGATTCAGTCTCTAGTAGTAATATAAATATATTAAAATTTACTAAGAGATTAAAGCAACCATATACGCAAATACATTATAAAGTGCACATGTCCTGTTAGTTTATTTCAATGACATTATACCCTACGTAGAGGGGATCAGTTATTTAAGAGATGCGGCCTAATTGATATTATAAAATATATTTTTTCATATTCTTTTAGCTTTACGCTGTATCTCGCACATAGCAGGCCAGGTAGGCGTAACCTGGGAACCTAGTGTTAAGAAACTACGGTCTTATTAAGATACTTCCGTTCTCCACTTTCCACCGAATTCTAGAATCTGTTTACGAGAGCGACGAAGTAAAAATATTAAATATTTCGTTTCCTTAAGTGGGAAATCGAACCCACAACCTTTCGCGCTTGCAGTTGCACGCCTGTGCCCTACGCTACGACTGGCATTTCATCATAATATTTTTTTACTTTTCGTACAGATATTAATAGACGTATTCAAAATGTTTATTTTTTTGTTATTTTCGTGTCTCCTCAAACTACAGTTCTCAATTTGAAACTGTACTGTAAACCACTGAATTTGATTACAATGTGCATATTGAGATTGGAGGAGAGTCAATTAACATTTTAAGACAATCTACATATATATAACAAGTATAGCTTCATTCAGCGTATATATTATAAAGTAAACGGTGATCGAAGAATGTTGTAGATGAAAATAAACATATCATAACTCCTTTCACAGCTCATCCTGCTTGACAAATCGTCGTTGAGATCCGATAGCCAACATGCTATGTTCCAAAAAATGAGTGGAAAATGGGGAACGGAGTGTCTCAACGTTAGGTTCCCTCTGTTTCCACTGTTTTATGCTGGATGTAAATGGAAAGTGAAAAAAAGTCGTATAATGATAGCATTGCATAGTATAACAAAATTTTCATGTGGGTATAATCTTCAATTTACTTTTCTATTTCTTATTTCTATGACGTTTCCATTTTTTTATTCTAGGTTATGTTGTAGTTTTTAATTCTATTCTAGCAGAATTACTTTTAAAAAGTTCTTTTAAGATAATTTGAGGCCGTGCGTGGCGCAGTGGCACAAACACAGTGACACAATATGCAATGCCTCCAAAAATTCGGCAGAAAGTGGGGAACGGAGTGTCTTAACACTAGGTTCCCTCTGCCTACTCTGCTGTGTGCGGGATACAGCGTGAAGCTAATTTAATTTATTTTTTTTTTCTTTTAAGATAATGTTTCAATTTTTATATTGTTAATGTACCTATACAATTAGACTTATTTCGGATAATGTCCTATTTGCAAAGAAATAATTTTGGTCACACGTCTATTAGTTTGTTTTTAAGTATGTTATTACTTAAAAAAACACAATATATTTTTTTAAAAACAATCTTTAATAAATATTATTTTATCATATTGATCTTTGCTTATTCCTACCTCACGCATAGTTATATTTTTACTTATTTCCATACATATGGCCACCGCGTTGCATTACTGTAGTCCACAGTATAAAATTGAGTCCCGGGACAACCGATCTTAGTTCGGTCTCGTTCGCGTCTAAATTAAGACCGATTCGGCCTCGCAATGCGCTCGCGCACGCCCACCGTCCGCTCATTAATATCTAAACGTAGCACGTATTATATATTTTTCCATCCCGAATTTTCCGAAAATCCCGAACTTGGGTAGCAATTGACCATCCCGGACCCTGATCCCTGTCCTGGGCTCTCAAAATGGTAAGTCGACTATAAATAGTACACACTTTCTGCTGCCAGCTCTATGAGACGGGAAACCTAATGTAATATTTATTTCCAGTCTGTGATGTGAACGCGAATTAGAAATTTTCAAGTACAAGAATCAATATGAAGTTCACAATTGACGTTTTGGGCATATTTTTGAAAGTAGTCGTTAGGGTAAGTTTGATTGTCACGTGGATTAACGCTTAACCAATTTTGATAACATTTTAATAATAATTTAATAAGTGAAATAGGGAAAAGTTTCCATTTCGCGTTTAGCGAATTTCAAGTGTTTTCCAGTGATCTTCATTCATAGTAGATGTCGATTTGAAACTTAAACTTTAGAATTAATGGAGGGCCCATTAATTGGATAACTTGGTTAATGACTTTATAACTCCTGGATTTGCTTGCTATTGCTGACTTGATAGTTGTAATTGTATCATAGTCTTTATGTTTTAATTATACAGTAAATTTTAATAAATGAAAAATAAATATTGTGATATTGGTGCTAGCCGGCGATTATATACTGTGGCTTAAAATTAGAAATCAATTTATGAACTATAGTGAAATTTGTTAGGAGATTTCAAATCCTCCCAATCTTACATCATTTATAAAAACAATAAGCATAATTGAGAAATTATTAACTTTTAATAATCCATACGTATTTTATATTAATTTAATTAAAGACATGTATTCAAATATCAATTATATTTTTTATAAACAATATCTAAAACATTGAACGTAGCGGAACTTCAACCCGCGTCTGTTGAAAATCGTCAAAGATTTTTTTATACTATTTCTAATAAAAAAATAATTCCATTTGAGTGTGGAATACGTTATTTAAAATACAAAAAAAAGACATCATTACTAAATAGTTATACTTCATAACTAAATCTCTATTTTGCTTTTAAATCCAATAGTTATTTATTCCAATGTATGTCGTATTAAAAAGAAAAAAAACATATTTTATTGTGTATTTTCCGTGATTTTAAAGACGATAAAGATAATCTAGTAAAAGTTCATTCAAGTTCTTTTTCTCGTATACGTCTTAAAAAAAACTTAAGAAATCGTATCTTTCTCTCATCGGACTACAAGATTTGAAAACATTTTTATTTGCGAATTAATCTACGTAGTAAAGTAAATTTGAAGAATTCAATAAGTTATAATTTGTTCTGTTACTATTCATAGGTTTAAAACCAAAATAAAAGATTTCTCATTAATCATCTATGTGCAGACTGCAGTCAGTTTTCTTTTTAATATATGCGTTGTTTTTAATATATACAAAGACGTTGCTTCAATCGTGTGCAATCAGAGTCTTCGAAACTGTGCCACGACGCGTTGTGCTACGACGGCTTTTATTTTTTTTATTATTTTTAAACTAAGAAGCGAGAGTTTAGTGTCAAGACATTCCTTTATCGTTTCTGTTTCAGTGCCCACACTCACTCACTTACCAGGGCTCTACATATGAAAATAATTTATTTCCTCGATTTGTAATCGAACTTATCATCACTTAAAATTTCAATCGTTTAATTGCCTCGATAGAACCTACTTCTGCTATTAATTTTAATTTTTTTAATGCTATTAATATCAGAATTAAATACATAATTCACATAATAACAAATACACTTAAGTAGACGACAGTTTAGTGATATTTATATCTGTACGTTTTGGACCACGGTCAAAGCTAGGCCTTGTAACCAAAATCTTTGCCCTGCATACAAATCGATTTGTTGTCCATTGTAATATGTTATATGTAATGGAATAGATTTTAGAAACCGATATCGATTATATGAGGCCAGTCGTGGCGCAGTGGCACGAAGTGTGACCGTAAAACCGACTGGTTGTGGGTTCGATCCCCACTCGAAGAGATGAAATATTTACTTAAATTTATATTTCCATTTCTTCGCTCTGGTGTCGAGGCTAAACGTGGCGTTGAGTTCTGCCACTCAACACGCAATGCCTCCAGGATTCGACAGAAAGTGGGGAACAGAGTTCACTAGGTTCCCTCTCTCTACCCTGCTGTGTGCGGGATACAGCGTGAAGCTGAAAAAAATAATTATATATTTTTGGAAGGTAATAAGCAAAACTCATTGAGCTAAGCCCTGGTTCAATCAATAAATCGCTTTTAATATGTATATTTTTCTCGGCTCCATGATGTATCCCGCATATTTAGCTGGGCAGGCAGAGGGAACCTACTGTTGCTAAGGTATTCCGTTTTCCCATGCACGCCCAAATTTTTGAGCCAGAGCCAGCAAAAAAAAAATTAAAGAAACTGTTGATATTTAATTATCTGTTTACTATTTAAAAATGATTTCATTTTCATTGTTTAAAATTGATTTCATTGGTTAATTTTTTTAAGAACTTTTTAAGAGCAGATAGTAGGGTAGGCAGAGGCAAACTAGTAACCTAGTGTTAAGACACTTCGTTACCATTAAGACTTTTGTGTGTTTGACATTAGTGTGTTGGGTGGCGGAACTCAACGCTGCGCGTAGCCTCGTTTTCCATAGCGAGGAACTGAAAATATTAAATATTTAATTTCCAATAGTTGGTATTATACCCACTATCTGTCGCGTTTATAGTCGCACGCTAGTGCCCCCGCTCTACGCACTTATCTATCTATTAATAATACTTTTTCTTTGGCTGGCACCAATTCCAAAAATGCCATATTGTATTAATAGTAAGTAACTATTCCTAATGGTACAGGTAATGGTGTAATCTTTAATTAATTATAAAAAAAATATTAAAATTTTAGTTTCGTTAGTTTCGTGCAGTTGGATTGACGTGGATACGAATAATGTTCGATTATTATGGTTCTTATTATTTACAATTTTGTGGAAGACAGAAATTTGAATTCCTCAATATAATTTGACAAAATATAATCTTTAATAATCAGCTTCACGCTGTATCCCGCACACAGCAGGGTGGGCAGAGGGAACCTAGTAAAAGACACATTCCGTCTTCTTCTTTCTGCCGAATTCTGGAGGCATTGCGTGTTGAGTGGCAGAACTCAACGCCGCGCTTAGCCTCAACACCAGAGCGAAGAAATGGAAATATAAATTTAAGTAAATATTTCATCTCCTCGAATGAGAATCAAACCCACAACCAGTCGGCTTTATAGTCACACTTTGCGCCGCTGCGCCACGACTGGCATCTTTACATTTACACATTACAAAACATCATCTTTCACAATTTCAATTTCCTTTTTTTTTAAAGCAATGTTAAACTAATTGCCTAAGAATTTATATAAAACCACGACCGCTATCTCTGAAACACGGCCTACCACATAAAAAAATAATCATCAAAAAACTATTCATAATTGACTGAGTAATTGTGTAATACACATACGGATAAATCAAACTGAGAACCACCCCAAATAGAAAGCACAAAACAAATGTACAGACAGACAAAAACTTACATTACATTAGGTACTTTGCCCTTGAACACAATTGATAACGCTAATTAAAAATTAAAATTTACAAATTGTTAACTGCGTTTAAATTTAAATATTTTATTATGTTGGTTTATCATTAGTAGGTATTTGTTCAGGCAGTTAAATTGGGGTTTAAAGTAAAGTATATTTATTTTAATTATATAACTAGACTCGTATATATCGGTCTAGGGCCTTTTATAGTGACGCTTAGCGTTTTATAGTGACTGTTTCAGTGACTGCATTCAAGATATTTAGAAAACACGATGTTTTCATATAAGGTTAGCATAATATATATATTTGTAAATAACTATTATAATTTAGACCCGTCGTGGAGCAGGGGCACAAAGTGAGACTGTAAAATCGACTGGTTGTGAGATTCGATCCTGACTCGAGGAAATGAATTATTTACTTACATTTATATTTTTATTTCTTCCTTCTGGTGTCATTGCGTATTGATTGGCGGAACTCAACGCCGCTTTTCGCGTCGTCACCAGGGAGAGAAATAAAAATATTAAATATTGTACCTTTCAAAAAATTTGTTATTCACTCATCCCAGCTGAATAATTTAAAAAACAGACTAAAAATATTTTTATATACAAACACAAGTTTATTTATGCTTAATGAGGTTCCATAAATGAAACGTTCTCACTTCAACATTCAAAAACTCAACATTCATATTACGTATTAACTGAAAAATTTAGATTGCAACGTCTGTATGGGAAAAAGTTCGAGGCTGTTGTTATTTCCTGTGTTTTAATATTTGTCATTACAATTTAAAATATGCCAGTCGTGGCGAAACGGCACACGCGTGGTACTGTAAACGGGAGAGGTTGTAGATTCTAGTCCTATTCGAAGAAATGAAATAGTTAATGTTTTCATTACTTCGTTCTGGTGATGAGAAAAATTCTACGGAAAGTAGAGAACGGAAATGTCTTATTGGGGACGGAGTATCTTAATATTGTGTTCCCAGGTTTGCTCTGTCTATCTTGTGCGGGATATAGTGTAAAGTAAAAAAAAAATCAAATGCAGTTTCAATAGAGTAAGTAAGTAAGTAAGCTAACTAAATAGTGTTAAGACACTTCGTTGCCCATTTTCCGCCAATCTTCCGAGACCTTGCCGGTTGAGGGGCAGAACTCAGCCCTGCACTTGTGGCAATCGAAAAAAAAATCAAATTCGCTAATGGTTTGAAGTGGGAATCGTACCCACAACCGTGGTCGTCATAGTCGGACACTGTGTCGTTCCACGTGTCGTCGCTACGTTTAAATTTTTATACGTTTTCTTAATTAGTAGATTTCTTTCCTAAGTGTGGAATAACACTTTTAAAATGTTTAAAATAATTGAAAAAATCACAATTGACAATCTCTTCAACGGTTCTGGAGATATGACGTAATGAGGCATATTACATATATTTTCTTTCACAGTCGGTTAAAAAAGATATAGATATATAACTAGGTGCAAATGTGAAAATAACATAATAAAAATATTTATTTTGTTTATTCCAAGTGTACCATTGGCAAGTGGCCATACGCTGGCTGTTACGTCAATTTCTTAACGATTTGTTTATCCGTGTGGCAAAGTGAGAATAAAATGAATACCTACTTACTTTATAACTTTATTTTTTGAAGATGGACATGGAAAAATGGAGTTTCACGTTTTTCTAGTACATCAGGATAGGCAGTGGGACGTATACGATTCTGTTTCCTAGTTAGTTGCATTACGTATTAAGTGCCGGAATTCAAACGCCGCGCTTCGTCTACCAGAGCGGGCAAACAAAAACACAACCTGTTTCACTACGATCTCAAACACGTATTTTATTAGAAGTATATGATTATTTATTTAATACTATTTAAGTGTATTTAAGAAAAAAATAGTTGCTTATTTTAGTATGGTTATCTATACTGTTATACAAAAAGATTTTCTCTGAAATTCAAGCTTAGCTTAGCCAAAGCCCTTTTATCTGATCCCCCACTCCCCCTTTTTAAGGCTATTATTTTTTTTAGATTTAATCATAAAGTATAGTTTTCAGATCTTATGCATTTTAGATTATTTATTATGTATATGCATAAATGCAAAAAAAACATCATCACTTAGAAATCACAGACACCCACTTCCGTGTTATTTATAAGTAATATATATATATATATATATATATATATATATATATATATATATATATATATATATATATATATATATATATATATATAAGTATGTAACTACATATATTTGTATAATTTAAATTCAAAGTTAATCAAATTAATTTGTTTGTTACGCAGTGGATCGGTATAGTTGCTTAATTAACTTAATTACCTGATCAGATGAGAGCTAATGTTAATTAAAATTATGATCAACAATTACGTTAAATAGGACCATGTTATTTTTAACCAATAAAGGAAAGGAAAATAACCAATATATGCAATGTTTATTCCACACATAATGTATATAAGTAGGCAGAGGGAACCTGGGAACCTAGAATTTACACACCCCATTCCTATTACCAAAATATAGTTTCCCACTTTCCCCGAATTCTGGAAGCATTGAAGGTTGACTGGGACTTCGGGCTTTGCCTCGTAACCAAAGCAAGGAATGATAATATGAAACTTGTCTTCTGCGCCACGACTGGCCACTGACACTGACTGGCATCATTTATTAGATGATGATATTAAAAATATTTTTCATATTATTGATATGAATGTGAAATTTAAAGAAAGAAAGGTAACGTATCGCATATATCCTTACGGCCACGATGACATTTTACGACATTTTGCGTGCGAGTTGAGCACAATTCATTTCCACCAATGTCACGTTTTTTTTTTTAAAAAAAGAGATTGAGAGAGAATTGTGGTGCAGGGTCACAAGCGTGTGATTGAAAACGTGATGGCTGTGGAGTGAATGAAATATTCGATATATTCATATCTTTACTCTGTTGAGGCAAAGGCTGCAGCGTCGAGTTTCTGGCACTCAGCTCACAATGTCTCCAGAATTTTGCAGAAAGTGGAGAGCTAAAAGTATTGACACTAGGCTCCCTCTACCTATTCTGCTCCATGCGGGATACAGTGTGAAGCTGTATAAAGAAAGAGTTCCAGTAGAAATACAGTCTTAACCTATAATTCTCTTCCACGTACTCCATTGTACCATCATGTATTAAAAATGATAAAATATAATTGTATTTTGATGTCTCACTTTAATTGCAATATCAAGTCTCTTGACTGTATTTTGTATATGTTATACGAGTATATATATGACTATATATGTATGTACTGCGGATATTCGCTGTCTATTCAGAGAGCTGTCTATTGGGAGCTGTGAGAATATACGTAGTGGAAATACATTATATCGTTATATTTTTTATGATTTTAATTAACTTTTACGCTGTGTCTCGTACACAGCAGGGTACACAGAGGGAACCTAGTGTTAAGACACTCCGTTCCCCACTTTCTGCCAAATTCTCGAGGCATTGCGTGTTGAATGGCAGAACTCAACTGCGCGCTTAGCCTCGACATCAGAGCGAAGAAATGGAAATATAAATTTATTATTTAAGTAAATATTTAGTCACCTCGAGTGGGGATCGAACCCACAACCAGTCGGTTTAACAGCCACACTTAGTGCCACGCTTGGCCTCAAAAATTAGCTCACCATAGAAGTTTACTAGTTTTGGTCTTAGTAGCAATTACATAGCTGAATTCTTAATTCTAAAATATTTTATATTTACTTGTATATATTATATATTTAACAGTTTTTTTAAGATTTTTTATATTTTTAAGGCACAAGTGATAACGTCCACTTCCTAACTCTATTTTAATAGCCTAGTTTCCGCCGAATTTAGCAGCCGTAGTATTGCACGTTGAATGACGGAAATCAACGCAGCCTCCCTTAATTTTTATTAACTAAGATTTAACTTGAAAAATGAATACAAACTCTTTTGTTACTGAGTGACTGACAAATGAGACTATTAAACCTCGAAAGTTGAAATGTTGATAACTTAGAGTGTATGGGAGCAGTAAAGGACGATTACTCAAAATTTCTAACTCAACGACAAAAATTCGGATTTTACATTTTAAAGTCCAAGCAGACAAAAAGATGTGGTCGATAAGTCAAAGTCTACGTGAGAGATTGTGGGTTCAATTTCCATTCGAGGAAATGAAATGTTTAATATTTATATTTTTTTTTGCTCTTGTACCTAGACAAAGCGGGGCGTCAAGTTCCCCCACTTGACACGCAATATATCCAGAATTCGATGTAAAGTGGAAAACAGAAATGTCCTTATGGGAATGTAGCGGGAATTTAACACATGGAGTCCCAGGTTCCCTCTGACTACCACCCTATATATGGAATACAGTGTGAAGTTAAAACAAAAATAACAACAACATTATAAATTTAAACAAATAAAATGTAAACAAAATATATCCCCGTATATTTCCCTCTATATCCGTCAACCGTTGGACTGGTGTGTAAACATTTTGAAACTGAAATTCGATTTGACAAGTTGGCACTGTGGCACCGCGCCGCGCCGTATGTACCTACTGCATTGAGCCGGACTCTCGATACCTGAGGATTTACTTTCACACCTTATTCACGTTTAAAATGAAAAATAAAATAAAAATAAATAATTAAATCGGCTTCACGCTCTATCCCGCACACTGCAGGGTAGGCAGAGGGAACCTAGTGTAAAAACACTCCGTTCCCCACTTTCTGCCGAATTTTGGAGGCTTTACTTGTTGAGTGGCAGAACTCAACGCCGCGCTTGTCCTCGACAACTGAGAGAAGAAATGTAAATATAAATTTAGGTTAATATTTCATTTCCTCGAGTGGGGATCGAACCCACTACCAGTCGGTTTTACAGTCACACCTTGTGTCCCTGCGCCACGACTGGCCTCAAAACTAAATAAAAGAAATAAATAAATAAAAATAATATCTCTAGTTATAATAAAATGGTAACGGATCGGTGTCTGTTCATGGTAGATATATAAGAAAAAATGCTATTCGGGACTTTTATTAATGTAGTAGAACGCAAAACAATGTTTCTTTTTTATTTTTGTCTGTTTGTCTGTATGTTTGTAATTTCCACAATTGGATTCCGTTAATATATAGGGTTTATTTTGTAATAATAAAAAAATTATATACCACAATAATTATACCACACAAATATTTTGTAAGTTTGACGAATTTGCTAATTGCTATAACAGTTATTTTATGAAACTATTTTATTTAATTGGCTGAACCTGTAGCTTTTAATTTGCATGATGTTAAAAACACCGAGATTCTATTATCATATTGGGATTTAGGATCGGAATCGGAGTTTACGCGGGAACAACTGCGCTTGGCGTGTGCGTGCACGTCCGTCTACCTAAATACTGTATAGCTAAATATTTTTGATTAAATACAAATAAATTCCCAAAAGACTTAAATTAATTAATTAATGAATTAATTATGAATGAAAACATACATATACTCGTCTATATTTATACATATACATAATTTTCAAGAAAAAAAAACTTAAAAAGATTAAAATCCTTCATCGCTTATTATGGGTTTATTCTGAAAATTTACTCCATAAAATTATAATGTATCTTAAATATTATGGGAAAATAGAGAAAAGTGAAGTTCCTTAAAAGTTCGCTGAAACTGTACGACGACGTGTCCTAGTTAGTATACTTTCAGTTCGAAACTTGCAACTGAGCACACACGCTTATTATCTCGTTAAGCTTACGTATACAATATTACGGAACTGTATCCAGGTTATATTATACGAATAATTATAATATATATATCTTCTTCTTCTATTATAATATTATAATTATGTATATTATTATTTGAGGCCGTCGTAGCACAGCGATGGCGGTATCTGACTGTAAGCGTGGCAGTTGTTGGTAGACTGCTCGGGAGCATGAATTATATTTTATTATCTTGCTCTCGTAGCTAGCGCAGCGTTTAGTTCCGCTAATCAACACGCAATGTTTTAAAAAGTGAGGAAATGAATACCTTCACTGTTGACAGTAGGTTTTCTTTCATAGCAGGGTCTGCTCAGGAAACCTAGGGTTAAGACACTCCGTTCCCCATTAGAACAATTCCGTTTCCCACTACCTATATAACATTACATTATAAAATAATTAATTTTTTATAAAATAAATATCTACAACTTCAAATATGAAAGTTAGCAATGCAAGATCTGAGAAAGTTTAAGTTTTAATATATGTAAATGAATATGAATTTGAAATTATGTAAGTACGGTGATTTATTTAGAATTCCAAGCATTTTGTACGTTTACCCACAAATATCTCAACAACTAAGAGTCATATAGTGATGATTCTTTGTTTGCGTAGCGCAGTGATGTAAATAAATTCTAAATTAAATTTTTATTTTTCTAACCTACGAATAGACTAAATCACAAATATTTATTTTCACCAAGAACAATTTGTTGGACAAGCATACTAGTCCAGTTTGGTTCTAATACAGTAAATTGAATAAAATACCTACTTTTACTTTGTATACGGCTTTATATTATTAAATTATAATCTCGTTAGTATCTCTTACTTACGAATAAAACAAATATACGATACACATTTCTTTACATTTACGTCGTTCTAGTCTTGTTTCAATGTTGCTATAAGTTATTTAGTTTTCTCTTTGTCTCCACTCTTTCTGAGTGGGGACTGTAGATTGTGGAGCTAACGACTGACATTCAACATTTAAGTTAATCAAAATTAGGTAAAATATAAAAGTTTGCTATGAAGCACTGCACACAAACGAGCAAAAGGAACACACCCAACAAGATAATGCAGCGTTGAGTTCCGCCACTCAAAAAAAAGGAGAAAATGAAGTGGTTTAACATTAGGTTCTTTCTACTCCACCTGTTTATACGGGATACGGAAGGTTATAGCGTGAAGCTGAATTAGAGTTTTTTTTAGATTCACTTGTATTGCGGACATAATAGGATAGCCAAAAGGGAACTTGGAAACTAGATATAGTGTTCAAACACTTCCAATTCCTACTTTTTGCCGAATCCTGGAGTCGTTGCGTGTTGAGGGACGGAACTCAACGTCCTCGCTTTTGAGAGGTAGAATATTAAACTAATTATATATTTATATTTCTTTTTCCAGATAAACAAAGTGACGTTTGCGCCACTAGTGGTGTCGACTCTGTTCATTCTTCTCACTTCTTTACTTGCTCACTGCGCGAGAAGATTAGTCCAGAAATATGTCAAGGAACCCTTTGTCAGGCTACTTCTAGAAGAAGCTATTGCTGCGGCTGAGTTATGTGGATGTTGTTTTGAACTTGTTGTTGGTATGTAAAAGAGAATATTAGAAGTTATATAAAATTTCCATAGTTTTATTTTGTTAAATATAAAATATTTAATTTTTTTTTAATATATATTAAGATAATACAGCATTATTTTAAAGTATACTTAAAATTATGATTTCCTCGATTTAATGAATTTTACAAAATCTCCTAAAATTGTGCGTCAGAGACAATACAAAATATACCTTTACATTACGAATAAATTGGTTTAAAACCTCTTTATAATGAATTTTTAAAATTGCAAAATATAGAAAAAGTATTATTTATCTCTATATAACGAATTTCATTAAATTATAACTTTTACATAACGAATCATATCAGCCTACTACATTCAATTTCATATTAAAATCAAGTCTCGACAGGTTCGGTTTTGTTGAGTCTTCTTCGAAAGACAGTTATTATTGTTTGAAGTTCAGTTATGTAAATAAATACTGCTGTTTATCACTGTTGTTTTAAAATTTGCAATGGCTGATAAACGAAAAATTTGAGATCAATTATTTTTTTAACCTTTTTAAAACGAATCGTATAACATTCTAACCTCTATATAACGAACCTCGTTTTAACAAATTATTTGATATAACGTATATTTTCTGCTTTCCTTCAGTATCGTTAAATCGAGGAGTGATAAAAAAATTATGTATATATATTATTCAGCTGCAAACTGCCATGGCAGAGACAGGGAACCTGGGAACCTAGTGTTAAGATATTTTCATTCCCTTCTTTCCATTGAAATCGGGGGGCATTGTTTGTTTGCCTGGATATGTATTGCGCTTAGCTTGGGTACCAGGATAAAAAAATTTCAGAATTCATTAATTATTTCATTTCCTTGAGTAGGAGTCGAACCCATAATATGATATTTACAGTCGCACCTCTGCGCCACAACTGGCCTCTATAACTGAATCAAGGAAACAAAAATATACTTATTATGTAAGTAGCAAAATATCCTTGCAATAATAATAATAATAATGAAGACATTTTTTTCAGATAAATATAATTTAATAAGGATTTGATAGTTTTAAAAAATAAATTTAATTATATTTACAGTTGCTGACAACTTTGGTGTAGCGACGTACGCTATTTTCTTATTCGCTCTAACCATTTGGTGGTCGTTGAACTGGGGAGATGCATCCGCCTGTCCATACACACACATTGAAGATGTCATTGAAGGTATCTTTACCTTAAACCTTTAAGTCTATTGAAATTGTAATAAGATCTATTTAAATTTAAGAAGGAGCTCTAAAATCTTATTAAGACCCATTTAAATTATACAAGGAGCCCTGTAAATATTAATGGGTCCCACTTGCTAATCGTTGCGCTATAGGACTTATTTTTAAATATATACCTTTTAAGGAAAAAAGGAACCCTTCTAAGATCACTTTGTTGTCCGTCTTTCTGTCTGTCTGTCAACAGTCACTATTTTAGAACAGCTTGCTTATACATTGAGTTGAAATTCATACCATATACAGAGATCGATGGTCCCATAATTTCTTTAAAAAAAAATGTATTTCTATATTTGTTTTAAAAAAAATATAGCCGTTATTTAACAAAAAACGCATATTGCGACACTGCAGAGGGAATCAAAATTAATAGGGTACTTCCGGTTGACATAGAAATATGAAATTTACAGCAGCAGCAGCTAGCATCTACAGGTAGTACTAGTTCAGGAAAAAAAATGAAAATTATACATTTGTGATTAAATTCTAAGGAATAACAGCCTTGAAAGGGAGGTAGAGGTAAGTATTAAAGCCCCTCCTCAAGTGAGGTATCAGATGAAAAGGCTCTGGCAAAGTTAAGCTTGAATTTCAGAGAAAGCTCGAGACCTCCAATTTTTTTACGGAACCCTCGGTGGGCGAGTCACCTTCGCGCTTGTTTTCTTTTTAGTTTTATGCAGGCGGGTTTTTTTAATATATTTTAGCAAAATGAAAATTTAATGTTTATAAAGCAGGTGAAATAAAAAAAATCACAATTGTGTGATGAATCACAATTGAAAATGCTAGAATACAAGAACAATGGTTTTATATATTTTTTATCACTTGTTTGGCCGCAAGCCTTTGAATCGTAAAGGAAAATTTTTAAAAGAAATCTTCTCTTAGTATTCTTCTCACTTGCTGACTAGTCGACATTTCCTACCAAACCCAATCCCTAACCTGCCAAATTCCAACTTTCTAAATCGAGTAGTTTCCTCTATACGTTGTCTCTTTATGACATTGTATCGGCAGAACTTTGTAAATATATGTATAGATATATACTTATTTAGAAAACGTATAAAAAATTTAACGTAGCGGGACTCGAACCCGCGCCTCCTGGAAACCGACCAGGCGCTCTGACCACTGAGCCATACGTTCTCGCTAAGCTACGTCGAAATTCTTATACGCTTGGTACAACTATTTATGTTGTTAGCATATAGTTGATATTATATTCAAATACTTTTTTTATTGTCATTCCTTAAATTCGATGTACGGTAACATTCAGTATTTATACAAGCAGATTGAACCCACTACCTTACGTAATGTAAAAAGTCGAGTGCAACATTGAACTCGAGTAGTTTCCGTAGGCTGTAACAGTACTAAAACTAAAAGCAAGTTTGCTCCTCGCTTGCACGATGTGCTTTTACACAAAGTTTTGATCCTAACTAACGCTACTTACAGGGAAGGGCGACGTACGCAAGGCACTATTGAAGACGTGGGCGGAGTTGGCGGGCGGTCTGCTGATCTTCAAGTACGTACAAATGTACTGGGCGTTGGAGATCTCAGAAACTCATAAGAATAAGGCCTTCGAGGACTGTACGGCTGATTTACAGGTGATATTTTAATTGTTCTATTTTTGATTTTGTTTGATTTTTTTTTTTTTTGGGATTGCAAATCAAATAAGAGAATTTTTATCAATTTTCTACTAAAGAGGCACAATCAACACAAATTTAAGCACTTCTTTTAAAGTCTAATCTTTAATAATAAGACTATTTAGTGTTTTTTATATTTTTAAATGTATTTTTTATAACAATTTATATTTAAAAATGTAAAATTAATTTCTCTTGTAATAAAAGTATATATTGTAGAATATTTTAGAAAATATATACATTGATGCCTGTCGTGATCTCAAAATTGAAAGTAGCGGGACCCACGGTTTTTGGATACAGAACACTGATCACCAATTACCCTCTCGATACGCTCAAATTTTATACGTTTCTGAATATTATTATTTCTTTAATGTGAGATTTACATTAAAATATAGCCAATATTTACCACTGGACTAACTGGTATAATATAGAAAATGAGAATAAAACTTCCCAGTAGGTACAAGGCGGAAATACTCTGTATAAAAGCATTATTTAAATAATTCAATACATTAATTGAATTACGGTGATCTTGACTGAAATAACTGCTCATTTTGATATAGTGAAGAGCCATTGAAACTGTTGTGGTAGTCGTTCGTCATTTGAATTATTATTTAAATTTTAAATATATTAAAGTTATTCAATATTCATATAATTTGATTGAATGTGGAACAATTGGGATGTGCTTAATGAAATATCAGATTTTAAATTGCAGTTCTGGTTAAATTTATTTATTGTTAATTTAGTTTTTAATTACAGAGTAAGACATTGATATTTGTCATGATGCCTTTATTCAGTATTAAATTGACCGTAGATCGGAATCAGAATGATATATTAATTTTTTTATCTTTTCTACTAGATTTCTAATCCTTAAAGTCAATCTGCTCTAAAATGCCTTATATTTTTAGCTACAAGCTATGTTTCGCATACTTCAGGACAGAGAGAGGGAACCTATTGTCTAAATACTTCCCTTCCCAATATCTGTCATATTTTCAAGACAGTGGGGAGCCCTTAACGCAGCGCTTTGTCTTGTGACTTGAGTGATGCTGCTGCTTCACATAAAATGACAAAATGTATAGAGCGAATTAAAAAAAAAACAAGCGAAGACACAACACACACCACTTGCAAATTACAAATTTGGCGAAGAATACTAAAATCAAATCAAATCAAATTATACATTGAGGCCAGTCGTGGCGCAGAGGCACAAAGCGTAACTGAAAGCGCGACTGGTTTTGAGTTCAATCCCCACTCGGGAAAATGAAATATTTATTTAAAATTTATATTTTCTTCGCTCTGGTGTTGAAGCAAAGCGTGGCGTTGAGTTCCGTTACTCCGTCTCCAGAATTCGGCGGAAAATGGGGAACGGAGTGTCTTAACACTAAGATCCTTCTGCCTACTGTGTGCGAGATATGTGAGGCTTATTTGAATACAAAAAAAAAAACACCATTGTCACCATATTAACCAAATAACACCCCCTGGTCCTGATTCACCCTCAATTAATAATATCCTCGCGCCCCAAATGCAAATCGGAGGAACACACTCCTCCGGTTATTACGGGGGCGCCATAGCAACGTCCTCTCCAGACAAGGCACCATTTAGTTAGATGGTAGCACTAGAGTCCGTCAGGGCACAGAATAAATAACCTAAAATAATAATTATGTTCGGTTTCTTGTAAAATAGCTTTTAATAAACAGTAGCTGTAAAGGTGGGGGGTTCGATCTCCACTCGGGATAATTAATAGTTTATTAATATTTTCTTCTTTTGCTCTGGTAAAGAGGCAAGGCGTGGCGTTGAGTTCCTCCCCTCAACATGCAATGCCTCCGGAATTCAGCGGAAAGTGGGGAACGAAGTGTCCTAGCTCTAGGTTCCCTGTGTTTACCCTGCCGTGTACAACACGTTAATTAAAAAATATTTAATAATGAAATTTACTAATATTTTTTTGTACTGAAAGGTGCCGGTGTTATACGGTGCTGTGGTCGAAGGTGTGGCAACATGCTTATGCAGATTGGCATCTAGATCTCTTAGCGACCTGAACCCGAGATACGCGACGGCTATTGACTCTTTCATTGGTACTTCACTTGTCGTTGCTGGTAAGTTATTTTATGTTTATGTTGTTATTTGGCTTGGTTTTTAAAATCATAAATTTGTTTCATGGCAGTGCCTACATATTAATGTAATATATATATATATATATATATATATATATATATATTACATTAATACACACATATATATATATATATATATATATATATATATATATATATATAAGGAAAATATATTGTATTTTATTATATATCGTGTAATTATTCGTTTTTAAATATTGTGTTAAGTTTTATTTTTGATACAATTTTTTTGTATGTGTTATATATTTGTTGGAACGATTAACATACATATTTTTGCTTTGTTTTTTTTTTCATAAATTTAGTATGCATGTTAAAAAACGGTTCGTGCACGTTTCTGATACACTATTTTATAAATATCGTCTGTTATTCCAAGATCCCAGGGCCCTCAGACTTACGTCATTTTAGCAAAGCTGAAATTATGAAGTCTATTAGTCTAATATGTAGTTAAGACATTATCCGTACTCATTAAATTACAAGTGGGACATATCTTTATCTGGGAGGATGATTGAGCCATTCGGATAGTCCGTAAATAATATATGTAAAATTAAAGCTAGCTATATTATTCTTAAAAACTTTTAAATACGACCGTTTCTGCTTCAACGTAGGTGAGCGTGGACCTTAAGTTACTTTTAAGTTACTGAGTACGCATACTGTCTTAACTATATATTAGGATATTAATGTAGTAAGTCTGAGAGCCCTGAGATTTCAGTCTAGTGGTGATTCTAATATTTTTAACCATAATTACAATATCTTTATATATCATCATTTATCAAATTATCATATAAAGAAGATGAAATAAAAAATGGAAATTTTAAAGGACTAAAACAATGTGGCATGAAATGAAAGTAGATGACTTGAATGTAAATTACCTGCTGTACGCAGATGATGCAGTGCTCATTGCATTATCAGAATGTGAGTTGCAGATACTAGTCACCACTCTGGAAAGAGGGTGTGAAAATAATGATAATGGTCTAAGCCTGAATGTGAGTAAGACGACGGTACTGGTATCTGAAAGAAATGAAGAAAGAGCGGAATGCAAGATCAGTGTAAATCGTAAGATATTAGAACAAGTGAATGAAGTCGTATATTTGGGAAGTATGTTCAGTACAGATAAAAGATACGTGATACGTGACAGGGTTAACAGGTGCCTTAGCTGCATTGATGAGACGGCGATACGTCAGCACAGCTGTACGTATAGCTGCACACAATGCAGTTTTGGTACCGACGCTGTTATACGGCAGCGAAACGTGGATATTACAGAAGAAAAATTAAAAAAAACATGAATGCTGTGGAGATGCGATCTCATCGTAGGATATGTGGAGTCTGTTTAACTGATCGAATAGAATAGAGTGAGGGGAGGCACAGATTGACCTTCGAAACATATAATATAGTATCAAAAATAATAGAGGAAGGTCATGTAAAAAGCATGAGGATTCTCCTTAGAGCATCTATCAAGAGGTTGACGAAAGTTGAAGAAGCGAAAGATGTTTGCAAAGACCGTTTGGCTTGGCTGTTTGACTCTCCGTTTTCTCTGACTACCCCGCTGGGGATGCAGTGAAGTGAAGCTAGATTAGATTAAAGTATTTCATGCTTAACTAAATTATGTGTATAATAATATTTATGAATGTACATATACATATATTTTATCAAATTAGTAATAATATAATGCAATTCATCCAACAGCACTATCACTTTGCAGGGGTCCTCAATAGGCATACGGTACTGACATACCGCTATGAGGACAGTAGTGCCAACGCTGATCTCAGTGTGTCTGTCTTTTGCAAAATCCATGTAGGAAAAGGTACTTGAGAAACTTTGAAACAAACTCATTTGGACACAAACTATATTTATTTGCATATACATTTACATACACTAATAATATATTGAAACAAAAATAACGTTTTAATATCTACCCTGGACGGTGGATATTAAAAGTTGAAACATTTTTTTTTATTTTCACGCGTTATCCATAGAGAGTAGGCAGAGAGTATAGTTTCGCGCCTTCCACTTTCATCAATCTCTTTATATATGCCCTTCGAGAAGTCCTCATGCTTTTTACCTGACCTTCCTTTAATATCAAGGATATGTTATTATGGAAGGTTAACCGACCGAGACTCCTGCTTCTCCTACCACGTTGACCACATATAAGATGAAAGTGAATTGGAAAAACAATTTACAAAGTTCAATAAACTAAAGATAACAAGATGCAATGTATGTTATTTACAAATTGATGCTTAACTACTTAGTACAGTTAACCAACAAAAAAAATGCTCTGAGCGATCCAATCTTTATTGAAATAAGAACGGACGAAGTGTCTTAACACTAGATTTCTTCAGCCTATCCTGATATGTACGGGATACAGCGTGAAGCTAAAAAAATATATTTTATAAAAATAATTGTTAAAAAGCAATACCTGCGCCTGAATTCATCATGTTTCCAACTGAAACTTATATTAATTTTTCACCAAACGCCAACTTCACACAATCTAAAAATAAAATCACTAAAAGTTTGATCAAATTACTTTTTAATTTGTGATTTCTTTCGATCTTTATAATGAGTTTGCTTCAGATGTTATGTCTATGTCGACTAATTTTAAAAGATTTTCTATTAACATAAAATTAAAATGGAATTCTAGTTTCAGACAAAATTTATTTGTATTTAAGAAATTCAAAATGAAGTAAAAATATACTTTTGATAAAAAGAAATTGCTTCTTTCACATTCTATAAACATCATATTAATTGAAAAACAGAAAAGATAGAGTATATTAAAAAAAAACAATTTTTCGGGCATTACAACGTATGTAGAAAGAACTTAATGTTTAGACGTTCCTTACGAACGGCGAGCTTGAGCCCGATTTTCAAGACATTGCGTTTTAAAGCGGCGAAAACCTCAATGCCTATGTCCTAATACCATTACGGAGAACCGAAATAAAGAACATTTTATCATTTTCCCAAGATCAGAAGTCATCACGAGGGAACAGATTGTCTTAACGCTAGATTCCCAGGTTCTGTCTATAACTGCTATATGCGGGATACAGCGTGAAGCTAAAAAAAATAATCGGAGAAGGAACTTTTTTCAATTATAAGCAAAATAAACCTAAAATAACTAAGTTTCATATTCAAATTCCATTTTGATTTACAAAGCATGGCTGTCCACTGTAAATATTTTGCTTCACATTTTCACTTGTTAGTATCAATGCACCTTCATTAAAATGTACTTTAATTTGGGAAACGACGAGACTGTTGTTAATTGCGGAAGTATCTTTACTTTTTGTGGAATTAAATTGTAGTAGTCGTGGTTTTGGAATTGTGAGAGGTTTTTATTAAGTATTTCAATAACTATGAGGCCAGTCGTGGCGCAGAGGCACTAAGTGTGACTGTAAAACCGACTGGTTGTGGGTTCGATCTCCTACAATATTTATTTAAATTTATATTTCTATTTCTTCGCTCTGGTGTCGAGCCGAAGCACGAAGTTGAGTTCTGCCACTCAACACGCAATGTCTCCAGAATTCGGCAGAAAGTGGAGAACGGAGTGTCTTGACACTAGGTTTCCTCTGCCTACCCTTCTGTGTGCGGGATACAGCGTGAAGCTGTTTTTTCTTTTTTAATAATTATTTATATTTTTTGCTTACTGAGGCTGTCGTGGGGCAACGGTATGATATCTGACTGGAAGCGCGACGGTTGTTGATTCGATTCCTTTTTAGGAAAATGACTTGCTTTCATTGTCTCTAAAAATGTGGGACAAAGTGTCTTGTCACACCAATTTCATCTCTCTAGGGTACAGAGATGAAATTGGTGTGACAAGCTTTAGGTCTGCATAGTGTAAAACTAATAAAATATTTCATGTGAAATTGTTACGCAGGTACTAGGTAATCGTTTTTCTTTAGGAGTTTGTAAATGTAATGAGTCTCCCGAAATAATAAAACGTGTTAAAAATTGAAAGATTATTCTGAGTTAAAGGGATAGCTATAAAATTCCTTTTTCTAAAATTCACGTAGTATATAAGATATTCCGTTCCCCTTCTTTCCATTTAATCTTTCGAGATATTGCGTGTTAAATAGCAGAGATGAACGACGCGTTTTGTATTTAAAAAGTGTTAATAATTAAATACAAAATATTATCCAAACATACATATATACATATACATCAGCTATGTATTGTTGTGATATACTATCTTTTCGTAGCTAATAAATATATATCACACCAATAGCAATTTATGTTAATAATTTAAAATTAATTAAATAGTACTTATTTAGAAAACGTATATAAATTTGAACGTAGCGGGATTCGAACCCGCGCCTCCTGGAAACCGGTCGGCTATTCGACTTGGTGGATCGAGTCCCGCTACGTTCAAAATGTGGAATAACACTTTAAAAATGTTAAAAATATTTAAATAGTTATTAAAATCACATTTGAAATGAAAATAATGACTCTTATTTTTCACAGCATTCGACTACTCCGGCGGTTACTTTAACCCTGTATTAGCTACTTCACTGAAAGCGGGATGTGAAGGCCATACCCTTTTGGAGCACGCCCTAGTGTACTGGCTCGGAGCCTGCGCCGGTTCTATCATATCTGTATATTTGTACAAGTTACCAACGATACAGACGTATGTGAGAGGAACAACTGAAGTGAACGGTGATAGCATTTGGGCAGACAAAGAAGATTAAACGTTTAGTTTTATATTTTTTTATCTATTTCTGTTTCTATGTTTCCACTGAGCATTGTTTATTAAAATCTAGTTGTGAAAAAGTGCCTTCTAGTCATACAATGTTTTAAAGTCATAATATATTAATATTATATTATGATGTATTATTAATTCTTTTTTATTATGAATATAATGGAGGTATACTATAGGAATACAATAGTTTATCTACAGATAATAAGCTTTTGAAAGTAATAATATGTGCTACGTTCATTGTTATAAATAAAATGTTTCCATTATAATATTTCTTTTTATTTATCTTCAAATATATGAATTATAGAACATAAACTATATACTTATGTAGTGTTTTTATATATAAAACTTATAGAGCCCGGAAAAAGGTAGAGTTCACAATTGTCTGACAATTGGCCAAGTGCGAGTTGAAACATAAAATGATGATTATCATGAAAAAAATTTTTGTCAAGAAGGCCACGATTCTTTTCCATTATATTTAAAATCTGTCATTCACAACATTTGGTTACTTCCGTTTGACCACGAGAGTGCGGCCGCTAATAAAGCTAGTTGGTTAATGGAGTCCAACAAGTTCTTTGACTACCCTGCAAGGTTCCGCATATTAGCGTGAAGCTGGAAAAAAATAGAATTAAAAAATAGTTTTAATTGTATAATAATCCTGTGGTCTACGGCGTCGTAACGATACTACTACGTCGAGACGAACGTCGTACTACAGAATGTTCAAAACATTTGTTATATACATAAAATGTAGTCATTATTAAAAAACCATAAATTCGCGACTTAATTTAAGAAACTTAAATTGCATCATTATAAATATTTCTTTATCTTATTGTATGATCTTGTACAATACATACATACATACATACATATTTATAAAGCCATATCGGATACTAATATCTATCTAACGAGTCGTTGAAAAAGATAATTTGTTTTCTTAAAAGGTTTTTCTCGTAAGACCGCACGTGTCATTAATATAATTGCACTGCTTTTGAACACCGGTATAGTCTACATATATTTTAGAATTGAATGTATCTAATCTAAATAATGTTTTCTTATATTTTTTGTTGTTTCTTCTTTAAAGAAATTGGAATGTACTTCCTCTATCATGCTCTAGGCCACGCAATGTTTGGAAAATCAAATTAAATATATTAAAATTAAATTAAATTAGCTTCACGCTGTATCCCGCAAACAGCAGAATAGGCAGAGGGAACCTAGTGTTAAGACACTCCATTCCCCACTTTCTGCCGAATTTTGCTGGCATTGCGTTGAATTGAAATTGTTCTAGGAAGCCAAAATTAAATTTAACGGCACCTCTGTCTAGTATGTGGTCTATGTTTAACCTACAAATGTTAGAACGGAAAAGAAAAATCTTATAGTATTATAAAGTTAAAAGTTTGAACGCAAACATGTTGCTGAGAATTTCTTACAAAGAACTTTTAATATTTTTAATGACGGCACGAATAATAGCTGGAATAAACAAAGAAATATACCAGGTTGAAGAAAACAACACAAGCTTACAGTTCATGAAATGTTTCTGTCTTATATCTGAAGTTCATCAAATAAGCTTCAAAAGAACTATTGTTATTTATGAAGATGATAATATTCTTGATGATAATATAATTGATGTTTTTATCGATGAACTTATAGAAAATCAAATGCCTTTTATGAAAATAAACACAAGAGAAGAATTACTTAAACTTAGCAAGATATATGATGGCACTATGTTAATTGTTAGTTATTATAAACATTGTGAAGAAACATTGAATGTTGATCTGTCAATTTTCTATATCAACTTCAAGTATATTTTTATTATTGATTCATATTTAGATGAAGTGTGTATTCAAGCCTTAGAACAAACTCTATCTCCCGTTCTATATTATGGTATTACATTCCTTACAAGGGATCAAGATGATATTTATAAATTGGCAACATTAATTCCGGAAATCGATGAACGTTCGTGTCGTGTATCTGAAAATGCACCGATGAAAGTTATAAACACATGTCAAAATGGTACGCTTGAAAAGACTAAAACAACCGATATATTTCCCGTAAAAACCCCAAAAAATTTGAAAAAATGTAATTTTAATGTCGGAATGGCGACACTATTTCCATATTCAGTGTTGGATAAGAAAGAGTCATATAAAGATCTCGATCTTGTAAACGACAAAATCTATGGCGCAGACATAGAATATATGAAAATATTTGCAAACATATTTAATGCTACGCTAAAAATGTATTACATATTTAGAGAAGAAGAAAATCCCTATTTAGATTTTCATTTTTTAAAATATCTATTTAATGGGACATTAGACGCCTGTGCAGGTGGTCTTTATAGAATATATGGTGACGTCGTAACCTACTCTGGTATATATTCAGGACAGTCAGTAATTTGGACTTACACAGTAGAAAGACAAATAAGATCTTGGCAATCATTAATAGTTAAAATAACGGGTCTTTATATATTTTTTGTATTTTATATAATCTACACAGCACTTTGGAAACTGCTTAATAAATATGATAATAGATCTGATTCAGTACAAGATACCCTTATCTACGCCTGGGGAGCGTTAATGGGTACGTCGGGGTTACAGGACGCTCGTTGTCTAAAGCAGAAAATCTTAAATGTTTTTTACTTGATCATGTGTATACATTTGTCATCGTATATTGGAACTCAGCTTTATTACTATCTAACTATAGAAGAACCGCCGCAAACATTTAAGACTGTAGATGAATTGGCGCTTTCAGATAGAACACCATATTTAAGGTCTCTAACAAAGTATTTTATCGATGACAAAAAGCACATGGCGTTTGCGAATACATCACTCGAATGTGATAATTTTAAGGATTGTGAAAAAGCGATGCTAAAGCATAAAGGTTCAACTATTATAATCGATGGGCAGCTGCCTTCACTACAAGCAGCCACATCAGTTAACGACGAGGCGAGAGTCTTAGGTGTTCCTCAAGTAATTCTGTTCGTTTATCACGAAATGCTTATGAGAAAGGATCACATGCTCGTGACAAAATTCGATAAGATAACCAGGAGATTATTTGAAGCCGGTATCTGTCACAAATTGTATATAGAGGCTATTGGCATCACTGTAGTGGACCGAGCTAGGATTGCAAATGAGAATATATTGTCGAACAGCTATAGTTGTATAGTCGGCTGCCAAATTACCTTGCGGGAGTCGGCGGGCGCATTTTATATATGGATTATTGGTTGCGCTCTTTCTTGCTGTGTTTTTGTAATTGAAATTATTTTAAATAGAAAACTAAAGAGTAAGACGATCTAAGAATAGATAATTATTTTTCACAGTCAAGTATGAACAAATATAACAAATACTGTTTATATTCAAGCACCGTACACCCTTCCCTAAAAAGAGAACTTTGAAGAGTGGTTTAGTATATTTAGAAGATCACCTTCAGATCCAGCTACATCGTCAGACCAGCTCGATGATTTCATATTATTATTATATTATTATATTGTCACCTGAGATATATAAAAATGGTCTCAGTTTATTTTATTATTACTTGCATTTAATATGCCAACGTGAGTTTAACGCTTGTGAAAATAATGCGTATGTAGTTGAACTTATATATTGCACAATTAAATACATTATTCTAAAATATTGTGTTTTTTTTATTAATAACCTAAATTAATTTATAGGAGTGGCACAGTACAGTACTGTACAGTGTTTGACCGTAAATATGGTAGTTGTGTGCTAATTTTAATAAGGATCATATTAGTTATATCAGTTATTTTGTTTTCCCAACGCTTTACTCTCAATTTTCATGTCCCTGCACTAACCGCTGCGTCGAGTTTCGCAACTCAACACCAAATATCTTGAAACAATTTTCGAAAATGGGGAGCAGAGTGGCTTAGCATAAGGTTCTCTTTGACTTTCCTGCAATTCAGGATAAAGTGAATTTAAAATAATTTTAACCAAGTCTGATATTAAAGGGAAAAATGTTGAAATGGTATTCAATTATCTTGCAACACCAGCAATTTGTTTCCTCAGATTAAGTTTAATGAGAGATTCCAGTGTATTTGTCGGCGAAGCATTTGGTTAATTAAAAAGTTGCAGTCTCCCGTCTCCATTTTTTACAAACTTTGTGACGCGACGTATAGAAATTACATGTTTTGAATTATTGAATTTTTTTTATGTACAATTTTTTTGATTTATAATTAATATTATAGTTAGACAAGGAGATTTGATCGCTCTTTGCTACCCAACTTCGTCCACTTCGCTCGATGTAGTGATAATGATAAATCAATTAATTAATTAATTTATCATTGTCACTACATTTTAATAAATAAATAATAAAACTCTTTGTAGCATAACTATGTCAATTATGTTATCTTGTATTATAACCATCTTACGATAGTGTCACTGACACGATATTCCTGATTTTATTTAGCTATATACTTTTAAATTACTCACGTTGAACTTTAAAATAAAAATAACACCTAGAGATTGAGACCTTTCTATTCCGTTTTTCGCTATCTAAAAATTGTAAGTTATGTACGTATACAAGGGCCGTCGTGGCGAAGTGAGACAATATCTTACTGTACGACGGTTGTGGATTCTATTCCCGCTCTAGGAAATGTTTCACTTTCATTTCTTCACACTCGTATAAATACAAAGCGTGGTGTCGAGATCCGTCATTAGAGGTTTTCGTTTTTTGATATCGTATGTATCGTATATCCGTCGTATCGTATAATCGTATAAAAATAACACCTAGAGATTGTGTGTTTGAGACATTTCTAGTCCGTTTTTCGCTATCTAAAAATTGTAAGTAATGTACCTACGCATATAAGGGTCGTCGTGGCGAAGTGGGACAATATCTGACTGTAAGCACGATGGTTATGGATTCTATTCCTGCTCGAGGGAATGTTTTACTTTCATTTCTTCACACTCGCATAAATATAAAGCGTGGTGTTGAGATCCGTTATTAGAGGTTTTCGTTTTTTGATATCGTATGATAAATATCAAATATGTTTTGTTATATTTTGTTTTATTCTCTGGTCATGGCAGATTTGCTAACCTTACTGTTGTAAGATTAGCAAACCTGCAATGACCGGAGAATGAAAAATGTATTTTTTAAATCCAATAAGCGGAATTTCAATAATTTATTTACTCAATATTAAATTTGCTTGTATCTTTTACTTGGATGCAGAAAATTTCAATTGCAAAATTAAATAAAATAATGAACGATCGAAATATGTAAAATACGTTTTCAATACCGAGACGGAGTAAAATCCACTGATAAGGCCTCAATGTTTCAGACTTTTCATAATATTTTTACATTTTAACGTTTCGTTTTCAAATCGAATATGGAAAATTTGTTATTTCGTACATTTTGTTGGATGTTATTTTAATATTTTTTTGGTTGTTTCCTTTTTTTATATATTTTCTTATTAATTTCGAAAAACTAACGCAAACGAAGTAACAGGCGATTACTAGTTTTTATTTCTGACCATTTGGAAGATAAATAGAATTAACTTTTAATTATGTTTGTCTACTTCTTAGAATGCAATGTTGCTTTTAATTAGGGAATTTAGTATATAATTGTGAATATTATTATTATTTTAATGTAAATAATAATATATGCTATCAATAAACTTGAAGTAATTGAAAAAAAGATTTTTCTTCTGTTTTGAGGCCAGTCGTGGCGCAGCGGCATGAAGTGCGCCTATAAAACCGACTGGTTGTGATTGTTGTGGGATGAAATATTTAGTTAAATTTATATTTCCATTTCTTCGCTCTGGTATTGAGGCAAATCGCGGCGTTGAGTTCTGCCACTCCTTCCTCCAGAATTCGGCTGAAAGTGGGGAACGGAGTGTCTTAACACTAGGTTTCCTCTGCCTACCCTGCTGTCTGCAGGATACAGCGTGAAGCTGATTTGATTTATTCTTCTGTTCAGGCCAGATTTTCGCCTACTCGAACGTAGCAGAACCGTTCTCTATTAAAATAAAGGAAGGAGGCCAACGTCAAAAAGGACAAAAATTCATTATGATGATACCTAAATATGTATATATATACCTAAATTATTCATTATGATGATTAAAAAAACTAATTTTATCAGGATTACATAAATAATAACAAAATGTTCCCCGTTTTATACAATAATTTATGAATTTCTTATATAGGTAGGTATATAATGAAAGTCGAAAGTCCCCTTGCAGTCGAATTCTCGAGGCTTTGCGTAGAGAAACCACAGCTAATAAATTTGTTAAATATTTTATTTCCTCGAGTAGGGTCGAACCCGTTGCGTTCACAACAACACGTTTGTGCCTCAGCGCCAAGCCTGGCCTTCTATCTATTATTTTATTTATCAAATCGTTTATTTTCTTGTAAAAATTATTACTATTCCATTTTTATATAGTCTCTAAATTAAAATTCAGTTACTGTAGAATCAAGAATGCAATTAAATTAGTAAAATATTTTTAATATTACAAACTTAAATTGCTGTTTCGGTTAAGAATTGCTTGTTGCAAAGAAAATATTGCAGAATTAGTAATATAACGAACATACAAAGGCATATTTGAAAAATTTTTTGAGAGCAACTTTTGTTTACACAATTTATAGTTGCATTTCTTTATGAAATTGAGCTGATTTTCTTGTAAATGCATGGAAAAGCTAAAAATTACCCTGTAGGGTCAATTATATTTACAAACTACGTAGATAAAGGAGTTTCACACTTTTCCTGCGTAGTAGGGTAGAGAGAGGGACTATAGTATAATATAGAACACTCGATTTCTCACTTAACGCCCAATTTTCACGACATTACATGTTGAATGTCAAAACTATAACTCGCGCTGTGTCTTGTTGTTTTTACAAGAAAATAAAAATAATTGAATTCCCTATGTGGAATCGAATCTACAAACACCACGGCGACCTCAACGAACAAAAACCATTCAAAATACATGGAAACCATTTGATTAAAAGCAAAGTAGCCAGATCAGTTTGGATTAAAACTATTTCAAGTGAAATGAAATGAATGCGACGGAGCGTAAACTCCATCAAAAGTTTATAGAAAAGATCTTTTTGAGGCCGCTTCCCAGCGTCTTGTGAAAAGATGCGGATCTTGAAGGCTGGATGTCAAGTTGGGAATATAAAATATTTTATTAAATTCTCGTGTTTTTCAAAATACTTATTTTAGACTGAAATAATTGATGGGATATTAATTAGGAAAAATATTTTTTTTCCACATGCTAAATGAAATATTAAGAACAAATAAAAATGTTAACTTAGCAAGACTCGAACCCGTGTCTCTTGGAAACTCTTCACATTAAAATGTTTCAAATGTTTATAACTTATGTGTTATTCGGATATATAAGCTATATTACTGTAAATCAGCTTCACGCTGCATCCCGTGCAGCAGGATAGGCAGAGGGAAACTGTAAAGTTTCATTTAAATTCGTTCAGCAGTTCACCTGTAAAGTATAATAAAAATACAAATATTCAGATTTATAGTATTATTAGCAGAATGAAATATGATGCATTCGGCATATAACCCTAGTATGATCTGTAAATAGTTATAATTGTAGAGCAATTCTAATTAAACTCTAATACAAAACTAAGATAAGGAACGATCAAGCGTGACTTGATAAGCTGACGACATATCCTAGGCTATAGTTAGTGATACTGCAGGTAACTTGGTAGCCACTTTTACGTGATAGCGAAAACTGATCAACCTCGGCTCGCACTTAGCCGATCTAGGTGCCTACAGCCCTGTTTGAGACATTGAAGCTTTTGTGTTTCCTGTCGGCTGTTCTCGTTCTGTTCAGTCCATGATTCAAAAGTATTTACAATGGTCTATTTGAATAAAGATTTTTTTAAATTTGAATTTGGCAGCTCGATCGGCCTCTATGAAACATTGTATCATTCGTAATAAGTTCTTTGATTTTCACGATGTATCATTCGAGTTTTATACGATAGGTTTTGTTTTTTTTTTATGGAAAAGACACGGCAAACGAGCGTGCGGGTCACCTGATGGTAAGTGATTACCGCCGCCCACGACCCCGTGCAACCCCAAAGTAGTTACAGGTGCGTTGCCGGCCTTTAAGATGGGTTGGGCGCCGGGGCCCGGCATTACCTGATAAGTGGCATAAAGCCACTACTTCACGCCGGTTTTAAATGCCGGGGATGGTAATGATCCGGTCGAGTCTGCCCATGCGTGTTGCCATTGCTGGCGACGTGACTCTACCACACGTACTGTATAATTGTAATAAATAATTGAAAAAAGAAAACAAAAAACGAGACTGCATAAACTAAATTAATAATATTCAGTATAACTTGCGTTACCAAGACATCTGAATCGACACACTAGTTTAAAAGTTACAAGGGAACAAAAGAACGAAGATACAAGCATATATTCGTAAACTCATTTCTTTTTCTTTAACCTCCTTTAGTAGTAAAGTGGATCACTGGACCAGGGACTACCTACAGTAAAACAACGATACTGCCATACTCCGAGCTGCCCCCGAGCGGCTAGAACAGAAGCGATACAATAACTTAATTAAATCACACACAACAGCACGCTCTGAATATCTCGCTGACTTCGCTTTTTAGAATATTATAATTTCTTTTGCATGCAAAAATATGCAAGTAACGTTATTTAGTTTTATGTAGATTTTTAATGTATTGTTATATGCAGTTGCACGTTTTTAAGGGCAAAGCGAGGTAGAAAGAGGTACCGACGACCTCGCTATCAGCCGAATGTTCGGCGAAACTCAACGCCGCGTTTTGCCATGTTACCAGAGCGAAAAAATGAAATTATTAATAAACAATAATTATTATTATGAGTGGGAATCAATCCCGAACGTCGGGTTTTCAGTCACACATTTTGCCTCTGAGCCACGACGGCCTCAAGGTACTTTATTATAATTATATTGATTAAACATAACTCGGAACCATCAACATCTGCAATACATTTATTCCACTCCAGTTCATCGAAATCGAGCTGCTGGTATTCCAGTATAAAACTGATATTTAATTACGCTTTAACGCTACACTAACCGAACTAGACTGGAGTCTGGTTGCTTTAGTTAGCTAAACTAATGCTCGAACTTCAACTATTAATTACTCCTAGGTCCAGATGTTAACTTGTCGTCCTTACACAGAATCGACAATTAGGATTTAATTGATGTTAAATTAGTAGAAATAATAATATACTCTTTATTGTACACCCCAAAAAAGAAATAATACAATACAAGTATGAGAAAATGTACAATAGGCGACCTTATCGCTGAAATAGCGATTTCTTCCAGGCAACCTTAAGACGTTGGAAATCGCAAAAAAAAAAAAATAACTAGTGAGTAGGATGTGAACAATACTCAATATAAATAATACATAAACATACACAAAGATAATTACATATATACATACTACCTACATACAAACATACATACATACATACATACATATATACATACATACATACAAAATATTTAATTTATAAATTAGGCAAGTATATTCATACATACTAACAGTATAGAAAAATATACATACATACATGCAATTTTACCGAGTGTCTTTTAGTTATTTTTGCAACATACGTTTTGGATTATTTAATGTTAAAAGTCATCGTTCCTCAATTTCCTTCCAATTTTTGAGATGTTGTGTTTTATAACGAATAACGAAATACGAATTTTATTATGACAGTTTTATTTATGTATTTTTTGTATTTACTAACCAATAAAATCCTCAATTCTAAATTAGCCTAATTAGCACGTTCAATCAAACAATCTCTTCCCTTTTAAAATATTATTTTTTCGAAAATTAAAATATTTGTTTATTTTTTTATTTTATTTATCTTGTTTATAATACGTTCTAATAATAGACATGTCAATAATTTATTCACTCAAAAATATATTTTTCCTATCTTTTACTTGGATGCAGAAAATTTCAATTTTAAAATGAAATAAAACAATTTGTGCGATCGAAATGTGTTATTTTATACATTTTTTGTTTTTAATATATATTTTTAATTGATTTTTTTTAAAAAAGAAAGTTATCCGTTTGACCTGTGTGTACGTGTTGTAGGAATAATTTGAATATGATAATTCATTCAGGCGTTTCCATTACTTGTGCTAAGTTTCGTAAGAGCATAAACAACCATTCGTTTGTATATTTGTCCCTCAATTTCTCGGAAACTAAGCGAGACATGGAAACCTAAGTGAGGTTTATTCCAACTTAGGAAATAGTTGGAGTTTCATTTAAATCGGTTTGTATCCACTTATTTTTGGAACTTATAGGGGACAAATAATGTATCTAGAACACCTAAATCTAAATCTAAAATTAACCGGTATTCATAGTCGGTTTAATATTTTGCAAGCAGTTTTATTAAAAAAAAACGCTTTTGACTTAAAAATATAGGTACCTATTTGTTTTTCCATATCCAATAGGCATTGTATTGTATATATATAGCGAGAATTGGAAAATATTTAAATGATTTATTTTAAAGTCTATTAAAAAGATTTTTTTAACAAAACAACTTTTTTAAAGTCAACTAATTGTAAAAGTATAATTTATTTAATAAAATATCTTACTTTCTACCATTCTATTATTAAGAGATCATCTAGACTTCTCTTTGTGAACGTAATTGTGCCATTTTTCATATTCATTGGATTCACTCTTTGTGGATCGCGAAAGTTTTAACGAACCGCCTATTTCTATTATCTAATTTTGCTGGTAAAATTTTAAAGAATTTTTGTCTTATTTTTATAGTTGTTGAGTATAATGCTACTTAAAATAGTCATTACTTTTTAACGCATATGTGTAAGATCGAAATAAATTTTCAATATTCATAGCTTTATAATTGTTCTAGCGATCCACATTATTTTTGAAATTCCGCACCATAAAAACAAATCCACCAAAGGGACGTATCATTTATCAGAATCGGTTAACTAGTTTAATAGTTACAAGGGAACAAAACAACAAACACACATATATATACGCGCTAAAAACATAATCCTCGCTTTGGGCTTCGTTGCAGTCGGGTAATAAGAAAAAACTCATTCCTTTAGTAGTAAAATGCAAATATCATTGGAGCAGGGACTACCTACAGTAAAACAACGATGCTGCCATACTCCGAGCTGCCCCCAAGCGGCTAAGAGAACAGTGACCATACAATAACTTCTAATTAAATCACACACAACAGCTCGCTCTGATTGTCTCGCTGCGACATTTATTTAGAATATTATAATTTCCTTTGCATATTTTTCTTTCAGTTGTATGTTTTCTTACGTACATCCTCACTTTACGCTCAAGTTTCAAAACATTGAGCGTTGATTGTTGAGTAGTGAAAAAATAACGCCATTCTTGTGTACACCAGAGTGGGACAATAATTAAATTATAATTATTTTACCGACCAGGCAACGAATCCACAACTACCCTACATATAGTCAGACGCTGTTTCATTGTGCAACGACATATAGATAGCAGGATAGGCAGATGAAACGCAGTGTAAATGCTTATCTATTTGTATTACTATCCTAATATTATAAAGCTTAAGATTTTGTTTTATTTAAATCTTTAAAATCTTTAAAAAATCTCTCCTCAAAATAAGTAAAAAGATAAACAACTAAATATATTGTTGTCTTCTATATTGAATGATATAAAGAAAACAGCAAATCGCATAATGTGTTTTATTGAATCAATCATTATTTACAATTACAAAATATACTGATACTGTTGAGCTTGGAGCAGTGCCTGCGACTTGAGACCACAGTATAATATATAATTCAAGTATATTATAAAAATAAATAAATCAGCTTCACGCTCTATCCCGCACACGCAGGGTAGGCAGAGGGAACCTAGTGTTAAGACGCTCCGTTGCCTACTTTCTGCCGAATTCTGGAGGCATTGCCTGTTGCAGAACTCGACGCCGCGCTTAGCCTCGACACAAGAGCGAAGAAATGGAAATATAAATTTAAGTAGTCGGTTTTGCAGTCACACTTCGTGCCACTGCGCCACGACTGGCCTCAAACAAAGTATATTATTATCATGACATATCAGTGTATACTGTTAATTGAATAATTGATACTGTTTTCTTTTTGTTTTTACTATGTTTGCTGGTTCCTCACATTTTTTAATATGTACCTATTTAAGATAAGGAACTCTGTATTTCTCTTTAAATGAAATATAATTTCTTTTTAGAAATAAATTAACTCTTTAACCACAAATAAAACAAGTTAAAAATATTTTGTAAGCTTTAACGCATGTTTACAAACAACCATGGAACTTGTCCTGACAGGTTCCAACATGTGTAAGCGTATATACTTTACGTTTGTGTATTTATGTATTTGGGCTCAAAAGTGGACACTGGCTGTTGAAGATGTTGGAGATGTATACTTTCGTTGATTTAAGATGGCTTTCTTTCTTTTCGTTTGTTTTTTTAGGATAACTTAATCTTTTCTCGACGTCTGATGGTGTTGTCGTTTTTTTGTTAGGTATAATTGACACTAATCATTCCGAAAAAAAAACGAGACCTTTGTACTTCGGTCGCATCCCAACTGAACATTGTAGGGTGATTTTCTTTTTTTTTTAGAGTTGTGAGGTGTGTTTGCCTTTTTTAGAGAAGTGGCTTCTTTCCTTTTTTTAGGTATAATTGACATTATTATAAATATCTCAATTAAGATATAATCACTCAGAAACTTAATGCAGAATGCCACCTCAGTCTACCTGTGACCACGGACTACTCCAAAGTCCTGGTCGGTTTCCAAGAGGCGCTGGTTTGAATCCCGCTATGTTCAAATTTTTATACGTTTTCTAAATAAGTATTTTTCTTTCCTAAGTGTGGAATAACACTTTAAAAATGTTTAAAAATTGTGCAGTGTTGGAAACGTCAGGTTTCCAAAAATATATAATACTAAACACACGCGATTAATCTGGTTAAATAGTTTTATTGAAAAAACTCAGAAACTTGTTTCAAACAAATTTACATGGCATTTCCAAAAAAACGGAACAAATGTGCGTGCCAGTGGCATGTTTCAGGATATGCAAAATATAGCTTGAAGCTAATATGATCTTGTTCGTTACATATTTACGTTATTTCTATTTTACAAATTGTATTTTAAGATTTATGAGGCCAGTCGCGGCGCATGGGCACAAGGGTGTCAGAGTAAACGCTGTTGCGTCACTCTTTGTGCCCCTGCGCCACGACTGGCCTCAATATACCATATCTAATGAATATTATTTGTAGATATTCATTAATATTCTTCAGCAAATAATATAATTTTTTTTCGGTCATTTCCAGTCAGATTCACGATCAGGGGACTCACGGGGAGACCTAATTACGTACATTGTGTGTAGAACAAGCAGCAACCTTTGACGAACATCAAACGTTAATCATTCTCTTTGTAGAATCTGCGTTTTGTAAGCAGAATTAGGTGCCAATATTGATGCCAATTTGGTAGTAAAGGGTAGTATTTCTAAAGATATTTGCCATCAAAACTCACGATATTTAGAATTGGGGATTTTATTGTAATTAAATAAAAAAATACATAAATAGATGCAACTGTCGTGTGTTTGTGCAGCGTTTCCGGTTTACTGTAAGCACGACGAGTGTAGGTTCGATTCCCACTTGGAAATATATTAATTCGTCGCGTCGACGTCGTTCGCGTCGTAATACACAACTTTTTTAAAAAATGGTCAAATTAAGGAACGAAGTGTCTTATTAACATTAAATGATCCAAAACGCATGTTGCAAAAATAACTATAAGGCACTCGATACAATTGTTTATATGTACATATTTATACTAATTTAACATTAATTAAATCCTAATTGTCCATTCTGTGTAAGGACGACAAGTTAACATCTAAAACTAGGAGCAATTAACAGTTAAAGTTCGAACATTAGTTAAACTAACTAAAGCAACCAGACTCCAGTCTAGTTCGGTTAGTGTAGCGTTTAAAGCGTAATTAAATATCAGTTTTATACTGGAATACCAGCAGCTCGATTTTGATGAACTGGAGTGGAATAAATATATTGCAGATGTTGTTTGGTAGTTGCAAGTTCTATTTAATCAATACAAATTTTATAAAGTGTCTTGAGGCGTTCATGGCTCAGTGCCATAAGCGTAAGAATAAAAACGCAACGATTGTGGGTTTGATTCTCAGTTCGGCGGATAATGAACAATGGAGCATCTTAACACAAGGTTTCTCTTGCCTACCCTACCCCTACCCTGCTGTATGCGGGATACAGCGTGAAGGTAAAACGCGCGCAGTAATAGTAAATTACTTTAAAACGATGAAGGTTATGTAAAATACGCCTATAGACCTCGTCGATAAAAAAACTTATCAATAAAAAAATAATGTTCAATAAAACATACTCTTAAATTTTAGAATATTAAGAGTAGACAGATAAACTAACTAACTATAATTAATTAAGAAATAAAGAACAGAGTGTCTTTACACTGCGCTTTCTCTACCTATCCTACTACCTACGAGTACATATCGTTGGGAAGGGAAAGATTCTGACTCTACGTGCGAGAGTTGTGGGTTCGTTGTCTGCTTTGTGAAATGATTATAATAATATTATTTTTATTTCCCCGATTTCGTGCCTACCAGAACGGCGTTAAGTTAGATTAAGAAGTTTCATCACTCAATCTTCAAAACTGAATGTCTCAAAAGTTAGGCGAAAAATGAATACGTAGGTACTTCTGTCTACCTCGATATGTAAGAAAGAAATCGTACAGACGTGAAACTGCAAATAGCAATACATTAAATATCAACATAAAACTAAATAACGTTATTTGCATATTTTTACATGCAAAAGAAATTATAATATTCTAAAAAGCGAAGTCAGCGAGACATTCAGAGCGAGCTGTTGTGTGTGATTTAATTAAGTTATTGTATCGCTTCTGTTCTAGCCGCTCGGGGGCAGCTCGGAGTATGGCAGTATCGTTGTTTTACTGTAGGTAGTCCCTGGTCCAGTGATCCACTTTACTACTAAAGGAGGTTAAAGAAAAAGAAATGAATTTTATTTAATAACCAACTGTAGCGAAGTCCAAAATGAGGATTATGTTTTTAGCGCGAATGTGCATATGTACGTCCGTTGCTTTGTTTCTTTGTAACTGCTAAACCAGTGTACCGATTCTGATAAATGATACGTTCACTTTATATGGTTTTTATTTGTGTCAGGTGTTAAGATCTTCCCTTGCCTGGTGGAGTGAAGATTATATTTCAATTATTTTATTTCTTTTCGTATAAAAAGCGAATGTATAGTCTGTCTATCTTATGATAAGATGTTTCACAGAAGTGGACCCAGCCTCCAAAACGGGTTGTAGTCACCTGTGCCGGCTTAATACGAGTTGGGGTTAATCAGTTTTCGCTTTCACGTAAAAGTGGCTACTACCAAGTTCTACGATGGTAGCATCACTTATCTCCTAGATAATGTCGTAAGCTTATCAAGCCATGCTTTATCATTCTTCATCTTAATGATGTATTAAAGTTTAATTAGAATTGCACTATAATAATAATTATTTTCAGATTACACTAGGGTTGTATACCAGTTGAATTATATTCTATCCCACTAATAACGTGATAAATGTGGAAGTTTGTATGTTTGTTCCACTTAACGCAGGAACTGCTGAATGAATCTGGATGAAACTTTACAATAATATAGATTATATGTCGGAATAACAACTAGGCTAGAATTTATGTAACTGAGTAAAATTCTGGTACCATCATGCTAACTAACCCAAGGTATGCCAAGAAAAAAATATTCTGCAGGCAAAATTCTGTAAATTTACCAGCAAAATTAGATAATAGAAATAGGCGGTTCGTTAAAACTTTAGCGCGATCCACAAAGAGTGAATCCAATGAATATGAAAAATGGCACAATTACGTTCACAAAGAGAAGTCTAGATGATCTCTTAATAATAGAATGGTAGAAAGTAAGATCTTTTATTAGCTAAATTATATTTTTACAATTGGTTGACCTTAAAAAAATTTATTATAAAAGATTTTTGTACAAGTTTATTACGGAAATTTATATCGGTCTTGCCTATCGTAACTCAGTTGTAAAGGTTCTAAGTATGTACGATGATTGTGGGTTCCATTCTCGCTATATAGAAAACTATAAATATGTGTTGGATATGGATGATTCGGTACATCCAAAAAAAAAAGTTTTTTAATAAGCCAAAATCAGTTGTTTTTAAGAAATTTGCGATATTTATATTATGTTGTAATTTTTGTGTAAATTCAAGATTACACTTTAATTTCTTATATTTTTTTTGTTTATTTTTTTTTAAAGTGTCACTACAATTCTAGCCTATTATACTACGCCATATCTCAACATTACATTTTATACACGATTGCAACAACTTGAATATATATTTTTAATATTTTCATTTCTTCGCTCTGGTGTCGAAGGAAAGGGCGGCGTTGAGTTCCACCACTTAGCATACCTCCAGATAGATTCTGTGGGAAAGAGAAGTTATTGGTTATGGAATGTCTTAGCGCTAGATTTATAGGTTCTCTCATCCTACTCTGCTGCGTGCGGGATACAGCATGAAGCTGATATTTGAACAGTTCTTTAAAATATTTTAGTATGGAGCCTTTCTAAAAGGCACGGATTCGAGTCCTGAGTCATTTTTAAACTTCTTAAGAAAAATTTTACACTTAATTAATAATATTTATACTAATTAATTTCCCATCCAGTATTAAAGTCTAAGATAAGTATTTTAAATGGAACGAGAAATTAATATAATATTTTATATTCCCAACTTGACATCCAGCCTTCAAGATCCGCATCTTTTCACAAGACGCTGGGAAGCGGCCTCAAAGAGATCTTTTCTATAAACTTTTGATGGAGTTTACGCTCCGTCGCATTCATTTCATTTCACTTGAAATAGTTTTAATCCAAACTTATCTTGGTATTTTGCTTTTAATCAAATTATTTACAAGTATTTTGAATAGTTTTTGTACGTTGGGGTCGAAGTGGGGTAGTGTAGATTCGATTCCACTCGGGGAAATTACTATTTTTATTTCCTTGCTCTGATAACAAGACAAAGCGCGGATTGTAGTTCTGACATTCTTCATCCAATGTCTTGAAAATTGGGCTGTGCATGGGGAAGTAAGGGTCTTAACACTATATTATCTCTATATATCTTGCTATGCGGGAAAGTGCGTGAAACCTTATTTCGGTATGTTGTTTGTAAATAAAAACCAGCTCTAATCCATAAAAAATTGCATCTAATATTTTTTTAAATATGCCTTTGCATGTTCATTACATTATTAGTCCTGCAGTATTTAATTTAAAATAAGCTTTTCTTCACCATACCAAAGTAGCAATTTAACAATTTGATATTAAAAATATTTTCGTAATTTCGTTGCATTCTTGTACAGTAAGTAAATTTTATGTTATAGGCTATATATATATATATATATATATATATATATATATAAAAATGGAATAGTAGTCGTTTTTAAAAGAAGATAAAGTTACAGATAAGAGGCCAGTCGGGCTGCAGGGGGAAAAGCGTGCAACTGTAAACGCAACAGGTTGAACCCACAACCACTTTCCGTTTCCCACTCGAGGAAATGAAATATTTGATATTTCTCTCCTTCTTCCTCTCTCAGGTCTTTATGGGAATGCATTATCATTAAGTTTCCACGTTCTGCCTGCCCATTGAAGTACTAGCTTTAATTCGGTTTTAACTCGGCAGTAGTTCACATAGAAATAACTGAGATTCTGTATGACATAACACATTCTAAGTGTTCGGGCACTTTACTCTAACTGGGGGTGCAGTGGGACACAACGAAATGATTCACGCAAGGTCATAAAGCCTTCAAATTAAACGTCGCGTTGAGATTCGCTACTCAACACGCAGTATATCCAGAATACGGCGGAAAGTGTGGAACGGAATTGTCTTAATGGGAATGGAGTGTCTTGATACTATGCTTTCAGGTTCCCTCTGCCTACTGTGCTTTGTGCGGGATGCATCGTAAAACTAAAAAAAATGAAATATAAAATCTCGTTACAGATATGCTTACAACATAAATAAATCGTAACAACCGTATTAGAATTTCGACATAGTCAGATAAAACCTATGGCTTAGTTATGATAACCCTAAGATGGTCCTAGAGAGGAAGTTTCAAATTCAACTCGGTTGTAATTTTTATAGGTTTTCTAAAAATAAAAATAATATAATAAACATCATTTCACACTGTTTTTCCTGCTTTAGCAGTTTTTCGATCTTTGACATTGCTTCTATCCTTTTATAAAAAAATCGTGAATTCTCATATAAAACGCGGAAATCCTTATTAATGTAGTCCTGATAAAATTGGTTTTTTATCAGGTATCATCATAATAAACTTTGGTCCTTTTTGACGTTTGCCTCCTTCCTCTATTTTAATGTCGATTGGCTCTGCACCGTTCGAATAGGCGACGATCTGGCCTGAACAGAAAAAAGATGATATTTATTTTTCAAATGGTCAGAAATAATACTAGTTGTCGCCCGTAACTATGTTTTCGGTGGTTTATTTAAAGTTTTAACTAACTATTTTTATACTGTGAGACCGTCAGGGTACAGTGGCACAAGGGTGTAACTTACGGGAGGATTGTAGGTTCGATCCCCACTTGGGGTTTGGATTATTATTTATTAATATTTTCATTTCTTCGCTTTGGCACCAAGGCAAAAAAGCCCGGCGTTAAGTTCCGCCACTCAGCACACAATGTCTAGAAAAATTCGGTAGAAAGTGAGGGACGGCGTATTTTAACATTAACATTTTGACAAAGATATATATGTATATATAGATATTAAGAAAACTTGGGCTGCTTATACGAATGTAATACGTAAATCTATTCAACGGTTCTGGAGATATGGGGTAATAAAGAATATTACGTACATACATACAAGATACGCGCGAAAAAAATAACCCTTCCTTAGCAGTCAGGAAAAAAATAAAACGGACTTCGAATACCTGTTAATTTGGTTGATTTAGGTATTATATATACTTTATATATCTTCTTCAGAAATAAGTAGATACGAACCGATTTAAATGAAACTAATTGTTTCCCAAGTTGGAATATAGGTATAGAACCTCACTTAAATCGAAATGGTTTCAATGGCTCTTTTAGTTTTCATGAAATTTGTATTGTATTGTATATATTCACTTCATATTCAAATCTTATTCAAACAATACAAACTACAAACAGGCAGGTTAAAAGAAATAATTCCTCTTTTTTAAAAATCTATTAAAAGCTATTGTAAGAAAAGGTAAAAAATTAAAAAATATATTGTACTTACAAAATATAAATATCCAACTCCAACAACAAATCATCCAACAAAATGTAGGAAAAAACAATTTTCTCATACTCGATTTAAAAATGAAACGTTAAAATGTGAAAATATTGCGAAAAGTCTGAAACATTGAGGCCTTATCAGTGGATTTTACTCCGTCTTGGTATTGAAAACGTATTTTACACATTGCGATCGTACAAATTGTTTTATTTCATTTTACAATTAAAATTTTCTGCATTCAAGATTCTAAAAGATACGAAAATTTTTATTTTGAATAAATGAATTATGGACATATCGCTTATTAGATCGTATAATAAAAAACACAAACAGAGTAAAAAAAATAGATTTAAAAATAGTCGAAATTAATATAACAAATAGCAAGAGATTATTTAGTTGAACGTGCATCTCAGATCGAGCGATCGATTGGAAGAATGTTTTTAAATTACTCATGTTTCGAGGAAGGAGATATATTACAAAATGCTACGCCCTAAAGAAGTAGACTAGCAATAAAAAAATTCAGCCATTCAATTCATCTATGCAGCATGAGAGCCTCCGCCGCGTGTGCTGCGCAAACGTTTACTTTGTTCACCTATAAAAGTTCTTAATAAGAGACCACGACAGCCTTTATCTATCTTCTAAAAATAAACCACGAAAATTTCGTTTGTAGTAAAATTCAAAATGATGTTTTTTATACCCAGTATCCCTGTATTTTCAAATTCACCAGGTTCCCGACGAATAAAAGATGATGAATAACTTTCATATCTCAACTCTCACGTCTCATACATAATCTCTAACTGTTTATTTTTTAAAATCAATGTTTCAAAGAGTTTTTTATCATTATGATTACAATACTTTTGTCACCAAATAAATATACACGAAATTTTTCAAGACCTCTGAACATTTAATTTCCATACATCGAGTCGCAAATTTTGTAAAAAATGCAGCCGGGAGTCTGCAAATTTTTAGTTAACCAAATGCTTCGCCGACAAATACACTGGAATCTCTTATTAAACTTAATTTGATGAAACAAATTTGTTGCTAGTGTAGTAGTACAAGAAAATTTAATAGCATTTCAACATTTTTCACTTTAATTTCCGACTTGGGATGATTAAATTATTCAAAACAAGCGACCAGCTCGCGGCTTCGCCCGCTTTAACTATGCAACCCGTATTTTCGTAGTTCCAATAAGGAGGTTCCAATTGTTTAAAAAAAAAACAGACTACTTACTATTCTCTTACCCAAAAATACTTAAACGAAAGACATAACCAACTATGTCGCGTTGAAATACATTATAATTATTGGATAACTCCAAAATACGTGCAATCGCTTCTAAATTAACTTTGCTATAGAGCCAGGCGCAGAATTAAAGCATTCTCTCGTCCATTTCCGCAGTAGCTCGGAACGACATCTGGACGTTGACACACTATGGAATTGGAAGCATTATCAAATGCCATCTAGGCGGTCAACTCAGTCAAGAGAGACCCTCGGTTTCATGAGTCGGATTTGGAGGAGGATAGAAAGTCCCTTGGAAGTAGTTCTTTGAGATTTCTCGTTGAGCGATACTCGCTAGGACGTTGTGATGTTATCAGTGTATAGTGCGTAGAGAGCAGGTGATAAAGTGCTGCCCTGGCGAACAACGGCAGCGATCGAGTCGCTGCTAGACCTCGAACTCTCAACTCTCACACAAAATGTGCCGACAAAACGACCGACCGATGGACGGATTGATTGTTTGATTGATTGATGGATTGATGGATCGATGAATGGATGGATGGATGGATGGACGGATGGACGGACGGACGTACCGACCAATAGATCGACCGACCGACCGACCGACCAGCCGACTGACCGACCGGCCGATTGACCGACCGACCGACCGACCGACCGACCAACCGACCGACGGACCGACCGACCGACCGACTGACCGACCGACCAACGAACCGACCGACCGACCCACGGACCGACCGACCGACGGACGGGTGATTGATTGTTTGATTGATTGATGGATTGATGTATTGATGGATTGATGGATTTATGGATTTATGGATTGATGGATTGATGGATTGATGGATTGATGGATTGATGGATTGATGGATTGATGGATTGATGGATTGATGGATTGATTGATTGATTGATTGATTGATTGATTGATTGATTGATTGATTGATTGATTGATAGATTGATGGATTGATTGATTGATTGTGATAGCGTTCGGTGATATTATTGATGTATCAAAATACATACCTCTTTAGGAAGAGGTACGTACTTAACAGAGCAATGTCTAGATCATAAATAAAAGAGTTCTCTTGATCCATCCGCCCGTCCGTCCCTCCATCCATCCATCCATCCATCCTGATACTTCTAATTGTACTTTAAATAAATACGTGAATTTATCAACAGTCAAATAAATAAGATGTTTCTAAAGGCATTCTTTTGCCCAAAATTTTGCCAGCGCGATTCAGAAAACGACGTTTTATGCACATGGCCATCTATGGAAATTACAATTGAACTGTAACCATTCGAACATTGTTAGAAAAATACTACTATGTTTATGTTAAATTTATTATAAATATAGATTACATTTACACGACGTAATTAACGTTTAATATATAATAACTCTACAATATGTTTTATGCGTTATGAATATTCATTATCATATGTAGTCAATAGATATCGTTGCGTATGTTTCAATTTTTTTTTTCAAATATAAAAATCTAAAACTTTAAGTATATTATTTTTTGATAGAGTGTAGCGGTAGCCTTTTCAAACTATAAAATAGATAGCGTTACTTGTATCGAGTTCTACTATCTCAAATATAAGCTTATTGGAAACTTAGATACTTTTATCTTTTGATATAGTGAATCTATTACAATAAAATAAACACTAAAAGTTACTTTGATTTACTGGTAATTTTTACGTATAAAAGTTGCTTAAATATATTGTGTACTTTTTACATGATGCGTGTTCACATAAACAGACAAACAGACAAAAATTCCAAAAATGTTGGAAATGGTTAGTTATCCTTTAACTCTCTGGCTAATTTTTTTTTGAATACTTTCAATGTACAGAAACGACTTTTCTACAGATTTATTATAAGTATAGATATGCATGTTTCTGAATGGCCAGGTAGAGGGAACCCTGTGGTTCCCTCTGACACAAGGTTTCCTTTACAATCTAATACAAATTAAGACACTCTGCTCCCCACTTTCCATCCAATTTTCGAGACATTATATGTTGTATGTAGTTTACGCAGCGTTGAATGCCGGGAAATAAAAATTGAGACTAAAATGTGGGGAATTCGTTATTAATATTAACTAACAACCAACATGTTTAAGGTCAGATGTTGTAGGGGAGAGCGGAGATTCAAGTTCTGATTTTTTATTAAACTCGAATGTTGTTTACAATATTTGTTTTTAGTATTGATACATATCTAGACTTATAATTAAGACAGTTATTTGGGGCATTCCCTTATTTAACCACTTCACAATGTGTTTATATAAACAAATATTGAATGCTCATACTTGATGTGTAATAATTATCTATTTTTAAAACTTTCATTATTTATTTAAAAGAATTTCAATCACAAAGACACAGCAAGAAATAGTGCAACCAAAAATCTATATACAAAATGCATCCGCCGACTCCCGCAAGGTAATTTGGCATCCGACTATAGCTGTTCGACAATATATTCTCATTAAGAATCTTAGCTCTGTCCACAATAGTGATGCCACAACCTCTAAATACAATTTGAGACTGATACCGGCTTCGAATATTCTTCCGGCTATTAAACGGAATTTTGTCACGAGCATGTGATCCTTTCTTATAAGCATTTCGTGATAAACAAACAGTATTACTTGAGGAACACCTAACTAACTCAGTAACTGATTGACTTCTTGATTAACGGTGTTTCGAGCGTGCCAGTTGAGCACCATATCGCCAATGTCACGTTGTACGAAAAAAATCATGCACAAAGCGCAATCGACAGATTATTGTTATAATCCTTCGTTCACTAAGCCTTTGAGCATAAAACCAAGATCGGCTTGGACCAACTAATATTAGGTTGGATAAAGGCGTTATACTTACCTTTATGGGATCTTATCTCGTTCCAGAAATTATTTGAGGACTTATGAAGATGAATATCCGCAAGGGACATCAGATCTTGGGCGGAATTGGACAAATGATCTAATGAGAATCAATAACAAAAATATACTTGAAGTTGAGATTAAAAATTGATAGATAAACATTCAAATTCAATTCTTAGTGAGTCTTAACAGTTCATCTCTTGTGTTTATTTCCATAAAAGACATTTGTTTTCATGTTTTGTCAAGGCATGTTTTTCTTTAAGTGGATCCATAAAAACATCAATTATATTATCATAGTAAATAACAATAGTTCTTTTGAAGCTCATTTGATGAACTTTAGTAATAATACAGAAACATTTCATTAATTGTAGGCTTTCGTTGTTTTCTTCAACCTGAAATATTCCTTCGTTTCTTCCAGCTATTATACGCGCTGTCATTAAAAATATTAAGTTCTTTATAAGAAATTCACAGCGACATGGTTGCGCTCAAACTTTTAACTACATAATATTATACGTATATAAGATTTTTTTTTGTACGTTCTAACATTTGTAGGTAATACATAGACCACATACTAGACAGAGGCGCCGTTAAATTTAATTTTGGCTTACTAGAACAATTTAAACTCAATATTATGAACAGAATACCACCGACGGAGGACAGAGTAGACAATATGCACTCAGTTTACCCTACAAAAAGAGTTTGCTGCTGTCAAATAACTAAATATCATTAGGGCTCACGATAACACGTGTTTGCCAACATGAATGTTGTGAGCTGGATCTCCAAAGCGGAGAATAAAACTAAACTAAAAAGGAGAAAAAAGCTAGTTTAAGCTTCACGCTTTATCCCTAGCGGAGTAGGCAGAGAGAACGGAGCGCCAAAGCGGAGAATATTGATATATATTTAATATAATTTTATAGAGCTAGAGGATCGGCATTCTGTTTTTAAAATTAACTTTCTTTTGAGAAGAAACAAAAGAAATACAAAAAACGCGATATTATTTACATATTATAGGTACATTCAATTCTAAAATATATGTAGCCTATACCGGTGCTCAAAAGCAGTGCAATTATATTAATGACACGTGCGGTCTTACGAGAAAAACCTTTTAAGAAAACAAATCTTTTTCAACGACTTGTTAGATAGATATTAGTATCCGATATGACTTTATAAATATTTATTTATGGATGTAGTAATAATAAAATAATATAAATCAGCTTCGCGCTGTATCACGCACACAGCAGGGTAAGCAGAGGGTACCTAGTGTTAAGACACTCCGTTTCCCATTTTCCACCTAATTCCGTAGGCAAATTTTCTTTTCATAATCTTTTATTTCCGACTATAGCTGAATTGACATTGAATTCTTACATAAGAGATGCAAACCAGGTCGGGAACCTGATGAATTTAAAAATACCGGGATACTGGTTATAAAAAATTTCGGTTTGAATTTTACAATAAACGAAATGTTCGTTAATATGAGCAGGGTCGGCACAGCGAACTTAGTATTAAGACATTCCGTTCTTCACTTTCCGCCGAGTTCTGGAAGCATAGCGTGCTGAGTGGCGGAACTCAACGCCGCGTTTTGCCTCGACACCATAGCAAAGAAATGAAAATATAAATGTGAATAAATATTTCACTTCCTAAAGCGGGGATCGAACCAACAAACGTTAGATTTTACATTCACATTTTGTGCCTCTGCACCAAGATCGGCCTCTATGTAGTAATAATGATATTAGTATTTCTTCTTGGGTTGTATGGGATTACACAATAAGTGAAAAAATTTTTTTTTTATTTTTTTGTAGTATTGTAGTAGTAGTAGTTTATAAATAATAAATTTAATATACAATAAATGAATTGAATATTCCGCCTCGTCTTATTAAAATCTTTACAACGCCATTGCCCATAGGATTATTATACAACTAAAACTATGTATCTTTAGGCGTACTTATTTTATAATATATTTTTTTCATCTTCACGATGTATCCTGCATCTAGAAGGGTAGGTAGAGGTAGCTTAGTGTTAAGACACTCAGCTTTTCACGTTGAATAACGGAACCCAACGTCGCACTTTGCCTCGACACCAGAAGAAATATAAAATATTTCATTTCCTCGAGTGGGAATCGAAGTCACAGCCTGTCGCGTTTACAGTCTCACACTTGTGCCCCTGCGTCATGACTGTTCTACTAAACACTTGTTGCACTTTATTAATCGCAGCCAAATGGTGTAACGGAAATATCTAAGAGAACAGATAAGGAAGATTAAACTTTGAGTTTTATACTTTTAATCTGGTACTTAGATTCTTATATGATATTTAAAATATGTAAAAATAAATCAGTTTCACGCTGTATCCCGCACACAGCAGAGTAGGCAGAGGGAGCCTTGTGTTAAGACACTCCGTTCCCCACTTTCTGCCGAATTCTGGATGCATTACGTGTTTAGTGGCAGACCCAACGCCGCGCTTAGCCTCGACACCAGAGCGAAGAAATGGAAATATAAATTTAAGTAAATATTTCATCTCCTCGAGTGGGGATCGAACCCACAACCAGTCGGTTTTACAGTCACACTTCGTGCCACTGCGCCACGACCAGCCTCAATTTAGTTTTAATTTTAAGCCTTATATTTTTGCGTTTCGCGTTTCTATTTTTTTTGTATTTTGTAAAATTTCTTTCATTCTTTATGTGAGTAAAGTTATTCTCTTTGTGTGTATTTTGTCTTTTAAAAATTCGAACAATTATTCCACAAAAATTGGAACTTTAAATTCACTCCTTAAATAAATATATAAAAAACCGCTAAACTTAATTTTGAATTTCTTAAATATAATTGAATTTTTATTTGAAAATCTAAGAATTCCCTTTTAACTTTATATTAATAGAAAATGTTTTAAAATTCGTTGGAAAGAACTAAAGAAATCACAAATTAAAAATAATTTGATGAAACTTTTAGTTAGCATGTCAGGTGAGAGTAATTTTGTGAAGTTGGCGTTTGGTGAAAAATTGATATAAGTTGCAAGGTGATATTACTGCTGGATGAAATAAGTTAAAAATTATTCGTCGCATTTCTCTTGGATTCAATTATATTATAAATCTTAAATAAAATATGTTTTTATTAGGAACAAATATTACTAACTGAACAATGAAGAAGAATGTGCTCAGGTAGTTTGGGCTCGTCGGAAATGAGTGACAAACTACTGGCAAAAAAGATTTATGTATGAAGTAAATGAGAGTGGTAAGAGAGGGAGAAGAGCTTGCTTGGTTTTTGAGATCACTCGGATCAGTCAAAAAAATTATTTTTTTCGGTTTCTGATAAAAAATGTTTTTATCAAATACAGAACAAATAAAATTTCCCATTCATTTATTCCGTACCACTGTATATTTAAATAAAAGGAAAACCAACTTAAAGCAAAACTTGCAAGAAATTCCACATATACAGTTATACAATATACATATTTTAAGATAAGAAAAGGATGTAGAATTGCTTCGTTGCATAAATGTAATTCGATCGCAGATAAGTTTTGGGTGAATACTGTTGTTTGATGGTATTTGTCTTGAAGGAATAAAGTAAATACGAATAAAGTTTGGTTGGGTTGGGTTGGGAGTTGTGGGTTCGATCCTAGCTAGGGGCATTGAATATTTTATAATTAGTTACCTATCTTAATTGTTGCACCTTATAATACAATTCTAGCTTGGAGCTCAGACACTCGATGGCGAATGTCGAATGGCGACAAGTCCTCGCTCAACAATACAGAGTTCAGCGTTGCGGTGAGCAGAGTGTCTTGCCATTAGTATATCCCTTAAAGTAGGGTAGGAACATCAAATATAGTCTCTTTACCAGAGCGACGAAATGAAAATAGCTCAGTTCAGAATCGAACTCACAACAAGCGCCTTTACAGTCAAACGCTGTGTCGCTGAGCCTCTACAGCCTCATATTAGTATACTTTTTTTTATAATATTTATTTAAAATGAACAGAATTTAAATGTTTTAGTTACCTAGATTATGACATTCTGGCATATTGAAAATTTCAATACCGTTACAATTTATATTCTTCTTACTTACATTCTTTAATTAAGAGATATATATATATATACATCCACTCTAAACACACAAAAAAGTTATTTCATTTGTCACCTTTCCAGATCGATAGTAATGTATATGTATATAAAAATTCCCTTGAGTAGAAACCGATCCGAATTCAATTTCGTTCTGTTATACATTTAATAATTATTCGAAACGAAGAGAAATAGTAAATAATAAAAAAGATACGTTAAAACTATTTGAAAAGTTACCTCAATGGGAGCTGCGGTAGTTCCAAACTACTGAAAGAAGTAGGAGATCTATCGATAGCGTTATACAATAATAAATATAAAGTTAGGCATTGTGAAGGACGACCTTAAATTGTTGTACATGAAGGGTAAGCGGGTTCAAACCTTTTGGAAGGTTTGTTAAATCTACTGATATTAACTACTTTTTTTTTCACTGAGCTTATTTGTATCCCGCTTATAGCAGTTAGCAGTAACTACAGACTCCAGACAACATTTGTCAATTGTCGCTGGTCAGTATCTTTTTTCATCTTTCTTAAAATTATCAGCTATTATTTTCTTGTTTTTAGGTTTGCATGCCTCGAAAATAAAATAACGGATATTTATGTCTATGGTTCTTTGAAACCCAAAAGAAAAGCTTCTATGTCAACGCAATCAAAAGATACGAGCACTTATGTACCGATTTTGCTTCGTTTTATATGACTTTACCTACAAAATTAAAACTTAAACAGTACTTACTGTTATTAAATTTGACACGCAGGGAGAACTTACAATAATTCTGAAAAATATCATTATAAATTTATATTTGTACTTAATTTCACACAAAATATGTGCATATACCTGCAAATTTGCAAAATAGTTAAGACACTCCGTGGCTCACTTTTGCCGCGCTTTCACCTTGTTACCAGAGCGAGGAAATGAAAATAGAAAATAATTCTTTCCTCCGAGTAGGAATCGGTCGTCCGTTTACAATCAAATTCTTGTACCACTGCGCCTCGACGGTCTACCGCTACTGTTTTTTTTTAAAAAACATTGATGATTGAGCTAAAGCTCAATTAAGCTAAACATTAAAAAAACGCTATAGAAGCATATTTCCAAGTTGCATTATGATTAATTTATGATACTAGTCTACGTCCAGACGCGTCCGGTCAAGCGATACACGTCGCTACTTCGTATTCACCGCGTGGAAGGATGCCTTTGCATGAGCTCGTGCTGATGACACGTTTATTTTATCTTCACTATATATAGTACATCTGGTACAGATTTTGCTAAATGGTTCTTTTTGTACAGAATTACATATTTATTTACAAGAAGGGATAGGAGAGTTTCACTTCTTCGCTCTAGCGTCGAGGCAAAGCACGTTACATGAGCTTCGTTTAACTTATATAATTTACTGCTAGAATATTTTAATCAAATGCAAAACAGCTAAAAAGCTTAAAAAAATATATGAAAATGTATTGCGTGGAACTGTCATCAGTATTTATACAGAACATCTTGAAAGCTCCTACTTTGAAGAATTATATGTTGCCAAAAGAGGTGCTTTCTACATTAGAAAATAATACTATAGAGCCAGTAGCGTATCATTATATTTATTGCCTTTATAAAATATAGCGAAAGTTAAATAGGGCGAAATACGAGATATAAAAAAGCATAAAATTGATATTTGCTGCGTGCAATTTGATGCAAGCTGTATGTAATATATTCTTATATTCTTTTTATAATACGAAATTGTAATTATTTAAGAAAAAACAACTTAATGAAGAAAAAACTAATGTTCACAAGTTTTCTTTTTTTCTTCATTTGTAGAGGTTCAAGTTAAAAATTAAACTTTTGTAAATAATATATAATTTAAATTAATTATCTGTAATTTTTATTATATTTATATATGTGTGTGATATATAATAACGGTTACTTTATTCAAGTTCTTTGATTTTCACGATTATTACACATATTAAATGAAACTAATTTAACCGGATTAATCGCGTATATTTAAGATTTTACATTTAGGAAACCCGACGTTTCGAACACTTTACAGTAGTCCGTGGTCACGGGTAAAATCTTAAATATACGCGATTAATCCGGTTAAATTAGTTTCATTTAATATACTTTATTCAATATAATAAATATACCCCGATCTATGATCAAATATAAGATTTGCGTTAAAATTACGCACGACTGTCTTTCTAGGGTTAAAAGAATAATTCAATAAAAGTTTCTCTTAATCGAATAAAATGATAAATAAGATAATTTAACTTTAACTAATTTCTTTTCTTAAAATAATCTCAATTTTTGAAACATTGCATATTGATCGGCGGAACTTGTCACGTTTTGTATAGCGAAAAAATAATATAACTCATTTCTACGACTAGGAATCGAACCCACAACTGTCGTGTTTCCATTCAGACGTTGTACCGTTGCGCCACGATGGCCTCGAACGGTTTTTTAGTAATATATAAAGGCCGGACATTATTATAGCTGTATTAGGTGTATATTTCTTGATAAGAGAGACCCTGAAAGCACTTTTATTTAGAGACCACAGATTCACAGCGATACAGTGTCTAATTGTAATGTTATAATAATTGTAATTTTAATTCTTATTCGGAGGAACTGTTATATATTTTTTTTATTACTCCGCTTTGGTAAGGTACATTTTAGCGTTAAGTTATGCCACTCGATACGCAATGAGGCATAGAGTAGAGAACGGAGCTTCGTAGGATTAGATTCTCAGCCTACCGCAAGGTAGGCGGTGAGGTGTATGGAACAATTTTGTATTCAACTTATACTTGCAAATATTTTTTTTTTATAGAAACAAAGCTATCAAAAATATAGTCACATTAACCAGCTTTTATTCTTACATACAAGTAGGTACTCTCTTTATCCTGTTGAACTCATTTTAACCTACAATTAGGGTCAGTAGCAACAAGTTAGTAATTGTCACAACAACTGTGCAGATAATTTACGAGACTCGTTATTTTTTATCCGACTGTGCTAATGGAAGAAAGGATTATGTATTTATTATAAAGACTATATTAATAAAAACATATTTATATATATTATGTAAAAATACGAAGAATTAATTATTCCATTTTAATTTAATTCCTTTAGCTATGGGATTTTGGGTGATGATGTTCATTTAATCAACTCAATTATCAACTTACCACTTCGTTGATCTCTATTTATGATGATCAGTCCAGCACCTTTCGCATCCGTCAGCTTGAGGCGACCTTCTTGTCTATCGTCGGTCCACCTGGTAGGTCTACGCACTGTGCGTCGTCAGACTTGAAGCCACCACGTTAATCGCACATTATTTAGATTTAATTTTAACTTCATACATTCACGCTGAAAAGAGACAGAAAAATCGTTTCATTTGTCGCTATCAGTACACTTTACCAGATCGAAAGTAATGTAAATGCATATAAAAATTCCATTGAGTGAAAATGGCTCTAGGTTCGATTTCGTTCATGAATTAATAAAATGTACTATTAGCTTCACATTGTATCCTGCATTCAGTTGGTTAGGCAGAGAGAAAATAATGTTAAGACTCCCAATAACATCCACAGTCCATTTTCGTCTCAAATTCTCAAGCAATGTAGTATGGAGTGGCGGTACTGAACGCCACGCTTTATCTTGATATATCTATATCAGAGCGAGGAAATGGATGGTGGGTATCGAAACGGCAACCGTCGTGTCTTTGTCTGTGTTTCTTATATTTGTTACATATGTATGTATATTCATAAAATTATATTCTACACAAACCCTACACAAAATAATTGTACAACAAAGCCTCGATACTCCGTTGACTTATAAGCGAGTAGTGTCAGCTTCTATAAACTAGAGTGATAGCTATTGTATTGGGATTGGCAGCACAATCAGGAACACCATGTACAATACACAAATGTAGAGTATATGGTATACACTATACAAATATATCATACAATGTACACATCCTGTATACGAAACACCTGCAAACACCTATATTAGACATGCTAGGACCTGTCAGGACACGTTCCATGGTTGATTTTGGGCAATCGTTAGATCTAATAAAATAATTTTTAGTTATTCGCCTATTTTTTTTCTTATTTTAAGAAAAGAAATAGTTAAAGATAAATTATCTTATTTATCATTGTATTCGATTAAGAGAAACTTTTATTGAATTATTCCCTTAACCCTAGAAAGACAGTCGTGCGTAATTTTAACGCAAATCTTATATTTGATCATAGATCGGGGTATATTTATTATATTGAATAAAGTATATTAAATGAAACTAATTTAACCGGATTAATCGCGTATATTTAAGATTTTACCCGTGAAACGTCGGGTTTCCAAAATGTAAAAATCTAAACTCCGTTCTCTACTCTATGCCTCATTACGTATCGAGTGGCATAACTTAACGCTAAAATGTACCTTACCAAAGCGGAGTAATAAAAAATATATATAACAGTTCCTCCGAATAAGAATTAAAATTACAATTATTATAACATTACAATTAGACACTGTATCGCTGTGAATCTGTGGTCTCTAAATAAAAGTGCTTTCAGGGTCTCTCTTATCAAGAAATATACACCTAGTACAGCTATAATATTGTCCGGCCTTTATATATTACTAAAAAAACCGTTCGAGGCCATCGTGGCGCAACGGTACAACGTCTGAATGGAAACACGACAGTTGTGGGTTCTATTCCTATTCGTAGAAATGAGTTATATTATTTTTTCGCTATACAAAACGTGACAAGTTCCGCCGATCAATATGCAATGTTTCAAAAATTGAGAGTACGTGAGGAACGGCCAACGGTTAACACTAGGTTACCTCTGCTGCTGTATGCAGGATAAAGCGTGAAATTTATGTATTTCTTAAATGAAAAAAAAAAACTACTATATTTTATTAAAACTAGTGCAGAAATCACGTAATTGTACTAAAAAAATATTTAAATATGATTCAAAGTTTCTTAAAAAGATAAAAACGATATGAGTAGGAGTAATACGAGAATATTAAATTTGGAGCTATTTAAACTGAGTACAGTAGAATTTGATTTATTTAAAATGTTCTTTTAATCACATTTTTCAAAACCATGCAACAAAGCCGTTGAAATTACGTCTTTAAAAATATAACAAATCATCTTCTTCTATTCTTCCAAGTGTATGTAAAAAAAATGAATGGGACGCCCGAATTTTAGAGCCGTCCCTTCGTTCTCAATTACATTATTACCACTTAAAAAAAAAGACTACCTGGCACAGAAAATGCCGCAAAAGCGTAAAATAGTGAATATGCAACTTGTTTCTGCATAATATAGACAGGTTAAAAATATGTTATCGTTGAATTGTGCTTTATTTTACGCCTTGATACAATGTAAGTAAATGTAAACGTGATGGTAGTGGTTTCAATATTTATTTGGAGAATTGTTATACATTTTTGTTAATTTCACCCTTTATCCCGCATATAGCATGGTAGGCGCGGAGAATCTAGCGTCAACATTCCGTTCTCAACTTTCGAAATCGAGGTATTGGGTGTTGAGTAACGTAACCCATCGCTTAATTTTGTCTTCTAGAGTAGAAGAATAATAATAATTCATTGTCCCAGCTGAGGATTGAACCCACATCCATCACGGTTATAGTCTGACGCTGTCCCATTGTGCCAAAATTGAGAAATATACGTCTTCGTAATCTACTTTTGCTCAGACTTTCCTACATGAAATTTGTAAATGAACAGAAAATTGAGAATGGAGTAAAATCTCAATCAATACATACAAAAATAGTCGTTTAAATAGCTCTGCTTTGAGTTTCGCTATACTTCACGAAATATATGTCGAATTCGGGAAGAAAGAGAGAAAAAGAGAACAATGTTTGGTCACTTCTTTGGCATTAAAATAAAGATTATCTTTAACTAATATCGAATATAGACTGGAATTACGAATGTATCAAAGAGCAGGATGCGACACTTTAAAAAGAGTATTTGTTTCCTCATTGGAGGGATCAAGTGTATTGTGATTTAATAAACGAATATATTTGATCTGGTGCTTATATTAGATAGGAGTTCAATGATCTTTTGTGTAGTCTTAATTTTTGTTTTTATCTTTGCGCTGTATCCTGCACACAGCAGGGTAGGCAGAGGGAACCTAGTGTTAAGATACTCCGTTCTTATTTAGTGTTAAGACATTCCGTTCTCACCTAGTGTTAACACACTGACTTTCAGGCGAATTCTAAATGCATTCTGTTTTAAGTGGCGAAACGGCAACTAGTGCTAAGACTTAAGACACGCCCGTTCTCTGAACGCATAATTTTCTAAGTATTATATTTTTAGGGACGTAAATTAACACCGCGGTTGTATAAGCTTCGACTCATCGGTTTTATGCATATCAAGTCCGTTATCTGCCCAATTTATAAAACATTTAGTTTTGAGTAACCTAACGCCGCACTGTGTCTTATTACTATTATTATTAATATTTTAACGTGAGCGAAAAAATAATAAACTCTACTAATAATAAGTGCAGTTCTTAGCCATTGTTGAGATGCTGTGCTTTTGATTCAAATACAAATTTCACAGTTCAATCATCTCGGATGTCCAAACACTTTCATCTCTTTCTAACACTCACACATCAAATGTTGCCGTCTCACTCTATTCGTGATCCTAGACGCAGCTGATATCGACGCAGCCTTATCACTACATTATCAAACAGGCAATTATAGATTTTATCATCTCATAAATAAAGGTTAAATTAGTTTGTGTTTTTAATATAAGAGGTTGTTCACATACCTGAATGGCCGTATCTCGTAGTATTCTAGAATGGATCCCGCATTCACCAGTATCGCTCCGACCGTTCGAGGAGATAGACGTGTCGGTTAAAAATAAAAACCGGCTTTCGCGAGTTTGCTACACATATTTTTACTTTGATCAAAGTTTTAAGTTATGTGTGTGTTATGTGATAAGTGATCACGAGTCCCAATTGGATAAATTGAAGGTAATTTATGAGTTTTTTTGTAACACGCTGACTGACGGACGAGTTAATTTCTTATGGTATGCAAGTGGAACCTGTTTTTCGTCCGGTCAACCGTGGGAAGGAATTTCGCTGCAATTATTGATACTATTGTTTACTTCAAACGTAACGTTGTGTTTAAGAAATCGTTTAAGACGGTACTTTAAAATGTACTTACTTTAATCATTTTCATTCATTTATGTATACTTCCTTTTATAATTAAAAAAATATATATTAAAAAAAAAACAAAAAAAAGTTTGGTTAAACACGATTATCTCAAGAACTACTGGTTGAAATTAAAAAAAAATCTTGAATGATGATGTATTATCATTTTACTTTACATTATTTGGTGGGAGAAGCCGCCGGTCAAAGCATATATATAAATATTATTTTAGGATTTTATAGCAAAATTTTCCATAAAATCATTTAAGCTTAATAGTCGTTGGAGCGCTATGGTAATATACCAAGAGCCCAGAGCAAACAAGCGATCCATCTCAAGCACCCATTCCAATAATGAGTTCTGATATCGAGAAGGAAACAATGGGACTGCGTTTAACTGGGTTCCCCATTATGTTTGGTTTATTCACGCAATTTCAGTTAAATTTAACTATACGAGTTAAATATAACGTTTTATATGTAGTGACAGTTTTTTGTTTATTTTATTTATGGTTTGGATGATAGTCAAGCTGTTGTTTTTATTGTTTTGGTAATTTAATGTTATTTATTTAATAACTAATATATATATATATATATATATATATATATATATATATATATATATATATATATATATATATATATATATATATATATATATATATATATTTCGTTATTTCTATTGTATAGTAAAAAATTAAAATAAAAAGTAAGTATAGTGTTAAATATTTATATTTGACAAAACATATTGTTATAAGAAACAATTAAATATTACATTATTGTTGAAAGTAAAGTACGAAAAACATGTATCCAACCACCCGAAGTGAAAGTTGATTTAAACGAATTCGGATATCGATGACATTTTATGATTAAAATTTTGAAATCTTTTATAAGTAGGTACTTACCTACTTTTCATTTATTTTATATAGTTTTCTAGGTCAATAGATTGTAGTGTTGAGTCTCTCCGTTCTACAATATTCCCAATTTATACATTCGGTTTCGCCCGCGTGGTCAAATGAAGATACTAAGAATTGTGTATTACACATTTGAGTGCCCGAAGTGACTAGGTACTTGGGTCTACTCAAATACTTACAGAAGGATATATTGATTGCCTTCCTCGATAAATTTTGAGACCAACGCAAACTATATATTCCTGAGATCATCCCGCTCAACCAAACAAACTCTTGAGCTTTGTATTATTGTAGTCTAGTAGTATAAATTAAATATTCAAATTCCTATGAATGAACGAACCCACAATCGTCGCGTAAAGCCACTAATGTACCACAAGGACGTATTATGTAGCCTTTTCTCATAAAATACATTAATATTCTAGCCATGTATAGTGAGTCACATTCAATAGAATATAAATATTATATTCTTAATCGATTTTCTTTGTAATAGAAGCCCAAAAAGCTGTTAGAATTATAATCGATATCGAAGCATATTGTTTATATTTAGTGCTATTTATTTTATTATTAACCATATGTTGATACAGTAAGGTATATAGAGAGAGCCTTTTCGAAACGTGGTTGAGTGTCAGAACTCAACGGCGCGCTTTCTTTTTATATGAGGGTGAAGAAATGAAAATAATTTCAAAAGCAACAATTACATTAGTAACATCACTGGTTTTATTGTTAGTGAATTACTTCACGCTGTGTCCCGAACACAGCAGGGTGGGCAGAGGGAACCTAGTGCTAAGACACTCCGAATTCTGGATGCATTGCGTGTTTAGTGGCAAAACTCAATGACGCTCGACACAACATACAATGGAAATATAAATTTAAGTAAATATTGCATCTCTTCGAGCGGGGATTTTACAGTCACACTTCGTGCCACTGCGCCACTACTGGCCGCAACTTATACATAGTATGGCCAGTCATAACTAACTGCAATCGATAATAAATATATATATAACATAAATAAAGAAGAAATATCTTAGAATTGTACATCTGTTCTCGGAAAGTCTCAAGCTTCACCGTTTGTGTAATATTTAACTTTAAATTGTTAATTGACCATATAAGTAGTTTAGTGTGTTAGTAATAGCCTATAGCCTTCCTTGATAATTTAACTATCCAACACAAAAAGCTTTTTTTGATTCGATCCAACAGTTCCTGAGATTAGCGCGTTCAACCAAATAAACACATCCATACATCCAATTTCGTTCCAAACAATTTGATTGACAAAGTAAATACGTTTTAAAAATATGGCCTACTAAACAGTATTTCTAACTTCGCCGTATAACTCACGTTTATTGTTTTGGGCGTAGAATGATTATTCAGACATTATACCGTCATTTGCCGGTTGGATTTATAACCGCGATACAATGTGGATAGATGTGTGTTTAATGGGGACTAAATTAATTTCTTTTGTGTCTTTTCATTTGAGAGCGTGGTATGTAGGTTCGATGTTCGTTCTGGGCGGGAAACGAACTCACAATAGTCGCGTTTACATTCAGACGTTGTGCCGCTGCGCCAATACGGCCTTAAATTCAGCTTCGCAATAGATGTATTTTTAGCTTCATGCTGTATCTCGCACATAGCAGTAAAAGCAGAGGGAACCTAGGAACCTAGTGTTAGCACTCTGTTCCCATTAAGACACTTTCCGCCGATCTCTGGAGGTGTTGAATGTTGGAATCTAATGCCGCCCTTTGCCTCTTCGCCAGAAAATGAAAATATTAAATATTTCATTTCCTCGAATGGGAATCGATCGACTCACAATCTGTCGTTAATGTCTCATACCCCATCTTATACTCCTGCACTAAAACTGACCTCAATCCCGTGTGATCCCGGCCTAGAATAGGATCATCCTGGTACTGGTGGTGTCGTAAGAGGCGACTAAAGTACGTGTGGTAGAGTCACGTCGCCAGCAATGGCAACACGCATGGGCAGACTCGACCGGATCATTACCACCCCCGGCATTTAAAACCGGCGTGAAGTAGTGGCTTTATGCCACTGCGTTTCGCATCAGGTAATGCCGGGCCCCGGCGCCCAACCCATCTTAAAGGCCGGCAACGCACCTGTAGCTCCTCTGGGGTTGCACGGGGCCGTGGGCGGCGGTAATCACTTACCATCAGGTGACCCGCACGCTCGTTTGCCGTGTCTCTTCCATAAAAAAAAAAAAAAAAAAAAGATTGATTTATAATACAAAAATGAGAAGAAAAGACACGTGACAAGTATGTCACATAATATTGCTGTTGAGGCTGTAGTATAGCTTTTGTTTCTTGTTTATCTGACAACGTGTTTTTCATTATAGGAAAATGGTCTTTCTATCAACATAAAAGGATTTGCGACTGTCAGTAATGTCAGTATTCTATCACGTGTTAAAATATCTTAAATACATTTTATGGCTTAGGATTTCTATATATGATGTATGAAAGTACAGTTATTAAGATACTGACAAAACACAGTCGACGTATGGACTGGAACAGAGTGTCTTAACACTAGGTTGCCTCTGCCTACTCTGCTGCGTGCGGAATACAGTGTGATGCTGATTTAATTTTTTAAATTACTGATCAAAATTTGATAATCCAGTCATATTTTATAATATACAGAAAAACCGAAATAACTCCATTGATATTCTCGTAGATTTCTTCAGGGAAATTCGTTCAGAGATTTCGTTTTTTTTTTGCAATGCTGATCTCGCAAATTGGGGTGCTGGGAATACTTTCAAATACAAACTTCATAAGATATTTCTGTAAAGCTATAGAAACTTGCTATTTACTAGATTATTTCGAAAATGAGGTATACTGTTGTATTGTAATTGTTTATTGATTTTTTTGAATTATATATATATATATATATATATATATATATATATATATATATATATATATATATATATATATATTTGTTTTGTGGTATAGCTTTTTATTTTCAGTTTTTGCGGGATTATAATACTACGTTTATTTAGCAAATACGTTTTTTTCATGTTATAATTAACTAAATTGTACATATTGATGCCGTTGCGGCGTTGATACGTAAATTGAAAATAATTTAAATAACAGATATTCAATTTTCTGGTTAGACAACGCGCGGCTCAGAGTACCGCAGTACACGAATAGTTTCGGCCATTGAGTCTTTTAGTTTATACAGAAAGCTTATACATATCCATATCCATATAATAAAAAGGTGTAAATAATATGATTCTATCATATATAATAAGCGTTGAAACTTAAAGAAGTTTCAAGGCTTATTATCTCAATCTTGTAATGGCGGAAACACGTGGGATTTGAACACGTTGTAAAGGCTGACGTGGGTGTCGATAATACAATGATTTGTATGAAGTCGGTAGGAAGGTATGTAGTAATTGGTTGACGCCTATTGAACCTCATTAGTCAATGTTATGTGGTGATAAGTGATTGTAGGTGATGATCGTGTGGGTCGATTAGTGGTTGTGTTGGGTTCGAATCTTGTTTTAGGGTAATATTAATATCTTTTATAGAAGATTAAATATGAACTGGTATTCAATAATCTATGTCTTTTAATTGAGGGTGTCTTTTAATCGATGATAAAGATTCATTCAAAAAAATTCTAAAAATATTTACAAAATTTATAAAAATATTTTAAAATGCAGCACGAGAGAACGAAAACGCCGACGCGACAGATTTGGTTATGACAAAATTTTAAGAGATTATTCGCTCTACCGACGTTTGCCTTAGATTCTTGTTTTTTAACGTAAAAATATAATTTGAATATATATTTTTAATTTTGTACTTACCCACTTTCATGGCAGAGTCGGTTATGTGACTGGTTTTACTTGTTAAGAGTTTTAATTAACTGTAATCTACCGATGTATATAAGAAATAATCAAATATCATTACTGCGTTGACAGAGGGAATCTAGAGTAAGTACTCTTCGTTCCCGTTAGAACTATAATTACATAAATAATAAAATAAATATTTTATTTTGGTTCCCTTCACTCAACCCGCAATGCCTCTAAAATTCGCCGGAAGGTGGGGAACGGTAGTCTTAATGGGAACGGAGTGTCTTAACACTAGGTTCTCAGATTTCCTGTGCCTACCTTATTATGTACACGATACAGTGTGAAGCTACAAAGAGCAATAAAATTTAAAAATATTCTTTCGGATCATCAATATCTACTATAGAAATCTCCACATTGTTGCTAAAATATATAAAAATTATCAAATTTTTAACTAAAAATTTATGATATAAATCGGTAATTTTATCTGATAGTAACTCATACGTTATTGGTGAAGAATTTCTTATCACCATAACAATTAAACGGTAACTGTGCCAATATTTTACTGATAACTGATAACTTGTTTACGCCAAACTAGTTTTTAATATTGATAGTAAATTTTGAATTAAAATATGTTATTATTTTTTTATGTATAAAGAATATAATTTTAATGTCGGGAGATTCTTTGTCTTTTTTAAATACACCCTGTATTCCGCACATAGCTGATTAGACAGAGAGAAAATGAGAACCCAGTGTTAAGACACTCCTTTCCCGTTAAGATACTTCCGATCCTCACTTTCCGCCGCATTCTAAAGACAATTTGTATCATTACTAAGGAGGTAATGAAAATTTGATGTCTTTTACACTATTCTGGTAGATCATTCGCCCAAATTTGAAACATTAGATACTGGGTTGTATGGAACCCTGTAATCTCAGGAACTACTGGTTTGAGTTGAATAACTATTTACATATTTAAAAAAAAAACATTTATTAAGGAGAGCTGTAGCCTATGTTACACCACACAAACCCTGTCGATGTAGCCGAATATACCCGTGGTCAGAGAATATGTTTGTATTTAACTTTGAATTACGCGCAATGTCTCCAGAATTCATCTGAAAATAGGGAACGGAGTGACTTAACACTAGGTTCCCTCAGTCTATCGTGGATACAGCTATGACGCTAAAAAAAGAACAACTGTAAAATACTGATTTGATGAAGCTTCCGTACGTAGTAATATATTTGTAATAATAATATTATCATCACGGAGAAGTTATGGAATACTCATAACAGAGACTCCAAAATTTATATTTTGTACCGAATTTTGCGGCGCTTTCAGTTTTGAAGTCTGCAACTTAATGCGAATAATAATCTAGTTAGGCCAAAATAGAACTAGTTGTAGCTAACTTCAGTGGAAATTCAAATTGAAAATTTTAACATTTATGTATCTGTTTATTACGGTATATTTTCAACACTTTATGGAAACAGAATTTGTCCGCAAAAATTGAAATTATTTCGTGCTTTAACTATATTCAAAGTATTTTAGGCAGAGGGAACCTGGGGAACTAGTGTCCCATCAAGTTCACTTCCATTCTTCAGTATCAGCCGAATTCTAGCACCAAGTGTTACTGTAAAACCGACTGGTTGTGGGTTCGATCCCCACTCGAGGAAATGAAATATTTACTTAAATTTATATTTCCATTTATTCGCTTTGGTCTCAAGGCTCAGCGCGGCATTGAGTTGTGCTACTCAACACACAATGCCTCCAGAATTTGGCAGAAAGTGGGGAACGGGGTGCCGTTACACTATGTTCCCTCTGTCTGCTGCAGAGCACTGCTGTGTGCGGGATACAGCGTGAAGCTAATTTATTTTATTTTAAACTGTTAAATTAAAATAAATATTAACATTAAATAGTGTTTTATGCGCCATTACGTTTAGGTGTATCACTTTTAATTTTTAAGAAGACGATATGAAATGGCGTAATAATAAAAAAAACGTACTAAATATTTTTAAAATATTATTTTTTGTTGTTGTAGTCAATTGGCAATCTTATTATTAATCAAATAAATATTTCTAATTCCATTTGATATTCCAACACTTAGTTTCATGCATTCCATTTCTTTTCCATATGCACTTTGATTTATAGTTATTTAGAAAACGTATAAAAATTTTAACATAGCGGGACTCGAACCCGCGCCTCCTGGAAACCGACCAGTTTTTATACGTTTTGCAAATAAATATTTTTCTTTCACTAAGTGTGGAATAACACTTTAAAAATGTTAAAAATGCATCTCGACTTTGTTATCTAAGGAGCATAAGAACAGTTTTACGCTTTTAGATTGAGTTTGCATATTTTTAAACGATAATATTGTCGATACAAATCTCATATCACAATAGTTTTTTTTGTTTCTTCTATATAAGGCTGAAACTGCAGAAGGAAAGGAGTAAAAAATAATTGTCAACGCTTATATAGATGATAATGTATTCTTCTTCTTCTATTGCGATCACTTTGTAAAGACACGTGTATGATTTTTCCCGTTTTTTCAGTACTTTTCATTCGAATTCTAGATATTGCATTTTGTATGGCAGCGGAAATTCATTTTTTTTTAAAGAGAGAGAAAACAAATAAAAATAATTAATTGCTACAAGACAATACTCACAAATATCGTGCTAGACGACCCTTTCTTACTGCACCACGATGACCTATTGTAAGATTTGATTTAACAAATCAAATCAGCTTCACGCTGTTTCCCGCACGCAGCAGGGTAGGCAGAGGGAACCTAGTGTTGAGACACTTCGTTCCCCATTTTCCGCCGATTTGATCTGACAATAACTGTTTAAGTGCCAACATATAAGTGCTCACAGACTTAAATTACTTACTAACTAACATTAAATCCTCACAAATCTATACTTTTTTGTAATATTTTAATAATAGTTTTAATCGCCGTCTCTAAGTGTGGCTATCAGTTATTTTCATTATCTATGTCACCACCACATGATAATGTATTTTTATATTTAGTTTTACTTAACTCTAGTCTAGTATGTAGTTAATTGTCCCCCGCGCTCTCAGCTTTGGTCACGCATTCTATTTTTATCTATACCGCAATGGAGGTGCCTTATAATTTAGCGTTAGTGTCGCTTAAAAACTATTTTAGGAGATTTAGTACAATAAGGCCAAACAGCTGTGTGTTTTTGTTAATTAATTTTGTCTATAAAAAAATCTATGTCAACTTACCTATTGAAATTTTTGAGCAATCTGTTAATAAATTTTTTAGTACTTTAGTGAAACTGGATATTCTTTTTGTATTTGTTTAGTATTAATAAACAAATTTTAGTACAATCTTTATTATAATAATATTTTTTTAATATTATTTGAACAAAAAAAAATATATTGAGAAATAATAAAAAAAAATTAATAACACTCCCACAACCAACCTTGTACAATAGGCCTATTTAAAATTCCATAACATATATTCTGTTCGGCCCACTTAAATAAAAAAAAACATTTATTTGGCCTTGAGGACAATACTGTCAAATTGAAAACTCGTTCAAAAAATTATATCTGTGACTATTCCAAATCATTTAGAATTATTAAAGTCTATTTATATGAATGTAGAGGCCGTCGTGGTCCAGAGGTACAAGTGTGGGATTGTAACACGACGGTTCTAGATTCAATTCTTTTTAAATAAAAACATTTTCTTTTTAAATCACTTTAAATTAAATTTTAGCTTCACGCTATATTTCGGTTGTAGCAATCTAAACCTAAACACATTGTATCAACCGGTGAAATTCAACGACGCGGTTTATCTGGTTTCCAGAACAAGGAAATAACAATAATTCATTTTCCCGAGTAGCAAATTGAAACTACAATCGCCGGGCCGTCTTATACTTAGAACGGCTTCTTTTTCTTTATTTATATAAAAGAAATGATACTCAAATAGTAACAAAAAAAATGTCGTTTTTCATATTTATACCGTAGTAGGTATATAAGTCAATCTTGTAAACCGTATTATATGCGTTCAGCAAAGCGTGACACTGCTATCATATAGTTATTATATTTTGTAAATGTAAAGCAAGCGAGAGTATGAATTTTCTTATAATATGTCATATGATGTTGAATAAATTACATTTTAAGTATCAATTTTTATGTTCTTCTAAGTTTATAACCCTAGTTTATTATATGTGGATATGAATAATAAATATTTACATTCAAAATATCTGTATTAAATTTTGACACAATTTTTACGATGGGATTTTACCGTATTTATAGATAAACAAAATATAAATTGATTTAAAAAAAAAACAGAGAGATATTCCGTTCTTCGATCTCCGCTTCCATTCGAGACATTGCTTGTTGAGATGCGGTATTCAACGTCGTATTTTATAATGTCGTTGTGAAGTCAAAATTCATGCTATGACTTTTTACTCTTTTTTATTTTTTTATGTTTACTCTTCTACTTACTACAATCTGTTGGGGGACGTAAATTCAAGCCGCGTTTTTTTCTGTTACCAAAGTGAAGAAATAAAAATAACTCACTACCGAATAGGAGTCGAACCAACAACCGTCGCGCTTACAGTCATCTGTGCTGCTGCGCCACGACAGTCTCTATAGATAAAAATTTAAATTAAATTAGCTTCACGCTGTATCCCGCACACAGCAGTGTAGGTAGAGGGAACCTAGTCTTAATACACTCTGTGTTAATATACACTCCGCAGGCATTGCTTGTTGAGTGGCAGAACTCAACGTCGCGCTTTGCCATGTCACCGAAGCGCAGAAATGGAAATATAAATTTAAGTAAATATTTCATCTCGTCGAGTGTGGATCGAACCCACAACCAGTCGGTTTTACAGTCACACTTTTAACCACTGTGCCACGACTGGCCTCTATAGATAATATGTTTTTAATAATAAACTAGCATATACCTACGGTTTCCGCTTACGTAGTCCGGTGAAATTAACTAAATATTGTGTATGACACACACATTAAACGAGTAAACGCTAGTTTTTTCAAGTTGAACCATTAATTCCTGAGATTGGCGCGTTCAACCATACTAACTCATCGGCTATGTAATATTAGAATAGATAGATTTATTAGAAGCCTTGAATTACCTAGGTATATGTTTATGTAATGTAAAATGTAACATAATATATTGTGAACCCAAGATTTCTTAGGTTCCGTGTGAATATTCTCATATTACATTATAATATTGACGTCATCGTCATTGACACGCATTTTAATCACAGGTGAAAAGTACCTTAATACGTCCGCGTTGGTTCAAATCCTTCTAATGGGGATACAGCATTTAAATTCTTCTCATCGCATAGTCGACGTCGACGATAAATATTATTATTAAAAAAATTATCGTTGAATTTTGCCTTGTGCAGCTACCTTCGTTTGCGAAGAAACTAAATAATTTTATGCATGTTTATTATTTATTTATTTATTTAGCATCACGCCTTATCCTGCATATTAAAAGGGTAGACAGAGGGCACCTAGGAATCTAGTGCTAAGACACTTCCGTTTCTCACTTTCTGCCGCATTCTGGAAGCATTGTATATCGAACAGTGGTACTCAACGTTACTCTTTGTCTAGGAAATAAATATAACCATCCACCGAATGGGAATCGAACCCACAAATATCGCGCTTACAATCGGATACCCTCTTACTGCGCTACCACGGCCTCATTTGTCATTTTATTATAATAGTTTATTAAGATGTTATTCGATTTCGCGTTTGCAACTTAAATTATTACTTCCAAACTTGCAGACTCTTAACAAGCCAACTTAAGTTAAAGTTTGTCCCAAAATACAGAATATAAAATGAGTTTAATGTATAAACATATAGTTAAGAGTTATGTCAAATGATTTTCTTAGATACTATAATTAGTGCATTATAACAAAGTGGAACAGCGTCTGTAAAGAGAATGTTGTGGATTCTGTTTACCAATTGGGGAAGTATTATAGATACATCACTCAACATACCTACTATTTTTTTCCAAATTTCGAAAACTGGAGAAGGGTGTGTTTCAACAGTAGATTCTCTCTGCCACTCTCCTGTATACATGAAAATATGATAGTGACGACTAAAGACTTTGATAATCGTAACAAATAGAAGTGCTTAAGTATTTTTATTTAAACAAAAAAAATATTTAATCATTAATACATTTTTTTTAAATTAAACGTTATATACGAAAAATTGGAAAATTTATTTTTCTCTTCATTTTGCTGGTTGGTCTTTTGTACCATGTTTATTCAACGATGCAATTCCCAAATGCATGCTGGTATGTGTTTTAATATAATGTAACTAAAAAATATATTCAATAATAGAGACTTTCTACGATACAAGTGACTGTGTTATTTTTATAAAAATAAATATATTAATCTAGTATTATGTGACTTCAATATTAAAGTTATTGAAATGATGTCTACAACATTTTTTCTTTGGATATCGATAGGATTTGGATGGATTTTTCTATGAATATGTATGTGTTGCATATGTTTATTTCCGATTAATGGGCTAAAGCTATAGAAACTTCGTTCCTTTTCTCTACATATTAATATTGGAATAATTATTATGTCTGTAGGTGGATAACTTCTCCAGCAATAGGTCATGGGCGGCGGTAATCACTTACCATCATGTGACCCGAACGCTCTTTTGCCGTGTCTTTTCCATATAAAAAAAGTATGGCTTCATACGCGACTGGTTGTGGGTCCGATCCCCCTTCAAAGAAATGAAATATTTAAATGTATACCACCACCATCACCTGGTCTCAACCACCACACAATGCCTCTAGAAGTTAGCAGAAAGTGGGGCTCTATTTATCCTGCTGTGCGCGGGATACAGCGTAAAGCTGATTTAATTTTGAGTAAATATGAACATTATTACAATAATATTCTAGCATCATAAGATAAAAATAAACCATTACAATAAATATCTTTCAATTCCACGTAAAATTGAAAGGAAAAGGCAACTGGCCATCACAACTCTTCTATCCTGCAACGAATGTGCTGTAGAGGGTATATTTATTGCGATGCCTTATAGGATGGTACTAGTCCTGGCCTTATTTATGGCATCTCTACTGTTTTTGCTTTCGAGCTACAGAATTATGTATGGAACCAACTACGTTTTAGATGTGAAAACAATGGTGTAATTGTGTTTATAGAGAGAGGCATAGTAAATAGAAATAATTAAAAAAATATGTTATTATTTGAAGCCAGTCACGGCACAAGGGGTCCAAATGTGCGACTGTAAACCCGATAGGTTTTAGTTCGAGTCTTATTTGAGAAAATTAAATATTTAATATTTTAATTTTAAATATTTAATTTCCAAGCTAATCCGCGTCATTGAGTTCCGTCACTCGACACGCAATGCTTCCAAAATTCGGAGGCGAGTGAGGAACGTCTCAGGTGTCTCAGTGGGAACGGAGTGTCGTAATACTATACTATGTACGGTAAACACAGTGAAGCTAAATATATTAATACCAAAACGAAAATTCCGACTACTTAAAAATATATTTTCATATCTTCGCTTAGGCACCAAGACAATAAAGCCCGGTGTTGAGTTCTCCCACTCAACACGCAATGCCTCGAAAAATTTGTTAGAAAATTGGGAACGGAGTGTCTCCTACACTAACTGCTGTGTGCGAGAAGCTAACTTGAGTTTTGATTTTGATAGTTTTCCCTGTTTCAAAAGGTTATTTTCATAAGGACCTTCTAAAGTATGTAATGTACTCTTTTAAAATATCTTTTAATTACCATCAACTTCCTTTCAATAGCAACTACTTTACTAATTGTATCAGCTTTTAAAATGGTACTGTAACATATTATAGAACCTGTTTAGTGTATCCGATTTTACGAGTATACATCGACAGTGTCTGTGGTTTTACAAGTTTCAATTAGGTTATAGTCAAACTTGATGTGGGTAAAGCTAATTAAAAATGATTTCGCTTAAGTGTGTTAGACTCTATCGTGGCACAGTTGTTGTATTGGGCAGTTCAGTCTTAGAGGTGTGCGTTGAAATACCCGAGATTTTTTATCTATAACAAAATCAAGGCGTATTCTTAGTTAGTACTATCACGTCTAAGCGTGTGGTTGTAACCGCGACGGTTGTGACTTCGATTCCCACTAGATGGAATGGTTTTTTTTAATATTTTTAAGTATTTTCCTGTTAACTAGGCAAAGTTTGGCGTTGAGATCAGCCGTTTTACACGTAATGCAATCTTAATGGATAACAAGTGAACAATAAACAGTGCCATATATCAGGTTCCCAGCTTCCTTTTGCCAGCCCTTAAAAAAAATTGACAAGAAAATATACTATATGATAAACTCGTAAAACAATATAATTTAAAAATTAACAAAATGTATTGTGCTATGATTTTTTTTAAAACGGACACGATGATTGAAATCCATCCCGACAACCATTGCGATTACATTCGGACAGTGAACCACTTCGCTACGATAGCTTTTTTCTGAGTGACATGACGTTTTTAACTTCTTTTCGCGATGTATTGGAAATTTTTCATCCAATTTCGGGATATTGGACGAAGTTAATGCCACGCTTTTTCTTGTTATCAAAGCGAGGAGATGAGAATATTTGATTTCCCCGAACGGGAATCGAACCGAAATCGTCCCCGCGTATTGTAACATGCTATCCCACTGCGCCACGACGGCACCTAAAGAATTTTAAGGAAGTGAAATTGTAATTTTTAATTAATTATTACATAACTCAAGGAAACACAAGGACATATTAATGTATGATTCATAAAATAAAAATGTATGCTTAAACTGGCTTCTGATAATATCTAATATCCGGTTGAATTATATTAAAATATACATAATATAAATTTGTACGTATACCGTTAAAATTGCTAACTAATAAATACTATTTATTCGTATGTTATTTTTTAATGAATATATTACAATTTTTATTATAGATTTAATACATATATTAATTTTACCTTCGTGATAAATATTTTAATAATGAAATTAATTAGACTATAACAATTTCTTGCGCCCGACACCGCCACGCAACACGCAATGCTTTATAAATTTGGCGGGACTTGGAAACAGAAGTGTCTTAATAGTGGAGTGTCATAACACTTGTCTCCTAGGTACCCTTTGCCAACCTTACTCCCGTTCCTCACTTCCCCCAAATTCTGGACACATAACGTGTTGAGTGGCGAAACTTAACGCAGCGCGTTGCCTCGTTAACAGAGCGAAAAAATTAAAATATTAATTATTTCATTTATTCCTCGAGTGGCTATCGAACCCTCAACCTGCCGCGCTTTCAGTCGCACTCTTGTTTCCCTATGCCACTAATAGCCTCCAGCACTAATCACTTCATCAATATCCTATTATATGGAAACACACGAAGATATACCGTCATAAGATGTTTGCTTTAGCTTGATGACGTAAACCTTATAAAACCATATCGTTCTCCGTATTCACTAGAATCCATAATCTACATACCATAGCGTGTTTTTACGTACGCCTGTGTTGAATTACCACTGCAGAATACTAATTTCTTATACGAGACTTATTTACATTTATAATAAAAAAAACTTAAGAATTTTTACAGGTGTTTAATTTTATCTATATTAAGAAAATTGAAGTAATTTATCAAAGGCTTGTCTCTTTTTTTAAATTTTTATTGGGACATTTTATATTTTTAAGCTTTATACCACATATAATACAGCAAACAGAGTAGTTAGGGAAGGTTGTAGGTTTAATGTCAAAACATTCCGCTTGTCGCCCGAATTTGAAATATACGTATATAGTGGCGGAACTAAACGCCGCCCTTTATCTTACTAAATCAAATAATTGAAACTTGACAATATTACTTTGTCATGACTCGACATTCTTCAAAAAGAAAAGCCAAGAGCGCATCTCCACAGAGTCAAGCATTATTCAATGTTGTAATTTTGATCAAAACTCACTGTGATCCACAATATGTGTCACTCTTGTACATATAAAATAAAACCACGGTTGCGACACTCGGGACGTTGATACTTTACTATTGTGGATTAATATGATATTAAAAATATACTAATTGTATTATTCATGATTGACTATGCTAGTTGTGTGTATTGCCATTATTATATTTTTTTTATTAATTTTATTTTGTTATACCTAACGTAGACACTGTTACAGATTACATATATATTCATTACAAAGATTTCGTACTAATACAGTAAAGTTAACATAAAATTATTAGTCCAACGAGAAAATTTTAATTAAAATTCCCAAGTCACTTTAACATCGTATTACCTACCGTAAGGTACATTCACGTCTTTCGGAAAACCCTTTTCTATGAAGCTATTTCACAATGATAGTAATTGCCATTCCCATTCACAAGATCTAATTGTAACCTAGATCTTTTCACGACTGGCCGTTCAAAATGATTCTTCCAGATTAATATCGCTTCTATCTGGGAGCTGTGAAAAATTGTATGAATTAGTGTGTCCCGTTTTGTCCTGATGTAGCGTTTTATTCAGTTCAAGTGATAAAAGGAAAGTAGTTTAAGTTATAGAAGTATAGTATAGTAAGTGATGAAAGTAAAAGATTAGGTACATTCGTTTAGTTTTTGGTATCTATTTTTTTTATATTAATTGTTTGAGTCTTTTAAAGTAAAAAGATACATTTTCGTTGATCGTCTTTTAATTTGTAATTGTTTTTTTTTATTTATAAGGCTTACTTCAACATGCCGAAATAATAAATTTAAATTATTTTTATCTTTATGCCGCGAGATCATAAAAACCATGTGAAGCCACGAGCAGAAAACCAGTAAGTAATATTGTTATAATAAAACCTATGATTTATCCCGATTTTTATATATTTAAATAAAACTTTTCCACACTCGAGATTAGATAAGATGTTCCTTAAAAATGTAACTCCCTAAACAGAAGGCAATTAAAAGGAAGGCAACTTAGATAGCTTAATAATAAGAAATTATTAATTGAACAGATGAATGCCTTACTCTACCACAATTAGTGACCGCGAAGAAATGAATTCATAAATTATTAAAATATTATTATTATTACTATTTTGTTTAATATTGCTACTTCTTTTATAACATATTAAAAATAACAATTTCAATCACCTTTCTCTTTCTCTCCGCTAAATTTAAGTACTATTGCGAATTGCGATAGTTTAACATCCAGCCAAAGTTTCAACGACCGCTTAACTCTCAATTAGCGGCATTGAATTCAAGAGTTAGTTAACTGATATTCTTATACTGTCTCACTGCTATCTATTTAAATTATCTACTTATCTCAATAAATTTTAATGTAAATTTTGTATGACTTTGGATCGAGTGATTTTGAGTTCATGTGCCTTGCCTATATATACCAATAGAATGTATTATTATATTTTTTGGCTTCACGCTAAACAAAGGGAACTTGGGAATCTAGTGTTAAGACACTCCGTCTCTATTAATACTCTGTCGTTTCCCACTTTCCGTTGAAGTCTTTGTTCCAAACAATAGCAGCAATCAGGGGTAGATTCAAGGCGTTACAATGGGTGAAATCTATTCAGTTAAGATGATTCCTTTACATAATAAAATAAAAAATATTGTAATAATTAACTCTGTTCCTTTCGTTCTCTATTTTCATATATTGTACGTTTTTATGTAAAATGGAAACTATTTAATTTTACAAAATCGTTGTATTATTTCAGATACATTATTTTTTATCTCAATTATACAAAATGAGCCTACAATGACTCATTTTGCTCAATGGCACAGTGGGATAACGTGTTTCTCTCTCTCTGTCTCTCTCTCTTTCCCTGTATCTCTCTCTGCCCTGACACATCCGGGATGAAGGGTAAACCTGAAAAAAATTATATTTTTAGAATATTTCTATAAGCAGTGTGCAAAACTTACAACGTACTTTAAAAAATGACTTGACGGTGACATAATGATGACGATGTGATTGATTGATACTTGACATCAGTAGCCGCGACGTTTCCGTCACTCTCTTTTCAACTGCTTTTCTAGCCATAGTATTTTAGTTAATAGTTTAAAAGCAGATGCAATAACACTTTATGAATGTTAAAAATATTAAATATGTTGATATTGAGAGATCAAAAATATTAACAAAATTTTCAGACATTAGTAAAAAAATATCGTTTACAAGATACCTACGTAACATTTTTTTATTTTTCCATCATCATTTATACACGCTCGAAGTGCGCCACGATTTTTTCGTTTTTTTGCATAGTTAATGTTATATTCTCATGGGAATATTTAAATAAAATACTCGTACTTATGGCGTATATAATTAAATAGGTAATTTAAATATCGTCGAAAAAAAATTACGCAATTAAAAGGTTAACGTCGTTCGTGCGTTTTCACCTGCCTTATGTAACTCAACTGCCGCATTTTTAATAAAGGTCGAGTTTGTTATATTTCTGCATTTAAGCAGGTGTGTCATGTATATATATGCTTAAGTTGTTTTTTTATTAAATTATATTTTGCAATTGTAAACGTGATAGGTTGTGGGTTTGATTCCCAGTCGACGAAATGAAATATTTAATATTTTCATTTTGTCGCTCTGGTAACAAGGTACACCGTGGCGTTGATTTGCTTCACTCAACACGCAACGCCTCCAAAAAGAAGGAATGGAGGAGGTCTTAATGGGATACGGAGTGTTTTAACACTAGGTTACCAGGTTTCCTCTGCCTACTCTAGTATGTACTTATAGCTGTATAGCGCCGTATTCTGGTGGCATTGTGTGTTGAGTGGCAGAACTCAACGCCGCGCTTTGACTCGACGCCAAAGCGAAGAAATGTACATATAAATTTATGTAAATATTTCATCACCTCGAGTGGGGATCGAACCTACAGTTCCTCGATTTTACAGTCACACTTTGGGCCCCTGCGCCACGACTGGCCTCAATAATACAATATTTACAGGACTTATTATGTCCCAGATAGAAAATGAGATAAGGTTTGAGAATAGCAACAATAATTGAGTATCTTTTATAGTTGTTATTGGCGCTTCAAGATATAAGTCTTATTTTCTCTCAAGTCTTACTCTACACTTTACGGAGTAAGCTGAAAAATTAAGAGTTTTCATTTGACATTACATTTCTACTTGTTAAAGATAATTTCTTAATATTTAAATTGTTTCAGCTTCAGGAATTTAGCGGGGTAGGCAGAGGGAACACACTCCGTTCCCTAAGCACTTCCGAATATATGAGGAATTACATGTTGAGTACTTTGTATTGTTACCAGAGCAAAAAAAAATAAAATATGAGTAAATAATATTTCATTCCTCGAAGTGGGAATCGGACATAACCGTCGTGTTTAAAGTCGCTTGTGCCACTGCGCCATAACGGCCTACCTTTTAAATATGTGAGATAATATTTGTGATGCCATATTAAATTTGTTTTGCACAATATAGCGTGTAGAGAATATCATCTGGCAATACAGCATTTAACGAAACGACAAATCGATATTATCGGGCTCTCTTTGTTTACTCTACCAATTGTAGAATCGAGTAATGAAACTGAATTGATTTTTGTTCATAGAGTTCATTTTAAATAGGTTTTGATGATAGAATGTCACTTATTTTTTACATTTTTAAGGTGTTATTCTATACTTAGAAAAGAAAAATATTTTTTTGAAAACATAAAAAAAATCCCTGCTTCTTACATTTTTTATGCTTCTTAAAAAACATGAATGACAGCTAGTATAAATAGCTTCATGTTTCATCCTATATATCCACCTCCTGGTTTCCACTTCCCATCCTATAGGGTGGGCAGAGGACACCAGCGTCCAATTTTCGAGACGTTGTGTTTTCTGTCACAGAACTCAATGCCGTGCATTGTATTGTTACGAGACGAGGAAAATATTTTTTCCACAGAAAAAGAATTGAACCCATAACCGTCGCGATTACCGTCAGACGAGACGAAAAAAAAATGTTAGGCCACACTGCTAACAGTGGGACAGCATCCAAAACCGAATGTTAAAATTATAGTTGTGGGTTCCTCTTACTCGGAGAAATATTGAATTTAATATGAGTTCTGCCACTCAACACGCAATGCCAATGTTGGAAAATGAAGAATGGAAGTGAAGAAGGAACTGAATACTAGGTTCCCACGATCCCTCTACTTACCCTGATATGAGCAGAATGTAACGTAAAAAATAAGACAAAGGGCGTCGTTAAGTTCCGCACTAACCAATAAATCTATCCAATTCTTGCACAAAATGGATAACGTGTAATTTGTTATCATACCTTTTGTAAGTCAAATACAAGGTAATTCTAATCTTAATGAACAATCTTGAAAAGCATCCGTGTCACTTTCGTAGTTACACGTAATACCACAAACCGATGGCTTCCCCATTTCACATTTACACTAAACCCACAAAATAAATTGTATCATTTATCTAAGCCATTTAGGGAACAAATTAATCTCAGTACTTGTTTCTAATTGACTTTGCAAATTCTTGTGATACTAAATATAAAATAACACAATCTTGATTGATTGCAAGAATTTAGGCAAAATCGTTAGAACTTCTCAAGTTTAGGCTTAATAACTTTTTTTTTTACTTATTAAATTAAATAATATAAAAGTTGAGTTCTGTCGCCAAAGACGACGTCGGAAAAGCGGAGTATTTTGACAATGTCCCGTTCCTACCGCAAAAGAGAAACGAGCAATGCTTAGGAGAAACGTGACGTCTTGTAAATAAAATAGACTTACATTTCCACGAACAAAGAGTTTTGTATTTTGTAATTACTTCGTTTCGCTCCCTAGAACTGAGTGAGTTCATTTCAATTCTTTCCGCCGGACGTTTCTTGGTGAAAATACAAGAATGCAGCTTACTCTTGCCATTTCAAGGTATGCCTTAATGCCAGCCCGCTTTGCTATTTTCTATAGTGGGAACCAGACAAAAATTAAAATATAAAAATCAATTGCTTTAAAATCAAATCCACAACTACCTTGTGTAGAGTTTCTAATTACGGATATTCCTTTTAAAATTGAAAAAAAAAGTTAACTTTATATATCTTTTCCCCTAGTCATGTACCACGTCGCCATTATATTTTTTTTGTTGGACTTAAAAGGAAACTGTTACCAGTAAGGGATATCCATATTTGACTAACATTCTTCATGTATAGCCTAGTTTAGTAGCAAGCCTGTTCCTTCGCAAAACGGATAGGTATTGTATAATAGCTGTTTTTTTTTCTTTCATATAAAAATATTAATATAGAACGAGTAGTTCCTGAGATTAGCTCGTTTAAACAAACAAATTCTTTAGAATTACTGTAATATAAACATTTTGAAATATTTTGTTGTTAAATATACACAATAAGCATCCACTAGCTTACAGGATTTGAAGCAGTAACTTACGCTTCAAAACTCTAAGATTTTGTACCTAATGGTGTAAAAGCAACTAAATATAACATACATTTATACATTACCTTAAATCGTGCGCAAACCGCAGCTATAAAAGTTTATTGTTTCTCGATATATCGAACACGCGAGCACTTTAAGCTGTAGCCATTGACTGTGAAGGGATGAAGAGTTATCCGCTTTTGTTTCATCAGTAACTATTTTTTTTCTATTTCTCCATTTTATTCACAGATTCAAATAGTTACAAAGTAGTTTTTTGAAACGCTATCAGTTTTGTAGTAAGCCCTCTTTCTGTGTTGAAGGTTGTCGTGACGCTCTGGCACGAGCTTGTGACTGTAAACAGTTGTGGGTTCGATTCAGTCAAAAGAATTCTTATTTATTATTATTTTAGAACTTGGTGGAAAGTGCCTTTATAAAAACAGAGTGACTTAGCACTAGGTTCACAAGTTTCCTCTGCCTAACCGACTTAAAAAATCAAAATAAATATTATACTTATGACCAGGCTAATCTGATTTAGGGTCACACTTGTTTCGAATTAAGAATTCATGGCGCATTTCGAGATACAATTTTCGCTACACTTGAGTGTAATTGTAATTATTATTCCGTGTTTTACTGTGTCATCTTAAAACTTTAGTCACAAAAAGTTCTAGAATATTTTCGTGTTATTACATGCCTTATCTACCTTAACCTTTCGTTAGGAACAAGACATTAAAATATAGATAATCTGTTTTGATCTTAATAAACACTTAAAATCAGCTTCACGCTGTATCCCGCACACAGCAGGGTAGGCAGAGGGAACCTAGTGTAAGGCACTTCGTTCCCCACTTTCTGTCGAATTTTGGAGGCATTGCGTGTTGAGTGGCAGAGCTCAACGCCGCGCTTTGCCTCTACAACAGAGCGAAGAAATGGAAATATAAATTTAAGTAAATATTTTATCTCCTCGAGTGGGGATCGAACCCACAACCAGTCGGTTTTACAGTCACACTTTGCACTTGACTGGCCTTATACTACTGCTAATATTAAAAATAACTTTGTCACTGTAAAGTTTATATTTTACGTTCACTTATTTCACAGTGTCTAAGAGTACCAAGAAAACATTTATATAATAAAAAAATATCATTCTTTGAATAGTCCGCTCTCCGTCCTATTGCCGAAACTGCGTGTTGGGCAAAAGAATAAATAATGTATCAAATTACAGAAACAATTCATCAGATCGGAGATCGATCTCACAACCATCACGTTACAGCCAGACAATATCCAGGTGACAACGGCCTCTAATTTTTTTAGCTTCACTGCTTCTGATGCTTGAGTTCTGCTACTCAACACACAATGCCACCAGAATACTCAACTCTAGGCTCCATCTACCTACCCTGCTATATGTGGGATACAGCGTAAAGGTTAAAATAAAAAAAATATACCTTCCACAAGGCAATCAACTCGTTTACGTGTAAACGTCATTCATACAAATAACAATGACAGTATCATTATAAGTTTATATTGAAAAATTGCGGTCAAGGTGACCTTCAGATATATCAAGTAAATTAGCTCGCTTCTGGACTTCCAAACTGGAACACAACAGCGCTCGACTTACACTACTGACAGTAATTTATTAAAAACTTGGTTAAGCTGTTTGATAAGAAACAAAAATACTGACTTACCTTACAATTATAAAGCAGTGTGGAGGCGCAGGGGATGACTGTAACCGCGAGCGTATGACTGTAAACGCGATAGGTTGTAGGTTCGATTCCCATCCCTACGTTGTAGTGTCATGGTAGCGTTGAGTTCGGCGGAATGCCTGTAGGTTCCTTCTGTCTACCCTGCTGACGTAAAAAAACCATTTACAATTCCATTAAAATTTTATGATATTCATCATAAACATTCAATAATACTATCGTTACCGCTCATAATGACGTCGTCTCGTCTATGTCGCTCATAATGACCCGAGGGAATAAATTAATTTAATTTCCTCGCCCTGATAACAACAAGACTAAGCGCAGCGTTGAGTTCCGCCACTCAACTTCTATTGATATATCTACTCGTATAATACGGCCGGCCGTGGCGCAGTGGCACGAAGTGTGACTGTAAAATCGACTGGTTGTGGGTTCGATCCCCACTCGAGGAGATGAAATATTTACTTAAATTTATATTTCCATTTCTTCGCTCTGGTGTCAAGGCAAAGCGCGGCGTTGAGTTCTGCCACTCAACACGCAATGCCTCCAAAATACGGCAGAAAGTGGGGAACGGAGTGTCTTAACACTAGGTTCCCTCTGCCTACCCTGCTGTGTGCGGGATATAGCGTGAAGCTAACTCGTATAATATTGATTCTAAATTCTAAGAGCCTTCATCAATACCAATTTCGGTTTAGCGGTAACAAGATAAATTAGCTTTGTTAATGTTCTCAAATTTGCCTCTTACAAAAGTATTAACGCTAAATTGAATAAATAATGTATCAAATTACAGAAACAATTCATCAGATCGGAGATCGATCTCACAACCATCACGTTACAGCCAGACAATATCCAGGTGACAACGGCCTCTAATTTTTTTAGCTTCACTGCTTCTGATGCTTGAGTTCTGCTACTCAACACACAATGCCACCAGAATACTCAACTCTAGGCTCCATCTACCTACCCTGCTATATGTGGGATACAGCGTAAAGGTTAAAATAAAAAAATATACCTTCCACAAGGCAATCAACTCGTTTACGTGTAAACGTCATTCATACAAATAACAATGACAGTATCATTATAAGTTTATATTGAAAAATTGCGGTCAAGGTGACCTTCAGATATATCAAGTAAATTAGCTCGCTTCTGGACTTCCAAACTGGAACACACCACAGCGCTCGACTTACACTACTGACAGTAATTTATTAAAAACTTGGTTAAGCTGTTGATAAGAAACAAAAATACTGACTTACCCTTACAATTATAAAGCAGTGTGGAGGCGCAGGGGATGACTGTAACCGCGAGCGTATGACTGTAAACGCGATAGGTTGTAGGTTCGATTCCCATCCCTACGTTGTAGTGTCATGGTAGCGTTGAGTTCGGCGGAATGCCTGTAGGTTCCTTCTGTCTACCCTGCTGACGTAAAAAAAACCATTTACAATTCCATTAAAATTTTATGATATTCATCATAAACATTCAATAATACTATCGTTACCGCTCATAATGACGTCGTCTCGTCTATGTCGCTCATAATGACCCGAGGGAATAAATTAATTTAATTTCCTCGCCCTGATAACAACAAGACTAAGCGCAGCGTTGAGTTCCGCCACTCAACTTCTATTGATATATCTACTCGTATAATACGGCCGGCCGTGGCGCAGTGGCACGAAGTGTGACTGTAAAATCGACTGGTTGTGGGTTCGATCCCCACTCGAGGAGATGAAATATTTACTTAAATTTATATTTCCATTTCTTCGCTCTGGTGTCAAGGCAAAGCGCGGCGTTGAGTTCTGCCACTCAACACGCAATGCCTCCAAAATACGGCAGAAAGTGGGGAACGGAGTGTCTTAACACTAGGTTCCCTCTGCCTACCCTGCTGTGTGCGGGATATAGCGTGAAGCTAACTCGTATAATATTGATTCTAAATTCTAAGAGCCTTCATCAATACCAATTTCGGTTTAGCGGTAACAAGATAAATTAGCTTTTGTAATGTTCTCAAATTTGCCTCTTACAAAAGTATTAACGCTAAATTGAATAAATAATGTATCAAATTATATTTTCATATATAAAATGGATGATTGATGTATTGAGATTATTTAAATATCTTTCTTTGCCTTTGGAAACCTAGTGCTGAAACATTCTACGTTAAAATTTTTCTATTTACTCTCTTTCGTATATTTGCATATATATAAAACTCGTGAGTCCAGCTGTGGCGCAGTGGCACAAAGTGTGACTGTAAAATCGGTTGGTTGTGGGTTCGATCCCCATTCGAGGAAATGAAATATTTCCTCTGCCTACCCTGCTTTATTCAGTTAGTCAGTGGGATACAGCATGAAGTTGATTTAATATCTTGAGTCCTAGCGAAAAACAGTTCGCAACCGAACCTAAGGGGATGGATGTCACTCACGTCCGTAGGATTTACCACCTTCTCCTAGGCCCACCCTACACGTGTCCCCTGGGTGGTGCTAAACGAGTGACTAACGCCGAGCCTCTGGCGGCGGTTAATTAACCAGACCAATCCAGACCTAATAAGTCTGTACAGTGAACGTAGGAAATGACTTTCACAAGCCGTAAACTCGTGGTCATGTCTCGCGAGAACGGTGATCTTGGTTTCATCGCCTGGGTCACGAGGTAGAAAACCTCTTTAAAAAATTACCCCAAATCCTAAGATGGGAGACGCGTCGAAAGGATGCATGGCTGTTGGGTGGAACAGTTACTAGCGCCAACTGCAACGCACCTGGCGAACGTTGTAGTATATAGCCTTCACAGTCGGAATGGGAGTAACCCGGTTGTGTGACTTTTATATCTGCCCTACTCGTGGGAGCAACAATGGATACATCTCAAAATCAAACCCAAAACAAACAAGGAAAAACCCTAACTCAACAAATTTTTCACCCTGGCCTCTTTAATAGGCCACGATCACAATCTCTTTCAGACTGTAACCACCACAATACAGACCTACAAACTGAAAGTCGTGCCCAGGAACCTCCTGAAACTGCAAATTGGACCGAAGTCTCCAGCCGCAAAAGACAAAGAAGCAGTCCAGAACTAGATAAGAGCCTAAAACAATCAACGCTCAGTACGTACTGGCTAAGTCAACCAGTAGATATCTCAAACTCCTTCTCTGTGCTCGAAAATGAAGAAAGCAATCCCCCACCTCGATCAGTTCGCATTATACCAAAACCTCCGCCTATATTTGTTGATAAAGTAACAAATATCCGACCGCTAACTAATCTTCTCAATAATACTGTACCAGAACTCTACGAAATTAAGGTTCTACCGAAAGACCAAGTTAGGATTCAATCTAAAACAGTTGATTCCTACCGAACCATTATAAAAGAACTGGACTCTAAGGGTACTGAATACTACTCTTATAAACCAAAGCAAGAGAGAAGCTTTAAAACTATTCTCAAAAACCTACACCCCTCAACTGACGTCGAAGAGATAAGAGATGCTCTTGCTAAGCTTGGTCACACTAGCTGCAATGTATGGAATATGAAAGAAGCCTCGTCAAAAAAACCACTGCGCATGTTTATAGTTGAACTTGAATCAAACTCAAACAACAAAGAAGTCTACAACATTAAAAGACTCTTAAACTGCCGAGTAAGCTTTGAACCGCCCAGACCAAAACGTACAATTCCTCAGTGTAGCAACTGCCAGTCGTATGGGCATACGAAATCTTACTGCCACCGTAAACCAAGATGCATTAAATGTGCTGGTAACCACGCCTCCTCCGCCTGTCTTAGAAAAGAAAGATCTGATAACGTCAAATGTGTACTATGCGAAGGCAACCACCCCGCAAATTACAAAGGCTGCATCGTCTTCAAGGAGCTGCAAAGACAGAAATTTCCTCCGCTACGACAGAAACCACCCAAACCCAACCAAAATGTCCCTACTTCAGTATTCCCAGAAATCTATAACGTTCGAGACTTATCGTATGTCAACGTCGTTCGTAATGCCGCAAAAAGGAACCAAAACTCTACTAAAGGAGAGAATACACAGGAAACTACCCAGTCGCCTCCGCCGCAAGCAACAATGATTAACAGCCAACTGCAACAAGATGAAAAGTCCGCCCAAAATTCTAATGAACTTAAAGATTTAATAGACATGTTCAAACAAATGATGCATCAAATGACAGCCATGACAAGCCTTTTAGTTACTGTAATAACTGAACTACGCTCGTCAGGTCAATATAAGACTAACCAGGATTTTCAGCAGTCGGGAGGGAAGCAGCCCACCTTGCCTGCCCGCCAAATGCCTTCAAACCCATAATCTTTGCTTTATGGAACGCAAATGGGCTATCAAAACATACCTTAGAAGTAAAATCTTTCCTAGACGAGTACAATATTGATATAATGCTCATATCGGAAACACACTTCACTGCCAAAAGTCATTTCATTGTGCCTAAATATAAGCTGTACAGCGCTAATCACCCCGATGGCACAGCACACGCAGGTTCCGCTGTACTAGTCAGAAACAAAATCAAGCATCACGTCCAAAATTTACACTGCAGTGAAGAAGTTCAAGCAACAACTGTCTCTATTGAAAGCTCAAATGGCCCATTACTGATCTCAGCCATTTATATACCACCCAAGCATAACTTAAAAACCGACCAATATACGTCCTTCTTCAATCAACTTGGGAGTAGATTCATTGCTGGAGGAGACTATAATGCAAAACACAGAGACTGGGGATCCAGACTTACTACTACCAAAGGCCGAGAACTCATGAAGACAATTCAACAAAAACACCTACACGTTGCATCTACTTGTGAACCCACATACTGGCCTACTGACCCAAAAAAGAAACCAGATCTCGTGGACTTCTTCATCACTAAAGGTCTCCCTCGCTCAGCCTTACATTGCTACTCAACCTATGACCTATCCTCTGACCACACAGCGGTTATAGCTGAACTGCACAACGACATTGTGGAAGTGGCAAAACCGTGCAAGCTTCATTCAAAAAACACAAATTGGGAACATTTCAGAGAGGTTTTGAGAAAAAACCTGAATACAAACATGCCTCTAAAATCTGATAGTGATATCTCCACAGCAGTTGAGAACCTAACTAAATCCATCCAATCAGCCGCCTGGGACTCAACGCCCTGTCAAAGAGACGTTAAAATCATTCCTATGTATCCACAGATTGTAATTGACTTGATACAAAAAAAGAGAGTAGCTAGAAAGAAATGGCAATCCACTCGTCACCATAACGACAAAAACAAGTTCAATGCTCTGGTCAAACAAGTCAAAAGCACCCTCAATCACATACAAAACAAAGATGTTGAAAAACGCCTCTCTAACTTGGATGCTACTTCTGCAACGGATTATTCTCTGTGGAAAATAACTAAATCTTTGACAAGACCACTTGTGTTTCAATCTCCGCTTCGCCGGAACGATGGCTCTTGGGCAAGGAGTGATGCCGAAAAATCTGAATTGTTTGCTGAGCACCTATCAAGAGTATTTATTCCAAATCCAGCTATGGATTTGACAAAAGAAGACGAGGTCATAAAAGCACTCGCAGTCCCTCACCAGCCCTCACCTCCCATTAAAAAAGTTACTCTCAATGAAGTCTACTCAACCATTAAAAGACTCAGCCTAAATAAAGCCCCCGGTTATGACCTAATTACTACTAAAGTTATGAAAGAACTTCCACACTCGACACTTGTACTGCTTACTGCTATATTTAATGCTATCCTGCGACGAAAGTTTGTTCCTGACCAGTGGAAAGTGGCAGAAATTATTCTCATACCAAAACCCGGAAAAAATCTAGAAGACGTTTCATCGTATCGGCCCATAAGCTTACTCCCTGTTATATCAAAGTTACTCGAAATGCTAATCATGAAACGTCTGACCCCTGAGCTGGCGAAATCTAATACCATTCCAACCCATCAGTTTGGCTTCCGCGAAGCTCATGGTACAATAGAACAGGTTCACCGCTTGGTAGAAGGAATAAATCATGCTCACGAACACAAGAAATATTGCTCGGCAGCTTTCTTAGACATAACACAGGCATTTGATCGAGTGTGGCACGAAGGCCTTCTTTTTAAAATCCTGCAAACTCTGCCCATAAATTTCTATCTTATCATTAAGTCGTACCTCCAAAGTCGGAAATTTTACGTAAAGCACGGTGAAGACAGAACAAGTTTGCGTGAAATTAAGGCAGGTGTTCCACAAGGCAGTGTGATGGGCCCCGTCTTATATCTCATATACACCTATGATCTACCAACCACAAAAGATGTACTTATGGGAACATTTGCGGATGATACTGCACTCATCGCAACCCACAAAAATCCCAGAAAAGCTTCTTACATGCTCCAAGAAAACCTTGACAAAGTCTCAACGTGGTTGAGGGACTGGAGAATCAAAGCAAATGAGAATAAGTCGGTGCAGGTAACTTTTACTCTAAGACACGAAACATGCCCCGCCGTTAACCTAAATGGAATAACAATCCCCCAGTCTGAAAATGTGCGCTACTTAGGCATACATTTGGACCGACGTCTGACTTGGAAAAAGCACATTTTAACAAAAAGAAAAGCTTTGAGTGTACAATTTCGCAAACTATACTGGCTCTTGGCGCAAAACTCAAATCTCTCACTTTACAACAAACTGCTCTTGTACAAAACGATCGTCAAACCAGTCTGGTCCTACGGTGTGGAACTTTGGGGAACTGCAGCAAATTCAAATCTGGACATTGTACAGCGTTTCCAGTCAAAAATGCTTCGAACAATAGCAAACGCTCCGTGGTTTGTCACGAACTCCCAACTCCATCGGGACCTAATGGTGCCTACAGTAAGAGAAGAAATATTGGCCAAAATAAAAACATATACCCGTCGCTTGGAAAGGCACCCAAATGAGTTTGCTTGCGACTTAATGAAGCCCCGTCGCGTCTTCAAACGTATAAAGCGAAGGGCCCCCCAGGATCTTCTCTTATCCTAAAAAAGTATCCTTGTAATACTCCTTCACATTATATGGATATGCCACTGGGTGTATACCATGCACGACAAATACTACGAGATTCACAACAACCAGCTAAATGCCCACAAAGGGCAGATCGCAGGAATAAAAAGAATTTAAAAAAAAAAAAAAAAAAAAAAACCGAACCTAAGTAGCGAAGAACACAGAAATTTGGTATGTATGATGTTTCTGAAGAGAAGGCGAGCACTTATAAAAAAATCCGTAATTTCCTCCCGGGAAATGGGATTTTTTCCTGTTTTAGGCGGCCACCAGTCCATTACAAAATATTGAGAGTTTATGATTAAAACTTTATGTTTCTCTACAAATTTCTAAGTCAGATTAAAGAAAGCTAAGTCACATTGTCATTTAGATTTAAATGAACAAGTATATTTTCAGCCAAGCGATTTTGAGGAAACAGTTCCAGTTTTATCAAAATCAATTTATATTTATGGGAGTATTTACAATATAGACCTTGGTAATTAACAGATATTAAACTAGATTTACATTGTTAAAATATTTTTCATTATTCTACATTATTGAGACATGTCGCCGCGCAGGGGTACAAAATATGATTGTAAACGCGGCAGGTTGTTAATTCGATTCCTGCTCGAAGAAATGAAATAAAACATATTTTCATTTCTTCGCACGCGGCATTGAGTTCCACTACTCAACTCAATACAAAATCCTTTCAGAATTCGGCGGAAAGTGTGGAGCGGAGGGTCGCAACACTAGGCCCCATTTGTCTACCTTGCGGGATACAGGGTGAAGCTAAAAAATAAAATCTACATAATCTACATAACCATATTCTAATATGTAAATAAACATGTATTGATTGAGTATACAGCAATATACTATATAATGTGGTATTAATTTGATCTGCTTGACTGTACTACAGCTCAAAGCGATTGAACTGCAATGCGATGTAATTTCTCGTATTATACGTATGTATATAGGTATTTTTTTATATCTTCTGCATTTTATGAGCGCTTAAGAGAAAATCTAGTGAATCTAGTCTTTTTTTTCTATTCGCTGCATATTTAGCGATATGTTTCGTTAATTTTTAACAGCTTAACGTGTAAGTCAATCTATATAAGAAGGCCAGTCGAAACCCAGGAACACGCGTGTGACTGCAAACGCGACAGGTATGGGTTCGCTTCTCACTTCAGGAAATGTTTTCATTTTAATATTTTTATTTTCTTCGCTCTGGGGTCGAAAAGAGAGTATCTTATGACAAGACAGTGCATTATGTTTTTTTCAGCTTTACTCTGTATCTTATACATAGCAGGGTAGGGAAGAAGGAACCTAATGTTAAGTCACTTCGTTTCGCATTTTTCACCAAATTCTGAAAGCGTTGCATGTCGAGGGGCGAAACTCAACGCTACGTATAGCCTATAACAGAGCGTGGAAATGAAAATATTAAATATTTCATTTCAAACACAATGAATCGAACCTCCAAACGCACATTAGTGCCTCTGCGCCACGACTGCTCTTATCAAATTTGTTATCTGTTTTTCAGTAAACCTTAACCATAATTACAAGACAGTCAAGAAATTTTCTCGTATTATTATAGTAAAATAGGAGCGGGCTAACAGAACTTTTGTATCCAGAGCTTTTTTTGAGAGGAAGTTCATTCGACGTATCTAGCCAGCTTCCTGCGCAGTGCGCTGTTGATACTTTTTTATTGCACGGACTCTTTGAAAATATTTTCTCTCGTTTTTAATATTTTTTTTATAATATGAAAGTTTACAAAGAAATTTTAAAGAGCGGATAGATTTGTGTTTTTATATTGTGAATAGAGGCGGTTGCGTCGTGGGTTCGATTACCACATGAGGGGATGGATTATTTTTATTCCCTCGCTTTAGTAACTAGGCACAGCGCGGCGTTCAGTTCCGTGAATCAACACACAATACGTGGAAAATTGAAGGCTTGATTAACACATACAGCGTGAAGCTATTGAGTTTGTATTTTTTTAAAAAGTTTGTTAATAATATTTAAATATTGTTATTGTTATTTAAATATTGTTAACATTACATGTTATATATGTCACTACCGGTTTTTTAATATTATTTCAAATTAAAATTGTCTCATTTAATATTAATATACTTAATTCCGTTCATGTACCTTGCTTATCTAAACAAGTTTAATGCAGTTTACCAAAATGCTTTTTTAATGATCTTAAGCTTATTGACTTAAACTCACATACTGATTTAAAGATACTGAGCGTTAAGTGGAGATACTCAAAGCATATTTTTAATGTGAATTAAGGAAAGATCTACATATTAAAGTAGCTTTTTTTGTTAAGTTTAAGTTGTGTATGAGTGTGAAATATGTATGTATATTGTAAATGGCATACATATCATATTTTTGAGGCAGGTCATGGCGCAGAGGCAAAGACAAAGTGTGACTGTAAAATCGACTGGTTGTGGGTTCGATCCCCACTCGAGGAAGTGAAATATTTATTCACATTTATATTTTCATTTATTCGCTCTGGTGTCGAGGCAAAGCGCAGCTTTGCGCCGCCATTCAGCACGCAATGCCTATAGAATTTGGCGGAAAGCGGGAAACGGAGTGTCTTAAGACTAGGTTCCCTCTGCCTACCCTGCTGTGCGCGGGATACAGCGTGAAGCTCATATTCTAAGTGCCCAAACTAACTCTGGTTGCAGGTACAGTGACATCACAAACTAACTCTGGTTGCAGGTACGGTTACATCGAAATAATTAACGTGATCTTCACTAAAGATCCTGTCCAATAATTTTTTTTTTAATTAGAACAAATAGTTCCCGAGATTAATACGTTTAGCGAAATTAACAGTTCAGCTTTATAATAGTATAGTATATATAGATGTATAATAGTATAGTACATATGGAGAATATATCTATATTCTCCCATATAGAGTTTGAACCCATAACCATCCCATTAATTCAAGACCCGCCAGCCCCGTGTTAACGTGAATTCCATTTTCACGCTAACGCTATAATAGGTATACGTTGTTTCTCACAAGATAAGATTCTAGAGAAAATTCTACTCTAGCTTGTTATCGTCGTTTTAATCAATTTTTTGGCCGTATCTCGCATGATACGGGATACGGCAGAGGCAACCTTGTGTTAAGACACTCCGCTTTATCACGCACCACCGATTTTTTGAGACATTCCGTGTTGTTTGGTAGAACTCAACACCTCCTTTTACCATATTACCAGAGCGGGGAAATTAAAAATATTTCATTCAATCTATTAGGAATTGATTCCATAACCGTCAAATTTTACAGGCAGACGATGAGCCGCTGCGCCACGAAGTCCTAGACTTTAGTACCTAATTTCAGGACCCTACCTATCTAATATCTAAGTATTTGTAGAAATACCTGTTTCATTGAAGATTCTACAGATTTGCAAAGTCTCCAGCTACTTTCACCCCGAGGTCAACGACCGCACTGTGCTCCACTTGACGCTATTGTATAGCGATATATTTTTATTGCTTCTATAAATAGTCTGCTGAATACCTGTATTGAATCAGTATTGAAGTTACACCGTTGAGACTACGAAAATGTTATTTTCTTTTATGTATTTTTTCGTGTAGATATGTATGTTTATTTTTTTAAAAAGTCAGTTTCACGCTGTATTCCGTACACAGTAGGGTTGGCAAAAACAAACCCAATCTTAAGACACTTTGTTCCCCATTTTCCGCCGAGTTGTGGAGGCATTTGCATTGAAATATTATTTTCTAATATTTTCAAATGTTGGAGGCCTCTGTAGCGCAGTGATACAGAGCCTGATTGGCTACGCGCTGATTGTGGGTTCGATTCACACTTTGAAGGATGAATTATTTTCGTTTTCTCGCTCTGGTACTGAGGAAATACGTGGGGTTAAACTCCGCAACTTAACACGCAATGTCTCGTTTGTAGATAGGAAGAAAATCGAGATGTTTTAACACTAGAATTTTTTTGCACAACCTGTTTTTGCCAATGTGCGGGATACGGCGTAAAGCTAAAAAAAGTACATTACCTTTTATGTTTTATAAATTGACTTCTTCGTTTATTTATTTACTATTTAAATCATTAAATATCATACAGACATTGAATTTACATACCCAGCTCAACCATTAAACTAAAAGAAGACGTCTCCATATTGCTTTATACACACCATACTACACACCCCAAAGAATAAAACGATATTGCAAATAATCTCACCATAAAAAAATAAATTTTCACCAAACATAAGGCTGGCGCTTTCCAGATATACTTCTCGAATGTCTAATACGCCCTCGTATTTAATTTCCCTCGAGTCATATATTTGCTATCTTTGTTTCAACTTGTTAATTGACTAGTCTGTTCTAATTTTCGTAGGCTTAATTAATTGTTTTACTGAGTATGCTTCAATGCAAGAGACTAACTTGGTATATTATTGAGGGTATCAATTCGAGGGTCGGATAATGGTGTGTGATTTAGGTTAACCTTAGTAAATAACATTAAAAAAAACCGGTCAAGTGCGAGTCGGACATCCATGCTGAGGGTTTCGTACCAATTTCAGGATTGTATATCAACGGAAATAACTGATAGAAGTTGATAAACCTAAGTTCGCGAATAAATGTTTTCTTTTTTTACGAAATTAACTACAGGTATAGGTCTATATATATTGTAATCTATATATTCACTTATTAGATTTTTTCTTTCTTTGTATTGCAATTTCTTAATTTATTCCAAAATTCAAAATTAGCTATAATTCCGAGATCTATCTACGGGATGTACCCTGGTTTGATTACGGGCCGAATTTCATGCAAAATGCAGCAAGCACGGCCTCACGCGTATAACGTATGTGCCTATATAACGGTAACGGTAACAATTTTTTGTTCCACAATTAATAAATTTTATTGGACTTATTTATCTATTTGCAGATATCGGACATTAGACCAATATATTTTAACCAACTTGCTACAAAACAATTTAATTGACTTAGCTTGTCGTTGATTTCCAACCGCCCAACCAGAATTCGGCGAAAAGTGGGAAACGCAGTGTCTTAACCCAAGCTTCTCAGGCTCTGTGAAGCAACGTGAAGCAAACATAAATATCTAATAATGTCAATTTAGTTAGGAAATAATCTCAAAAAACTTGACATAGCATTGAATAAAACATGAAAATTGTCCCAAAATTCATCGAATAATTTGTTTCTAAGTTGCCAATAGCTTTGGAAGTTATAAATATAAAATTTCCCTTTCAATTCGTGTCAATTTGCAAATGTAAACAATTTGCCCTTATCTTAAGTCCCGCAGAGGTTGTAGGGACGCTACATTACTGATGTCTTGGCCTAAAATAATAAAAGCTCTGGACGGTCTTGTCATTTAAAAATGTTTGGTGAGCTCAAAGAATATGTAAGCTTGTTTTTTTAGTTTTCACGTTGTATCACGCATAGAGCAGAGTAGACGGAGGAACTTAGTGTTTAGACACTCCGTTTCTTATGCACCGCCCGATCTGACAGACATTGCGTGTTTGGAACTGAACTAGAGAGAAAATGAAAATAATTCAATCCTACAACTGTCATATTTACAGCCAGTCACTTTATCGCTGTTTCTTTTTTAAATATGTTAATTTTAAATTACATATATACGATGACACAAAAAAACTGTTGATGTCTGATTGTTTTTTTCTTTTGTTTTTATTTACTTTTTTTTTATTGAAAAGACACGGCAAATGAGCGCTCGGGTCACCCGATGGTAAGTGACTACCGCCGCCCACGGCCCCGTGCAACACTAGAGCAGTTACAGGTGCGTTGCCGGCCTTTAAGGTGGGTTGGACGCCGGAGCCCGGCATTACCTGATGCGAAACGCAGTGACATAAAGCCACTGCTTCACGCTGGTTTTAAATGCCGGGGGTCGTAATGATCCGGTCGAGTCTACCCATGCGTGTTGCCATAGTAGACAATGAAAACCGACCAGTTAGTACAAAGGTATGATAGTAAACATTGGTTGTGAATTTGATTTACATTCGGAGGAATGATTATATATTGAAATTCGTTTCATTTCCCCTTGGTAAAATAAAGTCGATTTTGAGTTCAACAAACGATGTCTCTATTTCGACAGAAGCGATGTTTCAATGATAGGGGCTATATACCTACCTTCACTATGCGGGATAACGCGTGAAGCTAAACACACCAACAAATGACGACGCAAATATGTTAATTCGGAACGCGACGAAGGCAACGACAAAAAGCATTGTGGAATATAATTTAAAGATGGCTTTGAAAGATAGGAACGCAGCAGTCACCTCTTCCACCATAGCGGTCATGCCCTTATCCTAGTGCAAAATTCCTCACATCCAAATCAATTACGATAAAAGTTTAACATGTTACTTATAATTATGTAATTAAATATATATTGTAATATGTAAAATTGTTAAATATATATATAAATATAAACACTCGCTTAACCTTAGATCTAAGTAAAATTTTGTAAAATAATGTAAAGTTAAAAATATAATTTGCTTATTATAGATATTGATTGTATGTAAACGACAATGTAATTAATATATATGATAAGGATATTAGATATAATAATAAATTTAAAAAGTGTACGGACCAAGTGTCTGTAGTGTTAAGAAATAAAATAAAAAAAAATAAAAAAAAACACACCAACAAAATGAAATTCTTGATCAAAAAGTCAAAGAAAAAACGAAGAAACGACGTAACTTTTAGTAAAAGCACTTAAAAATTATATAATATCTAAAACGTTTAATCCTACCTAATTAAATCTGTGATAATCCTCAACTACGACACTGTTTTCTCAGCATGTGCAAGTGACATCTCCATTTTGCCGTACTATAATGAAACTGTATGAACATGAAGACTTTTGTCAAGCTATTTTGAACTTTAGTTATTTTCAAAATAAAATTGTTTTTGATATGATTGTTGTAATTTGGATGGAAATTCATATAGCAGTACTTAGTTTTAGGTTATCTTTTTGTTATATTTTCTTTGGAAATTGCGATTAGTGTATTCCGTCGATCTACGGGTAACGCCCATACCTGTAATATCTTTAAATTAAATAATAAAGGTAAACGTCTTTAAAAAAATGGAATACAAATTTATCTGCATAAATGGGGAACAGAGTGTCTTAACACTAGGTTACCTCTGCTTATGCCGTTGTGTGCGGCATATAGCGTGAAGAGTGAGCTGATCATAAAAAATCTATATTCTTTCTGTCAACCAATGGTATAAAGTAAAGTCTATGCAGTTCAAAGTGCAAGTACCTAAGGTCGAGTAAACCATGAAATAAACATATACATGTATTTATATATAAACAGAAATTTTATTCTCTTCTTAATGTATGTACAGTAATAAAAATATCCGCAATTTTTATAGACAATTTTAGAGCTAAAATTAACATAAAAGTTAACAGCTAGGATAATAAAATTTAACAACATCGTCCTTTTTATGTTTTATTCAAAGCTAAATGTTACGGGATCCAATTTAATAGATAGTATTAGGAAAAAATATATTAATTTCTCATTATGAAACGACATTGTGTATTTTTGGTAGTATTTGTTTTTAGTTTAAGGTATGGTGTGGTGAAGGGGCACAGGCGTGCGACTGTAAACGCGACATGTTGTTGGTTCGATTCCTACTCGAGGAAATTAAATACTTAATAATATTTACATTGTCTCGCTCTGGTAGTTCCTTAACTCAACACGCCATTACTCCAGATTCCCTTTGTCTATCCTACTATGTGCGGGATACAGCGTGCAGCTAAAAAATGTATTTTTGTAACCTAAAATAAAACAAACAATAAGAAATTGTATTCGAACCTATTACGTTGAACCCAAATTGCTTTAATAAGATATCATTACTACGGTACATTAATGGCCATGAGAAAGACTATTCATTTTATATGCCTACGTATTGTTCGATAGCTTTCACTTTCACTCAATTATTACGTGTACCTCTAATACTATTGTTCTTATTCAAGTAAATCATAATTTTTTGTTCATAAATTGCCTAATGGTATTTTAGTGGATACCACCTTGCTTGCTAAGACAGAGGTCGTGAGTTCAAATTCTGTTATAATAAAATTGTTGTAAAGTCAATTATATAGCAAAATGTTTAATTGTTTCAGATATTGCAAGACTTTTCAAATTAGTGAGACGCCATTGAAACTTAAAGGTTATCATTGAAGGTAAGGTTAACTGAGTTTATTATTAGATAATAGAGAAAGCACGTCGTTGATTCCTCTATTTAAAACACATAATTAAATATATGGGGTAAATACAGTGGGGCATGGAGTGTCTTAACACTAAGTATACTTTGCCTACCGTACAATACCAAAAACGTGAAACTGCAAAAAATGGTAATTTGAGATTGGGTAATTAATTAACTGTTCAATTTAATCTACAATGGTGTAAAGTTATTATGAAAATAATTTTAATATAATAAATCAGCTTCACGCAGTTACTTTATTTTTCATCCTGCACATAGCGGGATAGGAACCTTGTAACCTAGTGTTAGACACTCCGTTGTCATTAAGACGCTTCCGTTTCCAAATTTTGGAGGCAATTGAGTGGTGGAATTCCACCCTACGTTTTACATCGACACCAGAGCGAGGATAGGAAAACATAAAACAATTAATTTCCTCTAGGAATCGAACCTATAATCTTTCGCGTTTACAGTCACACGCTTGTGCCACTGCGCCACGACCTCAACTTTAGTAACGTTCCATTTTAGATATATTCAATTTATTTCAATTCTTTAACGTTATTCAGGTAAACGCTAAAAGCAATTGAAAGTTCTACACACGTAGAAATTCCTATATTGATAAATGTCAAAGCCAGATAGGTTTGTGGCAGCCATTCGTCATATAAATCAAACTTGCTAGGAATAAAGATGTGGGCGAAGTAGAATGTAAATTGTTTTTAGAGATTCTTGCAGTAAAATTGAAATGTAAGAAAAAATAAATGTAGTTAGGATATTTAACAACTTTTTAGTTGATCGGAATAGGTACAGCATCAAGCTAAAACAACCTCAATCTTTTTTACAGGGGAACCCACCTTACTCAGGGGAACCTACTGTCAATGTTCCCTCTTTATTGTATTGTAGAACAGGCAAATGAAAATAATTTCGTTTTACCAAATGGATATCGAACCAACAGCCATTGCGAAATTTATTTTTTATTAAAATAAAAAAATATAAATTTAATACAGCTAGGCAAAGTCAGGGCGATAATGTAATATTTAAATATATTATATTTTTTTGTCGTGAAAATATCTATAAATTTAAATTTAACTTATGGTATATTTTAGATGCCTACAGCTACACACTATTCTAGGTAAACTTATGAAAATTTAAATTATTATAAGTTTTATAACTGTATTGAAATACCAAGTGATGATAGTACGTTATTTAAAGTAGTCTATTTCCGGTTTATTTAAACAGTATCTGGTGTTCTGGACTATCGAAGTATTATTGTTATTTATTATTTATTTTTATGTTATTTCTTTTTCTAGGTTAATTAATCGTATCTTTTTAAGACATCCTTTCCATTGCATTATTTTATTGAATCCTTACATATTTGTACTAGGTGCCGAGCCAAATTGCTCATATCACTAAACTGGTAAACCAAAAATTTTAAAAATATATTTAATATGCGTTCATTCTTACTTAAGTAAAAAGCTTCACGCTGTTTCCCGCCCGTCAGAGATTGCTCCACAATTTTCACTCAATTTTTGAGACATTACGTGTTGATTAATTCTGCTAGTAACCTTAACAATTAAAGAGCATTGCATCTAAACTACCCATTAGTTTTGAAGTTTGGCAATTTGTAAGTAGAACTAGCTGAAGTTGGACTAATAATGTTGTTTCGGACTGTTTTGTCTTAGAATTTGCAATTTGTCGTTCCTTAGTTAGTGGGCAAACGATTTATTACTTTCCCGCAATATCATGTATTTATTATATCATATATTATAGTAGTTGAGGTCATATATTCATTTCTTTGCTCGCGGCGTTGAATTCCGCCACTAAACACGCAATGCCTCAGCACACACCAGAATCTTTCTCTGAATTCGTTGAAAAGTAGATAACGGAAGTATCTTAATGAGAACAGAGCTAACACTAGGTTCCCAGGTCCCCTCTGCCTACCCTGCTTTATGCGTGATGCAGCGTGAAGAAAAAGTACAGTACCTAATAGACAAAATGCTGAGAAGTATACCCCGATAATTTAAGTAGACCTCTACATATCTCGCAAAATTTATACTTAAGAATTTAATTTTACAAATGGCCTATACATAGTTCGAAAAAAGTACAGAAAATTTAATAAAACATGTGTTTCTTGTATAATTACCGAGGGCATCGCGTGTTAGGAGGTAAGTCCAAAGCTGCCATTTTATTTTAGGTAAACTAGAGGTGTAGATTTTTGTAAATATTAACCGAGTAGAATTCAATCCATTTATTATATTTAGATACTGAGGCCAGTCGTGGCGCAGTGCTCAAAGTGTGACTGTAAGACCATCTGATTGTGGGCTCGATCCCCACTCGAGGAGACTATATTTATTTAAATTTATATTTTCATTTCTTCGATCTGGTGTCAAGGACAAGCGCGGCGTTGAGTTCTGACATTTACCATGCAATGCCTCTAGAATTCGGCAGAAAGTGGGGAACGGAGTATCTTAACACTAGGTGATTCCCTCTGCCTACCCTACTGTGTACGGGATACAGCGTGAAGCTGATTTATATATTTAGTCAATGAACTGATTTAGATAAATGATTCGTTGTTAGATTTGTCTTCATTAGATTTGTCATCGTTTTATACATTAATTAAATTGGTGTAGTTAAGTTTTTTGTTTTGTTCAAAATTCACTTGTTCAGATTCATCCCTCATAATTGGGTAGGCCCTGTATTAGGTCACTCTACTCTCCATTTTCCGTACAAAATTCGAGAAATTATGTTAAATAACAGTAATCAACACCGCACGTTGTCTTACCACAGTGTTTTTGTTTATTACAATAAGATAACAAAAGGAATGAAAATATTAAATGTTTCATTTCCTCGAGTGGGGATCGACCCACAACCTGTCGCGTTTACAGTCACACGCTTGTGCCCACGACTTACCTCAATGACTACCTCTTCTTTTTGTATTACAAAGACTTTAAACATACCGAACTTTCTTCTGTCAAGTCGACGAACGAACTGTCAAGTTACCAAAATATCATAACGGCTCTCATAATTTTGGTATTAATGTCCCCTGACGTCGCTATAAATAACCCCTATGCCCATTACAATATCAAACTTGGGGACTGTGAAATATGGGTACAGACATTAAATCCTTGTAGTGAAATGGAAGTATTTTGGTAAAAAATAATACATCCTTTGCTTGTGTTATTTACAATGTTATTGTAATAGTAATAGGATTTTTGAAAAAACTTTTAAGTCGTGTAAGGCCAGTCGTTGGCACAAAAATCAGGGGCACAAAGTGTGACTGTAAAATGTACTGGATTTGGGTTCGATCCCTACTCGAGGAAATGAAATATTTATTTACATTTATATTTTCATTTCTTTGGTCTGATATCGAGGCAAAGGGCGGCGTTGAGTTCCGCCACTCAACAAGCATTGCCTCCAGAACTCGGCGGAAATTGAGGAACGGAGAGTCTTAACACTAGGTACCCTCTGCCAACCCTGTTGTGTGCGGGATACAATGTGAAGCTTAAAAAAATAAAAATAAAACGTTCATGTAAAATTTATACAAAGTTCAATTTGGGCAAAAACCAAATTTTATAAAAAAAAAGGCTTGAAAAATTTGAAAATAAAACACAAAAAGATCAGTTTAAAGCTAAACTCAAAGGCCCCCTTAAAAATATATGTAGATCACAAATACGCTTACCAGCGCCGATAACCTGCAAATGAAATAGGTACGAGGCAGGATAAACTCCTTGCTCTCGTCCTTTAGAAATCACTTTTGTTTGTGAATATGTACACAATAGCGTTAATTAATACGCTTATGATAAATAATACTACCTTAATTCTTCTTTGTATTCAATGAACGTGAGTGACGCTTAAATACAATATTTAGATATAATCCAATAATAAATATATATGAATAGATCCATACTTTGTTAACATAAAACCTTTATAGCAAATTAAGAGGAGAAATATGAAGAATCAAATTTTATTTGAAGCATCTTGACCTTCTTTATATTTCTTTTTTAGTCGTATCCCGAAATACACTCTGTTCTCTAATTTCCAGGACATTTTTTTTCAATATTAAAAAAATTGACATGACTTCGAAGCAATAATCATCGTACAAAATGCTCAACAAATTATTTACGAGGAAACGTCACGTTTTAACGTTTTTAAAGTATTATTCCACACTTGAGAAAGAAAAATACTTATTTAGAAAACGTAGAAAAAATTTAACGTAGCGGGACTCGAACCTGTGCCTCCTGTAAGTATATAACGTCACGTAAGTTACATTAAGAGTACGTTCAAAACTTCAAGAATTTATCTTCCACGCCAAAACGTAACCCTACCTAAGTATTAGAAACTCAGTGTTAATATACAATATAATGGTTCTGTCGCATCGCTTTTACAAAGGCACATCACTGGTGTTGAGTTAAAAGCTGGTGCCATTAGAGGGAACCGTAATGAGAAGTGTCGCCTGTTTGCTTCGGATACTCCTATATGTTTGCTATGTACGATAAAGTACTATGTTCAGGATATCATTCATCTATATTTTATATATATTTTCACGCTCTGTCACGCACTTTCACGCATCAGCACTGTTACCACAGCCTGTAGGGGGGCGGGAGGGTCTTATCTATGCTTATTTTTGATGTGTTCAATGAAATATTTTTAAGAGGATAGCTTATTTTTGATGCCATAGGGGGGTCTTGGTGGTCAATAATTGCAAAAAAACTGCTTACGTAATACTTAATGGCCCCTAAGAACTTAATGTAAAGATACTCAAACTGCTATGTACCGCCTAATTTATGAGACGTTGCATGTTGATTGGCGGAACTAAACGCCTATTTTGTTACCGTAACAAGGAAAAAAATGTGTCAGTATCAGACTTTAATTATGATGATTGTAAGTTCGATCACGAAATAGTTACGCCTGTAGTATAAAATTGAATAAATCTCAAGTTCCGAGTCCAACGCCCCATATATTAAATACAGTTGGTTGCGATAGCTTTTTTTACAGAACTATAATAAATCTTCCTTCAATGTTTTCAGCTGATATATACGAGTAAGTTCAGGATTTCCTCTCACTAAATAACCCTTGACCTTGCAGACTTCAGCTTCACTAGTTTTTATTTGAACGATGCGAGCGTATATTATAAGAATATTATTTATACTAAAATTCTATAAGTATTATAAAATGAACTATTTAACTATTTAAGGAACGGATTGTCTTAACACTAGGTTCCCTCTGCCTACCCTGCTATGTGAGGGATACAGCGTGAAGCTGATTTATTATCTATAAAATTACTAGTATAATAAACTTGAACAGTCTGTTTTGTTGAACGAGCTAATTCCAGGAACTATTGTCCTTTCTATTTTTTTAATGATCGAGGAAGTCTATAATTTATATAATATCCCGTTAATCGTGCCTGTATAAACATACATGGAGCCAATATTACCATAGGGCAATCCAACCACTCCGCTCTCCACTTCGAGGTATTCATGCAAAATCGTAATATTACATATTCCATAAGAGGGAAAACGAAAACAATAATCTCCTCGAGAGGGAATCTAACATACAACCATCGACCCATGGTCATATATATTAAATCATTTATATACAATAATAATAGTTATTCTCGAATTCATAACCTAAATTTTCTGAAATATACGCTGTCCAAAAACAGTAACCGAATTTGTAGCTTTTAAATCGAAAACATGAAATTGTACTCTCTATAGCGTTCAATATCTATTTTATGTCTGAAACTGAACAAGAATTGCATTCAGCCTTAAAATTGCGTGTGTGTTAGTAGAAAAAATAATCCATAAAAGGTTATTTTTAGAAAAAAATAGTTTTTTTTCTATTTTAAGCTAGTAGCCGCCTGTACCTTCGTTTATTTATCTAATTAGGAATCGAGAAATCCTTTCATATGCCCGTTTTTCTAAACCGCCCTTAAGTTTGAGATAGGTCTTGAGATATTGCTTTCATCCATAAATTACATATCTATGAATGAAAACGGCATCTCAAGATCGATCTTAATCTATCTTCACCGTCCTAATTTGGGCCAAGAGCATAAGTACTCGTATAGTTGTCAAGCAACTTTGGCGGTTTACGCAATTTAATTTCGATGTTTCATTGCCTGTTAGGCACTTAGTTACTTAGAGTAAGAATTTTGTACCTATACTAAAATTTAAGTTTATGTTTTAAAATAAATTTATACAGTATTAGCAATTTTTTTAAACGATTTATGATATTTTCATCTATTTCCCCATGTTTTAAGCCTTAGAATATATCATTTTCACTATGTGAGTTCGGTGGCATTCTATTATTGTGCGGTTTCGTAGGAACTTCCTTCCACGCCCATCTCATCTGCGGCAGTGTTCCAAAACCAATACGACATGGGTACCTTCAAACTTACTATCTTACCTTCATTATCCGTATGCTCGTTTGCCTTGTCCTTTACATAAAAAGGTGCGACGTTAAGTCAATATTCAACATGATTTTAATTCCGGTAGAAAGTAAATAATGGAGTGTCTTAACACTAAGTTCTCTCTGCTTTTGTTGCTATACTTAATTAATCTTGAAAAAAATAACATTTAATATTTTGTATTAAGTACTATATAAAAATATGTAAATAATAATAAAAGGCGAATTTTAATTTTAAATAATCAATAAGTAAATAAATTATAACTCAAATCAAGGCTAGCAGACAAATTGAATGATAACAATAGTATTCAAGCGGTTTTGTACTTTCGTCTTTCAAACTTCCCGAGGTGAAGGTTACAAGATTGATGGCAACTGTTTTTCTTTATGATTAGGTTTTGCTTTTCCTTCTTATTTCATATAAACGGATACAATAACCTAGACATACATAATGTATTTTTGTTTGTTTTGCTTAAGACGTAACACTGAGACTAACGCTTAACACTGTGCAGTCTAGTCCTTGGAAAATAAAAACATTTAGTGGAACAAGATTCTAAATTCATGATTGAATAAAAGAGCGTTGAAGCTTTTACAAATTTCGGTAAAACATGGAACCACATATAATGTATGTTTTGTCAAAGTATTAGATACTATATATTAGGTAGAATGAAGAACCCAGTCATAAGACACTGTTCTTCTCTTTTCATGTTGGCTAGGTGGAACTAAACGCCGCAATAATGTTATAAATATAAATAATCCAATTGACATTTGAATCTACAGCCATTACGTACAGTTACGCAAGCTCCAACTTCTAAATATTCAAAGATGGCGTCACGTGTGTACAACTAGAGAACGGATTGATATATTGCCAGATTTATTCCAGACGTTTCGCCGTTTTCCGTTTATAGACGTAAAAAGAACTTTAAAATACTTTATGTAACAGTAACCCTGATTCCGGTATCACGCAAGTGGTCTAAAAGGATTGTAATGTGGCTAGTATGGGACCTAAGCTCATCCGTCTTTCTAAGCCTGATTTAGTCGGATCTGGCAAGAAGCCAGACTGAAGGGTAGTTCGAGCACATCTATCTGCTTTGCGGTGAAAGTTTCTTACGTTTAAAAGCGGGTGTTAAAGAGAAACTGTTGAATTTTAAAGGATTATACTAAGGTGTTTCTAATAAGGAGCTTCACGCTGTATCCCGCACGCAGCAGGGTAGGCAGAGGGAACCTAGTGTTAAGACACTCCGTTCCCCACTTTCTGCCGAATACTGGAGGCATTGCGTGTTGAGGGGCAGAACTCAACGCCGCGCTTAGCCTCGACACCAGAGCGAAGAAATGGAAATATAATTTTAAGTAAATATTTCATCTAAATATTTCATAAGGTGTTTCTACATTTTAAATAGTTAGTGCTTAATTACTACCATACAATATGACGACTATTTGTGCTCATTCGTGTATAGTAACAATCGTTGTTAATTACATAGTTCTTTTGGAGCTTAACACTGTATACAGCATATTGCAAAGTACCCAGAAGGAATCTAGCGTTAAGATTTTTGGTTCCCCACTTTCTTACTTTAGTGGTGAAACTTCAAATCACATTTTGTTTTGCTACCAGAGCGAGGTGATGAAAATAATTTATTCCTCCTACTGAGAATTGAACGTATCAAAACATCGCGCTTATAGTCAGATAAAAAAAAGACTAAAAATTACAATTATAATAATTTCAGAAGAAAGAAGAATTCAATATACGAAATAGTTACACATATTAAACAATATAATCATTTAATTTTTTATATCTTCACGCTGTATCCCGCATACAGCAGTGTAGGCAAAAGAAATCCAATATTAAGATATTTTTTTTACTAATTATAATTAATGAAACATCAAATAAAAAGAAAATATAGATATATATGTATATATATATAAGTACATCATTTAATACGTCCAAAACGAAATTTCTTCGAATGTTCTAGAGTAATAGATGTGACGACGCCCAGAGCTCATCTGGTAAAATGGCCACTCTCGAAAATTACACCGCGTTAAAAGCGTCACACGTGTTGACTGGCACTTTTGTTGAAAATCGTGGTTCAAAACATGAAAATGAACCAAAATGAACGTTCGTCTAGACTAGCCCTTGACAAAACCTAAGGGGTTAGGACCTGGCTTTCTATTTAGCATGGAATAAAAAAATATTTTTTCTTGCTGACTGAAATATGAATTAAGGGTCTTTCTAATTATTCGACGTTGTGGTATAAGGCTTTCGTGTAAATTTTAGGACTCTAGGTCAACAGAAATTACTTTACTTATAAAAGCAAACAGATTTTAACTTTGCGGGTATTGAATGCAATGAACTACAAATATAAATTTTAATATTTTTTATTCTGTGAAATGTATAAACTCTCGTTTAATTCAAATTCTAGTTGGGAACAAATTTCAAACTAAAAATTTTGATTACGCAGCGAAATTCCATAGAAAATGCAACAAAATGGTTGCATAAAGGTTCTTACTATTGAATGCGTGGACTAAGAATATTGTTTTTTCTATATTTTAAGGGACTATAGACCTAAAAATATGATATTAATTTCAGTTTGATATTCGACCGAGAAAAATGGTTTCGACAGACAAACAACGAAGCTTACCTATAAGCGTCCCTTTTGAGGTACATACTCTAAACAAGAAATCGCTTCACGCTATATCATGCATATAGCAGGGTATAGGCAGAGGCGAGAGGAACTCAACGCCGTACTTTTTCTTATATCAGCCTAAGTAAATAGCTTGTAAAGGCATATGTTAAATATTTTTTACTTACTTGAAAATAAACTTTTGACATATGCTTCCAAGCACGTACGCCAAATTTTTTGAAATCTAGATTTTCTATACTAGTCAAATCGAAATCGGTTTGACTAGTATAGAAAATCGTAACATATTAATTTAATGACCTTATTCATTCAGCGGGTGACAAATAGCGCTTTGATCTATTTCATTATAAATTGAGCGTGAAATGAATGGTCCACAGCACAGATCCTGGTCCACCATTAAAACTGGTAAATAACAAGCCGAGATACACTGCGGCGTAAATCCAGTTAAGTCGGTAGTTCAGTACTGTTTTTGGCTATCTGCCTGTTAATCTGTATATCCCTGATGCTTAAGGCTAATTTTCTATATAAAATGCTTAAACGAGGCCATTGTGCGAAAGTGGAAAAGTAACTGATTTTAAGGGCGATGATTGCGAATTTGATTTCTGCGGGAACGGAATGAAAACGTGTTCGTTTTTCCCTTTTGCAAGACAAAGACAGAATCGAGTGAGGAAGAGTGGGGAAAACATTCTAACTTGTATAAAAATCTATCGTCATATAAACGTTCTTATAGTAATATCACCAAAATATATTAAAATAATAATAAATTATATACGCCACCTTAATAATTAACCGCCGTAACCTACTGTACGTGCGGCTAATATTACCTCTTAGTTATTGCCACCTGATCACGTTGGCGAAGCCGCAGTTTAAGGCGTATATTAACTAGGAACGGTTATAAATTATATATATATATATATATATATATATATATATATATATATATATATATATATATATATATATATATATATATATATATATATATATATATATATGAATACATACATAAACAAACAAATAAATATCGATCTCAGACTTGAGAGCGATTTATAAATACGGGTCTCAATATATATTATTGATATTATTTTTATAATAAATGTGTAAATTAAGTGTAAATAAAGACCAGTCGTGGCGCATTGGTACAAAGTTTGACTGTAAAACCGACTGGTTGTGGGTTCGATCCCCACTCGAGGTGATGAAATATTTACTTAAATTTATATTTCCATTTCTTCGTTCTAGTGTCGAGGTTAAGCGCGGCGTTGAGTTCTACCACTCAACACGCAATGCCTCCAGAATTCGGCAGAAAGTGGGGAACAGAGTGTTTTAACACTAGGTTCCCTCTGCCTACCCTGCTGTGTGCGGGATTATTACGGAACCGATTATATATAAAAACAAGCGAAAAATAGAAAACAATTTTTTTTCTTTTCACGTAAAACGTGAAATATAAAAAAGATGGAAATATAAAAAAAACTATTTAAGCATAGATAAAAACCGTGTGCCAGCATCGGTCATCTCCTGCCACTGGGGGATGGTTGTGCTCTCTGAATACAAATGAATGTATTATGTCGTCGCCACACTTTGAAGATAGCTCTTGAGACAGGTATGTATGCATAGTACGTACGTGGTATAAAACAACGTTCCTGGAAGGATACTCTAAAAATTCTGATGTTATAGCTTTCTTATAAAGAAATTTGTTTGTAGAAAATTTGTAATTTACAGTGAAAATGCAGGTTAAAATATATACTAACAAAAATTATATGGATCTAAAGTCTGAATTAAAGAGATTATTATATTATTATTATTATATTATAAATAATAAAATAAATTCTAGTGTATTATAACAGAGTAGGCAAAGGGAATTTAGTATTAAGACTCTTCGTCCAATTTTGGGCATTGCATTTTTAATGGTAGAATCTATTGTTAAGTTTCCATGGCAAGGTAACGAAAAAAAAAATCCGAAAAGGAATCGTATCCACAACTTTCGCGTCACACACTGTGCTGGTACGTCACAAGGGCCTAATTATTGTTTTTACATTTTTTTTTTTCAATTTATCTGTCTATATGGTGCTGTGCTCTATACGCAATCTCTAAAAATATAAAAAGTTAAAATTAAATCAGCTTCACGCTGTATCCCGCACACAGCAGCACAGGCAGAGGGAACCTAGTCTTAAGACACTCCGTTCCAAACTGTCTGCCGAGTTTTGAAAGCGTGTTGAATGGCAAAACTCAACGCCGCGCTTTGCCTCGACACCAGAGCAAAGATATGGAAATATAAATTGAAGTAAATATTTCATCTCCTCGAATGGGGATCGAACTCACAACCAGTCGCTTTTACAGTCCCACTTCGTGCCGCTGCGCCACGATTGACCTCAAATAAAAGTAATAGTATAAAAAGTTCCATTAAACAATTAGCCAAGTATTTATTAAATTCAACAATCGAATCTACACAACCGTATGAGACTAAAACTTTATACAGCGAAACAAGAATAGGCAGAAATAACTAAAAGAACTAAGTTATTTTGTAAATTCGCTTCAAGATTTAATATTGGTTCTAGACAGTTCATTTTACGCTCAATATAAAATGTAATGGATGAAAACGGTTTGTCGCCTGGGCGAGGGAGGTTGCCAAATGAATGTCATAGAGCTCGCTTCGGTCCATGCAGCATCAGTTCAGAAGCTATCTTTTTAGTTATATATCATTATATTTGGCATCATCGAAATAATGGTGGGAGATACAAGTTGTTGTTGATGTTTTATCATATTTGTCGTATATGATAGAACATCAACAACGACAACAACAATATAGTTTATAGCTGTGGCTTCGCCTTCGTATTTCAATGGCAGTAGCTAGGGATAGCTCACGCTGGCAAGTGACGAAGGTTACTGTAATGAAACGTTCGTGGTTTTGATTGCCAGTCAAAGGGTTCAAGTCAAAGGGATTGCCAGTAAAAACTCAATTATTTTTTTATTAATATTTTCATTTGTTTTCCCTGGCACCAAGGTGAAAGCACGGCGTTGCATTCCGCCACTCAGCACGCAATTCCTCCAAAGATCAGTGAAAGTGGGGAACGGAATGTTTTAACACTAGATTCCCTCTGCTTACCCTGCTATATACAGGATACAGCGTGAATTTAAAAAATGGCAGCGCACTAATGTCGCAGGTACATACTGTACCGGAACGATTAATATAATGTAACATAGCCTTAACCAATAAATATACCACTCTAGTCTTACTTAAAAATATTTTTTCAATTCGAACTAGTTGTTCTTGAGATTATTGGGTCCGACCAAAATTGTTTGTTTTTCAGCTTTTTACTATTAGTATAGATAGAGAATACTCAAAGAATATCGATATTCGTTTAGTGTGCTTGATTGATTGCCATAAACTTAATATGCGGCCTCTTCTGGAGTACATCGTTAATTAAGTAAAAAAGTCAAATTTACTTTTTTATTTATTTATTTAAGTATATACATCGAATACTGAATAATACAACAAATTTATTATCCTTATTTTTTTTACTTTGATTAAAAAAAACCAAAAGTATTAAGAAAAAATTGTATTTTCAACAAAAACAAAAAAAAAATCCAATTGAAAAATAATTGATAAAACTCATTTAATAGTGGTTCTATTTATTTTCATTCGCATGCATTATTCATATCAGACGTTTAACGTCTTGGGGATTTGTCGGGTAATCTTTATTCGTATTTCTTGCCCACATTCAGAAACCGTATGCCTAGATTGATGGTCGATCGCTCTTGTGTTTCCTACGTATGTTATCCTTGAACAATTTTTAAGACTAATGTATTTTTTTGGATTTTTTGTTTGTTTTGGTTTGGTTTTTGATGTTAAGGGTTGTGGGCTCAAACGCCACAGTTATAGGCTCGATTCCTACTCGAGGATAATAAGTTATTTTCGTTTAGTTGTTCTGGTAACAAGAAGATGCGTAGCCTTGAGTTCAACCACTACACGTTTCAACACTAGATTGCATCTGTTTGCTCTACTACATGCGGGATACACCGTGAAAATATACAGAAAAAAAATCTATTCAATCATAACTAATTCAAGAAAATAAAATAAAACAAAGTTTTTTTCAATAACTGGACTTCGTATATAAAGTGTATTGAATTTATTATCAAAATCCATTTTAATATTGAACCCATGACCCGTGACACTGTCAATATGAAAATAAAGTCGAATTCCGATCATTCATTCAATCAAAATGCATAAATATATTGAATTACGTACGTTTCCTTCGCCCACAATACAGTGACACACTTTTATTTTCATTTTATCCTTTGCCTTGATGGAAGAGGACGACATTGGCCTTATAGCTGTTTTCGAAACGAACAAAAAAAGGTCGGTTTTGTCAGAGTTTATTTATATTTGAATATATTTATGCAAAGATGTACAATTTAGTCAGAATTGTATTAAATCTTGGCATATTTCTTTGCTATCATTAAATAACGTGAAAGTACAATACTGGTGTAATATTTTGTAAAAGTATGATTCTTTTGCTTCATCTTTTACTTCACGATACAAAGAACTTAGAGTCCAGACCATTCACCCTTAACTTTCTATCAAAATTCGATGATCGTTTTCGATGTATATCGTTAGAACTTTAACGTTCTACTGAAACCTTATTAAGTGATAGAAAAATGTTGTAATATTCTTATAATTAGTCACTCCAAAAATCTTCGTGTTCCGAGGCTACTAACAACAGTTAAAAACGTGTATTTTTTCTGTAGCTTTTAAAGTGTATATCCGGCACATAGCAGGGTGAGCAGAAAGAATCTGGAACCTAATGTTAAGATACTGCGTTTCCCATTAAGGCACTCCATTCCTGACTTTCAGCCGAATTGTTGTGATGTTGCCTGTAGAGTTGTGGAACTTAACGCGGCGCTTTGCCTCGTTACCAGAGCGAGGTAAATATCAAATTTATTGTATTGTATTGTTTCCCTGAGTGCGAATGGAATGCACAACCGTCGCCTTTACAGTCGCACGCTTGTCTCTGCGCCACGACAGCCTTGAACATATAGTTTAGTTAGAAAAAAAATCATAATTTGTTAGCTAAACTATCAACTATCAATACTTCCTATCAGGTTATTTCAAGTGCTTATCACTTATAGGTACTTGTGCTTATTCTTATATAAAAAACCAAGCTATCTTGTATCTGTTATGTTGCATAAATTCGTTCCTTTATTGCTGTTGTATTGAAATGACTCAATATATAGTAATGTATTACACGCCGTAATGGAAGTTACTTTAAATAACTTGTTATATCTACATAGTGACACCGTTTGGGCACAGTGAAATTAACTGCATTAAATAAACATAATAGTACGCAAGGTCAATCGTGGCTCAGGTGACTGTAGACATAAATGTAGACTGTAGACAGAAATGTGACTGTAAAATCAACTGGTTCGATCCCCACTTGAGGAAGTGAAATATTTATTTACATTTATATTTTTATCGCTTGTTCTGGTGTCGAGGAAAAGCGCGGCGTTGAGTTCCGCCACTCAACACACAATGCCTCCAATATACGGAGTGTCTTAAACTAGATTCCCTCAGACTATCCTGATGTGTGCGGAATGCAGCGGCAAGCTGATTTATATATAATATAGATATAGATGTCCAACATTGTAAGATATGTGAAAAACCTAGTCGTTGTAGCTTTCTCTACATGATTAGTGCGTAGGAAGTGAAATCCAGGAAACCGAAGACACGTTTTTAATTTACTGAGAACTAGAAAAAAAATAATAAAGTATATGTGACTGACCCATTAGCACAGTGGTTGGCGAATTTTGATTAATGACGAGTATGAGTAGGTTCCATAGGTGCAATTTGACAGTCTAATTTGATTGTTGAGGCCATTGTGCAAGCATGCGAATGTATACGACAGGTTGTGGGTTCGATTGCCAGTCGAAGTGAAATATTTAATTTCTTCATTTCTTTGCTCTAGTGACTAAGCAAAACGCGGCGTTGGGTTCCGCAACTCAACACGCAATGCCTCCAGAATTTGGTGGAACGTGGAGAACGAAAGTGTCTTAATGTTTCTTTGAGTGTCTTAACACTAGGTTCCCTCTGCCTAACCCTGTTGTGTGCAGGATAAAGCATTAAGTTAAAAAATGACTATAATTATTATTCTGAATAGGTATTACAATATGTATGTGTGTATGTTTTTTCTTAACTTTAATGAAATCAAATCAAATCAGCTTCACGCTGTATCCCACACACAGCAGGGACCTAATGTCAAAACACTCCGTTCCCCACTTTCTGCCGAATTCTGGATTCATTGCGTGTTGAGTGGCTTTAATATTTCATTTCAATATTATTGACATTGGGTGCTACATAGCACATATACGGCAAGTAGTTGCAGGCGCTTTTCAACAGTACTCTTTCGAGCCGTTTAGCGCTAACGTAAGCGTAACTTAATAAACAATCTTTTAATTTTTTTAGTCAATAATAAATTGGCGTCCAGGCCGATCCCGGCGATCCCGGCCTAGAATATGATCATCCTGGTACTGGTGGTGTCGTAAAAGGCGACTAAAGTACGTGTAGTAGAGATGCTAACAACATAAGTTGTAACAAGCGTATAAGAATTTTGACGTAGCGAGGCGCGGCTTCGAGTCCCGCTACGGTCAAAATTTTTATACGTTTTTTAAATAAGTATTTTCGTGTAGTAGAGTCACGTCGCCAGCAGTGGCAACACGTCCATACGTGTCTATAGTCTACCCATAGACTCGACGGGATCATTACCACCTCCGGCATTTAAAACCGGCGTTAAGTAGTGGCTTTATGCCGCTGCGTTTCGCGTCAGGTAATGCCGGGCTCCGGCGCCCAACTCACCTTAAAGGTCGACAACGCACCTGTAGCTCCTCTGGGGTTGCACGGGGTCGTGGGCGGCGGTAATCACTTACCATCAGGTGACCCAAACGTTCGTTGGCCGTGTCTTTTCCATAAAAAAAATCATTATTTAAGGTGGACTCAAGCTCACAACTTTAAGTGTATAGTTGGCTATTTGCCCATCTGACTCCATGGTAAATATATTTTCTCACGATCTTTAATATATATAAAAAAGTTCAATTTTTTACGCATATTAACCAAGTGACGCGGCGGGAAGTGTGCTCATTCGATGGTTAAAGTCAGTTGCCCGTAATCAATGCTCGTATTATGTTTATAACATTATCTTTAGTTATAAGAGATTAATGTATTCCGCACACAGTGTTAAGTCACTCCGTTCCCCATTTTTCGCCGAATTCTATTGGCATTACATCTTGAGTGGCGGAACTCAACGCCGCGGTTTGTCTTTATTAGAAACTATTAAATATTGCTTTTTTCGATTGGAAATCGGACCCACATATACGAGAGGATAGTTATGTACATAGTAGTTTATTCGTCTGTGTAGAAAAGAATTCCTAGCTCGAAGCAAGACAAAGCGCGGCATTGAGTTTCACTCAACACAAAATATCTCAAAAATTGGGCATTGGTTAGTTGGGTACAGTGTCTTAACTCTACATTTCTTCTACTCTGCTATATACAAGATACAGCGTGAAGTTACAAAAATATAATTTAGCTATCCAATATCTTTGTAAATACAAGTTACTATCGACAGTGACCTCAAGAACCCTTTGGTACAGCTGACATAAGAAAACTACAGGCTATTAATAAACTAGTGTACCGTACAGCTGCTGCAGAGGCCAATATTGGAGATAAAAGTTTCAGGAAAAATATTGTTTTTACGTCAAGTTGCTAGCACGAAAATGGTGGAGTATCTTTTTTTTTCAGAAAAGATTTTTTGCTAAAGGAAATATAATTTTAGGTGTTCTGATTTTTCGTCGAATTTCGGAGGCATTGTGTGTTTAGTGGCGGTATTAAGCTCCGTGCTTTACCTTAACACCAGAGCAAAAAAAATGAATAAATGAGCATATTAAATATTTTATTTTCTCGAATGGGAATCGAACCCATAACCTGTTGCGTTACAAATGCACACACATTATGCCCCTGTGTCTCGATATTACATAAAAAATAAAACAATACAATATTAAAGAACTTATATATGCTTTATTTTGATTTTTTTTGTATATAGTTAAGGTCATGTTGTATATAGGTATGTATTTGCCATATATAAGCTATGTATATAAAAATAATTTACAAAATAACGCTGCCACTGAGCCACATGAGTTTCAACGTAGAACACAACACATTCACGTTATGTTTAATGTTACGGAATTACATTTTCGTTCATCGTACGCGTATAAGCATCAAGTAACAACCGGCTGGTGGCCAATTTCCTACGCATCCACTCCAATGAACATCAGTGTCGGTACAAGAACAAGGGTTGAACAAACAATACGGGAATTTGTTGTGGATGATTAACATTATGAAGGTATTTTTTTCATTTTAAGTTTATCGTTTTTTTTAAGTTTCTTATTTTATTTTAAGTTTTATGTTAATTAAAGTATCCCCATACATATTTATATATCTATTTAAATTCGGTTAAAAGCTAATGACCGTATGTGGTGTCGTAAACAGTATCTTAGTAGATAATTTTAAAATCATTCAAAATTAAATTATTATTTACAAAATACAATATCTTTTTTTTTATTCAGAATTGGTATGATATTTATTCATTTATTATTTACTTCATACTTCACAATAACAAATATTTGCAACCGCCAATGTTCAACCCACAAGTTACATGTGATATTCATAAATAATATTATAATATATTCAACGGAAGTGTTTTACTTATGTAAAAATATTTACCTTTTTTAAGGTTAAAAATCCTCATTTTCCTCTATAATTTTTTTTTTTTTTGAAAAAGCATCTGTACTGGATTAAACAAAAGTCGGTGTGCGCCGCCACCTAACACATAATATTTCTAATAAGCAATAAAAAATATCTATATCTTATTGTAAATTTGATATAAAAACGTTCCTTTAAAGTCCATAGCTTACCAATACTCAATAGTTTTAAATTGAGTTAACCTATATAATCATTTATTTTTAATTATTTTCTTACAAGAAACCGTCAGCCCTGACTAGAACACACGCAACGTCGTTTCTCCCAGGATTCTCAGTTTCGCAGTGTAGTTCAGGTGACGATATTAGCCGTTTGAGCAATCAAGTGTATCACTTTATTGAGCATACGGTACTTGGTGATTGAGTAAACCTTTAAAATATAAGAAAGTATAAAAAAAGAGTAGTCGTCGCCTGCAAATTCGTTCGCGTGTACTTTTAGACGTATAACGAATCTCTTTATTTTTCTTTTTCTATAGCAATTTCGAGAAATTTACTCTTAGTAACTGTCTATCATTAACTTACGACAGTTAGTTACGGTACTACTAAAATGTTAACTTTCTCAGTCAAATTGCTTGAAATCAAAAGAAAGTAAGTGATATAACCCAAAATTTCCATAAAACCTGACATAAAATAGCCGATCCTGAGATTTTATACAGCTTTTTAATTATTTTTCTTTCTTTTGTGTTTACCTAAACACCCACATTAAAGAATAAGGCTTAAAAATTCAAGAATTTCGAAAATTTTACACCAAATAAAAAAAAGGATTCATTATTCCCGGGAAATCTCATTAGCAGTTTATAAACGCGACTGCTCTCAATGACAGCTCTTTAAGCAACGAAGGGTTTATTGACCTTATTCCATGGAACTTACAATATCCAATTAAAAGTAATGGACGCTAGTTCAGTTATACATAATTTCAATGGAAAAATTAAGGTTAAGTTGATTTTTGAGCTATATTATTCAAAGTCTTTGAAGTTCTTTAGAGTTATTTATTAAGTTATTATTTTGTCATATTATGAAGACAAATAGATATATTTATTACTAAAAAAAACAATTGTCTATTTGTTTTTTTTTTCTCTTCACGCTTTATCTCGCATATAAAAAAAGACTTGTGCTGGACATCGAAATTTAACGATACTTAATATCTCGATGATGATACTTCAATACTCCGTCTGAGATCGAACCCACAGCCGTCGTTTATAGTCAGATGCCGCTGCACCACAACGAATCTCTAACTTCTATATTATATATAAGCTCTTTTACCTGACTGAAAGTTTGTATAGTGTGTTAGGAAACTGCAAGTTTACTTAAGCAATTTAGCTATTTTAATGTGTTAACAACGCGACAAACTATATTAAGACACTACACTAAGTTCACCTACTCTCAAATCGGTAACTTTTTAATATTTTTTTGTTTTTTTCGTACCTTAAGTTATAGTAGATTGTTATTTGACATGTTAGTAGGTGTAGGGGAGCCAAGAGAGGGATTACTAAAATTTCTATGGGGACAGTAGATTGATATTTTTTTTTATTTTAACATGGAAAGCAGGGTAGCAGAATCCAACGCCAAGCTTTGCATCGACACCAGAGCGAGGAAATGATAATATAAATTTAAATAAATATTTCATTTCCTTGAGTCGTGATCGAACTCACAGCCGTTGCGTTACATTATACCCCTGCGCCACGAGTGGTTTCTATGTAATATAATATATACATGTTTGAATATAAACTTTGGATTAAAAGTTAAGTTAAGTTTAAGTCTTCATTACATAATAGGTAAAAGAATTATTTGACACATAATTTACTCTTTTTATTGAAGAAAAAGATTAACTGATCGTAATTGTGCTTACACATATTTAAAATTAGAATATTGTTTATAAATATCATGAACGAGAATCAACCATTCTCTATGCAGCATATTCATGTAAATATTGTAAATTAGGGGTAGACAGAGGGCTACCTTACATTATTGAGTGAGATTGAGGGCTAACCTTCAAGAACCTAGTTTTAAGACACTCCCTATCCCAATTTCACTATAATTTACCATATTAAGTAAGGTTGAGCCGACTTACCAATTTTTCGCAAAAATTTTAGAAAATCTTTTTCAACGTCTTATTACCAGAGCGGTAATCGAATCCACATTTGTCGCACTTACGGTTATACGTTGTGACACGGTTATGACTCTATAAACAAACTAACTTATCAATCTATATTTAAAAAATGGGATGAGGCCAGTCGTGGTACAGTGGTACAAAGTGTGACTGTAAAACCAACTGGTTGTGGGTTCGATCCCCACTCGAGGAGATGAAATATTTACTTAAATTTATATTTCCATTTCTTCCCTCTGGCAAATTTCTTCGTCGTGGCAAAGCGCGGCGTTAAGTTCTGCCACTCAACACGCAATGCCTCCAAAATTCTGCAGAAAGTGGGGAACGGAGTGTATTAACACTAGGTTCCCTCTGCCAACCCTGCTGTGTGCAGGATACAGCGTGAAGCTAATTTATTTAATTTAATTTTATATTTAAAAAAATGCTCTACACTCTATCCCGCATAGAGTAGGGCAGGCAGAGGGAACCTTGTGCTAAGACACACCGTTCCCCACTTTCCACTGAATTTTTCGATGACGACAATCTCAATGCCGAGCTTTTGCTTTGGTGCCAGAGCGAAGAAATGAAAGTATTTTGAACCAATAATTCGTTTCCTCCAGTAGCGATCGTACCCAAACCATTACGTTACAGTCATACTCATGTGCCCCTGCGCCACGACGGTCTAATCTTTCTATATAAAAAGACCTATAATAAACATTATATTTCATCGTCTCTTAAATAAAAGTTACGTTCATTTTACAAACGTACCGACATAAATTACATCAGTTTAATTAAAGTGATTCCACAATTTGGTCTAGATATATTTTTTTGCTTCTTTAAATGGTATTATTGTATTTTTCTAAAAAAAAAATTATTTAATCAGCTTCACGCTGTATCCCGTACACAGCAGGGTAGGCAGAGGGAACCTAGTATTAAGACACTCCGTTCCCCACTTTCCGCCGAGTTCTGGAGGCGTTGCGTGTTGAGTGGTGGAACTCAACGCCGCACTTTTGCCTCGATACCAGAGCGAAGAAATGAAAATATAAATGTAAATGAATTTAATTTCCTCGAGTGGGGATCGAAGCCACAACCAGTCCATTTTACAGTCACAATTCTACCCCTGCGCCACGACTAGCCTCAATTTAACTGTATTTTCTGATTTGCTAATAAATCATATCAGTCACTAAGCCAGTCCCAGCGCAGAAAATAAAAGCAGCAAAAACTTGAGACAAAAAAACCTACTTTCAACTGTCTACCTATCCTGGTTCATAAGACACCTGCCAAACGAACACACAGACAGACAGCAGTCTGAATAATAAAGTCCCGTTTTAACCTTTGGGTACGGGAACCCTAAAAATAAAAGAATCTTTCATTATGCACGATCGGCTTAGGCTTGGGATAATGCTGATAAAGTGTAATTGGATCAGTAAACCAGCTGTTTCAATTAATAAAATGAAGGACAAAAATGGCTAAAATAGAATATATTTTTTTATAGACGACCTCTTCTTAATTTTGTTATTCAAGCGTCCTGCTGCGGCTTTATTTTTTTTATTTTACGCTTTGAGTAATAAATTCATAAATTGTAAATATATTTCGTTTTATTTAATAGGTCATATCCATAAATTTTATATAAGGTACTTGGGAATAAATGGATTTTTTTCACTCTAATGTTGTTGGTATTGTTGAACTTATATTTTATTTATATTGAGCTTCCCGCTGAATCCCGCAAATAGTACTGTAGGCAGATGAACCTAGTGTTAGACCTAGATACTCTATCTCGCCCTTTCCGTCCAGATGTCGAGATTATGTGGTTTGAGAGTGGAATACTTTTCTTGTATTGTTACCAACGTAAATTTTCTATTGAAAATGATTCAATAGTCTAAATTGGAATCGCACCCACAACCATCATTAAAGGTCTTTGCGCAGTGGTGGCTTCAATCACTTTGAGCGGAAAGTGAAAAACAGAGTTATGTACTAGGTGTTTTAGGGTTCCGTACCTTTTAAGGAAAAAAGGAACCCTTAAAAGATCACTTTGTGGTCCGTCTGTTTATCTGTCAAGAGTTTATCTCAGGAACGCTTAGAGATATCGAGTTGAAATTCGAACCATATATATACCGAAAAAATCATATTTCGACATTTGCTTAAAAACAGATATGGCCGTTTATATAGACAAAATCACGCATTACCACAATATAAAGGGAATCAAAATAAATAGGGTACTTCCGCTTGACCTAGAATTATGAAATTTAACAGCTAGCATCTACAGGTAATACTAATTCAGAAAAACTATATATTTGTGATTAAATAAAAAATAAATAAATAATGATAAAATGTGATAAAATCAATGGAGTGTCTTACTACTAGTCTCCTTCCACCTACCCTGCTATGCTGGAACAAACCTGAACCAGCAGCTATACCACAACCAATTTCTTAAATAAATGATATACGACAAATAACTCTAAACTGGTGAAATTCGCTGACACATCAGCGAAGTTTCAGAAGGTGACCTATTACCTCTTGATTAATGAACGCCCCTAAAACTGAGATAATATTTCATAGCTGTATAATTTATTCACTGTTTTGATGAATTTTGCGTCCGCGAAATTAGGTTAGTGTGCATCTTTACTACATTTTCTTTTAAAATGAGATGATACTGTGTTGAAATTTGCTATCTAGTATTATAACCTGGGCAGGGTTAAGTAGGTACTAGGTGGTAGCTAGGTAGGTCACTCTACAAGCTGGCTACGGCTTCGACTCAAATCCCCACTACTCGGGAGAAGGCACGTCGTTTAGGGTGACGCAGGTGCTGTCGGGGCACGGCTGCTTTAGCAAGTACCTGTGCTGCATAGATATAGAGCCGGACGGTCGGTGCCACTACTGCGTCCATTGCGGGGAGGACATGGCGCAAAACACGCTCGCCGAGTGTGTAGCTTGGGAGGAGCAGCGCTGTGTCCTCACAAATTAAGTAGGGGGCGATCTGTCGCTGCCTGCCGTAGTGCGAGGTGTCTTTGTGCGAGGACGTGATGTCCCAGAAGGAAACTGCGTAAAGGGAGAAGGAGATCTTGGCTCCCTTCTCCGGCCGCAGAAGGCACACAGGGCGCAGGAGAAGGTCGGACAACGCCCTTTTCCGGCCCCCATGAATGGGTCCAGGGGCGAGGGAGGACTTGAGAAAGTCCTCATCCCAGTTCGATAGACCCGTGTCGTAGTCCATGAGGATCTCCCTCCGTAAAAAAATCAGAGTTAGTGAGCCATTATTTGTGGATTGCCGCCACAGTCGCAGGTTGATTGATTCTTGAAAACGTACCCCCTTTTTACGAGTAGTTCTTTCCATCGGCTAACCTCACGTCGAACCTTAGGAGGCACTATGCCAGCCAGAGGGTAGACCTTGTTTAATGGTGTAGGTTTAAGGCAACCAGTAATTATTCGACAGCTCTATTTTAATGGTATGTCTTTCGCGTGTTATTGTCGTAGTATGAGCTGAGTGCTTTTAGGAAAAGTATAAAAAAAATAATAAATTAAAAATATTTTATATTTATTTAGAGGCCAGTCGTGGCACAAAATGTGACTGTAAATCGACTGGTTGTGGGTCCGATTCCCACTCGAGATATTTATTTACATTTATATTTTTATTTCGTCGCTCTGGTTTCAAAGCGCGGCGTTGAGTTAAGCCACTCAACACGCCAGAACTCGGCTGAAATTGGCGAGCAGGGTGTCTTAACACTAGGTTCCCACTGCCTTCCCTGCTGTGTGTGGGATATAGTGTGAAGCTGATTTACTTTTTATTTATTTCGTTTTTTTTTAATAATGTTTGAAAACGCAACAGTGTCTTTTTAAAGTATATCAAAGTTAACTCAATTATTTACAAATAAACAAAAAAAAAACATAAGACCCCCTTCAAAATCCATCAATCCACAATTTTGTTTAATAGTCAACGTCTTTATGATTAAAACGTGAGCCGGCAAAAATGAGAAGCCAACTGATAAATGGTTTCATTAGGACAATGATAAATGATGTAGCGTTAAGCCCCGTACAAAATAGACGAAATACGGCTTTGGACAGACCTTTAAAGTTAGATATAATCGTTCAAGTCGTCGTGGCATAGGAGTATAAGTGACGGTCATGGGTTTGATTCTCAATCGAAGGAATGTAATTTCATATTGTCGTTTTCTCCCTCTGGTGACGAGGCAAAACGTTGAGTATCGCCACTCAATACGCAATGCCTTGAAAATTCGACTGAAAGTGAACGAATGTGGAACGTGTCTTAACACTGAGGTCCCTAGGTTCGCCTTGGCTATGTGCGGGTTACAGTGTGAAGCTAATAAGCGCTCCAGAAGTACATAATATATATTTATGTACTTCTGGAGCGTTGGAACTCTATTTGATTGTGAACGCGACTTAGAACGCACTCAGAGGATTTTTTTACAATATATTACGCATAGGCAGATGAGCCAAAAAAACATTATAGGAGGATAGGCAGAGATAACTTAGTGTCAAGACACTACGTGCTGCACTTAATGCCCGAATTCAAGGCATTGCGTGTCGAAGGCTGAGAAATGAAACAATAAAATAATAAACCACAATAAAAAAGGGGCGGATGCGAAATTTATATAAAAATAAAATATTTATATACACACTCATTAATTCCTTTTAAAAATAAAAAGCTATAGAAAAATTACATTATAAGCATACATATATTATGTGAATTTTATATAAAAACACACACACACGCACACACAACCGCAGATCGTAATTAATTTTGTGTTCACACGATTGGAATATACTGCATCGATGATTTACGGGATTAAACCGCGGATGGGCTTTTAAAAAGCTGTACAGTAAATACGAAATTGTATGTATTTGAGAGCTCAATAATAATACTTATTGAAGAGCACGTTTTGTGGGGATTATTAGTATATCTGATCTGATCTGATTTAATAATAAAATTTTAAATATAACTTGTGGCCCAGAATGTACAATTCTAGGTTGTATTCATCGAAAATAAGGTAAAATATAAAATAAATTGCTTCATCTCCATTTCTTGTTTTAAAGAAATGGAAAGTAAATGAGAAATTATTTTGACTTTTTGTTGCGGCATATGTATTTTAGTTAATAGTATTTTCTTCTAAGAAAATTCCTAAATTGCGTTGGTATTTGACGACAGGTCTCCAGCAACAGTCGTGGGTGTAACGCCTCAAGCTTACTCATAGTTCATGAATAAATTTAAACTCGAATGTAATATAATTATAATGCTACATTAAAATAATATATTATAACATTTTAGTTGAGGCCAGTCGTGCAGCAGGGGCACAAAGTGTGACTGTCAAATCGAGTAGTTGTGGGTTTGAACCCCACTTGAGAAAATATTAAATATATATATATATATATATATATATATATATATATATATATATATATATATGTATATATATATTTATCTATATTCTCATTTATTCGCTCTGGTGTCAAAGCAAAGCGTAATGTATCTCCAGAACTCTATATATATATATATCATATCATCTCTATATATATATATATATATATATATATATATATATATATATATATATATACATTTATATTTATCTATATTCTCATTTATTCGCTCTGGTGTCAAAGCAAAGCGTAATGTATCTCCAGAACTCGGCGGAAAATGGGGAATAGAGTATCTTAACATTGGGTTCCCTCTGCCTACACTGCTGTGTGCATGGGACAGCGTGACTGCTGACTGTGGTAAAATATGTTTATTTAGTTTCACATTTTAAGTGATAGTATAAGAAAATCAAGTTTCAAGACATTCGCTTTTCCGTTTTCCACCTTATTTCACCATTGGCTTAGTGGTGACATCTCAACATAGCAACTTGTCTTTTTATATCTCGAAAAGGTCAGAAAGTTGGCAACGGAGTGTCTTAACACGACTTTCCTGCTATCGCGGGATACAGCGTGAAGCTAAACAAAAATTTATATTTCTAACAATATATAATATTACTATAATACAATACCACCCTACCAACTAATAGTAACAAGTTGCAAAGTTCTATTGTTAGAGTTTGGTAGTTTCATCAAATACTGAAATGCATCTCTGATCATCGAACTCGATTGTTGTGTTACTACGGAATCCACTTTAAACTTTGTATTAATTAAATTGTAGTCTGCAAATTAATGACGTCTTTGAATTTTTATTTATTATACTGGTCAAATAAAAGTGCATATCGTAGGTTCAAATTTTATGATTATTTATTGTTATGCTGATTTGGGAAGATAGAATTACTTGTCAAAAGATTTATTTTTTCATTTAAGGACACTAAAGTCGTAACTTAACGCCGCTTTTGCTGCATAGAAAGCAATAAGTTGTCGATATTTCTTAAATTTAAATTAAGCAGTAATAATATATCTTTATATAGATACGTCACAATTTCCAGTTATACATAACGAAAATAAAAGGGCAATATCACAGGGTGAAGTGTAAAATCAAAATTAACTTCACGCTGTATGCTGTGTATAGGAACCTAGTATTAGGATATTCTGTTCCGCACATCCTCCTATATCTAAAGGCATTACATGTTAAGTGGAAAATTCAAGGCCGCGCTTTGCCTCGTTACCAGAGCGAGGAAATGAAAACATGAAATATTTAATTTCCTCGAGTGAAAGTCGAACCCACAACCTGTCGCGTTTTCAGTCGCACGCTTGTGCCTCTGCGCCACGACTGACCTCAATCACAATCCAAATTTACTTTGTCAAACATCGTTAGTAGGCAGCGATAGGTAGACAAAAGCGTATATACGGGTATGCAGGTAGCACCATATACTACTTCAACCTAGACAAGTATATATATATATATATGTATAACTATATATAGGTAGGCACATAGACTGGTACTGCTAGTACCGCTGGAACTGTTAACATAGCAAATACAGAGTAACTAACAGGTATATTTACTGTGAACTTTGGTACAGTATCAATCCAATACTGATGAGATGTACATTAAATGATTGGAAACGTAGATTGCGTTCTCGGTTTCCCGAAATCACGTTGCACCTGTGCTTATAATCAGAATAATAGTAAATTTTAGAGTATAACAATATTAAGTATGGATGATCTTAACGCTATGTTCCCTCTGTCTACCTTGCGATATGCGGGTTACAGCGTGAAGGCGGATAAAAAAACGATGTTTAGCATAAATTAAATAGAAAATTATTTGAGGTCTGACTGTCAATACGTTGTAGGTTCGTTTTCCACTCGAAAGAATAAATATTTTCGTGTCCTCACTCCGACAATAAGACAAAACGCGGCGTTGAGTTTCTACACTTAATGTGCAATACTTATCAAGCTATATGCGTGATATACAGCGTTATGTTTGGAGTTCGAGACATTGAATATGACGCAGCGTGATTCAACGCCGTGTTTTGTCTTGCCACAGCGGGATATGAACTGCCACTGTGCAATGCTTGTCCCTAACCGAATAAATAAAATTTTCTTAAATTATTTTTTTTATAGTTTACCCTATTAGTCAATAGTCGTCATTCAGGTTGATTTTTCTTTACTTTTATTTTCATAAAAAATTGTTTATAAATAGGTCATTCGAGCTTAAATAAAAAAGCTTAGTTTAGTATGAAACTTCTGTCATGACCGCTCTCGACACGTTTTACTGACGAGCTTCAAGTGGTGGGACAAAAAGTTATGTTGTTTTGTTTAACATTTTCCGTTTCACTTTGTATGAGGATAGTTTTAGTTCTGGATATTAGTAGTCAGTAATTAGAATTGTTAGCTTAGTAGTTAAGAATTTTGATTATTATGACAGAGGTTCGAGGTTCGAGGATCGAAAATCATTTCGACAACAGCATATATATATTTGTGTATGGTGGATATACATGGGCAACAAAGTGATGTAATATTAGGTTCCCTACTACCTACTCTGGACACAGGATACACGCTGTTACGTATGAGCAAATGGCTGCTAAAGCTGCAATTTGCTTTCTTTATATAATTTACCATTTTTAATTTTACGCTGTATCCCGCCCATTAGAGGGGAGGCAGAGGGAACCTGGGGGTCTAATGTTAAAAAGACATTTCGTTCTCATTAAGTTTATGACATCTCCGTTCCCACTTTCCGCCGAATACGGGAGGTATTGCGTGTTGAGTGGCGGAACTCAACGCCGGGTTTTATCTCATAAGCGGAGCAAAAATGAATTCTTGATTCTCACAGTGATTATATTAGTTATCTCATTTATATATTGATCCCAGAAAATTATTCATACAGATTATTAAGATAACTATGTAATTTAGGTTTTATAATAATAATTCGGCATCACCTGTCGGAAGACAAACTGCGCCACAATCATCTCGGAGCCAGTTTTTTATCAATATACAATGTTTTTGTCTTCACCACTTTAAATTAAAACACAGGTTATACTCTATAAAAGCTTAATACGATTAAAATAAAAAACATTTTGCCAAAATTAAAAAAGTTTTCTTTTTCAAACAAAATTAACAATAAAAATATTGTTGTAAAATAAAACGCCATTTGTTAAGAATGACGCAAATCTATCAAAGCGACAACATCACACACGCCTCATTCCCGAAATCGAGTCGTAGGTTTTGGCGATGAAGTGGAACGTTGTTTAGGTGTAGTATAAAAAATACATAATAATTGTATAAAATAGAACGAGAGATATCCCTTTTTTGCTCTATTAAGTTTTTTGAGAATGTGTTGCAGATCGGCAATGTTTAGTAGTATTATTGAAGTAGTAGTTGACTTTGACGTTAATAATCCTTTTACTATTAAACTGTTGAGAAATCTTGATTATTTTTTCAGATATGGGTTTGTAATATTTTACCCCATATACTGCTTCCGCAAAAGGAGCGCAGTCGCTTCCATCCTGTATGGATGCGTTTTCATTAAAACTGATTTAATCATTAACTAATTTAATCGCTATCTGTCGTTCAAATAAACTTACTAAAGTAATTAATTTCAAAATTGCTTCAATTTTCTTCGTATTAGTCGTATTAGTCAAATTACGTAATATATCGAGTGAGCTTAGCATATATGAACAACTCGCTTGGAGCCAACAAGTTTTTATCTATTAATGACTTTATTATTCTAATACTTGCAACGGTAACTTTATATATTGTAAGTAGATTAAAAAGAAAACCTAATGTTAAGACAATCCGTCCTTCACTTTCCTCTCGAATTTGAAGCGAGCGTAGGAACTAAACATCACGCTTTGTCAAGACAGCGCGTCGTTGAAGTCCGCCAGAGCAGTGAAGAGTGGGGATCTATAGTTTCATGGATTAATAGATTTTTTTTGATTTATCGTAACAGAACGAGTGTAGGAAATGAAATGCCTAACGAAAAAGCAGCATGGTTTAAGTCCAAAATATTGCAAAATCCCGTACAAAAATATCAACACCTCATCGGCAAAGTGCTGCTTATAGCTCTTCATAGTTAGAACTACCGCGATTAAAAAGGCTTTCTATTAACATAAACCACACTCAAATCGATTCGTTAATTTAGGAGCTACGATGCCACAGACAGACATTTCAAACATAAAACACCCTTGTTTTTCGGTCGGGAGTTAAAAATAACTAAAAAAAACAACAAAACAAAAAATTGTAATAAGTTCCTTGATTTTCACGATTATTACAAATTTTGAATGAAACTATTTTAACCGGATTAATCGCGTATATTTTGTATCATTATACATTTTTGGAAACTTTTGATCTACCCGTAACCACGGACTTCGGAACGTCGGGTTTCCAAAAATGTATAATAATACAAAATATACGCGATTAATCCGGTTAAAATAGTTTCATTCAAAAAAATATACTTATTCCTCAAAGACTAGAAAGTAAAATGATCATAATTTGGACCCGAACTGAACTACAATTGTCCTTAAACGGACCGGAATGGACCTCGCTCTTATTTACGACGTGTCGAGAAAGATTAAGTCAAATGTAGCGAAAATTATTTAAACATGTATGTAGCATCTTTTGGAAATATTTTCCTTAAATACGGTAAAGGTTGACGTAGTGCAGCAAATAACTCAAGGCGGCTGTTGGGGCCTGTGGGTTCGATTCTCACATAGTAAAAATATTTTAATTTTCTCGCCTTGGTAACAAAATAAATAATCTCGTTTAAAATTGGGCGGAATATCGGTGTACTAAATATTGTAAATATATGATGTGTGTTTGTATGTTTATCAAGAAAGTTCTCGGAAACTGAAAGTCATATCAACTTGGTGAACAATCCAAGTTCAATAATTTTATATATATTTCTAGAGTCGACATTTATAATATAAGTACTTAAGTAAATGCTTAGGTTACTTCTATTGTTATAGAGAAGGAAATATAATTTAGAGTTAACTCGAGAAAATGAAATATTAATTTAAATTTTTATTTTCTTTTCTTCGTTCTGCTACCAAAACAATTGCGCTGCGATGAACTCCGCCACTCATCGAGCCTCGAAAATTCGGCAGTAAGAGGGAAAGGAAGTACCTTACCAGTAGGTTTCCTCTGCCCACCCTGCTAGATGCGGGTTACATCGTGAAGCTCATTGAATTATTTGATTTATTATTCTATAAATTGACATATAAATAATTTATTATATTAATAATCTCACTGATAATATTTTCCTTTGTTTCAGGTAATTTCATACAAACAAGAGCAACGGGGCCAGCTGGGATAAGGATCATTAGCTCTATTTTGGGCGACATTCATTTCGTCTCGACATTCTGGCCCCGTGCCCACCGTGCGTCACATTTGCTTGTATATGTATAGTTTAGGGAACATAATTTGTTATAATTGATAAACATTATGTTTATTTATTTATTATATATTTATTTATTAATTTTTTTATGTATTTGTTCAGGTATGAACGTTCAAATGAGGCTAGTCTTGGCGCAGTGGTACCTGTGTGGAACTGTGGCTTCAGTCTGTACCTGTGTGGAACTGTAGCATCGCACATAGCAGGCTAGGCAGAGAGAAACTGAAAACCTAGTGTTTAGACACTTCTGGTCCCTTTCCGCCGAATTCTCGACGCATTGCGTATTGAGTGGCAAATGGAGTCACACCCTTGTGCCACACATTTTCACAGATAACAGAGTAGGCAGAGAGAAAATAATTTTAAGACACTATAGACACATATTTTACGTATACACTAGCAATTTGCTAAAACCAAGTAGAATTTAGCAAGAATATTGTGAGCCTAAAAAATTGATCACCCGACCCATCAATCACTTTGCCTCTCACATCCGACGTGTGCCTATTATGTGTTTTATTAAAACTATGAATACTTGAGGCCAGTGGTGGCGCAGTGGCACGAAGTGTGACTGAAAAACCGGCTGGTTGTGGGTTCGATCCCAACTCGAAGAGATGAAATATTTACTTAAATTTATATATCCATTTCTTCGCTCTGTCGAGACTAAGCGCGGCGTTGAGTTCTGCCACTCAACAAACAATGCCTCCAGAATTCGGCAGAAAGTGGGGAACGGAGTGTCTTAACACTAGGTTCCCTCTGCCTACGCTGCTGTGTGCGGGATACAGCGTGAAGCTAATTTTTTTTATGCATACTTATAAAATAAGTAGGTTCTTGTCGAAATTTTCTAAAAGGCTAGCGTTGGAACGTAGAGTATTACATCGACGTAACAAAACAAAACACGGCGTTTAATTCCGTCAATCAAAACGTAATGTCTCGAATTCGAGTGGAAAACTTAGAACTAAATGTAGTAAACTAGCCTCTACCAACTCTAATATAGCATAGAAGATAAACCTGCTATAAAAATATAGAAAAATTAAATTAATATTTTAGACTTTTTAAATATGAATAATATGTTGCATACGTATATAGTTAATATGTTGCATAGTTCATAATTCGTTAACTGCCACGTCAGTCATATACCTGAAATTAATCACTACTACGAGCCATAACAGCCGGTGACTGACACAAGAGGCTATATGACCTCAACTAGAACCGAGGCTGTGTCATAATGATAAAATGGCTATCAAACATACATTTAAATAAAACTATTTTACAGGGCTAATTTTGTATATTCAGTATTAAAGAGTTTTCGGAACCCAACGTGTCAAGAACATTGTAAAAGAAATTTTATATAAATTATGGTATATATTATGAGCAATGATTTGATTAAATCATTTTACTTAAAATGTTATTCACAGTTAAAAAAAATATAAAAACTCACTTTTCTTACCAAGTGACATGAGTGCTATGTGCTCGGAGGTATTAATTATATGAATCTAAGCCGAATAGTATAATAGTAACCTCTGAAAAGTTTGAACATTCAGGTCCTGGCTCCATCATCACACCAGCTCGTTGATACCATAATATAGTTTTGTAACTCAAGCTACATATAACTGTCAAGTTTCATGTGGATAAAATTATTTAAATTGCTTCAAATTCAAATTCTTAAATTATATAACAATGTGGAAAAAAAGCGAAAATAATTATTGGTCCTGTCTACATATACGTATATACTAAAAACCGTTTGTACGGTTTTTACATAGTTATGAAACAAAGTTGGTTCGATGCGGTGCCCGTTTAGTTCTTTAAAACTACTTAACAGATTTTAATGTGGTTTTCACTGAAATACTGAGTGAGCTGAGAATTTTAAAGATTTATATAAGTAAATTAAATGTTCTTTTAATTAAAATGTTTTTATTTTAAGACAGTATATTTCTGTTTTAAACGAGCTGCTTTCTACAAGACAAGCCCTTTTGTTAGCTTGTAATATTGACGAGGTTATTAATTTAATAAATAAAATCCAGCATTCTGCAGTATTTTGCATTTTTGTATATTGTGGGGAACGGAGTGTGTTAACACTAGGTTCCCTCCGCCTATCCTGCTGTGTGCGGGATACAGCTGAAGCTGAAGCTTTGTTGCGTAAGCTTGTACTTTTCCATAAAAAAAGCAGATTTATTTGATTTTATTTGTATATTGTGCTATATTCTACTAGCCAAGAATTTTATGCCCACAACAATAAGTTTATAAACATATGTCGAACCCACGACCATATAAAGTTACGTTTATAACCATTATAAAGTTATTACACTCATAGGCATATTTGAATATTGATTTATAAAGTACAAGTACAAGTACATTAAATAAGAACAAATATTTTCATTATTTTAACATTTTGTTGTATTAGAATAATCTCTAAGGGTTGGTTTACATTAAAAAAACAAAAACTTGCAAGTGTTTACTTTTGTTAGAAACCGTAAAGCTTTTAAGTGGACCGCTTTAATCCAGCTTTTTTCTTCAATTTGTCGCGTTTTTATGTAAATAATGTAATTGAAAGTCTTTCATACTCAAGTAAGATCTGAAATATGGACAAGAGTGACATTTTTGTCTTAAATTTTTTGGGTGGAACTCAACGCCGCGCTTTGTTTACTTGATGACTATTTATTTTAAATGTTTACTCAGCAGAACAGACACAAGAAACTTGGGAACCTATTATTATGACACTAAGATAGCATTATAATACTTTATAACTTTTCATTGAATTCTAAAGACATTGCGTGTTGAATGGCGGATTTAGTCCTCTAATTAAAATCGAACCCACAGCCGTCGCCTTTTCATACCCACCCTTGTGCCACCTAGTATAAGCATATCAAAATTCGCTCTTGTCGTTGGGAAAATAAAAAAAATCTAATTTATGGTACTATTCAAACTTATAACTATTTATATAACATCTTCTATATTACATAACTTTTTTATATTTATATAACAACTTGAAATATTTACTTAAATTCATATTTCCATTTCTTCGCTCTGGTGTCGAGGCAAAGCGCGGCGTTGAGTTCTGCCACTTAACACGCAATGCCTCCGGAATTCGGCAGAAAGTGGGGAACGGAGTGTCTTTCACTACGTTCCCTCTGCCTACCCTGCATTGAGCGGGATACAGCGTGAAGCTGATATAACATCTTGATATGTATATATAGAATACCTATCAATCTGTTCAACATATTTATTGAATATAAATATTAAATTTCAGTATTTTAGGCAGAACAAGCAAATTTCCAACTTGTAAATAGACTTTATAAGAATAAAGAGGAGCTCTGTCGTCGTCAACACAAAAACTGCAATGTAGGATTTCTCAGAAAGAATTTACTTGAATATTTTACTTCACCGCTGTGTCTCATATTTTAGTGTTATGCAATAAAAACATATTATAAACTTTACAATACAAAAAGAAAATCTATGAGCGTATTCAAAGTTACTATAGCTCAGTGGTTAATATGTGTCGGGTTACTAGTTCAAATTTCGTATTTTTAGCCATACTAGCGTTCACTTGTGGTTTCGCCCGTGGTGTAATTTAAATAACTAAAATTTATGTATGACAAATGACTTATTCTAAGTGATCAAGATAACTCTACCATACCATACGCTACATCGAAACGATTAAGCCTCCTTGGCAAAGGAAAGACGAAGCACATTTAAATTTGAACCAGTCGTTCCTGAGATTAATGCGTTCTACCAAACAAACTCGTCAATCAATAAATATAGTACTATATTTAACGTCAAAGTATATAATTTGAGTTATATAAAATTAGTAATAAAACATTATTCCTTTAATATCGACTTCGCTCTAACGTTCAAATAAAAGCTAGTGAAGCATAAGTCTGCGAGGTCAGCAGTTATTTAGTGGGTAGGAATTCTGAAGTATTAGCTATCTGAACGAAATATCGAAGAAGAATTTATTATAGAGCTTACTATAAAAATATCTATAACAAAAGTGACTACAAAATTAATTGATAATAATGTTTTATAAATTATTATATAATTAGGCCCAATTGAAAAAAAGAGAGTATCGTATATTTTTCTTATCGTATTTCCGAAATATATTAAGCTAGACTTCAGAATAGTAGGCAGATAGAATCTAGTGTTAAGGTAATCTCTTTTTTTTTATGGAAAAGACACGGCAAATCTTTTATATATTTTACGCCTAATTTTGATATTCAATATGCATAGAGAGCGGAGAAATGGAAATAATTTAAAACAAATTCGAACTCGTAACCTTCGTATGATTCTACAGTCAAACACTGTCACACATATTTCAAGCACCTACACATACATGTATAATATGTCAAAAAAAAAGTATTTCAAGAAAATAGAGAACATATAAAACTTTTAAAATATTACATTAATTGAATGCGACAATGATGCCTGTCGTGCCGATTTCGAGGTTCGATTCCCACTACATAAAATGAAATATTTCCGCCGAAGCCGAAGAAATGTCCCAATGGGAACGGAGTGTTTTAATACTAGGTCCCCTCTGTCTACCCCGTTATGTGAGAAAACAAAAAAGAAAAATAAAAAGAAACTTATAAAATATTATATTAATTCAAATACGTTTTACAATTTCTTCCTAACCATACTACGCCATTTATTCTTCTTAAAAGTAAATCAAAAAAAACATTTTTTCATAGAAAAATCTACAAGTACTAAAAGTAAGCAATCATAAAATGTTGCTTCACCCAGTCCAAGGTAAAAGGAAAGCTGTTTATTTATTATTTAATTATATTTTTATATAAAACCGTGTTCTTACAAATATCTTGAGAAAGGACGGAATACATAATTAACTTAGAAATCCTTATTTAACAAGTTTTTATAGAAAAAACCGTTACTAGGTTGAGACTTGGCGAAGTTTTTTTACTAATTGCCTTATTTTACAACCATTTTACTCAAGATTATATCTTTATTAATATAAATAAACTTACAATTTTAAATATAAAGTTATAAGTTAGTCGTCACCCGCAACTTTGCGTCCGTACATCAGAAAGCCTGTTTCTTTGTAACCAACCTAACGCCAGTCATGGGGCGCACGGGCGCACGGGCAGGGGCACAAAGTGTGACTGTAAAACCGATTGGTTGTAGGTTCGATCTCCAATCGAGGATATGCAATATTTATCTAAATTTATATTTTCATTTCTTCGCTCTGGTCGAGGCAAAGCGCGACGTTGAATTCCGCCACTCAACACGTAATGCCTCCAGAACTCGGCGGAAAGTGGGGAATGGAGTGTCTTAACACTAGGTTCCCTCTGCTTACCCTGCTGTGTGCGGGATACAGCGTGAAGCTGAAAAAAAAGAAAAATCTTTTATTATCAAGAATGGTAGTAGTGGTATGTCTAAAAGACGTACCACCAGCTACAAAATAGATTTTAATGTAGTTTTCACTAACAGATAGATTGATTCCAGCAGAATTTTATATCTATGATATAAAATGACATTAGACTTGTACTATACAAGCAAGTGAAGCCACGAGAAACACTTGTTTATTTATAAAAATAACGAATGACGTCAGTACATTTACATCATAGCGTATGTAAATGGGAATGGACGTAATGCATTTCTTTCGAGGTCTTAGTAATTCACAAGAAAGTGCTCCCAAATAGGTACTTATAACGTCATAATTTTGTTTTTATACTTGCAACTCCCTATATTTACTTAGTGAACTCGGTTTACTCTGTTTTTTGGGCGTTTTGTAGGTACTTGGGCTAGATTTTGTAGTGCTTGGTAGACTAGTTGCAGCGTTGAGTTTCGCCACTGAAGATAAAATATCACCAATATTTGTCAAAGATGGATTATATTATGCGGGGAACTGAAAAAAAAACTATAATACACAAAATAGGGTATCTATTACAAGTCAGATATGTAATTAAAAATATATATATTAATTAAATAGTTATTTAATTTATTAGAAAATGTTTTAAAATCGAAACCCGCGCCTCTCGAAAACCGCTCATACATTCTTATCAACCTACGTCGAAATTCTTATACGCTTGTTACAAATTATTTGTTTATATTGTTAGCATCTTTGTAGGGAGTTTTTTATGAATTTCCTCTAAATAAACTATAATGACACAAAAAATAAATAGAAAATGCCATTTAAAAATAAAAAAAATACATTAATTAAATCAGCTTCACAATGTATCCATTGCTCACTTTTCAGCGAATTTTTGGAGGTGTTGTGTATTGAGAGGCGGAATTTAACGTCGGCCTTGATGCCAGAAGAATTATTAATAAATAATAATTCATTCCCTCGAGTGGGGAACAAACCCACAACCGTCACGCTACAGACATACCCCTGTACCCATGCGCCTCAAACAATAAAAACTGTTTATCTCAAAAGATACATTGACTAAATTAAATAACGTAGCAGTCAATCGAGACGATACTAACTTTTTGTATTACCATAGCACTATAAAGTAAGGAAAAGACCACTAAAAGACATAAAAAGGTAACACGACCCATAAAACCACTCAATATACTTAAAAAGATTGGTCTTTTGCTTCATAAAAGGTATAAAAGACTACATTTTTAAATTTTAGTCAGGATTCGTATAATGTGGAAGAGGTCATCGTGACGCAGGGAGATAGAGTTCGACTGTAAATACGATCGTGGGTTCGATACCCACTCATGGTATTTAGTTATTATTTATTAATATTTTTATTTCAAAAGCTCGGCTCAGTTCTGCAACTCAACACGCAATGCCTGGAAAGTTCCGCAAAAAGCGGAGAACGAATCGTTTTAACGCTAGCTTCCTTTTCTATCCATACTCTGTTATATACGCGATACAGCGTGAAGCTAAAAAATCGATTTGCCCCACAACGGCCCCTATTTAATACATTGATTACTGAAAATTCAAATTTGCTTGGAAAGGAAAAGAGGAATGAATATGTTAAAATTAGTATTTATAGTGTCATTATTTTGACAACCTAGGTTCACCGTCATTACCCTACTATTAGACAAACATAAATACAGTTTTTAATATTTAACTCAAGTCTACCAGCATTTTCCTATATCATGTATGAAGATTAAAAATTTAATTATTGTACAGACCCAAGTCTCTACCAAGGAGACACTTAAAAATCCCTATTTTCATACTTCCATAGATGCTACATTTTACGCTCATATTATGTTGGTAATCTTTCCACTACCTCAATATACATTTCATAAGCCTCCCGTCATATTACTTAGAGTAAGTTAATATATATTTTTGATAGGCTTTTTTAATATTAAAATTTTGGGTACGAAATATTTACAGTAACTGGAACTAGACGTCTGCAGTCTATTTCTTTAAATTCGTTTCGATTTCACGCTTTATCCCGCATATATCAGGACAGGTATAGTATCAAGATACTTTTTTACCATATTTAGTCCGAATTCAAGCCCTTGTATTATGAGTGGTAATTTAATCTTATCGGTGGGGAAATTTTAAGTTTTTTCCAAGTGGGAGTCAAACCCACAACCATAATACGTTTGCTATACGTTGTCACAGACAGTGGGAGCTACATAGCCTATGGCGCTGATATTTTGTATTAGCATAATGCAAAATATCAGTTATTGTAGAATATAGAGAAGTATCAAGAAAGAATTTTCCGAAATTAATTCTAGCATGGAAAATAACTGGATTTATAGTCAGTCAAATTTTCTCATTTTTTTAGCTTCACGCTGTATCCTCCATATAGCAGTGTAGGCTGAGGGAACCTAGTGTTAAAACACACCGTTTCCCATATTACGCCGAATTTTTGCTTTTGCATCAATACCAGAAATGAAAATAATATTTAATAATTATTCATTTTCCCTCATCAAACCCACAACCGTCGCTTTACAGTCACACGTTTGTACCTCATATGTATTATTTTTTTCTCCACGTAAAAAGAAAAAGTAACACCCGCTTCCGCCGTTACAATGTTACAGTTATCTCAAACGGGCTTAGTGCTTGCATGCGTACCAAATCCGGGTACGCGAGCACGTCGTAAACCACTGTCTTTTCACTCACAACCTATATGCTATATGAATATGAAATATACGTTTATTGCCGTCGTATACTGTTTCTATGGAAATTATGTTTTACATGACAATGTTGCTGTTTTTATTTACTTTCTTAGCTTCACGTTGTATCCCCAGCGTGGTAGTTAAGGAGAACATGAACGCACAACACTACGGTCTCTACATACTTCTTTCGTCTCGCCCACTGTCATCATCCTCTTCCTACATGCCCTCCGGGGGGTACTCATACTTTTACGTGACCTTTTTCCAGTATCTTTGACACTGTTTTCGAAGGTCAACCGAGGTCCCCCTCCCTTACCCTGTCCCTATCTATAATCTTTTTTGCCATTCTTTAGTCACTCATTCGTTCGACGTTCCCAAACCAGTTGAGCACGTTGTTCTTCATTCCCAAATCTATGTTGCTTAACAATCACATATTTCAACACTAGTACTAGTTATTATCCTGTTATTTTCCCGCCAAGTTCTAGTAGGAAGTTTCAGAAAGATTGTTTTAGTACTTCTCTATACTCCCAAACCAACTTACAAACCAATTTTCAACCTTTTAAATACAATCAAGTCACTCAGTAACGGAGAAAAATTCTTATATCGGATTTATCGATAAAGGCTTAAGTATATTACATGCCAACCCGCATTTAGAATGTGCCATACACCGTATTTAGTTTTTTTAATAGCTTTTTGAGCACTCTATTCCCATTAGGGGGAGAAAAGAACAAGAAAATGGGAATATTACATATTCCATTCCTCCAAATGGGAATCAAACCCACAACAGCTTACAGTCGCGTTGCCATTGCCCCAAAACGGCCTGAACAGTTTAGTTATTATCAGCTATTTCACCACAGGTGAAGCCACAAGTAAAAGCTAGTAATAACTATATACGCTTATATTTTTGTAGTTAAACAAAGTGTACAAGAGTTTTTACTTATCACAAGAATCGTTGTAAGAGATTTTTCCCCCAAACGATGTTAACACAAGGTTTGAGCGTTAATGATGTCAAGTAAAGAGTTTCTGAAATTGGAACAGTGTTGTTAGAATCACGTGAAAATCACGATATAATGATGTCGGCACAAGTACATGACTTGATCTCAAGGGTTAAATTAAATTATAAAAATAATTTAATATGCTGTGCTGGAAACCAGCCGTGGCGCAGAGGTTCAAGCGTACTACTGTAAGCACGATAGGTCGTGGGTTCCATCCTCATTGCGCTAAAGACATGCGACGTGAAGCTATATAAAATAATATGCGTGGAAAACTGAAGGACTTACAAGTACTGTCTATATAAAAAGCGGTGAACATAATTACATTAATAACAATAAAAAAACATCATGATAAATATCTAAGCTAATTCCAAATCCTCTACAACATAAAAATCTTACAAGCATTTTAAATTGAATTTGAATTTGTTGAATATTTTATTCAAAACTTTTCAGATAAAGATAGAATCTGTTGCCAATCGACAATTCATATAAAACATTATGAAAATTAAAACATATATAACATTAAAAAAAAACAACCTTTTTTGTTTAAATACAAAACCTTCAGCTTTCGATCCGAAGCTTTCATATCAAGACGCTGTAATCTTCTTATAACTTATGTATACCTACATATATATATATATATATATATATATATATATATATATATATATATATATATATATATATTTACTCTTATTATATAAATTTCCTCCAAAACATTTTCAAGTAAAATAATCTTACGTACGCAAAATAAAGTACTAAATATCAATTAAGGCTTTAAAAAACCTCCCAAGGAGCCGCAAAACACAAAGTTTTATAACGAGTACAATTTGTCATGTTTACTTCTCTGTAAGAGATAACAAGCTTGGGTATGAACTTTTATCTGTTTTCTGATATAGAAAGTTTTCTGCTGTTGTGTTTTTTATCTATATCTATCTTTTTCTAAGTTCTAATTATCTTTATATATATTGAGGCTAGTCATGGCGCAGTGGAACAAGCGTGTGATTGTAAATGCGACAGGCTGTGGTTTCCATTCCAGTGGAAATCGTGGCCGAGGCCAGACCAGATACAGGCCAGGCCCAACGTCGAGTAATTTAATAATGACAGGTTTTTTCGAGTTTAGTTGTAAAAAGTGTGGCGTTGGATTCCGCCGCGTAGCAGGCAATACATTTATTTACAATTTTTAAGATATTCTCTGCCTAAGTACGACATTCCCGCTATTAGACAATAAAAGTAATGACTATATAAAACCACATTTTAGGTTATCAATAATTTTATTCACAATTCTAAACAGATTAACAAGATAAATCAATAAATAAAACTTATGTATACTTATATACAAACAAACATTACTACAAAAACATGGGAACAACTAAAACATTGTGGTAAACTCAATTAGGAAATTAAAAATCAAGATAGAACCCGAACCCAAAACGGACTCGTTTCTGTCTGTCTATGAGAGTACTGGTCATTAATCGAATTACTCGAACTTCGTTATGTGGCTCGTGAAACAAAAGGTCCCTCTGGTACGTGAAGCCACCGCAACGTTGGGAATCCACGAAAATTTTCAACTCTGAACCATTTTCATAGCCTTTACTAAGTGCCAGACCAACTGTGGCTGGACTGCTATTGTAATTATCGTTCACTATCGTCGCTATCCGTAAATTTGGAGTAAATTGCTTGTAAAGACACACTTGGAAACCGATTCTACTGATAGTAGAAGACAGTGTGAACGACGCCCGCTCGTATCTCCCGCTGACTGACAAATCTGGTGATAAAGGATGCGATAAAGGCTTTAAACCGAATTCGCTGCCAACACTGAACTCCGGAGTCACTTTATACATCCACTGGGTAACTAATTTTAACGTATTAGGGTCGACATCTTTCATGGAACACGATAAAGAGCTAATGGACTTTTTGCTATCTTTCTCAATAATAATTTCAGTTTCGGATGATATTAGATCCTTTATTTTAGACATCAATCGTATCTCGTAATCATCCATGGTCTCCTTATAAGTAGCCATAGCTGAACCCGAAGAATCAATCAACAAGCCATCGTCAACATTCTTGGCGTCCATTTCCTTGTGTATGAAATGTGTGAAAGACTTGTACGATTCATTCATTTTTGCTAGATTATAATTTTGAACGAGCTTCACTTTATCATATATTTCTCTGAGAACGACCATTTTAGCACCAACGAAACACTTTGGAAAAATACTTTTTGCCTCAGCGTGTACATCACTCAGCCTTGTCAGCGCGTGTGATCTCTTATCAGGAGTAATCACTATTATCTCTTTCTTTTTTGGCAACAGCTTCTGTAGGCTGGAAATGAAATTGCTGACCTCCTCTTTGATGACGGACTCGTTTATATCCATTAGAAAAGTATTGTTATTTGTTTTCGTATTTTCAATTTATTAAATAACAGGTCTCACGTCATTGGCCTGTCTACGAATATTTTTAACCGCACTTTCGACGTGTGGCCAGACACACGCCGCAAGAAGTCTGATTATATTTAGTATGTAATTAATAGTCACTTCCCACGATATTATTGTACAATATATTATATTCATACAATATATTATTATAATATTTACGACATAATTATGGCTTTTCATTTGTACACACATTACATTTATACATACATACATACATTTTATATTTCTCTAAAAAAAAATTGGCATTGACAAAAGAACTTTTTCAATCGATTTTGTAACGGAAAGGAACACATTTTCTATATATTATAAGGTTTATGCTGTCAGCTATTCGTACGTAAATAGATAAATGATTTTAAATATTGCCTTTCTTTATTACTCAGGGGAATGATTTCCTCGCTCTGGTAGAATGGCAAGGTGCGGCGTTGACTTCCACCACTCAACACGCAATGCCTCCAGAATTCGGTGGTAAGTGGTGAACGGAAGTGTCCTAATGGAAAGGGAGTGTCTTATAGCTAGGTTCCCAAGTTCCCTCTGGCTGCTGTGTGCAAGATACAAAAAAAGTAAAACATCAAAAACATTGTTAAATTGAAGTATAAATACAACTTTTCCAAATAAGCTCAGTCCATTAAGCTCAGTAGCCACATATACACTGCACCAAACAATGTCAATGTATGTACCTATATCCACAATTTAATTAAATTTCAGCGCTTTCAATAAAGACCGAATTTTCGTACACATAATCTTGTATTCGATGTGAAAATCGATACATGTAATTAAAATCGAGCAATTTTGCTTAAATTAAATATATTTAATCCATTAAATCGATTATACTTTAAAACAAAATAGACACCTCTTTAAATATAATATATTTATGATCTCAGCATTTTTTTTGTAAAATATACCTTCTATAATACCTTAGAAACGAGTAATATGACGAGTAGTGTAAGTAATATAATAGAACAAATCAATGTTTAAAGTTAACATTTTCATATTACCTACTGAACAATGCAATTAATGTGAATTAATGTGAATGTGATAATAGTTATTTTGTATTGTTGCCATCGTTGCGCGGTGGCACAGTGAGTGATTGTAAACGCTGTGATGAAAGATTCGATTCCCGTTCGGAAAAATATATTAATTCCATTTCGTCGCTATGTACATATGCGTTGAGGTCCGCCTCTTAATAAAACCCAGAGACTTCAATTCTAGCAGAAAAAGTGGTGCGTCAAAATTTTCTGCCTACTCTTGGCTTTTACGTATTATGCTTACACTTTTCACTGTTTACAATTACAAGAGTTTTTATTTGAGGGAACTTGTTAACACTAGGATTATTAACACATTAAAACAATCTGTTCTCGATTAAGATATTTCCGTTCCCCATTTTTTGCCGAATTCTTCTAGTGTTGAACTCAACGTTGCGTCCGAAACTCAACGCTGCGTTTCGTCCTCTTACCGACCTCTTACTACAGAAAGGCCGCTTAGAAAATCGTTTCACTAAAACATTGTATTCCGTGACGTCCTCTTAATTTTCCGCTATCACACTTTAATCACGTGGCAAGGCAACGGTGATTTATTACTGCGTCGGCAATTCACCACCTGTCCTCCTTGGTTCCCGCGGGGAAACCCCTTTTAGGGTATTGCAATCAACAACCGACTATAGGAAAGCCATTGGGAGCAATCGTTCTATTTCTATTATGGAATGTATTTGTTTATTTTTTCAAGGAGTTTGTCATGTTTTTGTTTTACTGTTGTATTTTATGTTATTTTAGACTGTTGTTTCGGCATATATGTATATATGTTTGTTTGTTTGTTAAGTGACCGTTGTGGCGCAATGGCACAGCGTCCCACGTAAATGCAAGGGAAGCGGGTTTGATTACGTGAAATAATGAATGACTTTCATTTCTTAGCTTTATTAAGAAAGCAGAAACCAATGCGTCATATACTTATTTAGAGAACATATAAAAATTTGAACGTGGCGAGACGCGGACCAGCGCCTCCTGGAAACCGACGGGCCGTTTTTGACCTATGTAGCAGTAAGACTTATATTTTATATTTAGTTTAGATATTTTAGTAATTATTGACTTTTGCAATACCAAAGAAGATCAATCTCTGTGAAATCTTCTTTGACCCTTTCGTTCTTTTAGGTAAAAAAATAGAATACAATGTATCTATTGATGAATTTAAATTTCAACTTCTGATTTTAATACAAAAAAAAAAGACAGATAGACGGAACCTATTGTTAAGACACTCCACATTCCTAATTTTCGAATGTAATATATGGCGAAGCTGAACGCCGCATTTTCCTTGCATTTAAATCTAAATTTGTAACAAATTATAGCCAAAATTGAATGTATTCGAATGTAAATCGCATTTGCGGCTCCTCAATCCTCAAAGAAGATAAGGCTTTGATCGCACGAGCGAATCAAAAGACCGTTTTCAATTACCTAAATGTCTAATCCCGGTTAACCGTATTATTATTTGTCAACCTATTTCAGCATAACCGCTTTAGTGGAAATATAGAGTTGGAATGAAAGAAAAAATCTAAATATGTTGGATATATTGTAACTGTATGGTAGGCAAAGAGAACCTAGTGTTAAGTCACTGTGTTTCCCACACATCGCCGAATTTTTGAAATAGGTATTGCCTGAAAATTAATGGTTTAACAGAACGCGTTTCAATGAAAATAATTAATTTACTTTAAGCGTGTGACTTTTCGCGCGACAATTAGGTGCTTCGATACCCACTAAAAGAAACGAATCATTTGATATTTTCGTCTACTCGTCTGTGGTAAGCAGGAGGCAAAGCGTTGCGTTTAATTCCGCCACTGAACACGCAGACCCCCAAATAATCGGAAAATGGGTAACGAAGTGTCTTAACATTGGGAACCTAGTATTGAAACAATCCGTTCTCCATTAAGAGCCTACCCTGGTACTTGTGGCTGCTTGAACCGGACAAAAAAAATTCGAACTAGTTTTATCCGTTTGACAGCATCCATTTTATAACTAAGGACCTTTTTAAAAACATTCTCGATATATAATAGTCTATTAAGAAAAGTCATTTAAAACTGAGTATCAATTTACTCTACTTCACAAACTATTCCCATTGCGTTACTTAGAACTGTGGACTTGAGAGGAATTCGCTATTTCAGACTCGATTCTCGTGTTTCTCACTAAGCTTAATAGTTTTGTCAATTTGCAGAATACTGGCTTATATTGCGTTATTTTAAAGGCCGAAGTTGTATGTATGTGTCATACATTTAAAGGCAAAATAGTGTATGTTGTTTAATGAACTGCCGTTTCCGGATGCTTTCGTTTTATTGGTAATAGTACTTTCGGTTATTATTTTCACATACTGTACTGTAGTTTGAAATATTATAAAATCAGCTTCACGCTGCACACAGCACGGTAGGCAGAGGGAACCTAGTGTTACGACACTCCGTTCCCCACTTTCTGCCAAATTCTGGAGGCATTGCGTGTTGTCACACTTTACAGTGACACTTCGTGCCGCTGCGCCACGACTGGCCTCAATTATAAATTACAATTGAAATATTATAAATTACAGATTATTTTTTGCCTAACATTTTTTAAAGTGTTATTCCACACTTAGAAAAGACAACTTAGGAGACTAAATAAGTCCAGATTATTTTATTGATGAAACGCTTAAAAAATAAGATAAGTAGGGGTATCTTAGTCTTCTCTCCTTTTTAATAGGTTTTTTTAGGTTGAGTTGAAACACACTATGCATATATGGTAGAAGCTGTATTTAAACCACTTGTAATAATAGTATTTTCGTGAAACTGGGCAGTTATACGCAGCATAGGTGATAATACAATATTGTGGTATCAACGAGCTGGTGTGATGATGAAGCCAGGATGTGATTATTGATAATACAATATTGTGGTATCAACGAGCTGGTGTGATGATGAAGCCAGGATGTGATTATTGCAAGTCTTCGGAGGTTAATAATAAATCATTCCATCTTCATACAGTTCATAGCTTTACTTGTATAACTTGGTTCAGATGAGCGTGTTTTTTTTTTAAATTAAATTTATTTGTAGTACACTTGTACTACCAGGCCTGCATATGTCTTCTCTATTCTAAATACCTCGAATTCTGGTAGACAATGTAACCATGGGGAACCTTGATATTAATATACAACGCGATGCTAAGAACCATTTGACCTTTAACATATTTAGATAATTTTTATTTTTATAGAAGTCCTAATAGACATAAAGAAAAAAAAACTATTTTATTCGACCAAAGAGCTCTCAACATCAATTGTCGAAACGTCTCAAGGCCTAAAAGAAAACCAACAAATGTTTTGAAGAAAACTATTATCTAAAGATAGTTGGGGTCCTTTGTGAATTTCTTCCATTTAAGTTACTTTGTGTACATGAATAGATATTTTGTTATTTATCGTCTACTTATTTTAATATAAAGGAACATATTTGAAAGAACCTCTTTTTTCCTAATACTGAGATCTTGCTGTGACATTGCTTGATGTTTCGTAAATTACATGCATTAAATTATTTATTGATCCCAGTCGTGGCGCAGAGTTATAAGCGTGTGGCTGTAAACATAAGAGGCTGTGGGTTGGATTCCACTCGAGGAAATTAAATATTTCTTTAAGAAATATTTAATATTATTTTGAGGCCAGTCGTGGCGCAGCGGCACGAAGTGTGACTGTAAAACCATTTGGTTGTGGGTTCGATCCCCACTCGAGCAGATGAAATATTTACTTAAATTTATATTTTCACTTCTTCTCTCTGGCTAAGCGCGGCATTGAGTTCTGCCACTCAACACGCAATGCCTCTAGAATTCGACAGAAACTGGGGAACGGCTTGTCGTAACCCTAGGTTCCATCTGCCAACCCTGCTGTGTGCGGGATTTTTATTTTATTTATTTAATATGTTTATAACACCATATATTTTTTTCAAATCTCCATACAGAGATGCTAACAATATAAATAAGTTGTAACAAGAGTATAAGAATTTCGACGTAGCTCGATGAGAACATATGGCTTAGTTGGTCAAAACGATTGAATGATTTTAAAAATTTATTAACGTTTTCGTAATAAATATTTAATATTTTCATTCCTTCGCTGTGGTGTCGCTGCGCTTTGTCTCACAAACATAATATGTATTCAATTTAATTAAACATATTTACAAAATCCAATTTTTTTGTAGTCTACTGTTACTGAAAAAATAAAAATAAAAAAGTTTCATTCAACTTGGCGGCTACTCAATGAAAGAGAACGGAAAATGGATCAATAGGATCTTTCTGGTACCTCAAAAAAAAACAAGAATATTCTTTATTTACCCCAATATCTTCATAGAATTGTGGAATTTTGTCAGTTTACTTACTTAAAAGTTGAAGGATTAAAGCCGTTCTAATTTCCTTCCTTGGCCACCCCGAGGGGTGAATTGTAAAAGTTTAAATTGATTATTTCTGGGTAAAGGAGCTATAAATTGTTCCTAATGAAATGGGATCTACACCACTAAATTTATTTCAAAGAGGTATTTAATAATTACTTATTTATTTTACGATTCCTTTTTCATTAAATCTTATTCTCATCACGTATACCATTTTTCTATTATCACCAATTCTTCGCTTAAATAAAATAAATCGAGGAGTTGCGTTTGGTTGGGTTCAAATACAATGGCTGTCAGTTGAAATGTAGTTAACTGATTCAACTGTAAATACGTGGTTAGAATATTTTCTATTTCGTTTAACTTAACATCGCGTTTAATCTAGTAGAAAGAACAATTACAATATAATCGTGCCCGAGTAGCGATCGAACCCGCAACTGTCGCGTTTACAATTACGTGCTACGACAGGACTACCTCAAGATTTTTTTTAGCTCCACGCTGTATTTTGGTAGCAGAGGGAACCTGGTGTTAAGACACTCCGTTGTCTTTAATATACTTCCATTCCCTACTTTCCAGCGAATTCTAAAAGCATTGCGTGTTGAGTAGCAGAACTTAACGCCGCGACTTTCCAGACAATCGCTTGTCCTGCTACAAGGGCCTCTACATACCTCTAGATCCTCATTAAAATTATTTAAGAGGATAATATTTGAACTCAAACAAATCAACCATATAATGCAAATTAAATATATATATATATATATATATATATATATATATATATATATATATATATATATATATATATATATATATATATATATATATATATTATGCAGAAGTATAAATATTTCCATATTTATTTTTCCGCATAAAAGTGTAAATATAAACGTGTAATATGCATATCGTGCACACGCACACTGTACAGGAAATGCATCTCGTCTTGGCAGCGTTCCACGCCGTGATTCTACATATATTCAACGGAAACGTCATTTCATACTATCCTATTTAACTTTGAATGCTTTCTAACAACCAACTATTTCTATAATTTATCTAATATGGTTACTTATATAGATTTCCTTTTATCTATTATAGGACATATTGGTGCACTACTTAATGTCTTCTTAATTTCTGTGGTAATTATAAAAATATTCTTAGTTATGGTTTTTAAATTTATTGAAAAACCAGAAAACAGAGAGTTGGGGTTAGTACAAAAATAAATATTTCTTTGATTTTCGATAGGTTTCATACTACATATATTTTATCTTCTGTATATTAATGATGTGGAGAAAAGTATTCTTCTTCATTTTTTCTTTAACAAGCGCGGCGTTGAGTTTCGCCACTCAACAAGCAATACCCCGAATACGTACGAGTTATTTTAACCCTAGGTTCCCTCCGCTAACCCTGCTATATTCGAAATACAATGTGAAGCTAAAAAAAAGAAAAATCTTAAAGAAAAACAAAAATAACATAATTTCTAAACTTTTCGCCATATTCCCCTTCATTTTACAAGGATAGGGTGATAAATAATCAGGGTGAACAGAAGCATTACCCAAACCTGGCCTCGTATTTATTATAGATAATGTCCTAACTTTCTGAGGGTAAACAAGCTCTTTTATTTTTATGGAAAATATTGTTGATCCCTTCAATAACATTCTCTAACTGAAGTGCTTCCCGGGCTAGGATCTGCAAATAACGGCCTATATTCCGTTATACGAATATTTTAAATAAATTTTTGGAATTTTTACATTTTTTTGGGAAGGCATTTTTTTTTATTTCAATAATATTTTATAAATTTTAGATACTTTTTTATGAACCAGTTTCTCGAGTAGCTGATATTCATTATAACTACAATTATATTAACTACTTCAACGGTTTCCGTGTTGCTGTAGGAAAGCCACTGGCTGTAAATACTATCTATGGATGTGGGTTCGATCCCCACTCGTTTCTTTCTGGGACTGGGATCTTTATACTGGGAGCCTGAAATGGTAGTTTTAAGACACTCTGTTCCCATTAAAACACTTCACTCGTTCCCCACTTTCAGACTTGTTTGGATATTGAGTTACGGAACTCCAGTATCTTAGATCCGACAAAAGGATTACGGATTTACGATGTGAACTAAATCGTGGAACTTAAAAAAATGTGTCAAACTGCAGGTTTTTCCTCGAGTTTTGATGAATCAGCACATCCATTGACTTATGGTTATTACATCAGTAATTGTCACACAAATGATTTTTTATGACAGTAAGAAAACGTATAATATTTAGAATTTTGTTATTGGTTCAATGGGACTTGAAATAGTCTTTGTTAGGTAAAAATTTTATCTGTTTTTGATAACTACTAGGTATGTATATTTTTTTCAGCTTCACGCTGTATCCCGCACAAAGAAGAGTAGGCAAACTGAACCTAAGAATGTAGTATTAAGACACTCCAACTCAGCGAAACAGAGAAAGAGGGATCTTTCTTCGTTCCATTGGCAGAAATTAACTCTACGTTTTGCTTCGCCATTAGAGTTTCCACGAGTGGGAATCGAATTCCAAACCTGCCGCGAGACCCTGCGTCCAACTGATCTAGTATGTAATTAAACATAATATGAGCCGAGACACAGACACTAAACACTTTAAAAATAAACTTCTAAGAGCGTTTTGATATAAAAGAAGTATAAAAAGAGAAATTGAGATTTTTTTGTATGATTGTTAGTATTAGTACAGCAAGTAGCCGTTGCCATTCAGTCAAAGAGTACCTACACAGTAATAAAATATTTTGAAGTCATTAAAATTTTCGGAACACTGACCTTGTTTTCGTTCAGGAAACACGAGGAGTACAAACGTTGCACGTGTTTTATATGGGTCACCGTTAATAAAGCCAGTTTTCTTTATTAAAATAATATCTTTCACTAATTTTATTCAAGATTGTATCTTATCTGGCATAATATTATAAAAATAATTAAATTATATAAAATATCACAAACCCAAGTATCATCCACACCATCTGGATACGAGGTACTCCACTATTGTGCGGCTTCGTAGGAACTTCCTTAAACGCGGTAATCAACAGTGGAATGGTAGGCCATTCTACTGTTGATTACTGCGTTTGCGGTGGTGTTTCCAGGTCTATACGACCTGGTTACCATCAAAAAGCGCATCTATCTTTACCTGTAGCTCCTCTGGTGTTACACGGGGTCGTGGGCGGCGGAGATCATTTACCATCATGTGACCCGTACGCTCATTTGCCTTGTCTTTTTCCATTAAAATAAAAAATCTAAGATTATATTTATAATATCTCGCTCTCGGCTTTGACAGCTTAAACTACTCCATTCATTATTTACTAATCTATATTACTTTCGTGTTCTAATAACATAATTTTTAAGACAATAGAACAATTTCCTTTTTTAGAACAACTTCCTTTTTTTTTCAGCTTCACGCTGAATCCCGCACACAGCAGGGTAGGCAGAGGGAACCCAGTATTAAAACGCTCCGTTAACAACATTTTGCCAAATTCTGGAAGCATTGCGTGTTGAGTAGCAGAACTCAACGCCGCGCTTAGCCTCGACACCAGAGCGAAGAAATGGAAATATAAATTTAAGTAAATATTTCATTTCCTCGAGTGAGGATCGAACCCACAATCAGTTGATTTACAGTTACACTTTGTGCCTCTGCGTCACGACTGGCCTCGATGACAAAATACTTTATATTAATATAACTTTATTACAAAAGAACCGATTGAAATAAAACAAACACTAAAATTTTCCAAAATACAGTAGTAAAAGCCTCGTCGTTTCAAAAATAAAACAAATTCAAATGTTTAATTTCAGTAATATCAAACTGGAACAACATACATTGTATTCTGTATCACATCGTCGGCCTGTCGCAGTGCATTTTGATTTTAATCAACTAACGCATGTGTATCAGAATCATTTACTTAATGGACTCTCGATATTATTAATATGTGAATATTATAATATGATTATAATAAACGTTAATGGATTAATAATTAGTAATAGTATAGAAGGTTTAATAATTATTCATATTTACTATTGAATTGGTTGTATTAATAATATATAGCGCTAGTGGTAAATGTAACCTACTCGTATATCTTTACAGATTTTTAATTATAAGGTTGAGGCTAGCGAATGATGAACGAAGTCTCTTTATACTAGGTTCCTTCTGCCTGCCCTGTCGTGTAGGATAGGAACGTGAAGTAAAAAAAATGAGGTTGTCTGTAAACATGAGTTCGATTCCCGGATCGGTTCGTGGGAGTAATTCTAGCTCTATATATGGGATACAGCACGATACTAAAAAAGTTGTGACTAGCATCTTTTTAAATTCAGGCCATTATTTTTAACAAAATAACAATGTACATTTTCTTTTAATTTTCAATATAACTCTATTTTAGTTTTCCATAACAACATATTGATAATAGATTTATTTTCACAGCATTGTTTGTGTTTCGTTCGAAACTGGAACTTGTGTTTTTACAATATTGACGAAATAATTCTTTTCATGGTTTTGCTCTTTTTGTAATAATACTATACCGAAAAGAACAGGTTCGATTTTATTATGTAGTATATGATATATAAATAGGTATGAATGCTTACTCGAATAAATAAAACTTTTTCGTTACTCAGAAACTTATAAACATACAGCACTGCAGCGTTACCAATTTTCCGCGGAATGTCCGGATTTTTGGCTCTAAAATTAAATGTCCCGGATCGGACATCGGACAGTCAAAATCTCGCTTTTCCTAGATTTTTCCGAGTATCGCAAAATTTCTATGGGAACGGGTAAACGCAGGACTTAAAATATTTTTTTTAGCTTCACGTTATTTCCCGCTCAAAGAGTAAAACAAAGTAAGCAGAGGAGGTGGAAACAGTTAATATTTTTTAAGTTTTACTTCAAAATTTTTTACCAACTTATAAATATAAAGAACGCATCCAGATCTGAAATACGTGTCTAAGTAACTAAGTGATATACCTATATATATATATATATATATATATATATATATACATACATACATACATATATATATATATATATATATATATATATATATGTATGTATATACGACCTACTTTTAGTAACTATAATGGAGCCTCTTAAGCATAATATTTTCTTTTGCTCGTATAGACTACACGAAAATATTATTTCCAAAGACAGACTTTGGGAAAGAAAATAATATTTTTGCTAATAATTAATAGGACACAACGTCTGACTATAACAGCTACTGCTGTGGGGTTCATTTTCCTCTTGTAAGATTGAATTATTTTAATTTTCTCGTTCTATTTAATAAATTAAGCGTGGCGTTAAGTACCGTCGCTCAGCACTTAATATCAAAAGGACAGAAAGTGGGGAGCAGCGTGTTTAAACACTGGTTCCTACCCTTCCTACCCTTCTATAAGCTAGACAGAGTCACACTCTATAAACAATATCTTACACAATGCAGGGTAGGCAGAGAGATCCTGAAAGTTTAGTGTTAAGCTCGTCCATTTTCTGCTTTCCGATGAGTTCTTGGGGCATAACGCCTTGAGTGGCGGTACTCAATATCACGCTTTGCCTCCTTATCAGAAAGGAAAATAAAAATATTCAATAAAAAAAGTAAATGTTTTATATTAAAAGTAAAATTTTATTTCTTTCAGGTTAAAACCATGTGGTCAGGCAAGAAGTGCTCCGACGGCGGCGCCGGGTCCCCCACCGAGGAGGAAGTTAAAGTCGTCCTTGTGGGTGACACACAGTGCGGCAAAACATCTTTAGTACAGAGATTTGTTTCTGATAATTTTGTTGAGGTGAGTTACCAGTTTTTTTTTATTCAAATCATCAAGTTTAGCTCTAAATATATTTTTAGCGTTCTTGTTTATAGTAGTAAGTAAGTAAGGACCTAGTGCTTAGGCACTCCGTTTCCCAATTTTTAAGACGAGACGAGAGTGATTTTACTCAATGCCCCTTTCGCTATTTGTCATAAATGTATGTACAAGAGCAAGGAAATGAAAATAATTTACTTCCTCGATGATAAAATAAGAAAAATATCAATAGAAAAAATAGTCTTTTATCTATTTTGATGAACGTTTGTTGGATCGAACGTTGGATTTCTTTATTTTTTGTAAATATTCAATTACTACAGTAGTTGGTACGACAACATGTTTTTTCGTAGCCGTACAAGTTGTCTAAAATAACAGAAATCAATCTTTATGTATTATAAATGTTAAATCACCACTTGGGAGTGGCGAATCCTATTTACGAGATAATATATTTTAGAAATATAAACGTATAAACAAAATGAACGAATTGTTTCTTAACTATATTATAACCCATCCATTTTCAAAATATGAATAAAATAGTTCATAAAAACAAAATTATCGGAAGTCGATCGTGGCGCAGGGGCAGAAGCGTACAACTGTAAACGCGACAAGTTGCAAGTTCGATTCCCACTAGAGGAAATGAAATATAAAATATTTTCATTGCCTCCACAATTCGATGGACAATGGAGAATGGTCTTACATATACATTTAATCCCCAGGTTCCCTCCGCTAACACTACAACGTTTATACAATGCCAAAATACACAAACAAAATCGACCACAAGGAAGTAAATCATCAAGCACAGATACGTAGCAATATCCGCAAAATTGTTTCAAAGCGATGCCAGCGCTACAGTCACGACGGGAACGTCCCACAAAACTAGGCCTTTCAGCCCGACCGACTTCACTTTTAATGAATTCACACATCACTTTCATTTCACTAGCTTTGTACTGCGCGAATGTTAGATTCATTGTTTTTGATAATACTGCGTTCTAGTATGTCTATCTATATGTAGTGTTAAACTGAAATCTAGGTCTTCGTAACACAGAAAGATAGGTGATGGTCGTGGGTTCATTTCCTGCTTGAGAGAATGTTATTTTTTTGTATTTTTTCGCTTTGGTAATATTACATACATACAATTTGTATCTATATTTTCCAAAGCAAAATAAAAAAAAATATAACAATTTTTAAACTGCTCAACATGTATAAATAAATGCTATAAAAAATATATATTTGTTTAGTTATTCCGCATCGACGTTGAGTTCCGCCAGTCAAAACTCAATTCCTCCAGAATTCGGCAAAAAGTAGGAATCGGGAGTGTCTTAACTCTGCTGTAGATATACAACGTGAAACTAAAAAACACATAATACTTCACTGGTTTCCCCATTCTGTAATGTAATGTATGTAATGATTTTTTTTGATAACTTATGTTACTATAAATATAATTATAAAAATGAAAAAGCACTAGCAATTAAAAATCACAATTTAATAGGTAGCTACGTGAAAGGATTATAAAGAGACGACGTGCTCGAAATGTTTACTAGACCGACGGCGGAGTATGTTTTGTGTCTGCAGGCTACGCTTATACAAAATAAACGAACATTTTTAGTTTTTGGCTTCGCGCTATTTCCGGCGCTAAACGGGTTCGGCAGAGGGTAATGGGAACCTAGTGTTAAGACACACGTTCCCATTAAGACACTTTCGTTCCCCACTTTTTTGCTGAATCCTGGACTCATTGTATCAATATACAATGTAGTAGAGCTCAATACCGTGCTTTACCTCGACGTCAGAATGAGGAAAAGAAAACATATATTTAATTTCTTCGAGTGGGAACCGAACTCACAACCAGTCGCGTTTACAGTCACATACTTGTGCCCCTGTGCCATTAGTGGCCTCTATAAACAAATGCTTTTTAGTTTGACACTGAGTTCCGCATACGACAAGATATTTTTTTTTATTAGCTTCACGCCGTATCCCGCACATAAGCTGTTATGTGCGGGATACGGCGTGAATAAGCAGGCATGGTCATAAGATAGGAAGAGGTAACCTAAAGTTAAGACACTCCGTTACCCACTTTTCGCCAAGTTACAGCAAGATATGCAGAGAAAAATTACTATAAAGAAACTCCTTTTATACCTCCTCGCCTAAATTTGGGAATTCGAGAATTTCGAATCACAAAACTCAACACCGCACTGTTTCTTACAAATCGGAAAAATGTAAATAATTAATTTCCTCGAGGAAACGAAAAGACAACCATCGTCATAAAAGAGGTATTTCATATGATGTAAATGTAGCATTATGAAGAAAACTTCTTGTGTTTTTATGAAATAATTGAAATTGCATTGAGAATTTCGAATTTGCATTATTAAATCTCGAGACTGGACTAGTGCTTTAATCGTGTTTATTTGATTTGTTTCTGTAACTTTCGTGTTTAATTAAATCGTATATTTATAGAAATTTTTATTACATTTTAGGACCTACATATGTATATAAGGAATAATTTAATAAGTATAATATATGAGGCTTTTCGTGACGCAGCGGCACGAAGTGTGACTGTAAAACCGATAAACCGACTGGTTGTAGGTTCGATCCCCACTCGGGGAGATGAAATATTTACTTAAATTTATATTTCCATTTCTTGCTCTGGTGTCGAGGCAAAGCGCGGCGTTCTGCCACTCAACACTCGATGTCTCCAGAATTCGGCAGAAAGTAAGGAACGGAGTTTCTTACCACCAGGTGTCCTCTGCCTACCCTGCTGTGTGTATGGAATACAGCGTGAAGCTGATTTATTTATTTTAAAACATCTCATGTGCTCGAATACATATCGAACTCACAACCAAAACGCATACATCCCGTCTCTGCGCCACAACGGCTTCTTACGTTTAAATTAAGCTTAAACTAATACTAACAACGGTTATTTCATATATAATAATATTGCCTTCATTACATTTCGAGCCGTATTTTCGATATATGAACATATAGTGGAACGTTAATCCTGAACTTTTAATAACTTCGAGGCTGATTAACAGAGCGGGGTACTTGTAATGGAAATTTCATGTATACTACTATATTTACTATGGTTCACTTATATTATTTGTTAATCTTTTTAACGTATCTTGTATAATCTATATCTATTTAAAATATACTAATAAAACTTACGATTAGTGTAAACTCGTTTTCTTATATCGTATAGATCGTTTTAGAGATGTACCTACCTCATGTTGGGGCGTAACTGAACGCTGCTGTGTATAAGCGTATGAATTCTATTTGTTCTGGTGGTCGTGGTACTCTGGAACGGCATCTGGCGGCAAAGTGCGGCGTTTAATTGCGCAACTCACGCTAACGACCCGTATATAATTTATGTTGGGTCTAGAGTTATCAAAAATTGTAACTATACCTTAGATTACTGATCGATTGTAAACCAGAAGGACCAGAAAACAGTTCTGGTATTTTGATTTTAAATGAAAATTATATATACTATATTATTAAAAATATTTAGTTTTATAATTAAAATCAGGTTTACGTTGTATCCCGCATACAGCAGAGTAGGCAGAGGGAACATAGTGTTAAGACACACCACACTATGCCTCGACAACAGAGCGAAGAAATGAAAATATAGATGTAACTAAACATTTTATCTCCTCGAACCCTTTCATTATTATATTTATTAATTTTCGATGGTAAATAAATGTTAAATGGATTCTCCATTAGCTTTGTTATCTGTAACATAAAACGTGAAAGTACTTATAAGGCTAGACTAGAAATGTCGCCGGCAGTCATGTAAGCATGTGTTTCAGTTTGAATATCACCCCAATCACTGTAATAATTTACCATCTCTAGATAAAATAGTAAACTATTACTTTTTTATCTATCTTTAGATGGTGATAAGATTTTTAATATCTAAATATTTTTCTAATAAAAAAAAAGTTTAACACTATCGCATTCTCCATCCCGCATCCTATATAATAGGATAGGCCTAGATAACTTAGAGTAAAACACTGTTTTCCCCACTTTGGATCCGCATTCGACACATTACGTATTAAGAGGCGGAATTTAACGCTGCGGTTTGTCTTAACTACCTATTAGGTATTGCGTTTACAAAGAGAGCTGAGACACTCACGACGCCTCGATAGCTTATTTGCTAAACATTAATATATATTTTTTCTTATAACAAACATGCAATTACATAAAATTATGAAATACTTTTGAAATAAATTCAAAATGAGGCCAGTTGTGGGTTCGATTCCCACTCGACGAGATGAAATATTTACTTAACTTTATATTACCATTTCTTCGCTCTGGTGTCAAAACTAAGCGCGGCGTTGAGTTCTGCCACTCAACACGCAATGCATCCAGAACTCGACAGAAAGTAGGGATTGAAGTGTCTTAACACTGAGTTCCCTCTGCCTACCACACCAGCAGGGTGCTGTGTGCGGGATACAGCGTGAAGCTGATTTTTATCCAAATATGTATCAACTTATTTTAAAACCATTAATTCGTTAATGCTTATATTGAATTCCGATTTCCCCATAAAAAAAATCGCTGACAAAACCTAGCAACACTTAAACACATATTTACTCGTCCTAAAACAACATCCTGTTGTGTTTACTCTCATATTTGGGGCGCGCGATGTCTACAAAAGGATAATAGGTATTACTAAGGGCTAAACGGTTTTTCGGTAATGGTACCCTTCGTTAAAATTGCTTGGAGAACGGAACGGAATCAAATTATATTATGAAATATGATTGAAATTTATAAAATTCTTTATAATTTTTTTTTTGAGCTTGATTACTAATTTAACATTGTTACCGTCGTGGTTGTAAATGGGCACAAAAGTGCGACTATGGACAGCGGTGGTAGTGGATTCAATTTTGAATCTGAGAAATGAAATATTTAATATTGTAATTTCTTTACTCTGGTAAAGAGGCAAAGCTCGACGTTGAGTTCCGCTACTCAGCCTTAAGATGCCTCATGAATTCGGCGGTACGTGGGAAACGGAAGTGTGTTAATTGGGAACAGAGTGTCTTAACGCTAGGTTCCCAGGTTCCCTCTGCCCACCATGCAACTAAACGAAACATGAAACGTATGAAACTAAACAAAAATCTTGCTCTGATAGTAGAGCAACGAAAAACAAAGGAACTGTATAAATAAATAGTCAAATAAAAACTTTTTTCAAATTATTATAGAAATATTAGGTACTATTTTTTTTATTTGTGAAACCAAAATAAACCTTTTGTACTTCGTCTTACTCATCCATCCTTCTGTCGCATCTGTCATGCCTATGTAAAGATTAGAGAGGGCCTAGGAAATTGGATTTTACTATTCTTACTTATTTTATATAAATTACACATGAGTTTTATATATTTTACATGTAGTATATTATTTGCGTGTTTAGTTTGTTTTTTTTGCTCTTTCACGCAGTTTCCCGTGTCATCAGGGTAGGCCGAGAGAGAGATCCTTCGTTAATGAAACTAATTGTTACGTAAAAGTAATTGTGTTAGGAAGTAAGTATAATAAATTCTTATAAATAGAAAAAACTGAATAATGAATATAGTACTATATTTAATTAAAGCATGGGTAGGGTGGGTAAGTAGGATTTCACATAATGATTCATTTACCATGGTTCTAAGTATTTACTTAATTATACATCAATATATAGCAGAGGCAAAGTGTGACTGTAAAACCGACTCATTGTGGGTTCGATCCCCACTCGAGGAGAATACTCGTGAAATATTTACTTACTTAAATTTATATTTCAATTTCTCCTCTCTGGTGTCGAGTGGGGAACGGAGTGTCTTAACGCTAGGTTCCATCTGCCTACCCTACTGTGTTCGGGATGCACCCATTTTCCGCCGATATCTGGACACATTTCCCTAAACACCAGAGCGGAGAGAATGAAATTATTAAATATTTAATTTTCCAGAGTGGACATCGAACCCACAAAAATATCATGTTATACACTTGTGCCTCTGCGCCACGACCGGCTCCAAAAAATATTGAAAAAACCCATTTTAAAATAATTAAATATTGTGGAAATTTACCTAAATATTATTTGTTAGTTAGTTTGTTAGCTATTATTTTATGTCGCCCTTAATTTTAGATATAAATCATTCAATAAAAGATATATTTGCGAAACATATATTTAAATTAAATTGCAGAATTAATTATAAGTGACATTTGAATTATGGAACCTATTTATATCCTATAGTTCTAGCAGCGGGAATTGCAGTTTGTTTTAAATGTACCTCGTTAGAAGCACGACGTGAATATTTACATTCCATATCCAGTGTCAGTGGTAGTGTCTCGATTTAATTGCGACGATTGTGTATTCGATTCCCACTCGGGGGAATCAATTATTTTCTTTTCCCTAATCTGGCAGAAGTAAGTACGGCGTATGTTCCGCAACTCGTCCCGCAATATCTAGGATCAGAGCAGAAAATTAAATACAATGTGTGAGCGGAGTGATTTCTCTATAGAGATGGAACATAAAAAACATGAATTGACGAAACTTAACACAAACAAAAAAGAGAATTATAAAAAAACATACATATTTTGACTTACAGGCTTACCAGTGTGCTTAACCATTTGACGACATCAACTGCTATCTTAGTACAATAGTACAAAACCTAACAACGAATTCTACAATAGTTTGAACGAACGAATGAATGAATGAAATACGAAATGAAACGCCTGCAGGCAACTGAATGATTACGGCCGTGTACTGCAAACGTGTTCTGATTGATTAATGTTCGCTCAGACGGTGCGATGCTTATCTCGCTTATGTCAATTTTGTATTATGATTGACAATTGAAAATAGGTGCTATTTTTTTATGCTATTATTTCTTTTTAAAAGCTATTTTAGTTAAATATATACCTGAATATATGTACATATTATTCTTATAAGTATTAAGGTATACGACACGTTACGATAAGGCTATCGTGACTGTAAACGGTTGTGTATTCGATCACTACTCGAGGCAATGAATTATTTTCCCGCTTTGGTAAAATAAAACGACTTCATGATTTTCAGTGCGGCTACTCAAAATTTTCACTCAAGAACTTGTCTTTAACCATAGTGAAAAAAGGGAACAAAAGGTTTTGACACAAGGTTCTCCGGGCCTCCCTCCGCTATGGATAATAGCGCGTAAAGCTACTTTATTAAAGGACATATTGGCAAATTTCAGTCATACCCGAGTTCTTACGATTGATTTGGTTCAAATACTTCATTAGTTTTGGAACTTGCAAAATTTCAGTTTTAAAGGCTTTATCAAAACAAGGCGGGTTCATATAAAACTCTTGAACTGTTTGAACGCTTCAATGCTTTATCTGAAAGAAGAGGGTTAAAGTCCTGTTTTCCCAATTTTCGTTCCAATTTTTACAGAAAAAAAAGCAGAAATAAAATATATAACTTTCACATAAACTGGAACGAAATCGTAAACAATAGTTTTTTGTTTCATAAAAAACTTAATTCGGAAAAACACAATACAGATGTAAACAAAAACAAAATAACAACGAATGAATGAATTTAAATACATAAAAAAACAATATGGCGGAAAGAGAATGATGACAACTTTGTACTGGTATTGCGAAAGAGAATGTTTGATTGATTAATGGTTCGTTCGTATTTGATTCGTTTGAGGGCTTGATCAAATTTTAGGAAAAAATGGCTAGGTTTTTATTTGGTTTTTTAAGATATTTTTTAGGTTAATAGTCTAGCACGTTTTTGTTTTTTACATTTTACGTTTTGACGAAATTATAGACACCATTTTCACTGTGTTGATGATATACTATGATGTGTAATAATTGAGTGAACCCGAGTTGGATTACCCGACACCCTGCCTAAAATCATGTATCGAATGCATCGATAATAATGCATTTTTTAAATTAAACTGTATTTTATACACAACAGATACTGTACCATTACAAGTATCTATTAAATAAATTAACCTACGCTTAGCTTAAACGCTGTATATGTGCGGGATACAGCGTGAAGCTAAACAAAAACCATTCCCCGTGTGGGAATCTAATCCACAACCGTCGTATTTACAATCAGACATGCCACTACACGACGACGGACTCTATACTACTAAAGATTTATTGTTAAAGTAAGTTAAACTATCAAGCTAAATCCTAAAAGATTTTACTATTTATGGAAGTAGTAAATACAAGATATATTGAACCAATATTCCGTGACTTCTATACAAAATTGGGGATTATGATTGCTTATTCGCCGATACCATTTCTACCTTTAGTTGTTCTCAAGAAATACAAGCGCTTAAGGAGAAATTGTTTACTATTTATTGCTGTATCGAGAAGATGTATAGATATTTGCTATGTAAAAAAATATTTTTTTCGGATTCACGCTGTATCTAGAATGTGGTGGGTACGAAGACGGAACCTAGTGTAACAATATTCTATTCCCACCCGGTTTTTGAGACTTTGCCTGGTGACGAAGCTCAATGCCGCGCTTTATCTGTTTACCAGTGCAAGGAAATTAAAATAATTCGACCCCCAAACGAGAATCGAACTTACAAACATCGCATTGTATTCAGACGCTTGCCTCGCCATACTCATGAACAAATATATATTAAAATGTTCATAGAAAAATTCTTGTTCACAATAAAACATGTAGATTCAAATACTTAAGTTTCCAATATGAACTTTGGTGTGAACATTTTGTAGCTTCTAAAAACAAAACTCAAGTTTTCAAGGTGCTCGGGCAATAACAATTGTTATATCGTTGGATATTTCGAAACGAAGAAACTTATTCAAATATATATATATATATATATATATATATATATATATATATATATATATATATATATATATATATATATATATATATATATATAAATCTGTTGTTTTCTACGAACGTTTTAAAAGAAAACAAAAATACAATAATGGCACAACACCACGTAATTTCTCTATATTGACATTTGACGGCAACTTAACATTCAGTTACGTCACTAGTATCTCTCTTATGTCTCTTTACTCTACAGCAGAACCACTGCGGACGACACGTCTACAGGAACAGCTTTCAGGGTGAAATTTATTATATAAAATCTTGAACATATTTTTTTAATTTCACGCTATATCCCGCATATAGCGGGGTAGGCGGAGGAAATCTGAGAATCTAGTGTTAAGACATGCCATCCCAATTAAGACATCTCTATTGACTACTTTCGTATCGACAAAACGTATTCTTGGGACATTGCGTGTTGAGTGGCGGAACTCAACACCATCTCATTCTTCTTACCGATAAGGCAAAACGCGGCGTCTAGTTTAACATTAAACTGTTTCAAAAAAGATAAAGTGGACCACGAACTGTATCAAAACTAGGTTCTTCCTACGTTTCTTGCAATATATGAAAGAAAGCGTAATGGAATAAAAACTAATGCTGCTTTCCAAGACATTAATAACCTCAATATTGTCACCCAGACACCAAAATCATGAAGTACATTACTTTTAAGGTACCTTTAAAATATACTAGTAACCGCCTGTAACTAGTTTTGTTTGCATGAAGTATAACACATAAAATTCCCTATATTTCGTTATTAGGGTATTTGAGAAATAAATGGCAAATTTTTGAAGCCTTAATGTAAATCTATTATTTTCATTAAAAAAGTAATCGTCTCATATTGCAATATACTTGAAAGCTAGCTGTATACTTTTATAAGAAAACCTACAAATCTCTAGTAAATTACGGGTTATCCGACAGAGGAACGCTCAAACTGTTTGAACTGGTTGTTAGCAACCTCTTAATTCCCAGATTCAATTAGACACGCTTCGATTTACCAGCTACGAATTTGCTGTTTATTATTGGAATACCTAACTGGTATTTATATGGCCTGGGAGATGGAGAGTAATGTCTTTTTTGGCCGTCGGAGAGTAGTGGTAAAACGTGTGTCTACAAGCGCCACCGTTCTGAGTTCGGTTGCCACTCGGAAAAATTTAATTTATATATATAATAAAATTGTACTGTATATAATAAACTTAGTACATTAATGATATTTGAAAAAAAAAGATTACCAATTTATTAATGTAGCAGTATCCAAAGTAACGATTTTTTAAATTTTTGTCTGTGCATTTGGGCACATTAATATAAGAAATTATTTTTAACCAATTTAAATGTTGTTTTCATTATTATAGTTCAATATATTTCTCTTAACATTTAGTGTTTGTTTTAATTAAATCCGGTTCCGGTACATAGAAAGGTTATATCAATATAAAATAATTTGTTCGACAAAATCACTATAAAATCTTTTATTGAATTAACTGCAACTCTAAATTCTAATGTATGGATATTGTCTTTTAAATTATAATTTTATAAGTATACAAAACTAACACACACACAGATTACAACAGTACTACGCTATCGCACTGCGCCGCTATATCCTCGATTAATGTTCTTAAATATATGAAATACGAGTATTTAAACTAAAATCGACTGATTGTGGGTTCGATCCCAATTGGAGGACATGAAATATTTATTTACATTTATATTTTAAATTCTTCGTTCTGGTGTCGAGGCAAAGCGCGGCGTTGAGTTCCGCCACTTAACTCGCAATGCTTCCAGATTCGGCAGTAAGTGGGGAACGGAGTGTTTAACACTATAGGTTCCCTCTGCATATCCTGCTGTATGCGGATTAAAGCGTGAAGCTGATTTAAAACTAAAATTAATTAAACTCTCAAACGTCTACGTTCTCTTAAATAATTAACAAAATGGCATAGTAGTTAAAGAGAACAAATTAATTTTGATAACATAAACTCTGGCGTACATATAAATGTTATTAATTTACAGTAAATTCTACAGTAAATTTACATTTTGATTCTTAGATTTGTACATACTAGTTTCCTATATATTGTTTACGTTAGTTGGCAAACATCAAAGTAATTACTAAATTTGTCGCTATGGTGACACAATCGAGACTGCTTGAATTAATTCGGTAGCTAAAATCAGCTTCACGTTGTATCCCCACAGCACAGCAGCAGAGTAGGCAGAGGGAACCTAGTGTTAAAACATTCCGTTCCCCACTTTCTGGCGAATTCTGGAAGCATTGCGTGTTGAATGGCAGAACTCAAGGTCGCGCTTAGCCTCGACACCAGAGCCAAGAAATGGAAATATAAATTAGGGTAAATATTTCTTCTCCTCGAGTGGGGATCGAACCCACAACCAGTAGGTTTTACAGACACACTTCGTGCCACTGCGTCACGACTGGCCTTAATTCGGTAGTTGTATATTTAAATGTTATTTGGCGATTTTTTTTTATTTTTAATTTTTTTTGGCTTCACGCTACAGGCTGAGATTTGGATACATCCAAAGCGTACAGCTGGGACACTTTTGTTAAGATATATCTTTTCCTATTTGGTTTCATATAATCTTAATATCTAGACATATATAGTAGGTATACATTGTGTTATTAATGTAAATATGTTTTTATCATGTTTTCATAACCTGCCTATTATTTTGAAACAATTTTATTTCAAGATAATCCGTTCTTTTAAAGGAAATTCCGTTTCCTACTTTCCGCCGAATAATTAAGGCATAGCGTGTTGAGTAGAAGAACCTAACGCCGCGCTTTGCCTGAATGCTAGAGCGAAGAAATAAAAATATTAAAAATTCAATTTTACGAATAGTCACTATATAATTTAAAATATCAGTAATTTGCTTAAAAAACTGAATCAAAAAAGTCCTAGACTAAAACAGTGACTAGAGTATTGACTATATTTCTAGGTACAAAGATAAATGTAGCACGAGAACATATTGTAAAATATTGTTACAATAATCCAGGGTTGTGTTAAGAATTCAGGAGACGCGTATAAATGGCGTTTCAATACAGAATGAATAATTTCTCTTCTCGTTGTGTGAACACGCTGTATATATACAGCGTACATATTGTTGTATGTTTTATAAAGTAGTTTATTTACATGGAAATCGATTTTTTCTCGACTGCGGTGAAGCCCAAAAAGAGGGTTATGTGTTTATCGCGTACGTATATATGTATGTCCGTTTCTCTGTATCTGTTAAACCGGTGACCCGATTTTGATAAATGATACGTCGTTGTAGATTTGTCTTGATACAACTGTATATATTAATTTTTAAGGTTTCTGCAGACTGATTTTTTGTTTTGTCTATAATTCACTTGTTATGTATAGTTATTTTATATATAATCTTCTGAATATTGTATTCATCTAGGAGGAGCGTAGTAAACAGTAGAAAATAGAGTAAGACAATTGATTCCCCTTTTTTTCGCCCAATTTTTCAGCATTTGCGTGTTGAGTGGCGTCAGTTTATCGCTCGATTAGTCTGCAAGCTTCGGAAAAATGTGTAATAACCATTCCCTAAATAGGATCGAAACGTTGCGTTCATAGTCAAACGCTATACCAATGAGCTTATTATTAATATGAAAAAAATATATATTATATCAAAAATTAAATATTTTTATAAGCGCTTTAAACCATACAAATGAAGATTGATAAAAATATTTCGAGATTGAAAATGTTCACATTCTTCAAAGAAAAAATACTTAAAGGTTTTTAATAAACAAGTTATTCAATAAAACGATAATGTGTCATGCGAAGGCTTAAAATATATATTAAAAATACTTTACATGTATATTTTAAATGTCTTTATTAGATTTCTTCCAAGAATTCTTAATAGAGCTTAACAGGAGTACAAGGACAGGTCAGGGACAGGTTATGGGTTTGATTCTCACTCAAAGAAATGAGAGTGGGGAGCGGAGTATCTTAACACTATGATACAGCATGAACTTGAAAACATTGTGTGTGTAGCAGGTTGATTCCCACTTGGAGGAATTGTTGATTGACTTGTATATTTCCCGTGTTCTGGTAAGAAGATAAGGTGCTGAGTCGATTTCTACTTGGCACAACTCGCCATGTCGCCAAAATTTGGTTAAGACACTCCGTTCCCCATGGAGTGTCTTAACTCTAGGTTCCCTCTACTTACCTATCATCTATTCCCATAAAAATAATAACAATGTAATCTTATAATCGATCGTATACAAAAATTTCTGAGATTCCACCATTCACCAAGTAAAATCAATATCAAATCAAATCAGCTTCACGTTGTATCCCGCATACAGCAGGGTAGGCAAAGGGAATCTAGTGTAAAGACACACCATTCCCATTTTTCCGCCGACTTCTGGAGGTATTGCGTATTGAGTGGCAGAAATCAACGCTGCGCTTTGCCTCGACACCAGTGGGAAGAAATGGAAATATAAATTCAAGTGAACATTTCATGTTCTCGAGTGGGAATCGAACCCACAACCAGTCGGTTTTACTGTCTCACTTTGTGCCACTGCGCCACGACTGGCCTTCACCAAGTAAAATTCATATTTTCTCCCAAAATGAAACGATTCAACTTCAAACTTATTTTGACCTACGCAAGTCTCAAGAGACATATTTAAATAACTTATAGATACTAATATATATTATATTATATAGAAGCGCATTGCTCTCAATAGCAATGAAAGGTACAGAATATTAAAACGTTTCTAAGTATTCTTTATTTACAGGAGTGCCTTCTCGGCATCTGAAAGGGTTCTTAAAATCTAAAGTTTTATTTCATTTAATATGGGGCGATCGCCCTCGTCTATGTTTAGGTGCTAAGTATTTTTTTATATATTTTTTTTCTCTCTCTAATTTCCTCCCCTTTATAGAGAGGTTCAAGATTATTCTTGAGAGTATAAATTAATATATACAAATATATGATGTTCTTTAATGGTTCTGTTTGCATTTACAAACGCTTATGATTCCTAATTATATTGTTAATGTAAAGTACTTAACGTCGGTCGAGCGAAACTACTTATGTGGGAGATACGTGTAGCTAGAAGTAAAGTAGAAAAAAAGTAATAAAAAAAGACCCCGACCAACAATATCACTCACTCATCTTGGGAAAGAGCTGATACTATTTAAATTACTAATGCGATTTTTATAAAACATATCTAAAAACCACTTCGACGAATAAAGTTTTTGATTAAAAAAAACCGCATTCAAATCGGTTCATTAATTCAGAAACTACGATGTCACAGACATACTTAATGCCTGTCTCTGGCATCGTAGTCATCGTATTAATCAATACAGTACAGGTACAAGAAGTTTTTATAGAAAAAATTAAATGTTATATTGAACTAAACTATACTTCAAATTAAGCTTACTTTTTTTTTCTTATTTAATTCTCTTTCGTTACTACAAATACGTATTTAAGATACAGATACAGATTATTTTAAGCCAGTCGTGGCGCAGGGCACAAAGTGCGACTGTAAAACTGACTGGTTGTAAGTTCGATCTCCACTCGAGGAAGTGAAATATTTATTTACATTTATTTCTGGTGTCGATGCAAAGCGCGGCGTTGAGTTCCGCCACTCAACACGGAATGCCTCCAGAACTTTACGGAAAGTGGAGAACGGAGTGTCTTAATACTTGGTTGCCCCTGCCTATGCCAGCCAGCAGAATCTTTGTGCGGGATACAGCAAGAATTGAGACTAAGAATGAGTTATACAATTGAGAAATAACAAGAGATTGTTATTTTACATTTATAACAAATACATTAACATAGTCTCGTTATTAGAAATATTTATCAAAATGTACAGAATTTGACGGAGTAAATTTTTCTTAGACGAAGCTATATCCGTACCAGATATTTTCGATCCATTACCTTAAGTACAAAAACAATAAATAAAATCTTGGTTACAATTTTAATTGATTAAGCCTCTGAGTGAAGATACGGAATACCGACTGGAGTATTGTGGTTTCGATTCCTACATTGGGGAATGTGTATAATTTAAATATTATTTCCATTTTGCACGTTCTGGTCGATAATGGAATATCTTGAAAATTGGGAAGAAAGTAACGTCAGAGAAGGAATGGAGTGTCTTAACACTAGGTTCCCAATACATACCCTACTATGCGGACATTTTTTCACTCATAGGTTATTAAAATTGTAAAGTAGCATTGTTAAAAATGATTATGTTAATACAAAAGCCTATTTTAACTTTAAACCGGGTATTTTGTATTGTTTTTTTAAGCTATACAATTGAAGCCACCGTTCATTGTTTTATTGACCAATACAACGACGTTTAAATTGTTGATGAAAATTCATCATTCTCATTTTTGTTACACTATGAATACATACGAGTAAAAATATTGATTCGTTAAATAAAGATATAATTTAATTTAAATCAGCTTCACGCTGTATCCCACAGACAGCAGGGTAGGCATAGGGAACCTAGTTTTAAGACACACCATTCCCAACTTTCCGCCGAGTTCTGGAGACATTGCGTGTTGAGTGACGGAACTCAACGCCGCGCTTTGCCTCTACACCAGAGCGAAGGAATGAAAATATAAATGTAAGTAAATATTTTAACTCCTGGAGTAGGGATCGAACTCACAACCAGTTGATTTTACACTCAGACTCTGTGCCCCTGCGCCACGATAAAATGAAGACTTGTCTATAATATATTAATATATTAATGAAAAATATATGCTTAAATATATTTACTTTTATATTTTCACATAGTTTGTGAACCCAATCATGAAACTATTTATATCCGAAAATTACTCTGCCGTCGCTATACTTAGGGATTTCTTTTGACTTTATGGCGTAAAATAACAAATCCTTCTTCAGTGGCCTCTACACTTTTACGCTTTACCCCTTTATTAGAGGGAATAAACTAGCAACTCCCCGTTATGGTAAGTCTAAGTGCGACGTAGAATTTCTGCATTAAGCACAAAATGTCTGGAATTCCGGATAAATATCGGAAACGGAGTGTCTTGACACTATATTTTCCGCCTACCCTGATATATTGCGAATAAAACACGCTGAAAAAAAAATATAAAATGAATTGAACCCACATTATTTGCTTAGAAAAGAACAATAACACGGTTATCGATGATTGAATTGAGCTTTCGGGTCGCGTAGTATTTAATTGAATTGTATTTACCGGTTAGTAAATAAATGTTCGCCTTCTTGCGTATTTTTTTTCAAGTGTTTACATCTCTACTTAATTTTATTTATTTAGCTTCACACTGTATCCTTCACTTAGCAGAGAGAGGTAGACGGAACCTGGGAACCTAGTGTTAAAACACGACGTTCCCGTTATGAAATTTCCATTTTGACGCAGAAACTAATAAATCAATTTAGATGTAACTTTACCTTACAGTTATATTACAACAAATTTAAGCGAGCAAACCACATTTGTATCACTAGTACCTACTCCAAAGTGAAGACTATAAATCTTATTATAATTTTAATTAAAAGCTATACTATAATTAAAACGCTGATGAGTTCGTTTGTTTGTTCGCTCTAATCTCAAGTGCAAATTAAAAAAAGTATTTTTGTATTGCATAGTTCATCCATCGAAGAAGGCATTTACTTATTATTTACATATTTATGTATTACATACACCCACTGTTCCTGCAATCAGAGTATTTTTCTATTTTTTTAGAATTTTTTTATATTTCTGACACTATAATCCTTGATTATTTTCTTTTAAAAACTTGAACAACAGGAGGTTAAATCTGGTTTATAATAAATCCTGTCAGTGAGGAACCCTGTAACGCATAAATCTACGAAGCACGCTATAAAAGATTCACGCTTGACGTCAACTGACAGTGGGTGTATTGCATAGACTAATACATAAACTATCGCGCTCCGGACATCAATCAATTACTAAAAAGTTCCCTAGTTTTTTATTTCATCGAAATTTCGATTCGCTCCGTAAAGTACGTATAGTAAAATTTTGCATCAATCATGTTTCATGCAGCACTCGATACAGAAATTGACTAAATTTGTATGAAGCATATACGTTTTTTGACTTTTAGTAGAACTATTTGTAAAATTTATTATTTTTGTTGATATTGGTTATTATTATTTAGGACATCGTGGCGCAGGAGCACAAAGTGTGACTGTAAACGTGACACGTTGTGAATTCGACTCCCACTTGAGGTAATGGAATATTTGGTCTATATTGGTGTCTAGGCAAAGCGCGGCGTTGAGTTCCGCGAATCAACGCCATGTCTCAATCAAATCGTAAAAAATTTTCAGAAAATGGGTAACAGTAGATTACTGCTGCCTACCTGGCTTACTTGGGGGATGATTTTTCCCGACATTTTCCCGCTCTGGTAAGCGAGTGCGGCGTTGAATCTCGAAAATTAAATGTGAAAAATTAGGTGAAAAATGTCTTAATACTAGGTTCCGTTAGACTACTATGTATTGCGGAAAAAAACGATAAATATGATGTTATCTGGGAATCGAACTCGCACCTACTGCACTATGATACAACTTCACCAAACTCTACCTTATCAATTTTGATGAAATCAAAATGATAAAAAAAATGTTTAGTTATACTATTTTATCTGGTGTACAGTTTATAATCTGTGTGAGCTATTGATGAATGGCACTTTAAAAGCTTGCTGGTTTTTAATTGGAGTGTTCATTTCTTTAGTGTGGTGAAATAAAACGTGTATACATACATATATGCTTTCCGATTTTGTGTAAATAATGTATTAGAAAATATATATGTATAAATGCCTTTTATATAAACTATTGTGTTTCTTATATCAAAAATATATTAAATAATTTTATTTCTGTGCTCGTTAGTAACGAGGCCAGCGTGGCGTTGAGCTCAGCAACTGAACATGTAATGACTTGAAAATTCGAAAGAGAGTGAGGAAGGGAGTTGGGAACTGAGTGTACTTAACACTAGGTTCCCAACTCCCCTCTGCCTAATCCGCTATGCGCGGGATACAGCGTAGAGTTTAAAAGAAAACTTCAAAACACGCTTTTCTACACTGTGCTCGGAGGTATTAATTAAATAATTTAAGTAAGTCTCCAGAACCAATTGGCATCCGGTTATATTAAAGAGGTTACTACTAAGCCACTCGAGTTTATACCTAAATTAGAACCTGAACTCAAAGTAATATATAAGCCTAAACTCAAGTGGTTTACTAGTAACCTCTGGAACTATAGCCGGAAGCAACTTGGTTCTGGAGACTTACTCAGGTCTAGAGCCATACGTGGTGATGTAAACAAATTACCATTTTTTATAAATATCTAAATGTGTTTTTAACATCACTTTCACGCTGTATCCCGCACACAGCAAGGTAGGCAGAGGGAACCTAGTGTTAAGACACTTCGTTCCCCACTTTCTGCCGAATTCTGGAGGCATTGCGTGTTGAGTGGCAGAACTCAACGCCGCGCTTAGCCTCGACACCAGAGCGAAGAAATGGAAAGATAAATTTTAACTAAATATTTCATCTCCTCGAATGGGGATCGAACCCACAACCAGTCGGTTTTACAGACCGGCCTCAACAACTATTCTTATAACATAAAAAAAACGTACTTTAGCGTACAGTTTCGTTTTGGCGATGGATTTTGCATGTTAAATGACTGAACTATATTAAGTTCAGCTTATCTAGGCAAAGGAAACCTGAGAACCAAGTGTTTAGGCACTGTTACCAACCAAGTGTTAGGCATGTTCCTATTAAAACACTTTAATTTTTCATTTTCTATGGAGTGACGGATCTTAAAGCCGCGCTTTGGGTTACGCCACTCCCCAAAAAGTGGGAAAGAAACTTGGTGTTACCAGGACGAGGAGGTCATTTCGTCAAGTGGAAATCGCACCCACAACCTGTCACACTTACAGTCATACTCATGTGCCCTTGCGCCACAACTGGACTCTGAATCATTTATGTTTATAATCTCTGTAATATATATCAGATTCAGTGTTTATAATGCAAAAAAAAATATGAAATCACATATAGTCGGTTAGTATAGTGTTTGTTTTTACAAAGAGACGTTACGAGGCTGTATTGGTGTAGGAAAATATTTTTTCATCACCGCTCTGGCAAAAGAACGTGACCGTTTAACACGCAGTTTTTCAAAAAATCTTAATTGAGCGAAAGTAAAGTGATGGAAAAGAAATTCAAATTGAAATATAAGAAATTGCTTCACGCCGTATCCCGCTTACAGCGAGGTAGGCAGAAGGAACCTGCGTGTTGAGTGGCGGAACTCTACGCCGCTTTTTGCCTCGATACCAGAGTGGAGAAAAGAAAATTTAAAGTAACCTCGAGTAGAAGTAGGAGTAGTAGCAAACTGGACCTGTCGTGTTTACATTCACACGCTTGCGCCCCGGCACCACGACTGGTTTCAACGTACATATATATGCGTATAGGACAATTTCAAAAGTTTGGCTAGCTATTATTATTTTTTAAATTTCAAAGTACAGTCAGCTGGTGCATAATGGCCGAATGATGTCATTGTGATAAGTGCACCTAATTAGGGGAACAGAGGCTTTTGTTACACTTTTAATTATGGCCAATTAGTGTTTCCTCTAAAAACTCTGTATTCGTTTTTTTTTCATTAGTCTCCTTTGTAAAATTTTGGCCTTGTCGAGGGTTGTTTTTTCATATATAAATATATTTAAAAAAATATATAGTTATGATAGATATGAAACTTTTACCCTACTACTGATACTGAATAACCGATATTATCACTTAATTGTACACATTGTTGTTTTTTATAGTCTGTATTTTTTTACAGAAATAAATTGTATTTGCTTTTTCTATTTTTTTTCGGCTCCACTCTGTATTCCGCATATAGAATGGTAAGGAAAGGGTGCATAGTTAGGACACTCCATTTCCCAGTTACCACTTAATTTTCGATACATTGCGTTTTGAGTGGTCACATTTTGCCTTGTACCAGAGCGAAGAAATGAAAATATTAATAACTGATTCACCCGATTGGAAATCGAACCCACAACCGTCGCGTTTACAGTCATACACATGTGCCACCGCGCCACGACGGCCTCCGTAATTACTATACTGTATACGCTTAAAAACTCATGCTTCATTCATTCGCTTATTCATATACATATATAATATTATCAACATTTATATGGAAATTCTGAAACCTGGCCTTACAAATAAAAAAAAAATCAGAGTCATTCAAAAAAATAATTTCAAAAGTCAAAAACAAATTAAACATACAGTCGAATTTACATAATTTTGGTTACAAATTTATAATACTAATATTATTAATGTGGATGTAAGTTTGTTTGTTACTCTTTCACGCTAAAACTACTGAACTGATTATCATGAAACATTTGTTGACATATTTTTAGAGGTATTAGGAAGGACATAGGATAGGTTTTAGTTAAAAATATATTATATAAAAAATACTTTGGCTATGATATAAAAATATGTTTAAACGATTGAAGCCGAGTTTGAGCCTCTACTATATCTATAATATCTATAATGCTTAGTATTACCATTTCGGTGAACACATTTTCAATAGAAGAATTCACTGTTTAAAATATACAGAGTATAAAATTCGATATTCCACCTCAATGGCGGTTGAAAAATATGAATCGGTTTTCGCGAATGGCTTTTATTGCAAGGCATGAATCCTCAAAGGAAAACAATTCTGACTTGCCGATTTGTGAATTTCATATTTATTTTGATTTTGGTTCTGGGTTCAAATTCTTTGGCAAGATTTTATTTATATGATTATTTATGTCATATTTATTAACTAAGTTATTTCAGATTATGTAATATGTTTGTGTATTGTATATAATATTTTTACGGGTACCTACATATTTGTAGTAGAGGCGATAATGGCGCAGGGGCGCATATATTTATTTCTTGCTCTGGTAACAAGGCAATGCGTGGCGTGCTAACTACTTTACTTTTTGTTTGTAAGTACATATATATAAAAAAAACATATTCAAATGTATGATTTTAGAATAGTTTTCAAAATATATTTTTTTCTGAATGGAAATGCAAAAATAAAGAATAGATTTACATAATATATTTATAAAACCCTGTCTAATGTCTTCGTAACTAACGAATAATAATAAAACCTTGAATGAAACACGCTCCAGGAGTTAGAAGATGTGTGGATTGTATATTCATTGGGAGTTACGACTTAAATTACGTTACCGGAACACCCCAAAAGTTTCCAAGCACTTGGTTATTTATGAGGCTTTACTGTAATTGAATTACCAAATTTTAATTATCATAATACGAGTGTAAAGGAATTTTGTTTGTTTGAAAGCGTGTAATGTAATTAAATAAGGTAATTTACATATATCTTTTTTTAGCTTCTGGCACATAGCAAGGTAGTAGAGGGAACCTGGGAACCTAGTGTTAAAACACTCCGCTCCTATAACGACACTTCCGTTTACCACTTTTCATTAATTTCTGCGGGCATTACGAGTTGAATCGCAGCTTTCAACACCGCGCTTTACCTCGTTACTCCAGAGCGACTGAATAAAAATATTAATTATTTAATTTCCTCTAGTGAATATCGAACCCACACCCCGACGTGCTTACACGCTTGTGCCCTGACCACGACCGTCCTAACATCATCGTATGAAGTACCGCTATGCGTTTCCGCACACTAAATAGTAAATTTAAGAGACTTTTCTAATATACAAAGTTTAAAACCTAGTGTCACGTCACTTTGCTCTTTATCTTACACAAGAGAGAGATATATTACAATATTTATAAGTGAGGAAATTTGATGCCCTCCTCAATAGATATGTACCTGCGTAAGATGTCAACCATTTTATTTTATCTTCGCATTTTATGACATATCCCTTACGTGCCTCCCATGACAGAGGGCAGAGGATCAAGAGGCACGATCCGAACATTCGTTGCCACGACCCTCTGTGGAATTACCAATGGAAAAGTCAATTACAAGAAAATTATACTTTAAAAGTGGCCGATCATACCGTGACGGCGGGCATAATCATGAGACTGTCAACGCCACAGGCTGTAGATTCGATTCCCATTTGGGAAAATTAATATTTATTATTATTAAGGCCAGTCATGGCGGAATGGCATAATGTGTGACTGTATAGGTTGTGGGTTCAATCCCCATTCGGAAGAGATTAAATATTAATTAAAATTTATACTTCCATTTCTTCGCTCTGGTATCGAGACAGCGTGGCGTTGAGTTCCACCACTCAACACGCAATGCCTCCAGAAAGTGGGAAAAGAATTGTCTTAACACTAGGTTTCCTGCGACGTGCAGGATATAGCGTGAAGCTGATTTATTTTAATTTTAAATATTTATAATTTATTATTCCTCGCTCTAGTAACGAAATGGAGGAGGTCCGTCACTCGAAACTAATAAAAAAATATTTATCTTCTCTGTTATCTTCTTATCGTGTTATCTAGAGAGCCAATGAAATTCAATTTTTTTATATATATGAATATATATGAAAGCCTCGAGTTTGAATCAATCCCACAAACTAAATACAAATCAAACATACACACTTCAGAAATGGCTATAATATTTTATAATTACTATCTTGACTTCATATTTCCTTCTTTTATTTAACTCTATTGACAAATCGCTTAAGTTCCATTACTTAAGATTGTCAGTAACTAATTGCTATAATTAATGCAAATGAAAGGAAACGTTTCTTTTTTTTACTGCCTGGTCTTATTTTTTAATATCCACTTCATTTTGACCTATTAATTTATAAATAGATACTCGAGTGTCTTAAAACACCATATGGTGAACACTTGGGTTGTTATATAAAAAAATTAAGATATTAAATATATAAGTTATGTCTAAATATAGTATAAAATTAAAAGTCTTGGTCTTAGTAAATTATATTATTCTCTCTCAATATTTTATGATCACTAGGAACTACATATCAACATACTAGTATTTGTTATAGTTATTTAAGTAAAAAGAATAATATATTTATTATTAAAAGCAAAAGCAATATAATAAAAAATATATATAAATAAAAAAGCGTTTCCCGTACCGGGAATCGAACCCGAGCCTCCTGGGTGAAAGCCAGGTATCCTAGCCACTAGACCATACGGGATTATATGTCAATTGACTAAAACGATGTTAGTACGATTAAGACCAGCTTATTATTAATGAAGTAAATAAAAAAAATCAGCTTCACGCCGTATACCGCATGCAACAGGATAGGCAGAGGAAATCTAGTGTTGAAACACTCCGTTCCTCACTTCCCTAATCTAAATTTTGGAGACATTGCGTGTTGAGTGACGGAACTTAACGCCGCGTTTTGCCTCGACACCAGAGCGACATGGAAATATAAATTTAAATAAATATTTATTAATGAAATAGGTATTTATAATTGAGCAAAAGTGCACTTCTTTCATTTTTTTACTTTCATGTTGTATCCCGCATATATCAGAGTAAGCAAAGGGATCCTAATGTAAAACACCCTGTTCTTCATTTTCTGCCTCGTTACCAGAGAGCCAGGAAGTGAAAATAATTCATTATCCGACCGAGAATCGGACCCCAAACCGTTGCATTTAACAGTCAAATTCTGTGCTATTGTTTTTAAATAATTTATTTTTGACAACATTATTTTTTAACGTGGCAACACTTTCTATTCTAAGTGTAGATAGAACAGAGAAATGTTAAAAATATTATTTTATCTCTTGTTTTTTTTTTAAATTCTAGAGTAGGCAGAAAAACCTAATAATAAAATCGACCGTTACTTTCTATCTTTTTTAAAATATAACGTTAAATTTGGTCTAAAAGGCCAAAGAAAGTACCGAACGGATATGTTTGAATGGTAAACAGAGTGTCTTAATACTAGGATTTTGACTTCCCTCTGCCCCCATAAAGGGTGAACTTAAAAAAATTGGTATATCTAAACTAAACCACATATGACACAACAAAATTTAAAAAAATAACACACACACACAAACACACAGAAAAAGCTTTAAAAATGTCAAAGTTTAAACCTTTTCAGAGCTAACTTATTCCAATTCAACTTTTACAGTGAAAAATTTCCATATGAAAAAACTCATTCGATTGCAAACTTGCTGGATTCAATTACCTCCTTTTGTTCAATGCGCCGTCGCCGGTCGACTCGGTGTTCTGCGCTAATCACTTTTATTTCTTGTGTTCAATGAAAAAATTGTTCATACTGTGTGTGTGTGTGTTTTTTTTTAATTAAGTTAAAAACAAATACTACATATAAGTTTTGATGCCGGTCGTGTAACTAAACGCGACAGGTTATAGTTTCGATTCGCAGTCGTGGAAATGAGTTATTTAATATTTTCGTTTCCTTGCTCTAGTAACGATACAAAAGCAAGGCCATTGGGCCATTGAGTACCGTCACTCAACACGCAACTTATGTGAGTGTCTTAATATTAAGTTCCCAGGTTCTCTCTATCTATCTTGTTATGTACAGAATATAGTGTGAAGCTATAAAAGTCGTGGCGCAGTGGCACGAAGTGTGACTGTAAAACCGACTGGTTGTGGGTTCGATCCCCACTCGAGGAGAAGAAATATTTACCTTAATTTATATTTTCCTTTCTTCGCTCTGGTGTCGAGGCTAAGGGCGGCGTTGAGTTCTACCACTCAACACGCAATGCCTCCAGAATTCGACAAAAAGTGGGGAACGGAGTGTCTTAACACTAGGTTCCCTCTGCCTACCCTGCTGTGTGCGGGATACAGCTTGAAGCTGATTTTATTTATTTATTTATTTATTTATTAATTATTAGAATAATAATTGTTACTTTAAATATTATAAATCTATCTTCTGTCAATTAAATATATAAGTTAATTTCATTGTTAATTTAAGACTTGTCATTTTAATATTTTGAAACTAATAATCGACACTGAAACAAAAAAAAGGGATTTGTTTTGCAAGAAGTACTTCTTTACTAATTTTGAGTCACACTTTTAAAATGTAAAAAAAAATATTTAATACATTTTGTCTCACCAAATATTGGGAATTGAACGCACAATCGTCAACCTTAATCACAGACTATGTTTCACTGTGCCGTAGCGGCTTCAATAAACAACAAAAAGTGTAAAATTAATATTTACAATATTTAAATTGTTTCAGGCGTACACACCGACTGGCTTCGAGAAATATAGCTACACCTGCACAGTAGCTGACTATAGAGTCAACTATTCTGTTTGGGATACATCAGGTAAGTTCAATTTATAAATCAACTTCACGCTATATCCCGCATAACATATGTATGTGCGTGTTTTATCTGTGCTTTTAAGGCAACATAGACTTGAACATTTAATAACAATACACGCGATCTTAACATAAATGGTCTTGACAGACGAACAGGAGGAGGAAGATTCCGTTTTTATCTTTTGAGGTACAAAACCTTAAAAATAATTAAATACCAAAATTAATTACTCACAAGTCTAAACAGCATTAAAACAAACAAACCGTTTAACGTGTCCGTCTGTTCATAAAGCAGTGCTATCTCCAAAACGCACGCGTGGGCCACAGAACGTTAATGCGGTGACAAATTTGTATTGCATCGTATACTATAACATCGTATACTATATGCTGGGCTGTATGCTTTTATGCTATAAAGGCTTCTTTAGAACGTATATTTTTTGTCATTTTAGTATCCGTTTTTAGATTTACTATAATTATTATTTAAAAATTTAGTTACTTATACTCTCCATTCTTTCTTATGAACTATTTATTAATAATTTTTAATAATAATTTTGCTTAAATTTTTTTAAGATGAACACAAAGAAGGAAAACTCCTATAAATTATATGTTTCTTTTTATTTATAAAAATAACATGAAGTCGCTTATATTTATTTAAGTTATTTAAAAATATTTACAAAACGCTGCGTTCCTAAAGACAACATTTACCTAATCCGTTCCCTTTTCCTGTGCAGTGTGTATCATCGAGTGCATCGCAGATGGGCTCCGCGCCACCCGGATGTTAAAGCATTCCTAAAATTACTCTTATAACATAAATAAAATAAATAAAGCACAGTGTGCTCTAGTATTTATTTATCGATTTACGCTTTTTGAACGAAACATTGCATGCTATTTGGCGGAACACAACGCCGCATTTTGTTCCAGAGCGGGGAAACGGTGTTAATATTACTGCCCCGAGTGGGGATGGAACCCACAATCATGAGCATAGAAATAGGGATCTGGGTACCCTACATTAGTGTTATGTACCCCCCCCCCAGAAATGTCCTGAAACGCCAATGCCTACGACCATCATGGTACAGTCAAATGGACAGCGTCACCGTATACACATTTTATAGAATAATAATAATTGAGGACGTCGTGATGCAGAGGCTGAAGCGTGGGTTCGATTCCCACTCAATGGAATGAAATATTAATATTTTTATTTTTTGCCCGTGGTAACGAGATTTAATAAAGAACGGATTGTCTTAATCCTAGGTGCGGGAAACAGTGTCAAGCTTATAAGAAACTTAAATTAAAATCTTTTTAAATCTATCTATCTAATATAATACAATGTAACTTTATTACTTAGTACACTGTGTGTCCTTATGCTTTCTTTTTCTAGAATAATATAAATTTATTATATGTTTAACTTATACATCCGATAGCAGGTTCAAATGTTATTCCAAAGTTATATAATGGATAAATAAATTCATCCAGTCATATACTTACAAAAGGCAGCTACATGCGTTTTCCCATATAGCAATATAGGGAGCGGAAACTTAGTGCTAAGACATTTCGTTCCCCCCTATCCGTCCCATCTTTGAGACATTATGTGTTGAGTTGCAGAATTGAACGCTGCGCTTTGTCCTCTTATGAAAACGGTAAAATGAAAAAAAAAATAATTCCCCAAGTATGAATCGAACCCACAACCTTTACATTTAAAGTAAGACGCGACTGCACCACTTACTATTCTTTCTTTTATTGAGCCCAAGTTATAAACAAGACTAAACCCCGTTTTCCATCGCGAGCGGAGCTGACCTATTAATGACTACGCTTAACTCGCAAGAATGAACTACATACTTGTATTACCACCAATAAATAGTACACCGAGCGAGCAGAAAGAGTTGAAATGAACTCGTTCTATACTAGGGAGCGGAGCGAAGTAATTACAAAATACAAAACTGTTTATTTGTGCAAATTTAAACAAATTTTATTCAAAAGGAGTCCTTTCTAAGCATTACCCGCTCATTTCTCTTTCGATGGAAACTGGCAGAGTTAAAACCATGCCGAGTGTCTGGCAATGAATAACGTAATTTCTAATATTGTTGGCATTTACTTATTTAGAAAACGTATAAAAATTTTACTGTAACGGGACTCGAACCCGCGCCTCCTGGAAACTGACCAGGCGCTCTGACCACTAAGTAGCTAAACGTATGGCTTAATGCTCAGAGCGCCTTATAAAATAATGAAGATGTGGCTATACCGTTCTACTATTGGCTCTCTCTCTCTCTCTCTCTATTACTATAGCCTATATAATTCGGTATTTGTGTTAATTCAACTGTCACAACTGATTAGCCATACCGACAATACAAACACATTAACATATGTGATATGTATAGACTGACTTTAGTGGGTCAGTGACTTCAATTATATTGGAAATCGGTACATATGTATATGGAAAAATAATGGTATTTTTCCATATTCATAGAAGGTCAGTCGCGATGGAGGGGCACAAGCATGTGACTGTAAACGCGACGGGTTGTGGGTTCGATTTTTTCGTTATATTGTCGATGCACAGCATAATTTAAAGTAGATTATTTTAAATTAAGTTAATATAAGGCTGGGATTGAGGCTAGCTCTCGTCGTCCATTTTTTTTTAATTTAACTGTCCATATTGTAGCTACACGTCTCCCGATCATTAAATTAGACAAATACAATTCCGGAGAAATTGTATATTTGCGTTATTAATTTTCTAGTATTAAAAAATACAATGTAAGACAGGAACAAAGAAATATTAAGACACTTCATTCTCCGCTTTCTGCCTGTAATGAATTCCTCGCCTTTTTTTGTTCCAATTATTTACTGTACCAAGTCGGAATCAATCTAACCTACAATCATCGCGTTTAAAACCAAACGCAGTTTTACTGCACTCCGACGGCTTCATTTGAGTGTATTGTAATATATTATCTATTTTACAATACAATCAATTACCTATTATATAGATACGTTAAAACAACCTCACCACCACATAATTCGAACCTGCGATCACTTATTTAAAATATAAATAAATCAAAAATATATGTAAACATAAAACACGAATTAATAACAGAATTTGTTTGTAATTACCATTGCGAGGGCGAAGCGGGCGTGAGAACCGATCATATCAATACTACCATCAAAGTAGTTAATACTAGCGTAGGCGCTTTTATCAGCTTAATATATGTATAGTAACAGCATCCGCTGTAGATGATCTATGAAAGATCTCTATAGATCTCTTGCGCTCTGTTTAAAACTGTTTCACGCTATCCACGCTTGTGGTCCTTTATTTTTTGGTTTTAATTGATACTTATTCAACTTAATATCTAGTTCTAGTAAAGTGTTTGTGTGTTCAAGCGCGCTAATATCAGAAACTACTCGTTCGAAATCAAAATCCTTAGTATGCTCCAATCATAATAAATTTTGGACTTATATTGTGTCTTACACAACTTTTAAGATACTTCGCCTTGACCACGGCAGCGTATGGCGTTACAACCTACTATATTTTTTATATACATTGATATTTTAAAATGTAGATTGCAATTGCATACATACCTCATTTTAACGAGTGCAAGTGCAAGTATTTTTTTTCTGATATAGAAGAGTAGACAGAGGAGATTAGTGTTAGACAATCCCGTATCCCACTCACCCAATTCTTGAGATATTATGTGATACGTAGTGGCATTCAACGCCTTTGTTTGCGCTGCTTCCTGTTGAAAAAAAAATTTATTTCTCAAGTGGAAATGTGGCTGTTGTGGATTTGCCACAACAGCCTATTTATCGGCTCTATATACGTCACGTTAATCGTTTAGATATAGTCCACTATACTTACTTGTGACCAGCGGACAGTGACCTTGGGCATTTGGGATGTTTCATGTATGATATACTACTTTACTATATTCTTTATTGTACTACAAATAAAATAATGGGCTTATATGTAAAAGAGATAACTTCCAGTCAATCTGTGGAAGTGTGTGAAAGAAGCATATAGCGGCATGACAATATTGTGCAATATTCGAAAACAATAAAACAAAAATTGTTAAATAAACATGACATTTAAAAAAAAATCATATGCTACATACACACATGCATATATATATATATATATATATATATATATATATATATATATACTGATACTAATATAATTGATATTCAGCTATTTTCTCTTTTTGTTATTTTCATATAATTTTATTTATCTTTTCTTTTTTCCATTTGTCTTGTTGTGCCCACCAATTTCCACCAACCAAAACAATGTGCGCAAAATTAATAAAAAATATATTTACACGAAAATATCAATTCAGTGCTTCAGTAGTGGCCCCTCAGAAAATATCTCGAGATACGTCCATGTTATCGACTGAAGCAGGAGGTTAACTTCAGTTAATAGATAATTAAATCCTATGCAAAGTTAACTCATGTTAATCTTAATCTTAAGCTTAACTTGTCACGTCACTAATTAATGCGTCACTAATTAGATATGACCGAAGATGACGTTATATTAAAATGAGATAATTGAGTTTTTTTTTATTTTTAACCGACAAAAAAAAAACAAGTATTTCATAAACAACACTTAAATACAATTTTTTTGTATTTCAACATTGATACTGATTATTGAGTGATTTTTTTTGACTGCGCTCCGTAAAAGAGGATAATGTGTTTGGTATTTAATATCTTTCTTATTATTTATATTTTTATCTATACTTTAAATACACATAAGATAAGATATAAGAGTGCTATAGTAAATTTCATTATGTATTGCACCGCCGAAATAGCTCAGTTGGGAGAGCGTTAGACTGAAGATCTAAAGGTCCCTGGTTCGATCCCGGGTTTCGGCAGAATTTTTGATCCTTTTTTACTATAAATTAAAAAGATTTTTATTTTTATTTACTGTTAATAATATAAAAAAATATATTTTCTATTACTATTTTGTACTAATAGATTAGATATATATATATATATATATAAAAACTAAAACCGCGGCTTCGTTCGCGTTATCATTCTGTAATGACAGTCAATTTTATTTTATATTATAAAATAGTAAATTGAATAATAAAATTCAGATCAGTTGAGAAAATAAAAATAAGTTTTACTTACTTGAACACCAGATGGCGTTTATATTTTTACTTCTTACAGTGACATTCTTTGAAATATATTTCAAAGTACTGTAGTCGAGGGAAAAATATGTTTATCACATTTTGTGATGGAAATATAACAAATAAACAAACTCATTTTATAAAATAAAATAAATAAATCAGCTTCACGCTGTATCCCGCACACAGCAGGGTAGGCAGAGGGAACCTAGTGTTAAGGTGTCACACTTTCTGCCGAATTCTAGAGGTTTTGTGTGTTGAGTGGCAGAACTCAACGCCGCGCTTTGCCTCGACGCCAGAGCGAGGAAATGGAAATATAAATTTGAGTAAATATTTCATCTCCTCGAGTGGGGATCGAACCCACAACCAGTCGACTTACAGTCACGCGACGGCTGCCGGTTTGATTCCCATTCGGGGGACCACTTAGTATGAATTGAAAAAAAGCGCTATTAAAAAGTCGCAATTTTTCGAAACTATAGCGGAAAATGCTTACCTTTCCATATACGGGACTACAGCGTGAACCTACAAAAAAAGAAATATCAATGACTTGTCGTCAATAAACAAACGAACCAAGCGTGAAAGATAACATTTTCTCAATAACCCGCTATATGGGGCACGCCTGTGTTAGTCTGAGAAGTATCTACTCGTTACACATTAACTCATTAACTGTTGGTATATTTAAACTGTATACTGGTCTTAATACACATCTAATGTACTCGCATCTAGCGGTATTGCTCGTGGGATGGCTTTGAATGAAGCAATGCGCAACGTTTACATGTTACGCGAGTTTAAGTTAAAATTTTCTTTATAATATAACATTTTGGGATGAAATTTTTAACGTATCATATTTTGAATCTGTAAAATGAGACGTTGTGGCGCAGGGGCATAAGCTTGTGACTGTAACGCGATGGTTGTGAGTTCGATCTCCGCTCGGAGGAATGAATTATTATTTGTTCATATTTTATTTTCTTCGATCTAGTGCCAAGGCAAAACACAGCATTGAGTTCCACCACTCAAAACGCAATGCCTTAAATATTCGGCGAAAAGTGGAGAAAGGAGTATTGTAACACTAGGTTCCCTCAGCCTACACAGCTACTCGTATATGCGTGTTATATAGTGTATCTTTAAAAAATGTCTGTTTATGCTTATTGAAAAAGTTGCGGGATTGGTACACCCATTCTGGTGAATAAATTATTTTAATTTTAATAAGTTCTGGTAAACCGGTTGAGTTCTGCAACTTAGAACAATAGTTCAGATCCGCATAAAAAGTGGATGTATTTTAAACACTAGGCCCCGTAATTATAAACAGCTTCCAGTTTTAAGATTGATCCTGATATGCCGTTTCAATAATCTATAATGAAGATGCCAAGATCGCTCTCAAGAACGATCTCAGAGTTGAGAACGACTTATACAAACAGACCTAGGTTCTCGATGCCTAACGTACCGTAATTCAGCTCGAATTAAAAAAAACAATAGTAAACAGCTGATAAAACCAAGGACGGCTGCTGAAAACGGCTATCCTACAAAAATGATATAATCACCAATTTACATTATGACCGCACTTCCGTTCATTTCTCAACATATAGTTACCTCATATCTTACTACTTATAAGATTACTTCGTTTTTTTTTATCTTTATATCGCCGCTTCTTATATGTATTCGTTCGTTCTGGTTTCGACTCCCAATGTGATGAATACATTATTTTCATATCTCTACTCTGGTAGCAAGTCAAGATGCTATGAGTTGCACTCAATAATGTCGCAATGTCTTGAAAGTTGAGTGTTAAACGGGAATAACTTAACATTTGGTTCCTTCTACCCATCATGTTGTATGTGAGATACAGCGAAGAACCAAAAAAACATATATTTCAGAATGAACAGAGAGACTGGACTGATTTTAAATGGTTGTTTCACATTTTACATAACATTTTCGCCAATAGAAAGTTTTCGATAGAAGGCTGATAGAAGATAAAATTGATGATTAATGGTTTATTATAAATATTATCGAATTAGAATAAAATAGAGTCCGAGTGTAAACACGATTATTATAAATTCAATTCCCACTTAGGGGAATGATAATATTTAAGTTAGTTGTTTAGTTAAGTACTGGTACTAAGCCAATGCCACGAAAATGAATTGGAAAGTAGGGAACGGAGTGCCTTAAAACTAGATCCCCTCTCCCTAGATACATGCGAAAAAGAGTGAAGAAACACTGTGACACCAAAATAATATTTTTTTCGATATTTTATAAGATAGTCGAGGAAACTCGTATACAATAAAAATAATTATACCCCAGACGTCGATTTGGACTTACGGAACATTTGAACCGCAATAATATGGCGTCGAAAATATTTGTTTTTATTCTTACAATAAAATTCTACTAATATTATATTTCTGTGTTGGATCGTCCATCCATACATCGAAACTACGATGAATATATAAATATAGGTTATAGGTATTTATTTCCAAAAAACTATTTTTTAAAAGATTATTACTAGGCAGAAGGAACGTAGTGTTAAGACACTCCGTTCGACACTTTCCGCCAAATTATGGAGGCGTTGGCATTCAACGTCCAACTTTGCCTCGACACTGAGAAAAAAAAAAAAAAAATTTACTTTTTCTCGAGTGGATATCGAACCGACAACTTATCACAGTCACAATCACACCCTTGCGCCTCTGCGCCATGAGTGGCGTCGATAGAGGAGAAATAAGATTGACATAAAAACACTTTTTTTTTTTAGTTATCGGTTTTTTTTTTCTCACTAAAGACTTTTTCCATTTGCAGGTACCACAGCGTATGACACTGTAAGGCCACTCGCGTACCAAGACGCTAAGATATTCATGCTATGCTTCAATATCGCTGAACCCGAAAGCTTAAACAATGCTGCAGCTAAGGTGAGACTAAAAAGGTTTATCATATTAGAATAACATATTTTATCATTTGTACACCAGCCAATATCCACACATTCTTTGATCTTTTTAATGGTAAGGGTTGCCTGGAAGACCTTTACACCATACTTTTCCATTGTTTTCTTTGTATATTTTTACTATTAAGTTGGTGTAATAAAGTATTAAATAAATAAATAAATAAATAAAAAACCATATTTAGTAGTACTTAAACCGACTGCGCGTGAAAGTTGTTAGTTTGATTCCGGCTACAGGCATTTCCTTTTTATGTTCAGATTTTGATGAGGTGTAAATTGATTATGAGGTCGAAGTGCACGGCGTTGAGTTCCGTCACTCGACACGCAATGCCTCGCAATTGCGGCAAAAAGTGGAGTGTTTTAACAGTAGGTTCCCTTAGCGTACCCTGTTATGTGCGGGATACAGCATGAAGCTGATATAGTCATATTTAAATAATTATATGTAGGTCACAGTAATACGTACATCACTAACAACAGCGACTATTAACATGGACAATATAAGCTCAAATAGCCTGGGAATTACGCAATAGTGTTGTAGCGAATGCATCTATGTTCCTCCCATTGTTCTACCCACCTTGCACCAGCCTTAACCTATAATAATAAATTGGCATGACTCATTTGGTCTTCAATATGGCGGACACATAAAATCTTGAGGTATTTTCAATATAGGTAAAAAGGTTGAATTTAGTATAAAAATGGTGCCCATCGTTGCGCAGCGGCTGTTAGGTTCCCATTTAGGCATATCAATTATTTTCATTTCCTCGCCCTTCAAACAAAGCGCGGAGTTGAGTTCCGCCACTCAACACGCAATGCCTCAAGAATGTGTGGAACGGAAGTATCTTAATAAAGAATTGAATATTAACACGAGGTTACAAAATTTCCCTGTTCTGTGCGGAATACAGCGTAAAGCTATAAACTAATTCCATATGGCCAACCACCGTTTAGTTTCTAAAATAGGCGTACAAAAGAGTGATTTAACACTATATTCTCTATACTGTGATAAAAAAACACCATGCCTATGACACAAGAACAACAACAAGATCTAATATAATAGCATGTCGCTGAGAGGCAATCAATATCAAGTTGCCTCTTTACTGGGAGGTTTCCGACGGTGCACTTGTGTTTCCGCCACAGACCGGAAATTTGCTTCTCGGTAACACAAAACAATTTATTTTTATATTCCGGTAGACGGAGAATGGCTTATATTGAAAATAGCCTTTTAGGCTGAGGAAAAACCACCTATGTGGTTCTCTTATTAATATTTATATATTAATATTTATGTATTATTATTATTTATTCTTAAGCTTACCTGTAAGAGATCACTAATAATCATAAGATCGCCTTTGCCTCTATCTACTTATATGCTGCTGTTAATTTTTTTGTAAATGAAAATTTATCTATCTATATTACTTATGATTTTATTTATTTTAAACGTAAGTCATTAATATTAAATTAATTGTTTACATTTTTTTTTAAACAATAAACCTTAGACCGTAAACAGGCGGCCTAGTTAATTTTTACTTTAAAATATACGATAAACAAATCTCTTCATTTAAATCATACAAATGTCCAACTTGATTAAAATCGAATCCACTACCTCCAGCTTAGCAAACAGACAGAAATTCAGTTTAACTTCCCTATTACCTTAGAATTTATTTAGATATTCTAGTGATAAAACAATACGCTTGCACGATTTTATAAATTTGAACATAGATAGATATTAATAAATGTTAACAGTCTATTTTAAACTAGAGGCCGATCATGGTTCAGGGAAACAAGCGTCTGTACGCGACAGGTCGTGGGTTCGATTAATATTTTAATTTCGTCGCTCTGTTGTCGAAGCAAAGTATTGTTTAGTTGAGTTCCGCCGCACAACACGCAATGCCTTCAGAATAAGGTAAAAGGGATGAATGGAGTGTCCTAACTTCAGGTTCCGTATACGCGGGATACACTGTGAAGTTGAAAAAAAAGCTTAAAATATTATTTTTTTTACCAATTCAATGTAAAGACTGTAAGTTGAAACTACATGACTAAAATAAACATAATAAGAAAAAATTGTAAAAATAGACGATAACCTGAGATCACGTTTATCTTTTTGTTGCAAACATCTCGATATGCCTATTAAATGTAATGTTATTATTGTGCCGAAAACTTAATTATTAATATAAACAAATTATTAATGAACCCTGGAGGATCTCGTAGCGTCTGTGCACTCTTATTACAGAAACGGTAACACATTTACATTCAGCTTACATTATTGTATTTTGGCAAATTTCCATTTCCAAATTTGTATTTTTAAAATTACGTTCAAAACGCCTTCTAAAGCAAATCTTGTTGAAAAAAATAAATCAGCTTCACGCTATATCCTGCACACAGCAGGAAAGGCAGAGGGAACCTGCTGTTAAGACACTCCGTTCCCCACTTTCCCCCAAGTTCCGGACGCATTGGCGTATTGAGTGGTGGAACTCAACGCCGTGCTTTGTCTCGACACCAGAGTGAAGAAATGATAATATAAATTTAAATAGATATTTCATCTCCTCCATTTGGGATCGAACCCACAACCAGTCGGTTTTACAGTCACACTATGCCCCTGCGCCACGACTGGCCTCAAATCATGTTGTATAGCTCTCAAAGAAAGTATCTAATAGGAAGCTCTTATCAAACCACTCTCGGAGCTACTTTGTTTTTATTACAATAATAACATTATTATTTTTCTGTGAAGTTCTGAATTTCTCTTTTCAAGAATAATTAAGTTAATTTTTTGTTCAAATATTGCAAGATAGAGTAGAGAATACCTAAGTAACTCCGTTTCCGATGATAAATCTCGAAGTGTTGTGGCGAAACTGGTCACCGCGCTTTGTCCTCTTACTAGAATTAGGAACTTTAAACAGCTTCACGCTGTATCCCGCACACAGCAGGGTAGGCAGAGGGAACCCAATGTTAAGAACTCCGTTCCCTACTTTCTGCCGAATTCTGGAGGCATTGCGTATTGAGTGGCAGAACTTAATGCCGCGCTTTGCCTCGACACCAGAATGAAGAAAGGGAAATATACATTTAAGTAAATATTTCATCTCCTCGTGTCGAGCCCACAACCAGTCGATTTTACAGTCATACTTTGTGCCGCTGCGCTACAACTGGCCTCAACTTAAATAGTCATAAACATTACACAACCATTTAAAGTCAGCGCCGCTTCAAATTTAATTTAAAACATTAAATATACAGTGTTTTGCATAATTTTAGTACGATATGTAATATACAAATACATACAATACCTATGAATTCGATCGTCATACGAAGATATTATTTTATTTAAATTATATTCATTTCCATCCTCTAATAAGACAAAATCGAAGTAATCCGAATACGATACAAAGCGGAGAACAAATTGTTCTAGACACTTGTAAGTTTTATACTCTTCGCTCTCCGCTTGCTCTTTGCTTTGCTCGTATGTTTAAAAAAAACATTTTTTTCCTTTGATTCACCAAAATATAAACTCTTACTAATATATGGAAATTTTTAGGCTTCTAAAAACAATAGTACTAAAATATATGGCAAGTCGCATTTAGTAGGTGCTCCAGCTTGATAGCTTAACGAGTGATGCTTTATGCTTTTTATTGAAAAAGGTTTCAGGCAAGCTTCGGAAGAAGTGCAATGAAAACTTGAAACTGCACATAAAAGTTTTAAATGCGATGCAATAAATATATTTCGGAATAGAATTTTAATGTTTTTGAGATTCTTAAGTTTCTGTTTGTCTTCCTTTTAAATTTTATATACTTTTCTTTATATATTTTTATCCTACTGCGCAATGCAAAGGGTAATGTGTTTATATGTAGCGACTGATGACTATTATGTGATGACCCATTCTTCAACTAATTTATTCTTCTTAAAAAATTCTGTAAAATTTGAAATATAAATAGGTTATTGGGATTGTTGTTTATATAGTTTTATGCAATCGAAATTTTTGTTCCGTTTTATTTGTTTTTGTTATGTTGTTTTTTATGAGCTTTTTGCAATTATTTATTTTATATATCGTTTTAAATGATTACATAACAATTTGTATAACAAAGAAAAAAAATAACCTGCCGAAACCCGGGATCGAACCAGGGACCTTTAGATCTTCAGTCTAACGCTCTCCCAACTGAGCTATTTCGGCTGTGTCGTCTTGACCAAATTATAAGATTACAATTTGTGTGCCTCAAAATCATCACTAACATCTTAACATGAAGCTAAGAACAGAAAAGATCGATCTCTTGGGAGGCTTACTTGGGTACCCAGATACAGGTCCTGGTATCATTTATTTCGTGCTCTCGTTCACGCCGTCGTTGCCTTACGACATATTGAAATTTAGCCTTTCTTAAATACTTTTTATAAAAGCTAAGAAAATATAATATCAATTTAAAGTAACTTTTTGTTTTTTTAATTATTTGTTATAAGCACTATTATTTTCAACATTGTAATGATTTTTTATAAGAAGAAGCGTTAACCAGCCGAAGATTCGATATCCACTCGAAGGACAGAATTATTATTTACTATTAGAATATTTAGGCCTTTTTGCCTACCCTGCTGTGTGCGAAATACAGCGTGACGCTAATTTTTTTATTTAATTTGACTTAATTAAATATAATTTATTTTTCAGTGGTACAGAGAGGTCCGGACTCACGGTGGGTCGGCGCCGGTTCTGCTGTGCGGTTGCAAAGCAGACCTGCGACACGATAAGGAAACACTCACCATGCTGTCTAAGCTAAGAACACATCCAGTCACCAGCGAAGAGGTAGACTATATATACATATAATAAGTAATAGACGAAAGAGAGAGAGGAAAGTTAGTAGTACACTATAACAATATTTTCTTTTCAACACTGTCTTTTTGAATGGCACTCTACTAAGCCGAATTGACCTAAATTTGCCTCCAGGGATCGAAAAAGTGTCACAAATATTGATATTTCAATTAAGCATCACCTTTTTAACTATGCATAAATCTTTATATTAATAATTTAAGCCAATTGATTTTCTGGTGGAAAGTCGCGGCGTAGAGTTCCGCTATCTAACACACAATATTTATTAAATTTTGTGGAACAGAGAGTCTTAATACTGGTTTCTTTCTGCCTACCATACCTCTCGCGGGAATGAGCGTGAAGAAAAAGTAAACCATTTAATCGCTGAAACTGAATTTGAATCTTAGACTATAGTATAATAAAGCACCTTTTAGTCTCATCGTAAATGTGAATAAAATATTGGGAACTAGTGTCACTTATACAATCCGCTTTAAACTGTTATAGTTAACCGTTGTAGCTGTAGTTTAGTACGGGGTTTAACTGTACTTTTGACTCTCATTTTCCACTACGGCGTTTGAGAATTATCGGAAGTCATTGTGTCTTTTTGATAAATTATATTGGGTCTTTATTTATTTATTTATAATTATCTAGAAATCTTTTATTTTTTCGTATTACAACTAAATTAATTAAAATATTTTGTTTTTTTTTTGTCAATAAGTATCAATAGAATAGAAATATTTTTTTATAATATAAAAATGGTAAAACATTTGAGGCCGCTACAAGTTATGGATTCGATTCTTACTCAAAAAAAATAAATATTTAAAATTATCATTTTGAAGCTGAGAGAGAGAAGTATCAGGTGAAAAGTAAGAAAAATTAATATATTCAGTTTGATCAAATCGTCTTTTAAAGAAGATAAAACTTACTTGTTCTATCATGGTAAAGGTAATGAATATATTATACAACATATTTGTTTAGTGCAACAATGACGTATTTACACTTGATGATAAATTACAGGGGGTGCCCCCTGTAATCAGAGTTTGTAAATGTATTTTCTGGACACTTTGACATTTATAATGTATAATTGTTTTTTAAGCTATCTATTTATTTAGATATTTTATCAATTAGAATTTAGTCATGCCAAGATGTCTGCTAATGATCTCGAATACTCCACTGGAAATGCTTTGAATGTCATTCCAATGAGTTCCTACAACACAATTGACACCAACAATTCAGGTCACTGTTCAATTATCTAAATTATTTAGAGGCGTTGACGCCAGATATTATAACACGTTAGACTCTGTGTTCATAATGTAGAGTAGGCAGAGGGAACCTAGTGTAAAGACACTTCGCCCCATACTTTCTATTGTCTGACTCTAAACGGCACGGCTGTGAGTTCGATTTCCTCGCTCTTGTAACTAGACAAAGCGTAGCGTCGAGTTTCGACACATAACGACTGTGTTCTCTCAGCCTACCCTGCTGTATATAGAGCAAAAAGAAAATTAAAAAAATAATAATAAAAACCAAATATAAATTTACAAACAAAAATGTAAATCATTTATTTCCTTGCTTGATTGTGGTATTGTAAATATCTTGTCCATTTCATTTCATTTAGGAAAAAGCGTTGTGAAAAGAACCTTTTCACAACCAACTCTAGTTGTTGCAATTTAGAATACAAGCTAAATAATCCACTGTACGGTGTGTATAGACAACCGATATTATGTAAATTTCCCTAAATCGAGGCAAATTCGAAGCGTTCTCCTATTAAACCGGGTACTTACTATTTCGTTATTGTCGACGGATTTGTACATAATATATCATGAGTCCATTAAATTATAGCATTGGGCTCTTTTTTATTCGTAATTACTAATATCACTTACTGGTATTTCTTATTTTGCAATGTCTTGATATTTAAAAATAGGTTTCCACGCTATTTTAGGGATACATCATGAAGCTATAAATAAATATAAAATCTACTTCCTAACCACTTTTCAACTTCAATAGAAAGTGAAGGGATCTAAATCGTACTTTTATTTTTTTTATAATACCTTTCTTCTTGCGAAAATTCTTCAAAGTACTCATCTTCAAGGCTAAATTAAATATTTTTTGTTCTAGGCTCTATCAGTAGCTAGACAGCTTGGGGCTACAACTTACGTGGAGACATCAGCTCGCGCCTCCAGCAAAGGCGTGAAGGATGCTTTTGAAGTAGCGGCTTTGGCGGCCCTGGGCAAACTGAACAAGCAACAAATGAAGCAACAGGTACATTTCTCGCAAGCTTTCGCTGGCTTTAGTAGAAAAGCTTAAACTACTCTGAAAGGAATTTCATTATAGAATTTCGTGTAAGATTTTCTTGGACGTTAGTTTTATTTATGGGGAATTTACTATTAATTGTGTAGATTTATTATATTTAATCTTAAATAAAAATATGTTAAATATAAATAATAATTTGGAATTGTCGTTGTAGATGGGTTACAAGCATACAAAGTCCAAATCCTAAAGTGTTATTGAGAACATGGTATTATCTTTTTTGATTCTAAATTTCATTCACTAGCGCCCCCGCTGGCTTCACACAGGTAAAGATAACGCGTTCGCATATTTGTTAAATATATATTGTAATTCTTTTTCTAATATCTATACATAAGAGTATAATATTTTTTATCAATAAGTCTTATACTTTATTTCTATTTATATTAATAATCGAAATCACTGTTGATAATACAGAAATGTTTGTAATTATATAAGCTCGATTTTCAGTTGTTATTTTTGATAGCAATGGATAATGAATGTATATAAAATTTATAATACTAACAAGAACATAATACAAATTATACATTTTTACCAGAAGCAGGTCGGGCGCAGTAAGAGCAAGCGTGACCTGAAGGCCGAGCTGAAAGGAAGAGCGAAAAGTTGTTGCGTCATGTGATCCGTAGCCGGCCACCCATCCAGGTGGCCGCATGACTGTTAGGCGACCACCGCCAAAATCTACCTAATCTACCTGCTTGAAAAAAATTGTACGTTCCAGTGACATACAAAAACAATATCGGGCGTAATACAGCGCCCTGTGAACCCCTCGACCAGATATTCGATATAAAGACTTAAAAAAATGTGTTTTCTTATACGAAATTTAACAAATAAAACAAAAATGTTATCTTTAGAGTAATTGGAACAGAGTTCGTTTTAAATATTATGAATAGGTTGAATTATTGAAATTAGGGTGCAATGTTGATACGACCCTCAGGGTTAGGAGCGGAAGCCTGTGATAATGTTTACGTAGAGCATTTTGGTATTGGGATACGAGAAGAATAATTTGGACTTTAGGAGGCATTAGACGCTCATTCACCAAGAATACTATAATTTAACGTAAGGGTTTCTATTTACAGCATTTATGTACAACAGCATAACGTAGCTAAATGTGTGTTTTCATATACATTAGTATTAAAATTGATGTTTTCTTTTCTATAATAAAGCATTATGCTATGTAAATAAATACCAATAATATATTTAATAAGAATTTCACGTTCGATGCTCAAATAGCGATGGCGTTATAGAAAATAATAATATTTCTAAACGAGTTTTTGATTAAATAATTGATGTTTTTGTGATAATATGTAATAAAACAATGCACAATGATGGACAATATTAAAATACGGAGGTCCACAAACTTAGTTTCACGTCCATGTTGCTGTTAGATTAGATTTTTGTACGTTAGTTTTTACAAATGCGATAGTTGTTGCTTAATGTTCGTTCAGACGTCTATAGAAGAATTATTATTATATTACCTATTAAGCTGATACTAAATTTACAATTAAACTAAGTAACAGTATGTTATTAAATTTGGTCTTCTCTTTTAATATCACCGAATAATTTCACGTAACATGCGATAACGCACATTAGTTCTTGAATTCAAAATTCAGATAATATAAAATTATCATCGCCCAAAACTTTATAATGAGAAATCTGTTTTTTTTTATCCCATTCCCATAATAATATCGATAAATCCTCTCTCTCTCATCCTCTCCCCTACACTCACTACAATGTTAAAATCAACTTTTTAAGTACAGTAGTTTCGTCTGTGCGTTGATTGTCAGTAAGCCAGTAAGGTACGTAATACCGAAGCTAGGTACTTTTGTGAAAAATATTTGGTCAGCTTAACGAATGCAATAATAATTTAAAATATAGATTAATAATAATAATTAGCGATAGTGATAATTTATACTTGGTTTATATGGTCATAAAATTTCACTCCTCTATTTCTATATGAGCGATTAATCGATTTAGGTAAATATTAGATAAATTGTACAATTATTGACTTTTTCAAACAAAATTGAATGTAATTGAAAATTTGTAAGTCTTTAAAAATTTTAAGTCTGCACTTGCAAGTTGTTGCAGCAAGTTGTTGTAATATTATATTTTTTTAATGATATATTGTTTTTTTTTTTTTTCATAAAACAATTAATCGATTTTCTTTGTTTTCAATTGTTTATGATATTATAAGTCGATGTCAAGCTTTAAATTCAATGTTAGCTTTAATTATTATCGAATAAAAGTTATTATTATATTCTCAATTTTGTTTAATAGTAACTTTTATTTTACTAAAAGTAAAATTATATATTCATTAAGCAACAGAATATATTTGTATTTACTTATTTATTGTATTCAGAAACATATCATTTAAGTTTATAACAAAAGGCCTAAGACAGAACGCCGTTATATTTCAAAGTAATAACAAAAATAACAGAAAAACAATCACAATTATAATTTGAGATGTAATAAATTTTGAAAACGGGTTTATAAATAAATGGAATTATATTAAAACTATACATAATAGCGTAAAAATTTTGACATTTCTTAAGTTTCTTTAGAAAGAATATAAAATATAGACATCATTATTCACATCATGATTAAAAATATTTTCAAATTTTATAATCAATATAATTATAATATTACAAATATAAAACAAAAATTCTAAAAGACAATATTATGTATAATATTTTTGGATATAAATAAATTATTTATTAAATTTTGAATTGTAACCTTAAAACTGCATTCTTCAATTTTATATAATAATGTTATTATTTTTACGGATTATTAAGCACAAAAATATTCTTAAAAGAATAATTATCCGTATATTGTACATAATGTATATTTGAGGTCATCTATTGGAAAGTGGTTTAACTATAAATTTTAATTTAGGTTTTTTTTTTCATACAATAACCAATAATGATTTTAGTAACTGATTTATAAAAATCTGTTACTCAATAAATAATATATAACGCTGTCCCTTTCTTACCGGTATTAAAAGAAGAAGACACATAATATTTCATAGTAAAGGCATAGTAACTTGTCTCAAACAATGAAATTTATATTTTAAATAACTAATGCCACTTTCACACTGATAACCTCTCTTATATTTGTTTACAAATGTAGCGTAATGTTCGTGTAATATTGTTTTTGTGTAGCCGGTCTTATAACGCCTATATGAATGTTGTTTATAGATTATTAAATATAGCGTTCAATGTTTTTTGATTATACAATTATGTTTTATTTAATATACCCTTATCCTTCTCTTATAACGAAATTAAACTCAGTACTAATAAATAATCTTTATATTCTTCCAAGTCAATCTATGTGATACTGCTAATGCATTATACATATTTCTTATATAGTCGTGGCGCAGTGGCTCAAGTTGTGGGTTCGATTCCCACTCGAGAAAACTGAATTAATTGACATTTTCGTTCCGCCACTTAATAAACAATACCTCTAGAATTCGGTGGAAAATGGGGAATGGAGTATCTTAACACTAGTTTTCGTCTGCCTTTCCTCGTATATGCGGGAAACAGCGTGAAACTAAAACAAACAATATATACATACTTAAAGTAAAATATTTATTCATATTTACTGATATTTAAAAAAGTCGCATGTTGGATGATGAATATCAACAACGCGCTCTATAAATCTAAACCAAAGTCTAGCGTGGCATGATTTAAATGAGGCCTTCCTGACGCTGTGCTACAGCGTGTGACTATAAAGACGATCGTTGTGTTTTCGATTCCCATTTGGGGGAGATATTATTTTCACTTTCCCTCTCTAGTAACATAAAACATTGCGTTGAGTTTTGCCAACTTACAGATATGCAAAACGGAATGTCTAGTAAAACCCAGTATTACAACAACTAGATTCTCTTAATCTTTTATTACGAGGGAAAAACGGGAATGTAAAAAAAAAATTATTCATATTATGTATTCATTCAAATACACTAAAATTGGGCCACGTCAGTCAAAGTAAAGTAAAAAAGTATAGTAACCACTATATTCAAGACCGTGACAATGAATTCTTAAGAACAATGTTCTGCAAAACATTTAAAGATGAAAGAATGATAAAATACCACAATATAGTACAAAAACTGGTCAAGTACGAATGGAACTCGCCCATTGAAATTGAGGGTCCGTGTCAGTTTCATGATTATAGATTAACGGGAAGTAACTACCACTTATTTAAGTTCACAAACTTATGTTGCAGTATGCAATAATTTTGTATAAAAAGAAGTACACATAAAAGCTTTAAATGGTTGTTTTCCTGTTATATATTATTTATTATATGAATGTTCATTTTTTTATAACTTTCCAGTAATTGTAGATATTGAAAATTCTCAATGGCTCTATTTCACGTTTTAAGGCCAACACATTCCGGATATACGGTAGTTTGGTAGTTATTTAATTATGGCATTACAAACGTGTTAGTTAAGCACAAAATCTCATCACCAACGTCATATGAACACAAGAGCACAAGAAATTTGTTAAAAAAAAGAAATGTCTCAACGTTCAGTCAATTTCACCAGTCAGTAATGTTCAAAAAAGTCATAAAACCAAATCGAAAACATAATACTATTTTCATATATTTTTATTTTATACAATTTATCTTTCCATAGAACGCTACAATTAGATATTAAAGATATGAAAAATTTATATAAGCATAAAAAAGTAAATTTATATATACGATATTATTTTTTTTTTCATAATCATAATATTGCCACTTTATTATTTCACTTCCAAATAATAAATTATACCATATTAAAGTTCACACCAAAACAAGTTTTATTAAAGCATTTTCTTGTATGTAGGGTTGCCACTTTAGAAATATGTATATATCTGGAAATATAAGTTAACTATTAACTACGCGCAATTTCATTTTCGTGAACTATAAAGTAAAAGACCCTATAGCAGTTTCAAATATCCTCTCTTAGTGCTCTATATTCTCTTTATTAAACTCACATACTAATTTGAGCCTGTATAGTTAAATTTGTGCGTTATGTATTAATTATTTAATAACGAATGAGTTTTAGTCGCGCACATAACACAAGTTATAGTTCACCTAGCTGCTTGAGACCATTTTACCGGAATGAGTTCGAGTAATTTAATTATCAAATTGTTTTGATAAGTTATAGAAAATTTATTATTTAGGGTGGAATCGAAGTTAGTGCTCGCATACTCAAAATTTGCTTAATATTTGCACTATATACAGTTTATATATTTACATAGTATTTTTTATGTTCCGTACCACAAAATTAAAAAACGGGACTTATAAGAATCTTTTTTTACTTGTACTTATTATGGCTGAATGGAAAGGGATAGACGTTTAACCTACTACGCTTGCCTACTGCGGGTTGGTAGGTGAATAGTAAACTTTCTGACTCGGTCTGCCACTGCTGCCGTTGTCGGTTATATACGATCATCCGCCACCAGATTGAGTTAATGCCCTATTCTGACACTAACTGTTTCAATTGAGCCTCAACTTTGCATATTGCTAGGCAGCCTGCAATTGGCAATGCCGATAGTATATAGTCTTTTCGGCAAAGACTACAAATTTCTTTCCACAGAAGTTACTTTCTATCCATATGAAATCAATCATCAGCCAGAACATATAACAATTTATCAATGAAGTACCTGCAAATTCGGACTTATGCTTATCGAGGTCTTAAATGGAGAAGGGCCTTAGCCCAACAATGGGTCAGTACAGGCTAGGAAAAAAAAATAATAATAAGAGTATTGCTGCTTGTCCGTCTGTCCGTAGGATCAGCTTGTAAAAAATACAAGTGTCAAGATCATTTTTTTTCATTCAATAAAATAGAAATTTATAGGCATTTCTCAGAAAAAAATATTACATACTGATAATTGTAGTTAATTTCAAATAAATAAACAAAGATTTTTCTTGCTAAAACAGATTTGTGAAAGAAAAATGTATTAGAACACCTCTGTTGTCCAACATAAGGTGTATGAACAATATAATTTTATTATATCTATGAAAAATATATTTTCAAAGTACCTACCATTTCCGGTTCAATTCAGTCACTTCGGGCTCTATGACGAATTCATATATAATAACCTAAAGAAAAAATAATACTCGAATAATACTTAAAAAAAAAATATCGTCAACCCTATTTGAGACGGAAGTTACCTTAGATACGCATATTACGTCCAAGTAATGTGCTTTATTGTATATATTCTTATAAACCTGTGTGGACCAAGTTATTGCCACAATAAAATAATTTTGAATTATTAATAATAAAATAGTATTAAGGCAATCCGCTCCTCCCTTTCCGCGAGTTCTGGAGCCACTGCGTGTTGAGTGGCAGAACTCAACGTCGCACTTTGCCTCGAAACCAAAATTTTAATGTTATTAAGAATTTTAATGTATTTAAGAAAAAATAAAAATTTTAATGTTATTATTCATGTTTGAAAGATGAAAAATTACAAGCAAGGAGTTAAATGTCTTTTGAAAATTCCTTTTAATATTACTTAAAACATAAGAAGGGTATTTCTTCTTTTTTTTTTAATAAGATCTTAATGTGATTTAAGTCAAATTTTGAGTTTAGAAACTCCTACACTGTTGTGTTGTGGCGTAACTCAACGTCTCAACTGAAAAGTGGGGCGGAAAATGAAGAACTCATTGTTTTAACAGGATAATAAATCTAAAAAAAATCACTTATGCAAAAAGTCCTCTACACAATATTCTAAATAAACGTTTTTACAGTAAAGTTTAAAACAAATTCAACCGAAACAGTCATTGCTACGAGTCCGCTTACAAATTACACTCATTTGACAAAAACAAAATCTGCGTCACACCCATCGTAACATCATTCCAGAACGTTCCGCGCGCTTCCCCATATTTATAAACTTTTTATTAAAACCCCAGAAACGCTGACAATATTAAGGGTCACCGTTACGTGACTGTATTTACTGAGAATTTGTACGGAGATATTGAAGAAAATGGCTGAGTTGAGATGAAAGATATTTTTCGATGTTTTGTTTTTATTTACGTGATGTTACAAGTATATGCTATGACTGTTGCTGGTTTGTTGCAGGTTCAAAATTTTAACGAAGTATTAAAAATTAGTATTGATATTTTTCTGAACTGCATGCGGGAAAGAAAGAAATAGAAAGAAGAACATAATAATGTTAATTAATATGTCATACTATTTACTTTTGGTAGGCAGAGGGAACCTGGGAACCTAGTGGAAAACTGTTCCCATTTAGTCAATTCTATTTCCCACTCTATATCGAATTCTGAAGATATGCGTGTTGAGTGACAGAACTAGATGCCGCGCTTTTCCTTGATACCAGAGCCAGGAAATCAAAATATTAATTAAATATTTAATTTCCTCAAATGCGAGTTGAACCTACAACCTGTCGCGATTACAGTACGCTCGATATTGTTTTATTTATATTCAACAAAACAAGAGAGGAATCCCAAACAAGTCCTCAAATATTGCGTAAAATATTCGATGGACATGACAATTTACATCCAAATGTTCATGGAGGCGCAAATGAAATTGTAAAAAATTGAACTCTATAGCCCATTACAAGGCTCAGACACGAACCTTAATTAGAGTGAATAAAATAATGGAACGCTGATTATTATAGTTGTGTGATGGGAATTTGAATAGCTCCACTTTGTCGATTGTCGTCTGTATGTTATATCTATGTTATATCTACGGTACTCTTTTCCACTGACTTCAAAAAAAAGAAAGCCATGTATGTTATATTTCATTGAAGAAATTGAATGATATTTGAGTATGATGATATGATATTTAGGCTTCCAAGCACGTGTGCTGATTTTTATGTGCGCCTCAGTGAGTATGTTTGTCATCATTGGGAATAATTTTTTTTTAAATACAGATGCATTTCAACAATCACAAAGTTTTATCAAAATTAGTTTAATATGAATGCATACTAAGATCTAATGGAGTGACACCGAGGATGTTGAAGATTGAGCAAATTCTAGTTTATTTTTTTTCATAGAAAATCGAACCTACAACTATCAATCACCAAAACCACAAATTTATAAATTTTAATATTAATTTCAAAATAATATATCCGCGGTTGAATGAAATTGATATTTGTGAGACAAGAAATATGAGCATATTAATAATTAGAACATGCAAAGCTCACACGATGGTGCATTATGAGCGGAATGTTAGATTCTATGTAAAATTCACTGAAAATTTGCATTCACTGCATGTAAGACCACCGTCGTGCTGGCAACAGTGTTTTAATTGATTAACTTATACCCTAAGAAGCTAGTATACCTGCATGGTATCAAAAACTAAATTATTAAATTATACCATGTAGGTATATTACCATCCATCAGTGTCCTCGCCTTCATTATCAAATGGAAATAACTGAGTTCTGTATATTACAATGTCAGTAACGTAATTTAAATTAAATTCCTCTTCGATAAGCAGATTATTCAATACAAAAATATTTTTTCCTGAGATTAGCACGCTTAACCAAACATATTCTTTAACTTTATTTATTATTGTCATCTCGCTCGCTTTCAACAAGACAAAGCGCGTTGATGAGTTCCGCCACTCAACACGCAATGCTTCGAAAACCCTAAAAGTTCTGTTTATTCTGCTAAGCAGAATACATTCTTCCCTTTATTTTTCTATTTTCAATAAAGAACTTAATATAATTTTTAAAATAAAATAATTGGCCCTGACTAAGGATCCATTTTCCACTTAGAACATGTTTAAATTAGAAAGACGTTTTTAATTAAAACAATATTTAAAAACTTAAAAAAAAATTAGCTTCACGCTGTATCCTGCACACAGAACGGTAGGTAGAGGGAACCTAGTGTTAAGACACTCCGTTCCCCACTTTCTGCCGAATTCTCGAGACATAGCGTGTTGAGTGGCGGAAGTCAACTCCGTGCTTTTATAATTATTAAAATAATAATGAACAGGTGTTTAATTGTTTAATTTTTAATTGAAATTACAAAAAATAGTATTACAGCTGGTTCGCGCACTAATGATAAAATATGATTACCTCATATATTGTATGCAATTAAAAGTTCATCAGTCACAAACTTTATTAAAATGAGTTCACCTGTTGAGTTGAACTTTGCGTGTTGACGCAATGTCTCGAAATTGAACGATGCGCGGGGGCAGGATTGTCCTTACGCAGAATATACCGTGAAGGTCTATTTTGTGTCAAAAAGGAACTCGTTGATGCGTTTTCGTTTTATGAACATTTCTATTTTTTTTTTGCCACAGCTTAAAAAAATTTTCCAATATAAAATCAACAAAAGACTTTTATTTTCAGATGGTAATGTCAAACAGTATATTTAATTATTTTTAGTATATTAGGATTTCGCACAAAGAACTCCTGTAAAATTCGGGTTTATTACTTCTTATTTCTTAATTTTTAGCTTTAACAACTACGAATAACGAGCTATTAATTTTAACAAATTTTAAATGTGCTAATAAAAACGTTCATTTGATACTCCACACGACACTGAACAGAAATTATATATTTTTAGACCTTTACTTTAAGTGCTTTAGAGGGTGCTGTAGTCAATTTGACGCGAGATAATAAAGCTTGTAACCAGCGGAGGATACAGGAGGCTTCCAACAACATCTTTATTGTCTAATTGTGATAATTAGTTTAAAAGTTATGAGGGAACAGATGAACATACAGGTCAAAATCATAACCCTCTTGTTTGCTTCGCTGTAGTCGGGTAATAAAATAGAAATAAGTTATATTTAGACAAGTAGAGTTTGCCTAAAGCAAGATGACAAAATAGTGTACTAAGTCCTGTAAAGAGTATCAATTAAATGTTTTTTTAAGAAAAAAAGTTGAAAAACCAGTCCCACATAAAGACATTGTGCAACAGAATTCAATAACTGAGAAACGAATAAATTTCGAAAACGTAAAAAAAATTAAACGTAGCGGAATTTGAATCCGGAACCTCTGGAAAACCATAGAATCTATGCACTCTGACCGCTAAAATACTCTTTCCTCGAAATTCTTATGCGCTTGTTACATCTTATCGATGTTGCTATCTTTGAGTTTTGTAAGGAAACTACATACATTCATTATTTTTTTTCAACTTAACGCTGTATCCCGCATATAACAGAGTAGGCAGAGACAGCCTAGTGTTAAGACATTCCGTAAAACTCCGTTTATATCCAAAACAAAATAATGATTATGTAATATATATTTTTTATTATTAGCACATAAATGCTGACGATAGGATGGTTTCTGTTATCTGTAATGAAATTAAGCATACTCGTTACTTTCCTTACTGAAATCGTTAGTGGATTTTTTTAGCTTCTGTGTTATGTAATATTATTATATTATACATATACTTGTAGGTTATAATTATTTGTTATCTATATATAAAATATTATTATAAAGATACAGAGTTTGTTTGGTTGTTCCAAATTAGAAGATATCCTGTATTAGATAGGTTACATCACATTAATATTTTCACTGTACTGGCCTGGCCTTAGATATTCATATAAAGTTAATACACAAGTTTTCATTATTTCCGTTCGATGTCTTGCTTAAGGTTCTGTCCTAAAGGGTAAAACTAAAACCTGTTACAAAGACTCCGCTGTCCATCTGTCCATCCGTCCGTCTGTCTGTCGGTCCGTTTGTCACCAGGTTATATTTTATGAACTGTGATAGTTAAACAGTTGAAATTTTTATAGATGATGTATTTCTATTGCCACTTAAATAAAAAGCACAAAAATATATACAGAATAAAGTAGTTACTTATGGGGACCCCCATACAAGAAATGTTATTTCTCTGCCGTGCTGTGGTACAAAACGCTTCGTGCACGAGTCCGACTCGCACTTGGCCTGTATACTTGGTTAATAATCACCTTATACCTTACAGTATATATACCTTGACGCATCGGATTTTCCGCACAATTAAAGTAAGCTTAATAAAGTATTTGCTATCTACCATCCGTGTATACTATTACTTCTTCTTCTTCCTGGCATTAATCCCGGCTATTTGCCAGGGTCTGCCTTCCTGCTCAACCTACTCCACTTTGCACGGTCTTTAGCGTCCTCGGTGGTTAGACCATTGGCTCTCATGTCCTGCTTCACGACATCCAACCAGCGCTTCCTTGGGCGTCCGAGAGGTCTCACTCCAGGGACTGACATAGCAAGGCACTTGCATCCGACATAGTTCTCAGGCCGGCGCGTAACGTGACCAAACCATCTCAGGCGACGCTCTTGGAGCTTATCCGCTACGTCACGGACTCCAAGACTACCTCGAATGAATGTGTTGCGTATGCGGTCAGACCGCGTTACGCCGCACATCCACCTCAGCATCTTCATTTCCGTGACATGAAGCTCCTGAGTGTGCCGAGATAGTGCCGGCCAACATTCGCTGCCGTATAAAAGAACCGGTCGGATGATGCTCTTGTATATCAGACCCTTAAGTTTGGGCGGTATCCTGCGGTCGCAGACCACACCAGTGACCTCCCGCCATTTGGTCCAAGCAGCGCTTATCCGGCTATAGACATCGTGATCGATGCCTCCAGACTCGTGCATAACGGATCCAAGGTACCTGAACTTTTCCGACTTAACGGCTGGTTCAGGACCTATAAGGATAGTGCTCGAGTCCGGGCTCCCGCAGGCCATGTACTCGGTCTTCGACACGTTAAGTTTAAGACCGCTGTTCTCAAGCGTACCCTTCCACAGGTTCAATTTACGCTCCAGCATCAGTCGGTTCTCATCAATGAGTGCTATATCATCGGCATACATCATCAGCCATGGAGGCTGGTCTTGGATGTGAGCCGAGACAGTATCGAGCACCACATTGAATAAGAACGGACTAAGAGCCGAGCCCTGGTGAACCCCTACTGTAATGTGGAAGGGTTTAGTATCGCCAACAGCAGTCCTAACCATAGAAGCAGAATCGTGGTACATGTCTCTGATAATCTCAATATAGGCCTCAGGGATCCCTTTGGATCGCAATGCCCACCAGATGCACTGACGAGGCACACAGTCAAAGGCCTTCTGCAGATCTAAAAAGGCCACATGCAGAGCTCTCCTTTTTTCCCTGTATGCCTCCATCAATGTTCTGAGGGCGAAAACGGCGTCCATAGTGCCCGATCCTGGCTGAAATCCATATTGAGACTCAGAGACAGTACACTCGCGGCGGAGCCTGAGGTCGATCATGCGCTCGAAGAGCTTCATGGTATGACTCATAAGCTTAATGCCCCTATAACTACCACAATCTTGAACACTGCCCCTTCCCTTGTAAATAGGGGTAATAAAGCTAAGCCGCCACTGGTGTGGCATCTTTCCAGTGTTCAAGATATGGTTAAAAAGGGCAGTAAGCATGAGCACACCAAGAGAGCCCAACGATTTCCACGCTTCGATCGGAATGTCGTCAGGTCCCACCGCTTTTCCGTTCTTCATGCGTCGAAGGCAATTACGAGTTTCGTCAAGGGTTATCGGGGCAATAAGTCCGAGGTTAGGGGGTGGGGCGTGATGAAGACTGCATGGGTGCTGAGTATTCAGCAACTCCTGAAAGTAGCTTCTCCACCTCTCCTTCACAGAGGCATGACTACAGAGCAGCGTGCCCTGAGAATCTCTGACGCAAAGACATTTTGCGATATCTTGCGTCGCTTTATCCCGGGAACGTGCCAGTTTGTAAATGAACTTCTGCCCCTCCACAGTTTCAAGCTTATCATACAATGGTGACAAACTTTCACTGCGGGCTCTGGCTACAGCTCTTTTACAGGCACGTTTAGCTACTATGTACTCCAGTCTGTCTTCAGGAGAGTTGGATTGCTGCCACTTCTTAAAAGCATCCTTCTTTTCACGAGTCACCTCCTGCACCTCGTCATTCCACCACCATGTCTCCCTGTCGATGACACGTCCTCCCCTAGAAAGGCCAAGAACTCGCTTGCCCGCCGCAATGATTGCCGACTGAGCTCGATCCCAAGCCTCCTGAGCAGTCTCGGTGTTGGTCGAAAGATTATGACTTTTCACCTCTGCCAGGAAGTCGGTTTGCATCGGTCCATTCAGCAACCACCACTTGATCCGAGGCCTACGTTTCTCGGCTACTTTCTTCTTCGGAGTGACGGTAAAGTCCATGACAAGAAGACGATGTTGGGCTGTTAGGCTTTCGCCTGGAATGACCTTACAGTTAGTTACCCTGCCCATATGACACCGTCTGGTCAATAAGAAGTCTATTTGAGTTGAGTGGGACCCACTCTTATACGTGATAAGGTGCTGAGGATTCTTTTGGAAGAACGTATTCACGACGGCCAGATCCGACACAATACAGGTTCTCAGAATGTTTTCTCCCTCTGTATTGCGAAGACCGTGCCCAAAACCCCCGTGAACACGTTCATACGGCTCAGCAGCCTTACCGACGTGACCGTTCAAGTCCCCCCCAACTAAGACCTCTTCGGTAGACGGTATAGCAAGTAGCACTTCTTCATACTGCTCCCAGAATGTCTCCTTTTCGGACGCGCTACATCCCGCCTGGGGAGCATAGGCACTGATTAAGTTTGTGGTAACGCCCTCAATCAGTACCCTTACTCGCATCAAGCGGTCGCAGCGACGGTCAACTTCAAGGAGCCCATTCTGAAGCTCTTCAGAAAGCACTACCGCCACCCCGTTTCTACCTGAAGGTGACCCAGTGTATATAAGCCGGTAACCCTGTCCGATGTTACGAGACTTATTGCCCTTCCAGCGAGTTTCCTGGAGGAAAGCACACTGGACCCGACGTCTCATGAGTACATCTGCGAGTTCCCTGCATCGTCCGGTTAGAGAGCCAATATTCCAAGTTGCAAAGCGGAGTTTCCTTCTGGGTACTCGCGTCTTTAGCCGTGCCCGTACTTGACACGGTAGCCCTTGCCCACTTATCGCAGGTGTAGGGCGATGTGCCTGCGCGTCGTTTAGCGGCGACGCCCTAGCCGTACCCAGTTTTCCATTTGAACGTTCCATTGTAGCGGCGTATGTCGGTTTTTAAATGGAGCGACTGCCATCTGACCTCCAAAACCCTTTGTGGGAAGAAACCGTAGAGGATATATACTATTACTGTAGCGGTCAAATTATAAGAATATACGATTTAGCGTTCGCCATAAATTGTTGCTGATAACGTTCAAATATTCACGAATGGCCGCAGAATGATTTAATACTGATCATTTGTTAGTATCAATTTGAATTGGCTATAGATCGAGGATGCATGCGAAAGGCAACAATTTTGTTGTTTACGTACACTACATTTTGCTAGATCGGCTGCATCAAATAATGAATAATCACTCCGTGCTTCACTTTATTACACAACTGTTTTCGTGGTCCACAGTGTAATGTGTAATGGAAAATCTGGGTATTTCCTGATCCGTTAAGTAAAAATATAATTTGGACAGTTTTATCTTATCGCTCCTTGCTAATATACCAATATTTTTATTTTGAAATATTTTATATAGACTATTTGATCGTTTGATTTCATCAAATCGGATGGGCGCTAATACGGTCTACGGTTGTGGTGTACGCTTGCTTACACCACAACCAAATAGATGCTTAATTTTTACTTACTAAGTCCCTTAGTTTCGTCTGTGCTTTATATCACAGTAAATCAAGAATAACGCAGGAATTTTATACATAGTTATTCTATACTTATAATAAATCTGTAGAAAAGTCGTTTCTGTATATTGAAAGTATTTAAAAAAAATTAGCCAGGGAGTTAAAGGATAACTAACAGAATCCATTTCCAACATTTTTGGATTTTTTGTCTGTCTGTTTGTCTGTTTATGTAAACACGCATCACGTAAAAAATACACAATATATTTAAGCAACTTTTATAAGTAAAAATTACCAGTAAATCAAAGTAACTTTTAGTGTTTATTTCATTGTAATAGCTTCACTCTATCACAAGATAAAAGTATTTAAGTTTCCAAGAAGCTTATATTTGAGATAGTAGAACTCGATTCAAGTAACGCTATCTATTTTATAGTTTGGAAAGGCTACCGCTACACTCTATCAAAAAATAATGTACTTAAAGTCTTAGATTTTTATATTTGAAAAAAAAATTGAAACATACGCAACGATATCTATTGACTACATATTATAATGAATGTTTATAACACATAAAACATATTGTTGAGTTATTATTTATTAAACGTTAATTACGTCGTGTAAATGTAATCTATACTTATAATAAATTTAACATAAACATAGTAGTATTTTTCTAACAATGTTCGAATGGTTACAGTTCAATTGTAATTTCCATAGATGGTCCTGTGCGTAATACGCCGTTTTCTGAATCGCGCTTGCAAGATTTTGGGCAAAAAAATGCCTTTAAAAACATCTTATTTATTCGTCTGTTGATAAATTTACGTATTTTTAAAGTACAATTGGAAGTATACAGGATGGATGGATGGATGGATGGATGGATAGATGGATGGATGGACGGACGGACGGACGGATGGATGGATGGATGGATGGATGGATGGATAGATGGATGGATGGACGGATGGATGGACGGACGGACGGACGGATATCCATCCGTCCGAATGGATGGATCAAGAGAACTCTTTTATTTTTTATCTAGAAAATGCTCTGTTAATTACGTACCTCTTCCTAAAGAGAAATGTTTTTTTGATACATCAATAATATCATCGAGCGCTATCACAATCAATCCATTACTCTATCAATCAAGCTATAAATCAATCAATTCGTCAATCAATCAATCAATCAATCAATCCGTCAATCAATCAGTCAATCAAACAATCAATCCGTCAATCAATCAATCCATCAATTGATCAATCCATCAATTAATCCCTCAATCCATCAATCCATCAGTCAATCAATCGATAAATCATTCGGTCGGTCGGTCGGTCGATCGGTGAGTCGGTCGGTCGGTCGGTCGGACGAACGGTCGGACGGTCGGTTGGTCGGTCGGTCGGTCGGTTGGTCGGTCGGTACGTCCGTCCGTCCATCCGTCCGTCCGTCCATCCATCCATCCATCCATCCATCCAACAAACAAACACAAACAAACAAATGCTCTGCTGGTGGCTCTGACGTTTTTAAATATCATAGAACGACTTATATCTCTTCTCTATCTCTATCTCTATATATTATAAAATAGAAACCCTTTTTTACTCTGTCTGACCTTTCTAAGTCTTCTTCTTCTGAACCATCCAACGGATTTTGATTGCGGATTAGGTAGAGTATTTTTCAGGGAAGGTTTATATATAGTTTATAATATGTATATTTTAATGT